>JBBMOL010000280.1:0-720168 GCA_037954665.1 Laguncularia racemosa | reverse complement strand
GCAATGTGGGGCACATGTCGGTCGGATGATTAAGAGCAGCACAAATTCCACAAGCCTTCACCTGCTGGGTATTTCCAAGAGCTAGCTGCTGCACAAGGGAGGTTAGGTTAGAAATTTGATGTTCAAGGTTAGAAACACTTACCTCATTTACCTTCCTTGAAGATGTATCATGCCTATACCCAAATTGTTGCGAATTGGCAGCCATAATGGAGATCAATTCCCTAGCTTGACCAGGGGTTTTGTTTACTATGGCGCCTCCACTTGCAGCATCCATCATCTTCCTCTCCATCGGAAGTAAGCCTTCGTAAAAATATTGGATGAGGAGTTGTTCAGATATCCCATGTTGTGGGCAGCTTGCACACAGTTGCTTGAACCTCTCCCAATACTCATGAAGAGTCTCGGTGTCCCTCTGTTTTATACCATAAATTTCTCTTCTTATACCAGCGGCTCTGGATGCAGGGAAGAATTTGTCCAAGAAGAGTCTCACCATATCAGTCCATGTGGTTATAGAACCTGGAGGCAAATAAAACAACCAATCTTTAGCTTTAGTACTTAAAGAAAACGGGAAAGCACGTAGCATGATTTGATCGTCGGTTATCCCTTACGGCCTCATACTAGAACACACTATATGAAACTCTTTCAAATGCTTATGAGGATCTTCATTCTCAAGACCATGAAAGGTGGGTAGCAGATGTATCAACCCAGATTTTAACTCGAATTCCACGGCTAGTTCGGGGTAGTGAATACAAAGTGGTTGTTGATTCACATCCGGCGCAGCTAACTCCCTTAAGGTTCTCTCGGGATTTGCCATATCGTCTTCTTTTTCTGAATCAAGGGATGAATCAGACAAATCCGATGCTAAGTTCAGTTTAGTGGATGATCTAGCTTCTTGTCGCAGCCTCTTTAGAGTCTTCTCAATCTCCGGATTATAAGTTAGTTCACCTGTCTGAGAAGAACGAGTCATACAAGAATAGAAATAAATTTGACACCAATCTCCGGCAACGGCGCCAAACTTTGATGGGTGTCGAATCCAACAAAAATAAAACCTACTCCTAGACAATTATATGATTTGCATATAGTGGTGAGTAGGGTCGAATCCACAGGGATTGGTTAAAGATATTTCTATTCAAAGGGCATAAAGATGAAAAGAAAACGAGGGGGGGTTTTGTTTGTGAATCAAAATAAAGTCGAAGCAAGATAATAGAATCGTATATTGACAAAAGCCTAGCCAAAGGAATCAAGATAGTTTAATTCAAGGAATTGATCATCGATGCAAATGTTTTCTATTCTTGTTCCTAGATAAACTGGTTATGGTTATTAACAAGCTCTAACAACCTATCTCTCCGTACTTCCTCGATAACCAAGAGAAGCTCTTTGATTATTTCTCTTATCGATTAGACAACCCCAGACAAGCGCTTAGGATTTAATCTACCAATAGCATTAAAAACTAGAGAGACCACCAATTCATGCCAGTAGATTATAAGATAACCTATTTAAACATGATCACACACCTCCATAACATGAATTCGATCATCTATTTTATAACCAAACATGTTATTATGTCACTGAGACTAGAACAATCAAACAATTACGGATTTGACGTGCTAGTTGACAATATATTAACTTGCTAATTGAGTAGAAGAGCTCTATTCATACTAATCAACAAAGATAATAATGATAAAACGATCAGAAGATATATGAATATCCGAAAACAACGAACAGATTAAATACAAGTCAATTAGACCTCACAATTCGTGGAGAATTAAACATCTATGACCCTTTGGCTAGAAAAGTAGCTTAGCTACTCATGTTCATCAATAAAACGAAAATAAAAAGTAGAGACATGATGAACCCGGTTGCCTGCTCTGCCTCCAAGATGATCCAAAGATTCCAGATTAAAAGATTCAAAAGTTGTCCTCACCCTCTAGGGTTGGTTCTATTTATATTGTTAGAGGGATGGCATGTGATCTTTTGCTAGCAAGATACGATAATATCTTTCCTTTTCCAAGTAGATTTCGAGAAGTGAATCTTCATCTGCCTGGCACTCCCTACCACACGGCCGTGGGTCCAGCCGTGCCTTCCTTTGTGCATAATTCACATATCATCTTCCGTGTCCAGTGTGTACCACGGCTCCACCCACGGCTAGATTTTCGAGCGTGCCTTCCTCTGTCAAAGTTCCACAATTTCTTCTCCTTGGCACGTCTAGCTTCCACCATGGCTCCAAGCACGGTTTCTCCCACGGCTGCCACCACGGCCGTGCCCTAAGCCCTGTCTCTCTCTATTGAAGGTCCACATTTCCGCATTCTCGTCCAGTGTGTAACACGGTTTGCGCCATGGCCGTGCCTCAAACCGTGCTTCCAATACACGACCGTGTATTTCATCAGTGTATCTTCCTGTTGATTCAAAACCAAGTACACGGCCGTGTACTTCAATTACACGCCCATGTACTTCCCTCCAGCGGTGTAAATCCTTGTCTTGATCCAAGTTGTAGATGACTTCTCTAATTTACTTAAATTAGCATCCTTGACTCCATTTAACCTGATTTATCACCATAATAGAATTAAGTACCATTTCCTTATGATTTCTATAAAATCAATAATGAATTAACACAATTTATACTATAAAGATTAAGTATAAAATGGCTCTATCACTAAGGTAATTGTTTACTCTGATCATGCAGCTCTCAAGTACCTGCTCGCGAAGAAGGAGGCGAAACCAAGACTTATCCGATGGATACTCTTATTACAAGAGTTTGATCTGGAAATATGCGATAGGAAAGGCTACGAAAACTTAGTTGACGACCACCTCAGTAGAAACTCATCTGTGAAGAGTCAATACCACTACAAGATGATTTTCCAGATGAGCTTCTCTTTTCTATTCAAAAGACAATTCCTTGGTATGCTGATATTGTCAACTATTTGGTTACTAAGACACTACCAAGTGATTTGTCTAGGGCTCAAAAAGATAAAATTAAAAGTGATGCTAAGTACTATGTATGGGATGATCCGTATTTATGGAAACATTGTGCTGATCAAATCATTAGAAGGTGTATTTCTCAAGACGATATTCCTTCTGTCTTGCAATTTTGTCACTCATATGCATGTGGTGGAAACTTTGGCCCTAAGAGGACAGCTCAAAAAGTGTTAGGGGTGGGTTGTTTTGGCTTACCTTGTTTCGTGATTCTTATATGTTTTGTAAGTCTTGTGAACGATGTCAGAAAGTTGGCAACTTAGGACATAGAGACCAAATGCCACTTACCCCTATTCTTGCTTGTGAAATATTTGATATATGGGGTATTGATTTTATGGGTCCTTTTCCTCTTTCTTTCGGTAATTTTTACATCCTTCTTACTGTGGATTATGTCTCAAAGTGGGTGGAAGCCAAGGCGACCCGAACTAATGATGCCAAAGTTGTTGTGGATTTTGTCAAATCTCATATTTTTGCTAGGTTCGGGACACCAAAGGCTCTTATCAGTGATTACGGCCCACACTTTTGTAATAGATTAGTGGAAACTCTGCTTAAAAAGGACAATGTCACTCATCGCACTTCCACCGCATACCACCCTCAAACCAATGGATTGGTAGAGGTACCAAATCGAGAAATCAAGTCTATTATAGAAAAAACTGTCAATCTAAGCAGGAAGGATTGGAGCACAAGACTTGAAGATACATTATGGGCCTACCGGACAACTTACAAGACTCCTATAGGTATGTCTCCTTACCGTTTGATATTTGGCAAACCGTATCACCTCCCTGTGGAGTTGGAACATAGGGCGTACTGGGCTGTAAAACGATGTAACATGCAAATGGATGAGGCTGGTGAGCACAGAAAACTTCAATTACAAGAACTTGAGGAAATTCAAAGAGAAGCTTATGAGAGTAATAAAATCTACAAGGAAAAAACAAAGGATTTTCATGATCAAATGATTTCTCCAAAGAATTTTTCTGTAGGTAAAAAAGTATTACTTTATCACTCTCGATTGAAGTTGTTTTTTGAAAAACTACGATCACAGTGGGTTGGTCCTTTTATTATCACTAACATATTTTCACATGGTGCAGTTGAGATCACAAGTCTTGAAACTAGTAAGACTTTCAAAGTCAATGGTCATCGCTTGAAACCTTTTTATGAAGGATTTCAAGTGTGTAATATTGAAGAAACCAGTTTAACTTACCTCGACTACTGTGATTAATTACCAGGAACGTCTAGCCAAAGACGTTAAAGAAAGGCACTTCATGGGAGGCAACCTATGCTAAAAAAAAAAAAATTCAATCTATTTTATTTTAGTTTTGTTTTTATTTTTTTTCTTTTGATTATCTGCAAAAAGGGTACATATCATCAGATGACACTCTCTCGTGCTTAAGGGGAGAACTCCAATCACTTTACACTTTATACCAAGGAAGTACCGGTATTCCTTTTCTCTTATTCTCTAATGTTCCTTATGTTTTTAATTCCTCTTTCATTATGCTGAATTAAGAATAATGCGGACACTGTTCAAACTAAGTGTGGGGGAGAGGATAATAAAATATAGAGAATAGAGAATTGAGTATGATTAGCTAACATCTAAAATCATACTATACTCATACTTTGAATATTTGTCCTTAAGCATTATATGGCAATTTTTAAGCCAAATTTTTCAAAATTTTCATGAAATCTGGAGATTGTACTAAATGTTGTAATAAGTATCTACAAAATGTGAAATTGACTTGTTCAAGTGCTTTACTCACCTACTGCTATGATTAGAATACTTGGTTAAAATTAAGTAGTGAAATCTTTAAGAAACAAATTTACCTTGTATTTAGCTTTAGAATTGGAAGTTTAAGAATAGGTCAAGTTCTTAAGTGAAAAATAAACAAGTTTACTTCTAGGTTAAATTAGTTACTATATACTCTTTGAAGTTGTTTTTGAAACAATGATAACACTTAGTGAAAGAGGTAGAAGAAACTTTCTCCTTAGTGATCCTTTATAAAAAAAGGGGGGGGAGGGGGGGGAAAGAATCAAGCGTAGCCACCCGGTCACTTGAGTGACGAGCTCGGGATGTTGCCGACTCGATGAACTCACTATAACGATAAGGGCGAAAACGGTGAAAGTTCATGAAAAAGAAGTGGGCAAAAACCCGTCAAAATAAATGCTTGATTAAATCAAAAGAATATGAATGTAAAGATCATTGAATGAAATAAGACTTATAATAAAAGGGAGAAAGTCTAGGGAAAGAGTAGATACCATATGCTTTTACTTTGTGTTGCAAAGATTATATACTTGCTAATATCCAATGAAGTTTAATTGGGTGTTTTTCCTTATTTGATTAAGTATTCACTTTTGGAATAAAAGTTCTTTTGCTAAACATGAGGATTAAAGTTTGTTTTGTTTAGATTAGCTATTAAATTTTGACTATGGTAATTTAATCACAGGAAACCAGTTTGGTTGGAGCAGTAGACATTAAAATTACAAGTCATGAATTATAAAAGAATAGATGCTTGAAATGATGAAAAAACAAATTATAATCTATGACGGATTTCTCAATTGATTTGATTCAATTGCTTGAGGACAAGCAAGAGTTTAAGTGTGGGGGAATTTGATAGAGCCATTTTATACCCAATCTTTATAGTATGAATTATGTTAATTTATTATTGATTTTATAGAAATCATAAGGAAATGGTACTTAATTTTATTATGGTGATAAATCAGGTTTAATGGAGTCAAGAGTGCTAATTAAAGTGATTTAGAGAAGTCATCTACAATTTGGATCAAAGTCAAGAATTTACATCGCCGACGTACAAGGGAAGTACACGGCCGTGTGTTTGGCTTGAAGAACCAACAGAAGTTTACACGGTTAAAGTACACGACCGTGTGTTTGGCTTGAAGAACCAACAGAAGCTTACATGGTTTAAATACACGGCCATGTATAACCTTGGGTTGAGACCGTGTATATGGATAAGTTTGGCCGTTTCAAGAGATCTTTCAGTTTTCTTATATATATCTCTTCGTTTTCCAAAAGGAGGCAGTTAAGGAGTGAAGAAACCGAATAGGAAAAGCAAGAGACACCTGAAACAAAGACTTTTCATATTTTTCACTCTTTGATTTTGTTTAGTTATGAACATGTGTGGCTAAACTATTTTCTAGCCAAAGGATCATCAAAAGTTTAGTTCTTCAAGAATTGTGAGATCTAAATTGATTTGTTTTTATTCTATTCTTTATTTTTGGGTATTTATATATCTTCTGAATGTTTTGTTATTATTATCTTGTTTGATTGGTATGAATTAGAGCTCTTCTATTCAATTAGCAAGTTAATATATTGTCAATTAGAACGTCAGATCCGTAATTGTTTGATAGTTCTAATTTCTATGACACAATAACATGTTTGATTATAGAATAGATAGTCAAATTCATGTTATAGAGATATATAATCTTATTTAAATAGGTTATCTTATAATCTACTGGCATGAATTGGTAGTCTCTCTTGTTTTTAATGCTATTGATAGATTAAATCCTAAGAGCTTGTTTAGGGTTGTTTAATCAATAAGAGAATTAATCAAAGAGCTTGTTTTGATTATCAAGAAAGTAAGGAGAGATAGGTTATTAGATCTTGTTAATAACCATAACCACTTTATCTTAGATAAAGAATAGAAAATATTTGTATCAATGATCAGTTCTATGAATTAAACTATAATGATTCCTTTGGTTAGGCTTTCATCATTATAAAATTTTATTATCTGATTTCAGTTTTATTTGAATTCACAAACAAAACCCCCATTCTTCTTTTTCTCTCTATTTTCTTTTAATAGAAATATATTTAACCAATCCCTGTGGATACGACCCTACTCATTGTTGTATACAAATTATATAATTGTTTAGGAGTAGGCTTTAATTTTGTTGGATTTGACATCCACCAGAGGTCTTCGACGACGGCATTCTAGTGGTGATTGGCGGTGATTAACAGGGGTTTTAAAGCTTCCAAGGGTGAGAAATCCAAATTTGGTGTTGGTTTTCGTCGAAAACTACCCTAGGTGGCGATTCAACCAACTACGATGAGATCTAGAGAGAGAGAGAGAACTCTAATGAGGTTTTTTTCGTGTTTCTTCCACTTTTTTTTGTTTTGATTCCTCCCCTCCATTTGCAAGGTCGAGTCTTATTTATAGACTCCTAAAATCGAGCTTAAAAAAAGCAGATCGTCCTTACCATTGAGACCCATCTCCATCTCTTTTTTTTTTTTTCCTTCAGATTTTTGTTAATCCTTTGTTTTTTGTTAAGTGCTAATTTGATGATATTTATCCTCTCTTGGCTAAAGATTTGTTGGATTTGCATTAAAAATTCAATTTGAAACTGCCGTATTCCATTCTCCTCACTATCCATTCTTCTCAACCAAAGGTTGAAGACGAGCACGCGCTAGGCGCATGCCCTAACGTCGTCCAATCAGTTGCTGCCACGTGGCAACTCTGATGAAAAAAATCAAAATGGCACAAAATGCCTTCCATGAGACTCGAACCCGTGACCGCAAGCTTCTACACGCGTACCCGGGCGCACACATGAGCTAGCTAAGCTAGCTCAATTCTCGATTTTCTTTTATGTGAAAATTACATATAGCATAGCAATATTTATTAATTTTATATTATTTTAAAATTCTAAAATTTAATAAAAATCCCTAAATATCTTTTATTTTTATTTTTACCTTTATTTTCTATTATTTATGTATTACTCTCATTTATTTTTCCTGCATATCTAGAAAATAAGAAAAACATTAATAATAATAATTAGGAGACAAAAATGGGGTGTTTACAACTGTCACTCTTTGTAGTAAAGTTTAAAAAAACTTAACTGCAAAAACAACAAAGACACCATTTTTGCCTAATAGAATGGGTAGATAATGCCATAATCAGCTAGCTATCTAAACCTAGCTCTACTAGGGAGTTATCTGACTACCGGTTTATGGGAAATGCTCCATGAGCTAACAATCCCTTGTTGAAAAAGAAGATAATTACTTTATGATGATTATTACTCCTTGGAGAGTGGCTTTAGACAAAAAACATCTCACCAAACTAGTAACCTGGAGGGGGAGATCATCTAAAAAAGTGCTCTTATAAGTTGGCTAATCGATGATAGGAAGCGTAGCGCTAAACTAACAACCTTAAATAGAGATTGATTAGGAATGTGTTCTTATGAGCTAACTAACTGATAATAGGAAGCGTCTTATAAGATTAGCAACCTTAAAGAAGAGATTGTTTAGGAAAGCGCTCTTATGAGTTAGCTAAATGATAATAGGAAGCGTCTTATAGGACTAGCAACCTTAAAGAAGATATTGTTTAGGAAAGCACTCTTATGAGCTAACTAATTGATGACAGGAAGCATTTCACTAAACTAACGACCTTTTAAAAAAGATTATTTAGAAAAGTGCTCTTATGAGCTAACTAATCGATGATAGGAAGTGTCCCACCAGACTAGCAACCTTAAAAAAGGAAATTATTTAGAAATGTACTCTTATGAGCTAACTAATTGATGATAGGAAGCATCTCACTAAACTAGCAATTGTAATAGGAGGACATTTAGGAAAGTGCCCCATTTTGGGCTAACTAATTGATAGTGGGAAGCCTTTTTAATTATTATTTTATAAACTTGTAATCCTGAAAGAGAAAATTCAGGAAAGTGCCCTGATAAGTCACAAAATACCCTTATCTAGAGTAATGAAATTGTGCTTTATTGTTGAATTTTTAGATGATTTGTTGAAGAAAATGATGCTTAATGGAATGAATGTTAATTTCAGGATTTTTTAGAGTATTTTGGAGCCAAGGGAAGGAGTTCTGAAGAGTCGGATCAAGTTTGGAAGGAATTGGATACAATACATGTGAAGTAAAGAATTCTGGAAAGTACACAAGCGAGATACACGCCCATGTACTTTGCTTGTGTATACTGAAGTGGATGTTTGGAAAGTACACAAGCAAAGTACACGCCCATGTACTTTGCTTGTATATCTAAGTTTTGCTACTGGGCAACGATGTTTCAAATACACGACCAATGTACACTCCCATGTACTTGCTCGTGTATATTCACATAAGGACACTTGGAAGAAAGCACGAGATACACGAACGAGATACACTACTCGTGTATCCACTCGTGTATGTATCCAACCCGGGTACATGTATAAATAGACCATTAGTTGCCCTAGAAAGAGGTTCCGAATTTTGTACTTGCTCTGACACACATAGCAGCAGGGGAAATAAGATTCTGTCAGTTCAAAAGGAGGTTGAAGACCCACGAAGGAGAAGATTCCATCTTTAAGGGCTGTAACTATGAATTCTAATTATTCTTCCCGTAATTGTATTTCTTTTGTCCAATTTATGGAGGAGTAGACTCTAAATCTAGATTTTATTCAAAACTTCTCTGTCATGTGATGAAGATTCGATTTTTAATACGAAGTTGTTGACTTTCTTATGATTAATTGCATGCCCTTCAATTGTTTCTTAGATTCATAGATCCGGAATATGAATTTATGTATGATATCATATTAGTTAATTGAGAAATTGCTCTTATGATTAGATTTAATGCAATTAATGAGACTTGATTGTTCTTTTGGAGATAGGAAACAAGAGTCTTCTGTTTACATCGATTATTTTGATGCGAATTCACGTACTTTATGCAATTCTAGGTTGCTATTAAATAAGGAGAGATCCTATTTGATAAATCTAGGATTAGATAGGTTAATATACTTGAGAAAGTAGTTAACTTGACTAGGGAATTCGACAGTATAAGAAGTCAACTACGCCAATCCTCATAAATCTAATGAATTACATGATAGAGAAGGAGTAGAGTAAGATCTAGGTTGCTTTTTCCAATTGATAAATCTTCAGAACCATTGTTGTTAGTGAGTTATTAGTTTTAAGATTAGATTAATTAAGTTTCATCCAACATATCTAAGCGTCGGTTAGATAATAGGAACGGAGTTAGTACTAGTAGTTGGTGTATCTCTAAGGGACGACCTTGTGCTTACTCGCTATATTACGCTACGATAGGTGCGCTTGCCTATTGCTTCGTAGTAAGATTAAGAACAAGAATTATAAATATTAAAACTACGATTAGCAACGATCAAGTTTTTGGCGCCGTTGCCGGGGATACGCCAATATTAGAAACACTTTTTACTTATTAATTTAACCAATTTCTTTCTTTCTTATTTATTTTTTTTTCCTTTTTCTTCCTGAGAATTTGGAGCTCATAATTGATTTGTATTACGTTTATAATGCATGACCAGAAGTCGCTCCAAGGAACTTGCTCTTTTTAATCCTGAGCCAGAGAAAATTGTTCGTCGTTATCTGAAAAAGCAACACTCGACGGAGTCAACATCATTTGGTATTCAAGGAGAATCACCGAAGGAAGAAATGGCTGATCAATTCAATAATCTTGCTCAAGAGCTGAATCAAGGAAATGTTGTTGTGGATCCCTCGAATCATCAACTGGTTGATAATAGAGATGGCCGAGTTAATGAGCCACCTAGAACCAATTCTGATTTTGCCAGGCCAAACTTGATAGGAGTCAGCTCTAGCATAGTCCGTCCTCGAGTGGAGGCAAATAATTTTGAATTTAAGCCTGTCATGATTCAGATGGTGCAGCAATATACTCAATTTGATGGTTTACAGGATGAAGATCCAAATGCGCATATCCAACTCTTTCTGGAGATATGTGATACCTTCAAATTTAATGGAGTTAGTGATGATGCGATCCACCTCAGGCTCTTCCCATTCTCTTTAAAGGGAAAGGTTAAGCAGTGGCTGAATTCTTTACCGAGGAACTCCATTACTACATGGCAAGGTCTGATTAAGAAGTTTATGGACAAATTCTTCCCTCCTTCAAAGACCGCTATACTTCGAGCTGAGATTCAATCTTATCATCAGTATGACATGGGGACTTTGTATGAAACCTGAGAGAGATTCAAGGACTCAATGCGGAAATGCCCACACCATGGGATCCTAGAGTGGCTTCAAGTTCAGATATTTTATAATGGGTTAAACTATCAAACGAGACAAACAGTAGATGCCGCAGCTGGTGGCACCTTGAACCATAAAACTCCTGAAGAAAGTTTGACTCTTTTTGAAGACATGGCCGCGAATAATTATGAATGGTCACATGGTAGGGATAGAAAAAAGAAAGTGGCAAGCATTCTTGAAGTGGATGTGGCTACTTCTATCATGTCCAAAGTTGAGGCTTTATCTAGAAAGATCGATGGATTGGCTGTCTCACAACATCAGTTGGCTATTGTGGAACCCTCAGGTGGTGAAGAAGGGCAAACAGAGCAAGTGGATTATTTGGGAAACCCAATTCGGCCGCAAAACAATCCATACAGCAATACTTATAACCCAGGATGGAGAAATCACCCAAACTTTTCTTGGACTAACAACTATAATATTCAAAAGGGCAATCCGAATCCTCCACCAGGTTATCAGAGGCTAATGGTCCAGAGTTCCAAACCGCCACTTGAAGATCTCCTCACAAAATTCATCAAGGATTCAGAAGACAGATAGAAGTCTTTAGATTTGATTATGAAAAATCAAGACTCGGCTTTGAGGAATCATGAGGCATCAATACACAATCTTGAAAACCAGGTCGGTCAGATAGCTAAGCTTCTGTCAGAGAGATCTCAAGGTTCATTACTGGGAAACACGGAAACCAACCCTAGAGAACATGTTACAGCTATCACATTACGAAGTGGTAAGGAACTACAACCAAAGGTTCAAGAAGAAGAGAGTCAGGTGACTGAACCAACAAAAGAACAAGTAGCTCTCAAAGAAGGGGGAAAGCATTCAGAAAAATCACCTAAGGAGAAATCATCACCTCCATTAATCCCAGAATACAAGCCCAATGTTCCTTATCCAACATGACTCAAGAAGGACAGAACAGATGGGCACTATGGCAGATTTTTAGAGATATTCAAGCAATTGCATATCAACCTTCCACTGGTTGAGGCATTATCACAAATGCCATGATATGCAAAATTTTTGAAAGAGTTGCTATCAAACAAAAGGAAGCTTGAAGAGTTCTCCACTGTAACTTTAGGAGGAGAATGCTCTGCGGTAATTCAGAACAAACTCCCAAAGAAGTTAAAAGATCCTGGGAGCTTTACCATCCCTTGCCTGATAGGGAATTTATCTGAAGAACGGGCATTAGCTGATTTGGGAGCCAGTATTAATTTGATGCCATACAAGATGTTCCAGAAATTGGGTATTGGAGAGCTGAAATCGACCAAAATGAGTCTTCATTTAGCCGATCGATAAGTCAAATTCCCGAGAGGAGTAGTTGAAGATGTATTAGTGAAGGTGCAGGACTTCATCTTCCCGGTAGATTTCGTCATCCTTGACATGGAAGCAGATGTGGAGGTCCCTCTTATATTGGGGAAGCCATTTTTGGCTACTGCTAGAGCCATAATTGATGTTGGGGATGGGAAGTTAGTGTTGAGAATGGGAAATGAAGAGGTCATAGTGAAAATGCCTGATGTCCTTAGACAAAGCTTGCACCATGATGATACATGCTATGCAATCGACTGCCTTGACTTCGCAGTTTCAGATTCATTGCAAGACTTATCGATTGGTGATGCATTGGAATTGTGTTTGATGAATGGGGAGAAAGAGAAACCTGAAAATATGGCGATTATAGCAGTTGTCAATCAGCTTAATAATAATCCTGAGTTGAGAGAAGAAAGAAGCTCTGAAGGTATGAATAGATCCACCATTCAGAGATCGAAACCTTCAATTGAGGAACCACCTGAGCTAGAATTGAAACAACTGCCAAACTACCTTCAATATGCATTTTTGGGAGAAGATTCTAAACTTCCAATCATAATTGCATCAAATCTAGATCGAGATCAGCAGGAAAGGTTATTGCATGTCCTGGGGCAACACAAGAAAGCAATTGCATGGAAAATTGCAGATATAAAGGGGATTAGCCCATCGTTTTGTGCACACAAAATTTTGATGGAAGATTGTGTCAAGCCAGTGGTACAACCGCAGCGCCGACTTAATCCAAATATGAGAGATATTGTCAAAAAGGAAGTCATCAAATTGCTTGATGCAGGAATGATCTACCCGATTTCTGATAGCTCATGGGTAAGCCCCACTCAAGTAGTTCCGAAGAAAGGCGGTATGACAGTAGTACCGAATGAAAAGAATGAGCTCATCCCGATGGGAACTGTCACTGGATGGAGAGTTTGTATAGATTACCACAAGCTAAATGACGCAACTCAAAAGGATCATTTTCCTCTTCCATTTGTGGACCAAATGCTTGAAAGGTTAGCTGGTCATACATATTACTGTTTCCTCGATGGGATGTCTAAATATTTCCAGATTTCTATCACACCTGAAGACTAGGAAAAGACGACATTCACATGCCCTTTTGGGATCTTCGCTTATCGACGCATGCCTTTCGGATTATGCAACGCTCCAGCCACCTTTCAGCGATGCATAATGGCTATTTTTGAGGATATGGTAGGAAACAAGATGAAAGTATACAGGGATAATTTTTCTATTTTTGGGAATTCTTTTGATGAGTGTCTACACCATCTTGAGTTAGTGTTGCAATGTTGTGAAGACACTAACCTGGTCCAAAATTGGGAGAAGTGCCATTTTATGGCAAAAGAAGTTTTGGAAGAAAAGGAGGAGCTGAACCTCATTCTCATCTCCATTTGAGCTCCACCGGTTCATTACGTCGAGCTAACAATGTTAAACAACAACGCTTCTTAGGAGGCAACCCATGTTGCTTAGGTAAGTTTTCTTTATTTATTTATGTATTTTTTTTATTTTTATCATCCGTTGTTTTAGAGTAACTTTTGCAGGACAACAAGCTACAGAGGGGCTAACCAAGTGTGGATTCTATGAAAGTCATCTTAATAGAGCTTCTTTTAAGCTCTAAGTGTGGGGAATTTAGGATGGGAGACCTTTTCAAGGGAATGCAAGATGAAGTATTGATGGGTATGTACTTTGATTTTTCACACATGCTAGAGGGTCTCTAATTTAATTTTGCAATACAATAGGGGAATACGTCATGGCGTACCCTCTCGTGAACTTCAAAATATGCTCATTGAGTAAATATCAGAGATACACGAATAAGGTACATGCTCGTGTACCTGGTCATGTATCTAACCCACATAATGCTTCCCCTATATGCACGAACAAGGTACACGCTCGTGTACCTGGTCGTGTATCTGACCCACAGAACACCCCCTCTATATACACGAACAAGGTACACGCTCGTGTACTTGGTTGTGTATTTGACTCACAGAATGTTCCCTCTATATACATGAACAAGGTACACGCTCGTGTACCTGGTCGTGTATTTAAACCACAGAAGGCTCTCCCACGATACACGAACAAGGTACACGCCCGTGTACCTGGTCGTGTATCTAACCCATAGAATGATCTTCCACGATACACGAACAGGGTACACGCTCGTGTATCTGACCCACAGAAAGGAATCCAAAGTACACGACCGTGTACTTGGTCGTGTATCTAATTTTTCTGCTCGTACTATAAAAGGACTCCTCATTTCACTCTGCCATTTACACGACCCACTCTCCATTCGTGTATTTGACCTATTCTCTCACTTTACTCCTCCATACGATGATTGTTCCTTCCACACTACAAATTTCTTCCGCTTCAAGGATTCAAGGTAAGTAGGTTCTCTCTTTTTCTTCTTCATTACTTATTGCAATACGGTTGCTGCTCGGTTTTCTGTCACGACCACCATACATGCTTGCATCTATGATGATGGTATGATGAGTGATTTCGCATTTTGGAAGTCGATTGTTGATAGATTTGTAGACATTTTGAACTCACGTGAATGCATGTATGTTGGATGTCATGAGTGGCTGCCAAACAAGTGAATCAACAGTTAGGGTTTGAACATGAATATTTGGGACTTTGATTTTGCGGGTTTCTAGAACAATGTTGTTGTGTTTCTTTTCCGATCTTCTTCTTAGAAACCAAAGTATGAGGCCATTTTTTTTATATATGATCCCTAAACTATCGCACCTAGCTTCTTAGAATCAAGATTCGAACTTTATCGTTTGATGATGCTTTGGGTGTGTTTTAGTTACATTTTTGGCCTTTAGGAAGGTAGGTTGATAATATACTAAAGCCACAAGACCTGATTTTGAGTGTTCCTATGGTAATTTGTGCATGTATTAGATGGGCAGATACACAATTGGGTACACGGTCGTGTACCTTGGTCGTGTATCTCAATTGTGCTATCTTCCTCCTTGTTTCGGAAACCCAATGCAAGTCCTATCATTTTCTTTGTGTAATTAACGAACCTAACTTATTTTGAGACCATTGTGATTGCTCCAGATGGTCACAAAGACTTGTGCAGTTAAGCCAAAGTTTAATAAGAAGAAGAAGAAGACCACCCCTGCTAAGAGGAAGCGGGATGGTGCTAATTCATCCTCTGCTCCACCTCCCCGAAGAGTTTCAGAGGAGCCATGGAGCAACAAGCGGTTTGAAATTCTATCACGGAAACCGTTTGGTGCACACCAATACTTGGATTAGGGCATGCTAGAAGGGTATGGACTAGTTCAACCAATGAAGGAGATCCTTGCCACCGGCCCATGGGAGGTCCTGTTCACCATACAAGAACCAGCATATCGGGATGTTACTCTTAAGTTCCTATCCACTATGCAGATACAGAAGACAGAAATTGAAAAAGGATGGGACAACTCTTTTAGTTTTGAAGTGTATGGGCAACGACATAACTGTACTATCTACCGGTTCTGTTCTCTCATGGGCTTCTACACTTAAGCTTTTACCTGAACATCTGAGTTTCAGGACATACATTGTTGTTGGCCTTCCAACGTGAACAATCAGGTATGCTGGGAGGAGTTGACCGGAAATCCGACTCAAGAGTACTTTCCATCCAGCTCCAAGGTCTCTCTAATTAAGGATGACTGCCTTAAAGTTTGTCATTGGCTCTTGACAAACACAATTGGAGCCCGAAAGAGCAGTAAGGGAGTTGTCAATAACTTCGAAATCTTCTATCTTTACAGCATCTCCCACGGATATCAAATTAATATCAGGTTGGAGTTGGCCTTTTATCTATGGAGACAGGCACATGACTCCCGTTCTAAGGGGATTTATTGTTGCAGCTTCATCACTCATTTGCTGAAGAGCATGGACATTTTCCAAGAACCTAGGCCAGAGGCCGCCAAGTGCAATCAGGAAAGAATCTCTGATGGGCCGTTTGCCAAGTGGGGAATGAAAAAAACCACAGGAACTTCCCGCACTTCTAGCAGGCCGCCTCCTTCTACACAATCCTCCAAAGCTGCTCCCTCCTCGTCTTCACCTGGTGAGTCTTCTATTCCTACATCAGAGCGAGTGCTTGACCGCTTGGCATCCATTGAGAAGACCCAAGGTGAGATGAAAGTGCAACTACAAGGGATGCAAAAGAAACAAAAAAAATTTAGGAAATTTGTAGTTCACGCCTTCCAGTCGCTAGCTAAGTGCTTCCCAGCGGGGCAAGCTAGTTTGCCCACTTATGCCTCTTCCCCTGAAGCTGAAGAGGAAGTTGAGGCCAGCGGCGATAAAGACAAGGAAAAGGAAGGAGAAAGTGAGGGAGAAAGTGAAGAGGAAACTGAGGAAACCATTGAGGAAGTGGAACCAGCCACTGCCAAGGGTGAGGAAAGTGAGGATGAAGAGGATGAAACAGATGATGAAGATGATGAAGATGAGGAAACCAGTTCTGAAGAATAAATGACTTCAAGTTACCTATTTTATTCTGCATATTCGAGAAGCTCTTTCTATTAAGCTAGACTCTTTCTTATTGGATGACTGTAATAATGACTGATATCTATTTACTCTTTTACCTTTTGTTTTTGTTGTGTTGAACTTTGCTGCTCTAGGTGCTATCTTGCGAATGCAACTGGTCCCATGACCTTCCTTGGCGAACTTCATCAATATAGATGATCGACATTCTGCTAGCTATGCAATTGGTCCATCACCTGTTTAATCCCGGGAAGTCTCAGTTCCTTTTCTTTTTATTTTTTTCTTTTTATCTCTTTATTTCTCATTACGTTCTTGAATGATAAAGACATTGGGGACAATGTCTCAATCTAAGTGTAGGGAAGGGGATACTAAAGAAATTTGATAAGGGTTGTGCTGAATTGTATGAGTCGTTAAAAAATTTCCCTTAATTTTTGTTTTTCTCTTTGTGCTTGATAATCGAATTTTGAAATCATGATTGCAAATTACATAGTATTGTAGCATTTAGTGAATGAATTCCTCTAAAAGAGTGTTCTGCATTTCACCTTTGTCTTCTTTGGAACATTGATACTTAGTCAAAGTTATGGGATAAAATCGTTGTGAAACTCAAAGATCTTGAGAGCCATATAATCTTTCAAGAAAGGGCAAATGAAATGATTCTCTTGGTGATCCTTCTTAGAAGATTTCTTTAAAGTAATAATTTAATGAAAGCATGTTATACTTGAAAAATAAAGGATTGGTTAATATGGGCAGGCTTTGGTCCCTCAGAAGAGCGAAGTTTGACTCCGCTACTAATTAGTCAAAATAATAAGTTAAGGTAATAGAGGTTCGATGGGGTCCCTTTAAAACCTGGTCACCTAAGGTCGTCTGGCCTGAGATTGGCCGACCGAGGAAATTACCGCAATAAAATGAAATACCATAAAGGCAAAAGTTGAGAGGGTCTTGTAACTCGAGTAATTAAGCCCATAGGAACGCCCTCAATTGAGGGGATAACGTTCGTTAACTTAGGTGACGAGCCTAGGATTATCGGCTGAAAACTCGTTATATAGGTTGCAAGATTCCAAAAAAAAAAAAAAAAGGATGAAACGAGTGTGAACTATTACAAAGAATAAAATCTTTGAAGAGATCAACCAAAAAGAAGGAGGAATCCAGGGGAAACATAGATGCAATGTATTTTCATTATTGATTGCTTCACTAAGAGAGACAATTGAGAAGATATTAGACTTCTTAATGGTGGTTGAAATGTACCACGTTTTCTTTTGCTTTGATTGATCTTGTGTCTAATTTTGATCATGAAAGCCATTGTTAAAATGACAAGGGTAAGGATTAGTCCACTCTGATTAATCCTAGAAATTTGACTAAAGTATCTCTACTACAATACTGTCATGATAAGGTGAGAAGCACACTCATTAGATTGAGGGATTGCATTGAGCTTTAAAGATTAAAATTCATAAATGCTAATATCTTAGTAGTTCTATTTGGTAACAACAATCATGATTAATGAGAAGTTTGATTAATGTTTTATGTTGCTTGAGGACAAGCAAAGACTTAAGTGTGGGGAAGTTTTATAAGTCGCAAAATACCCTTATCTAGAGTAATGAAATTGTGCTTTATTGTTGAATTTTTAGATGATTTGTTGAAGAAAATGATGCTTAATGGAATGAATGTTAATTTCAGGATTTTCTAGAGTATTTTGGAGCCAAGGGAAGGAGTTCTGAAGAGTCGGATCAAGTTTGGAAGGAATTGGATACAATACATGTGAAGTAAAGAATTCTGGAAAGTACACAAGCGAGATACACGCCCATGTACTTTGCTTGTGTATACTGAAGTGGATGCCTGGAAAGTACATGAGTGAGATACACGCCCATGTACTTTGCTTGTGTATACTGAAGTGGATGTTTGGAAAGTACACAAGCAAAGTACACGTCCATGTACTTTGCTTGTATATCTAAGTTTTGCTACTGGGCAACGATGTTTCAAATACACGACCAATGTACACTTCCATGTACTTGCTCGTGTATATTCACATAAGGACACTTGGAAGAAAGCATGAGATACACGAACGAGATACACTACTCGTGTATCCACTCGTGTATGTATCCAACCCGGGTACATGTTGCCCTAGAAAGAGGTTTCAAATTTTGTACTTGCTTTGACACACATAGCAGCAGGGGAAAGAAGATTCTGTCAGTTCAAAAGGAGGTTGAAGACCCACAAAGGAGAAGATTCCATCTTTAAGGGCTGTAACTGTGAATTCTAATTATTCTTCCCGTAATTGTATTTCTTTTGTCCAATTTATGGAGGAGTAGACTCTAAATCTAGATTTTATTCAAAACTTCTCTGTCATGTGATGAAGATTCGATTTTTAATACAAAGTTGTTGACTTTCTTTTGATTAATTGCATGCCCTTCAATTGTTTCTTAGATTCATAGATCTGGAATATGAATTTATGTATGATATCATATTAGTTAATTGAGAAATTGCTCTTATGATTAGATTTAATGCAATTAATGAGACTTAATTGTTCTTCTAGAGATAGGAAACAAGTGTCTTCTGTTTACATCGATTATTTTGATGCGAATTCACGTACTTTATGCAATTCTAGGTTCCTATTAAATAAGGAGAGATCCTATTTGATAAATCTAGGATTAGATAGGTTAATATACTTGAGAAAGTAGTTAACTTGACTAGGGAATTCAACAGTATAGGAAGTCAACTACGCCAATCCTCATAAATCTAATGAATTACATGATAGAGAAGGAGTAGAATAAGATCTAGGTTGCTTTTTGCCAATTGATAAATCTTCAGAACCATTGTTGTTAGTGATTTATTAGTTTTAAGATTAGATTAATTAAGTTTCATCCAACATATCTAAGCGTCGGTTAGATAATAGGAATGGAGTTAGTATTAGTAGTTGGTGTATCTCTAAGGGACGACCTTATGCTTACTCGCTATATTACGCTACGATAGGTGCGCTTGCCTATTGCTTTGTAGTAAGATTAAGAACAAGAATTATAAATATTAAAACTACGATTAGTAACGATCATGCCCCTATAGGCTAACTAACTAATAGTGGGAAGCATCTCTTTAGACTTGCAACCATAAGAGAGGATATTTAGGAAAGTGCCACATTATGGGCTAACTGACCTATAGTGGGAAATATCTTTTGAATAATGTTTGGATGCATCTTAGTAACCTAGAATCTCTAAGAAAAGCTTTTTGTGAGCCGATCAAGTGATAATGAGAGGCGTCTTTTAGACTAGCCAAAAATAGAAAATGTGACTCATGATGAATGATTACTTATTTTAAATGCTTACATGATTGTCGCAGATAACCGCCAAACAAGCAAATCCTCGTGATAATCTAATCCTTCTCTACTTACCCTTGCTTTAAATAAAGCAAAGAGTCTTGATATATTTCTTCTTGCAGGCGTAGCTCTTATGATTGTGGTGTTATCTTATGAATATACTAGATTTAATGCTCAAAATAGGTGGAATCATGCAAAACTCCATTAAGTTTTATCATCCTTTCATTGTTCATTATTTATTATTTCCGTGCATGTGTGAGGAGGGAATAGGTAGTGTGTATTAAAAAAGAAATGATATAAGAGTTTGTTTGATGACATTTGGTCAGAGTAATTGACCGTTCAAGGACATTAACTTTGCTTGTAGAAGGAATGAAAATCAAATCGGCAAAATTGTAATAATTGTTGGCATTTATGAATCTTGGCAAATCTTCAATATTCTTGCCTAAGGATAGTACATCTTAACCGTATCCACATTAATGGGGTCTCTTAACTCTAAACTGTCCATTTGGTCTGATATTAAGGCCCCTCTTGATAACACTCTTTTTACAACATATGGACTCTCATAATTTGGGGTAAACTTGCCCCTTGAATTTTGTGCATTTGGCAGAACTTTTCTTAATACCAAATCCCCCGCTTTAAAACATCGAGATCTTATTCTCTTGTTGAATGCTCAAGCCATTCTTTGTTGGTAGCATTGGCCATGACATAATGCGGTAAGCCTTTTCTCAACGATCAAGTTTAGCTGATCAATCCTTTTCTTTACCTACTCAGATTCATCCAACTGTGATTCTGATAAAACCTTGAAAGATAGTATTTCAACCTTAACTGGAAATATTACCTTAGTACCATATACCAAAGAATATGGGGTAACTCCAATAAATGTTCAAATTGAAGTTCTATAGGCCATGAGGGTGAATGGTAGCATCTCGTGCCAATCTTTATAAGTGATGGTCATTTTCTTAACAATTCTCTTAATGTTCTTATTGGCTACTTCTACTACCCCATTCATCTGAGGTCGGTATGGAGTTGAATTTCTATGGTTTATCTTGAATTGTTGACACAACTCCATCATCAATTTGTTGTTAAGGTTGGTGCCATTATCATTGATGATTGATTCGAGAACTCCATATTAGGCTATAATGTCCTTCTTCATGAATCGGACTATTACTCCTTTGGTGACACTAGCATGTGATGAAGCCTCCACCCACTTAGTGAAATAATCGATGGCTACCAGTATGAATCTATGACCATTGGACACTTTTGGGGTGATTGGCTTGATAATGTCAATTCCCCACATAGAGAACGACTATGGTATGGATAATGAATGAAGTTCTTTAGGTGGAACATTTATTTTGTTGGCATAAATTTGGCACAAGTGATAGTGTTTGATATATTTGATATAGTCTGATTCCATCATCAACTAATAGTAGCCCATCCTCAAGATTTTTCGGGCAAGCATGTGTTTGTTCATGTGAGGTTTACATACTCTGATATGAATTCTTCTACCAAATGTTACGAATTCCTTCCACGGATCTTCAATTGCAATGGAATCCTTAGTAATTTTAGGGTTTTCTATATTTGGTACTATCAAATAAAAACAAAGGATATGGATAAAATTACCAATCTATAGATGCCAAGATTAATAAAATTAAACTGGTTCGCAATTAAATCATAGAATGATAGAGACCATGTTCTATAAATCAATCACTAAGGTTAAAGAATTCTAAGAATTCAATAACAATGTTCGCCACAAATTCTATAGGAACCAAGAATCTGATAAGAACAACTAGAATAAAGGAAAATCAATTTCTCAATACTCAAGAACTCTCCAAAGAGGATTCACACACTCAAGAAGTGTTTTTCTTTCAACAAAATAACATTCTTCTGCTCTAATACCAAATGACGACTATTTATATCATGCCTAAAAGTAACTTAAGGACATATTAATAAAAATTGTGCGAGGCCATTCAAAGCCGGCGGCCTTGAAGTTAATTTGGCCGGCCTTCATTTAAGGCCGGCTTAAGGCTAGCCGAACTTCGCCTAGTGTCCTCCCGACGCTTATTTCCTCCCTTTTTAGTCCCCGTACTACCATTAATAGCTCAGATTGACTTTGATTTCTTTGGTGCTCGTTTCTTAGCTCTTGGAATCATATCATACTCCTCATGTAATTCTTTCATCAGTTCACCTACCTCTCTTTTGTTCACACATCTCAATAATGTGGTATTAGATGATCTTTTGTAAAACACAGACCCACTTAATAAGAAATGGCTTGCTAGCCTTTTGAGTGTCTTTGGTCATTTTTGCTAGCCATTTTAAGATATTTGCTTTTTTAAAGGAAGGTTTTGATATCATAGTACCAAGGCTTGTCATCTTCCGTTTTTTCGATTACTAGATAGTAGGCGGGCCTATCTTCAATTTCTATTTTCAATGGTTAGACTTCGACTACTCCTGTTATTTGAATCATAGATGCTAGTGTAGCGAGCGCATTTGCGAACTGATTTTGAGTTCTCAGGACATATGTGAAGGTGACTACCTCGAATTTGTCCATCGGCTCTGTCAAGTGTTGATGATATGGCACCAATTTACGGTCCTTAGTTTTGTATTCCTCTCATGTTTGTAATATGATGAGTGAGGAATCTCTGTATACATCTAATTCACGGATTTCCATCTGATAAGCCATTTTGAGATTGAGGATGTATGCCTCATATTTTGCAATATTATTAGTATACGAAAATGTGAATCTTATTGCTAAGGGAAATGGTATTCCTTCTAGTCATATCAACACTACCTTAATTCCACAACCAAATGCATTAGCAGCTCCTTTGAAGAACATTTTCCATTTAGGGTCTTACTTTGTCTTGTATTCTTCTACTGGCTTACCCTCCACTATCAGTATATTTTCATTAGGGAATTGGGCCTATGATTCTTGGAAATCTCCTTCAATTGGGTGTTCTACCAATTGATTTACTAATGATTTCCCTTTTATCGAATTTTGATTTACATATATGACATCAAATTTTGACAAAAGCATTTTCCATTTAGAGATTCTTCCTAACAAAACAGACTTCTCTGCTAAGTATTTTAAAGGACTATGTCTTGTTAATAATTCAATAGGATAATAGAGAGTGTACTGTTTCAACCGATGCATGACCTAAACCAATGCACAGTAAGTCTTTTCTATTTCAAAATACCTTTGTTCCCCTTTTGTGAACTTTTTACTCAGGTAGTATATAGACTGTTCCCTTTCTTCTTTGTCCTTTTGCCCTAGTACATACCCCATGGATTTAGGAAATATCGTGAGATACAAAAATAAGGGTTTTCCTTGTTTTGGGACTACTAAGACTAGGGGATTCATAAGGTAATCCTTAATCTTTTTAAACGCCTCTTCGCATTCATCATCCCATTCTACTGTGGCATTCTTTCTTAGTAGATGAAATAGCGGACAACACTTATTCGTGAGTTGTAAGATGAAACGGGCTATGTAATTTAACCTTCCCAATAGACCTCTTACCTCCTTGATAGTACGTGGAGAGGGCATTTCCAATATGGCCTTTACTTTGTCAGGGTCAATTTTAATACCTTCTCGGCTTACGATAAACCCTAACAACTTGCTAGATGTGACCCTAAAAGTACATTTCTTGAGGTTCAATTTCAGTTGAAACTTTCTCAATTGCTTGCATAATTTTTCTTAAGATGACCACATGGCTTTCTTCTTTTTTAGATTTAGCTATCATGTCATCAACTTATACTTTGACTTCTCGATGCAACATGTCATGAAGTATCGCGACCATGGCTCTTTAATACGTCGTTCTAACATTCTTCAAACCGAAAGGCATAATTTTATAGCAAAAAGTTCCCCAAGTTGTGATAAAGGTCATCTTGGTCTTATCTTCTTCTGCCATTTTTTATCTAGTTATATCCTAAGAAACCATCCATAAATGAGAAAAGATGATTTCTTATGGTATTATCTGCCAAGACTTCTATATGAGGTAGGGGGAAGTTGTCTTTAGGGGTAACTTGGTTCAAATCCCGGAAGTCTACACATACTCATACTTTTCCATTCATCTTTAGAACATGGACTATGTTTGCTAACTATTTTTGATAGTCTAATACCTCGATGAACCCAACTTCCAATTGCTTTTTGACTTCCTCTTTAATTTTTAATAAGATGTCAAGCCTAAATCTTCTCAATTTTTGTTTTTTAGGTTTGGCATCTTCTCTCATGAGTAGCTTGTGAACTATTATTCACTGGTCGCGTCTTAGCATGTCGCCATACAACCAGGTGAATATATCCGTATATTCAATCAATAGCTCAATTAGCTCGTGCTTTTGCTCGTCACTTAGGTTAGTCCTAATTTTAAGGTTTTTGGGCTCTTCTTCGATTCCTAAGTTAACTATCTCCATTGGGTCATCTATTGAGATTTTACCTTGTTCATGTTTTTGCCAACTCTCCTATACTGATTCATGGTTAATAATATCGCTTCCAATGGCTAACCCAACAGTATTGAAAACGATATCAATATTTTCATTACTTACTTGTGTGAAATGTCCTTAAGGTTCGGAAGTATTGAATCTGTGGGAAAGTGAGGTGATAGTGTATAAGGAAGGAAATAACTTACAATTTTATTGTTATTTATTAAAGAGTTTTATTAAACAATGGTGGAATGATAAACACAACGAAATTCAACTGATGATTGTTTCCTATTTTCGAGTTGACTTAATGCTATTTAAAGGATAAGAAAACCAGTTATTAAGAGTTGGATGTTGACTGAACATGTGAGAGGTGGAAATCTCTACCGAGTCCTCGTCGTTGATATCGGCTTGGATTATTCCCAGCTCTTGAGTGCTAGTTGGCCGAGAAAACATTTATTGAAGGGGTGGAAAATTCATCCGGGTGTCATTTAACTTTTCCTTATTTCTTCCTCTGACATATTTTACTTGAGTTTCTTCTTTCAAGGTAGAAACGTACCCTAGCCCAAACGTCTCTTGCTGCCCTTCTTTGAATTGATGCCCCTCTTTGCTCATGACCATGCCTACTTCATCAAATATTTGGAGCCCCAAGTCCTCAGGACCATCCTCCCCGATGTAGGTATAGTTGTTTCCTTATAAATGGCATAATCCTATTCACCTAGTACGATGATTATTTGGCCATTCACTATGAATTTGACCTTTTGGTGGAGACTCAAAGGTATGGCTCCTGCAGTATGTATCATGGCCTTCCTAGTAGTAGATTGAAAGACTTTAGTATGTCGAGGACTTAAAATGAAATATTAAACACTTGTGGGCCACTCTCTACCGACAAGCCAATTTCCCCTACTATCTCCCTCTTGAAACCATCAAAAGCTCTAACCACTATTGAATTTGGCTTGATATTGCTCATATCAAATCCTAACAGATCAAGGGTGGCTAAAGGGCACACATTAAGAGAAGATCCATTATCTATGAGGACTCGAGAGACTATCGTGTCATTACATTTTACCACTATGAAAAGTAGTTTTGTGTGTTGGTCTCCATCTTCTCCTAATTCTTCAAGTGAGAAAGATATTTGATCCATGGTGAAGATTGAATCCGCGACATGGCTTAGTTTTTATTCTGAAGTCTCTAACATCTGTTAGTGGAATGTCCCTCCTATCCTAGGTGATACTCATATTTGAGATTGGCATCAAAATTCCTTGGTCTGTATCGATCGTTAAGGATCTCGAAGCTGATCAGATTATTCGCTCATAATCGAGCAAAAACTTAGCTGAGCGGGATAGGTATTGGAGTGAACTATCTCATAGCTCTCGTAGTTTAGGTTTGATTCGTCGGTGATTGCTGGATTAGGTGTTTGTTGCTTGGAAGGTTACATGAGATCCAAATCCCCTACTTGAGTTAACGGTACTGACAGTAGACTCTTTGGCTTTGTTATTCCCTATAGGCCTTGGAGATGACGCGATTCTAGGAAAGTCGACAATTTAGAGCTTTCTAGATGTAATGGCATTCTCTATCTGGTACCCTACTGCTACTACTAACTCCGCAAAGTTAGATTATGCTTATCCTACTAGATGTGTAAAATAAGTCTTTTCTAACATGTTAACGAACATGAATGTTAACGTATTCTCTAAAATTGGGGTTGAAACCCTAGCAGCTTGAGCCCTCCAACGTTAGGCATATTCTTTGAAGGACTCGTTGTGTCACTTTTGAAGGCTTCCTAAATCTAGTATTGAAGGGGTAACTTCAATGTTGAACTTGTATAAAATGCACGAGCCAGTTTATCCCATGTGTCGACTTGGCTGAGATCTAATTGCGCATACCATATGAAAGTAGGGCCTGTGAGGCTATCTTGGAAGGGTTGGACCATAAGTTGGTCATATTGTGCATATTTACTCATTTTCCACACGTATAACCTTATATGCATCTTAGGACAACCGGTACCATTATATTTTTCGAATTCCTGGACTTTGAATTTCTCTGGATAGGCCTCTTCCCCATATACTAATAGATCGATAATATTGGTTTGCTCAAAACTGTCAAGTCCTTCCAAAGTCTTCATCTTGTCAACCAACTGTTAGAAAAGCTTCTTTTCTATTTCTTTTTGTCTGTCTTCCATTTTCCTTTTTATGTCATTTGAGGTCAGATTGAGGTTGATTTTTGATTCATATTCGAATGCAGGGTTGAGTTGAGAGTTGATTTCTTTATATTTTAGTGGTTGATTCTCCATTGCTTTTCCTTTTCGAGCTCTTGAATGCTCCTCATGAGTAAGCTAGGTGGTACAAAGGAGGCTAATGTTTTTAGTTAAGAGGCAGACTTGTGCGACCAATTGTTGGACTATTTGTTTTAGGGGTATAATCCTTAGATCCGAGGCAGCATCTGCGCTAGTGTTGTCATTGTGGTCATTGTTGTTGTTGCCAATGCTAGCCATCTTAGTTTTGGAGCGGGTGTTGATTTGACTCCTTAAAGGGTTTAGTTGTTTAGGAGCTATCTTTGATACCTGGTAAGCATTTATTTAACCAATGTATGTTTATGAGTAAATATGATGTATGTATCACATAAATGAAAAAAGAAAAGGACCAACATTTGATTAATGATGTAATAATACTAAAATTTATTAATACGGCAAACTTGGAGTTTAAAGCTTTTATTGAAAACATAAGAGAAAAGAAAATGCTATCATCTAAATTCCTAGTTTCTAAGCTTCTTTTTCTTCGGTTGCACAGGTGTTGACTCCCCATTGATGATGGCTTCTAATGCTTTAACCCTCGCTTGAGTCTTCTCCAACTAGGCTTCTAATGCTTTGTTTCTCTAATTAGATTCCTTGAATTTACTCTTCCATACATTCTTCTTATTGTCTGTGGTCTCAAAATGGACCTCTATCCGAGTCCTGACCTGTTCTATATAGGTTTTTATTTCTGGACATAGGTTGTTTCGTGTAGGCAGGGTGATATCTGGAACTCGATACACCCTCTCTCTTGTCTAGTACAGCTGGTTGATCACAAAATCTCTAGTAGCTCAGTGTTTGCCTACTTCCACATCAAGATCTCCAAGGTAAGGACTCTCAATTCGGGCTTCCCATAAGGCTTTGACCTCTACTAACTTAGCGATTTTCTCAGCCACTAAAATGCTTGAATCTTGGTATTCAAACATGATTCCTTCTAATGATGGTCTCGAATAGTGCCAAACTGACAGACCACTGAATTTGGATGATACCCTATGCACCCATTAAGCTCGATCAAGGAAACAACTTGAAAGTTCCTACACATTAGGATAACCATATTGCAGCAGCTCTACCTATGGTCCAAAGAATATCATTAGCACTGAAACCTTTGAGCACTTTCACCCAACTGTAGCTAGAAAGATCGTTGGGCAGCTTCATCCTTTCTATGCAAGAATCTACGAGATCTACTTGTTGAGCTAATGATTTCCTAACCATGTTTAGCCCAAAGCACTTGAGATGGGTCACGAACCAAATTAGGATGGGGTTGATGTTCGAGTGGAGAATTCCATGACCCTTCTTCTTTACGAAATTTAGATTTCGAATTTGTTCAACTAGTAGGGCCGGGATGTAAGATTTCCCTCCCAAGAACTGGAATACCAATTCTATGACTCTATAATGAATGTGGAAGATCCTAGTAGGAAAGAAGATGGTTGCAAATGCTGTTAAGATGAAAGCATAAACCCGTCTTTGTCTGTAACTTTAGGGATCTCTACATAAGATGTCCTTCTTGCTCTCATCATCAAATCGAGCTACAAACCAAGCTTTCAATTCATCCATTCGAAGGCAGTACCTATTGTTCCTTTCCAATGCTCGGTTAATCATTACCTTGCAAACTCCCAAAATTCTATTGAAAATATCTATTAGCCCAACTTCTAGGTCTAGCACATACACCCCATTAGCAAGTGAAGAGGCCTACAAAAGTTGAGTATATTCTTCTAGGGTTGGCATGATCTCGTGTAGCCTAATAAAGAAAGTCACAGGCTCAATTTCCCAGAGGTGTGGGATAGCCCGAATCAAAGGTAAGTTGACATCCATTTTCACTAGTGACAGGATAGGCCCTATCTTGCCCTAGATGAAAGTCTATTCCTCAGGGCTATATAAGGTGAACCAATGGTCCAGTACCAACTTTGGATCCAAAGGTTTATAAACCCGGATTTCCTTACAAAGGAGGCAATCAATTATAGAACTAGCCATTTAGCAGGATTACAATAAAAATTTCTAATTACAAACAAAAATCTTATAAAACATCATAAGAATTAGTTTCTTTACAAGTGACTACATCTAAACTCCAAAACAAAGGAAATTACATCATTAACCATTTGCCAGCCCATGATTGCATGTATGCAAAGAAGGTAGTATCTAAAGGTCCCTAAACTCTATGGCCTCTTACATTCTCGAAGAAATAAATCTTTAACCATATTGAAGCATTGGGTGAGATAACCTAATCGGCCTTGAGTGGTGATTATTTCGCTTCGATCGAAACTTACACAATGACTCCTCGTCCTAGGGTCTTAAGACAGCCTGGGTTTGACCGTATTTAAACACACAATTGCATGCATGAAAACTCAATAAAAAAAAAACTTTATTAAATCCCTAGATCACGAATAGATACAAACATTAGTGCAAACAATATTTTGCAATATAAGAGTAGATTAAAGATATCTAGAAATGATGATTTTAGAAGGTTTAGGTGGCTAGCCCACTATGTGTCCCTAGTGGAGTCGCCATCCTGTCAAGTCTAATTTTAAAATTTTATATTATATCCCTAATCCGATTCATATTAAATCCTATGCTCATTCAATATAAATTCTCAACTTGAAATAGGAATTTTTTTTATTTATTTAGAGTTGCCACCCAACTAACGTTGAGAAAAATTATTGAATTATAATTAATTGAGCGGATTAATTCTAATATGAACAACTAGTCGATGAAATCTGCCTTTTTAGAAAAGAAAGAAAAACCAAAGGTTCTCGAGTTAGAGGCTATCCTATTAAAACCCTAAAGTTACCACTTTATCCTTTTGAAATCTGAATTATATTATGATATCCTTTTTAGCATAAAAAAGACAATAGAGAAAAAATGATACAACGATTACACTAATAACAGTTTGAAAATATATATTTTTTATTTTTTAGAGTTGCCCCATAAGGGTACCTACATACCTACTATTCGGGATCAAACAGGTCGTAATTGACTTTTCATAAGACTTTAGTGAATTAGTTAATTTTAATTATGAAAATGTGTCAGGTTTATGTTTATTACCATTTAATTATTTTTATTTTTTTTAATTTCTAGACCCAAGCTTTATTTCTAAAAAATTTAAAATTCATAATTTTGAAAATGTCAATTATTATTATGTAATTTTATGAAAAGAAATTTTCTGAATGTAAAAATAATTATTAAAAATATTTATTTTTTTGTTGTTTTATTTTATTTTTTTAATTAATTTTTTTATTAACTAAATTTTTTTATAATTTTTTATTAATTATGATAAGTATATGTTCTTTACAAATCTCTAAACCTAATTAACATATTCTAAAAAAACATACATCTTTATGATATATTATTTCTTTTTATTTATTTTTGTCATCTTTTATATATTCTTATTTTTTTATACATATTCTTATCTAAAAAAGCAAAAGTAATAGTAATAAATAAATAAATAAAATAAAATAATAAAAAAATCAGGCTAACCTAGACGTATGTCGCGGGTCGAGTCGGTTCACGGGTCAGGTCAAGCCCGTATGGCGATCGGAGGTCTTCAACGACAGCGTTCTGGAGGTGATTGGCAGTGATTAATAGGGGGTTCTAAAGCTTTTAAGGGTAAGGAATCCAAATGTGGTGTTGGTTTTCGTCGAAAACCACCCTAGGTGGCGGTTTGAGCAACCTCAGTGAGATCTAAAGAGAGAGAGAGAGAACTTCGGTGAGGTATTTTTTTCATGTTTCTTCCACTTTTTTTTTTCTTTCTGATTCCTCCCCTTCATTTGCAAGGTCGAGTCTTATTTACAAACTCCCAAAATCGAGCTTGATAAGCTCAAATCATCCTCACCATTGAGACCTATCTCCATCTCTTTTTTTTTTTTCTTCAGATTTGAGTTAATCCTTTGTTTATTGTTAAGATTTGTACTAATTTGATTATATTTATCCTCTCTTAGCTAAAGATTTGTTAGATTTTCATTAAAAATTCGATTTGAAAAAGCCAGATTCCGTTCTCCTTGCCATCCATTTTTCTTAGCCAAAGGTTGAAGACGAGCACGTGCCAAGCACATGCCCTTGCATTATCCAATCAATTGCTACCACGTGGCAACTCAGATGAAAAAAAAAAGGCATAAAGTGCCTCCTGTGACACTCGAACCCATGACCTCAAGCTTCCACATGCATACCTGAGTGCACACACAAGCCAGTTGAGCTAGCTCAATTCTCAATTTTATTTTTTTGCGCAAATTGCATATAAGCACAGCAATATTTATTAATTTTATATTATTTTAAAATTCTAAAATTTAATAAAAATCCCTAGTTATCTTTTATTGTTATTTTTACCCTTATTTTCTATTATTTGTATATTACTCTTATTTATTTTATTTTTTGTTATTTATTCTTCCTTCATATTTGGAAAATAAGAAAAAACATAAATAATAATTATTAGGGGAAAAAAATAGGGTGTTTACAATATTCATGCATTGAATTATTATCCTTCATATTAGTCATTCAAGTACATAACTCTGGATAACATAAGATCCATATATACACACGGCTATAGTGTCCATTAGTTTATGAGTCCATAAGTCTAAGATTCCATAAGTCTTTATAATACACATATGTATACATATATGATAGTGGGTACTCTCGATTATCCATGAGTTCATGAATCTAGACACCCTAAATCATCTCAATATATGACTTTACTAAAAACAACATCACATACTGATCATCGGAGTGCTACCCTATGATTACTAATGTTCTTAGTTCCTCGGGCCTAACTAAGCACAATCACATAATTACTTAGTTTCAATTACCATCTAAGTTAGTTCTTGTTTCTAACCTAACATGCATAAACAACAAACATAGTATACACATACCCAATAGGCAACAAATGATTTCTTCTCAACTTTGAAATCCCTTAAACCTTAAACCTATCCAAATCAATAACACATATGCTTAGAGAGCTTATAATAACTTCTTTAATCTACTTTTAGGTATTTTGATAGGTTAGGAGAAGTTGGGAATTGCATTTAGATAGAAAAACTTATCTTTGGAAAACATAGGTTTAACACGCCCAAGTACATGGGCATGTTCTCATTCGTATACTACGTGTGTTATAGAAGTGGAGGGATACAAGCAAATACACGTCCATGTCTCCTACTTGTGTACCTTACTATTCAATTTGTGATTTTTGGCACAATCGTGTAAATCTCCTAAGTAGCCGTGTAATTGAAGTACATAGGTGCAGCACAATCGTGTTGTGGCCTTGTACTTCTAGAATTTATCAATTTTGTGAAACAAAAAATTTTTCTTAAACTCTCACATCTTCTAATCATGACTATTCTCCAATCTTTTCTACATTTGCAATTATTGTACTCCCATACTTAATATACAACAACATTACTCTTAATTTCATTCTAATTACACTAAATTTAGAGGACTTACTCGAATTGTCATCCCATTAACAATCTCATAAAACCCTATTATTATAGATGCTAGATCATTCTAACATGGTTTGAATCATTCCAACAATCTAAGTTTCTCACACTAGTCATTCACATATAAGTTCATTAAATTTCTTGGTATTGTAGTAGTCTTCCTCTCCTAAAGTTCTATAAGACATAATATGGGGAAAAATGTCAGAAGGAAATGTGTGGGTCTATTTATACTTTCTCCATCAAATGAACATACTATCCTCGTTACTAAGCCCTTTTTACTTCCATTTATCCTAACCTTGTTATTTTCTTATATTTTGATTTGTTTTCGTCAAGTTTAAAAAAACTATTATTTAATTTTAACTTTTTTTATTCTTACATTCTCCTCCCCTTAATAGAACTTTCATCATTGAAAGTTACCTGAATCATGAAAAAGCTTTACATATCTCTTTCTCTTATCCTCTTCTAATTCTCAAGTTGCTTCTTTTTCTATCTGATTACTCCACTAAACCTTGACGTACTTGATCACTCGTCTCATCAAAATTTGCTTCTTAGTATCCACAATCCTAACACACTTCTCTATTTTTGTGTGGTTTTGTTACACTTTCAGAGGTTCTAAAGTAGATACTTGATCTAGGTTTGGTACATATTTCCTTAACATGGAAATGTAAAATACATCACGTACCCTAACTAAATTTGGTTATATTGTTAGCCTATATGCCACCATTTCAAACCTTGCCAAGAATTCAAAGGGCCTAACATACTTAGGGTTTAGTTTTCCTCTTAATCAAAATCTCATTACCCCTTTTATAGGTGATACTTTCGACAAGGCATGATCTCCCACTTTAAACTCTAAAGGGCATCGTCTTTTATCTGCATAAGACTTTTGATGACTTTGAGCTGACTTCATTCTTTGCCTAATTAACTTGACCTTATCTATAGTGTCTTATATCAAGTTAGGTCTCAATACTTGTCTCTCACCCACTTTATCCCAATGTAACAAAAAATTGGCACTTTTTACCATATAATGCTTCATAGGGTGCCATTTGAATTGTAGCTTAATAACTATTATTATAGGCGAACTCTACTAAGGGAAAGTGCTTACCACCAAGATCTAGTACACAAGCCCTCAACATATCCTCCAATATATAAATGGTTCATTTTAACTAATCATTCGTCTAAGGGTTAAAAGTTGTACTAAACTACAATTTAGTTCCTAGTACCCTATGTAAACTCCTCCAAAATCTCCCAACAAACCTTGTATCTTTGTTAGAAACTATCCTAACTAGTACCCCATATAACCTCACAATTTCCTTATTGTGTAGTTGAACCAACTTCCCAAGTTTATACTTGATACCTATAGGTATAAAATGGGTAGATTTAGTGAGTTTATCTACGATTAACCATATGGTGTTTAGTTTAGTCACAATTTTTGGTAATGTTGTGATAAAATCTATGGTTACATGCTCCCATTTCCACTCTGGTATTAGTAAAGGTCGTAACTCATCAATGGGTCTTTGATGTTTTATTTTGATTTATTTGTAGGTCAAACACTTGGATACATACTCTCTAATTTCCCATTTCATATTCTTCCACTAATAGTGACATTTCAGGTCTTTATATATTTTAGTACTCTCAAGATGGACAAATTACCCAAAATAATGAGCCTCTTTTAGTATTTCATTCTTCACTTTAGATACACCTGAAATGCACAATCTCTAACCATACTTTAATATTCCTTCTTCATCCACATTAAACTCCATTGCCTTTCTTTCTTCCATCCATTTCTTAATTTCTTGCTTTTCCACATCATCAACTTATCGGTTTTTATCTAGTCTACTAATGTAGGTTGTATACACCAATTGGCTAATCTTACTCCAACCTCTTAAGTTACAATTTTGAGTTCTAATCTTTGCATATCTTCCATTATGTTCCATTAAGTTAAGATTAGAGTTTCCAAATTACCATATATCTTTCTATTGAGTTCACCGGTAACTATATTTGCTTTCCCAAGATGATATTAAATTTCAAAATTGTAATCCTTTATCAACTTTAACCGTTGTCTTAATCTCATGTTTAATTCCTTTTGAGTAAACATGTACTTAAGACTTTTATGATTGGTGAATATCTTATACTTCTCTCCATACAAGTAATGTCTCCACAATTTGAGTACAAGGACTATTACTAGTAATTCCAAATTATGTGTAGGATAGTTCTTGTCATAGGGCTTCAACTATCAAAATGCATATGCTATAACCATTTCCCTTTGCATCAATGTGTATCTTAGCCCTTGTATAGACACATCATTAAATATGAAAAACTCTTCACCATTTATAGGTAATGCCAAAACTAGTGTTGAAACCAACCTCTCCTTCAATGTTACGAAGCTTGTTTTATATCTATCATCACATTTAAACTTCACCCCCTTTTAAGTTAGTCTGGTCAAAAGGGGTTTCTAATTTAGAAAATCTTTCCACAAACCTCTTGTAATACCTTGCTAGCCCCAAGAAACTTCTAACCCCTATTACCGTCTTTGGTCAAGGCCATTCAGTCACAGCCTTTATCTTTTCAAGGTCTACAAATATACCTTCTTTACTAATTACATGGCTTAATAAGGTTACCTAATTAAGCTAGAACTTACACTTCTTAAATTTTGTATATAGTCTTTCTAGCTATAATTTGTTCAACACCATTCTCAAATGTTGCTGATGCTCCTCTTTACTCCTAAAATATATCAAAATATCATCTCTAAACACAATTACAAATGTATATAAGTATTCCCAGAACACCCGATTCATCAAATCCATAAAAGTCACCTATACATTTGTGAGTCCAAATGACATTACACGAAACTCATGATGCCTATACCGTGTTTCAAAAACAATATTCTAAATATGCTCTTCCTTTATTCTAAGCTGATGATAGCTAGATCTTAGGTCAATTTTTTAAAAGACTTGAGCCCCTTATAGTTGATCAAATAAATCATCAATCCTTAAAAGGGGGTATTTATTTTTAATGGTAATCCAATTCAATTCCTTACATTTAATGCATAATCTCATGCTACCATCCCTCTTTTTCATGAATAGCACAAGCACAACTCAAGGCGAGACACTAGGTTAGATAAATTTCTTATCCAGTAACTCTTACAACTGCTTATTTAGTTTTGCTAGCTCAATCAACGCCATATAGTATGGGATTTTGGATATAGGAACCATATTAGGTACCACGTCTATACCAAATTTGATCTCTCTTGCTGGAGGTAGACTAAACAAGTCTTCATGGAAGATTTATGTAAATTCTCTCATTGCATGTACCTAATCAATCCTCACATCATCGTCGGATTCAACCATCATTGAAGCTACCATGCTCTTAACCTCCAATTCATATGTGAGCAATCCCATTGGTCTTTGTACTTCAAGCTTGAGATCAAAGGGTTCTTCTCCTGATGTGTTGAAATGGAATGTCATACTATAACAATCAGTGGTTGCATGGTGTCTAAACAACCAATCCATTCCCAATATTATATCAAAATCTATCATCTCCAAAACCAAAAGGTCCACAAACAAAACCTTACCATGTACTTCAATACTGACATTTCTATAGATTTTGTTTAAGCCTCTACCCATACCTATAGGTGTACTCATACTCATGGTATCATTCAACATCTCAACATGAATATTACAAATGTATCTAAAAGCATCAAACACACATGAATGCATTACACCAGTATTAAACAAGATAGAAGCACTAGCAAAGTGTACAAATAGCGTACTTGCTAAAGTGTTCAAGTCTAGTATGTCTTAACTTTGCAATGCAAATAACTAAGCTAGCGCTCTTTATTTTGGTCCTACTAGATAAGATCTACCAACCTAGATCTCCATCTAGGTTCTCCCTATCTATGTTGATGGCATAGTTTACCCTCCTAAATTTAGGCATTCTATAACTCTTTGACCCCTTTGTTTGCAAGAGTAATAGAAGGTAAAGGGAATTGATCTCTCAATGCATGCCATACTACTATAACTTGTCTTTCCATAAGACAATCAAGTACCCTCTGGCCACTTACACTCACTCAATTTATGTTGTCCAAAGCACCTAGTGCATTTGTGAACATATCCTATTGAAGAATTCCTAAGTTGAGAGGAGAGTGCAACAATGACCACAAGTTTGGTCTGAAAGGTTTGAAGCTTCTTACCCTTCTCTTATCTAATGATACAATGAGTAAGTCTCTTCCCCACTACCACTCTTGTCCCCTGATTCCTCATCTCATTAGTCCTTTTATGACTTTGCTCTAGGAACATAGCCTTGTCCACTACTTCAAAGTATGTGTTCAACTGGAATAACCCCACTTTATGCTATAAAGTGGGCTCTAAACCCAACATAAACCAATGAGCCCTAAACCTCTCTTTTGTTCTAAACGTTGTTGGCATGAATTTCACTAGGTGATTTAACTCCACCTCATATTCTTCTACTGATCGGTTTCCTTAATGGCAATCATAGTATGCTACCTCCATTTTATCGCATATAACAATCGGGAGGTATTGGTCATAGTGATGGGAATCAAATCATGCTGCTTACAAAGTCATTCGAGGGAAGATTTAAATCACACGAATAGGCAAAGAACCCATTTAGGCCAACCATAAAAGTCGGTGGCTTAACCCTTTGGACCAGCCTCAAAGCCGATGGCATAGAAGATAAGCCGGCCACCAAGGCTGACCATCAAAGCCTGTGGCATAAAACACTAAGTTTGGCGGCCTTCTTTGCCAAAGCTAGCGGCTTATGTACTTAAGTCGGTTTAGTTTGTGGCTTTTCGAGTTTTGTTTTCCTTTTCTTATAAATAAGTTTGCAATGTCAGAATTTAAGGACTTTTGAACATTTGAGAATTATATAGTGAAGTTTGTTTTTCATATACTCTTATCAATCCATTAGATTGTGGCAAGTGACAGTATTGGATTGTTGTACGTCATATTAACTAATCCGTACTAGGACTACTCTCTTGTTAGTGCATCATATCCGGTAAGGGTTTAGGGTTTAGTTTATGTTATTATTTGTTATTTGATTGTTGGAATTGATTACTGTGGATTATCGCCTCGAAATTGGAATTACTTGATTATCTTATAAAAATAGGCACATCATCTTTTGCTATCAGACTTTAGATTAAGAAAAGGTATTGTTATTGTTGAACTTCCTTTGACAAAATTAGGGTTTTTGATATTGTGTATGGTGTTGTGATTGGTTAAGGTCGAATTTAGGTTATACGCGGTTTGTTGAATTAGTTATGTTGTTGCTGTGAGTGATTAAATTGAATTAAGGCTTGTTCTTGGTATTGATAGCGAATTGAAATTAGGTTTTTATGTTGTGGTTGTTGTCGTAGGTTATGTGATTCTATTGTTGTTGATTGAGTAAGTGAATTAGGTTTGTTTGTTGTTGTTTATGTATCCGAGTTGTATTGTCGTTGTGAGTGGAGGTTGTTTGTGTTGGGTTTTGAGTTGGGGATCGAGTGAAGGTTGTAATTAGGATTGTACCAATTGGGGATTATTGAAGTGTGTGATTGTGACTTGTGAATTTTGTGTTAAGATTGCAATTTCTATGAGGCATGTCAAATGACAATGTTAATGGAGCAATCGAGAATGAGGCTAACAACCAAGTTAGAGGAAGAGTTCAAGGTCATCGTGCTATGGTAATTTTAGAAGAACAATTGTAGGATCTAACCACCGTACTTGCTAACCTAGCCACTAGAGTTGATCAGATGACCTTACCCCAACAACTAGTGGCAAATCCACAAGCACCCCTACCTCAAGTAGCCCTTAATGTTGTGGGTAAAGAAGGAGCCTTAGGAGGAAATAGGGGCAGACAAGTTGGAAGAGAGTATCGTGATTACAAGGAGGAAAGAGATGATAACTTTGAAGATAAGGTTTATCCTAATCGTAAGTTCAGGCCGCTTAGGGGTCTGGAATATGTAAAATTGTAGACGCTTTCATTTGCTGGAAGGGGGTTTATAGAGGATTACCTTGATTAGGAGGATAAGGTAGAAGGACTCCTCAAGTGCTATGAGATCAATGACCATACTTGAGTTTGTCTGGCAGCAATCGAGTTTACAGGTTATGCCGCCTTATGGTGGAAGAACCTTATAGCTAATAGGAGGAGAGATGGTGAAGCTGAGATTTATGCTTAGTAAGAGATGAAAAGAGTTCTAAGGAAAAGATTTGTTCTAGAGCATTATAAGCATGAACTATTCATGCGTCTCTAGACCTTGAGATAAGGATGTAAAACTATAGACAAATATGTATAGGAATTTAAGGCTCTCATGATTTGTTGTAGAACCATTGAACATCTAGAGCAAACTATAGAACGATTTATGTTAGGGCTAAAATATGAGATTGCTTATATAGTGGAATTATAGCGGTATGACATACTTGATGAGGCCATCTAATTGGCTTTAAAAGTTAAGAGACAGAGGCGTTTCAGGTATGGATCCACTACTAAACTATATAGGTCAGATAGTCAATAGGTTGAAAAAGGGGGAATTGATAAGGCTGTGGAATCGAATGCAACTGTTACTAATAGGGGGAAGGAAATTTTTTGAAAAGGGAAAGCAATTGCTAGGGCTAACATGAGATAAATAGTACCAGGGTTATCAGGTGAGAAGATTCGTTAAACCCAATGCTTCAAATGTATGGGCTTTGGACACATGGCTACTTAGTGTCCCAACAAAAGGGTGATGATTGCTATGGAGGTAGAAAGTAAAGATGGTAAGGAAGAGATACTTGAGCTAACAGATTTATTAGCAATGCTAAAGGAATATTATGAGGATCTAGATATTGAGGTACATGAGGATAAGGGCAATGATCAATATCTGGCTATTAACGTGTTGCATAGAGTAATGATTACATCTCTAGATATTGAGGACGTATAGAGGGAAAACCTATTCCATATTCTCCGTAGGGTCCAAGGTAATCTTTGTACTCTTCTTATTGATGGTGGTAGTTGCACCAATGTTATAGCTACTGCATTAGTTGATAAATTGCAACTAGTTACTACACCACATCCTAAGCCCTATGAACTACACTGGTTAAGTGAACGAGACAGTCTACATGTCACTCAGAGAGCTAAGATTCCAATCAGCATAGGGACAAAGTACTAGGATGAAGTTAATTGCGATGTTCCCCCTATGTGCACTTCAAATATATTATTGGGTAGGCCTCAGTTACTAGATAGGAGAGTATTGCATGATGGGTGTAGAAACACCTATATGTTTTAGAAGGATGGTGAACGGGTTTTTTTGAGTCCTATGTCACCAACTAAGGTGTACGAAGCCCAGGAGCAGATCAATAAAACCACTAAAAGGAAGTCTTTATTAGTGAGGCAAAAGTAACTAGGAGACAAATTGAGCAGAGCGGAATAGTCACCGAAAATTTAGAAGTCTTCAAGGCAACCATGACGTCAAGATAAGAAACATAGATAGACCAAGGTTTTCAGTCTAGGTAATGTTCAGGCATTTTCATTCAAAAGCAAAGAACCATCTGATTTAAGGGAAAATCTTCTATAGGTCCGAGGAGATGATGAGAATCAAAACATGCTCTTACAAAGTCATTCGAGGGAAGATTTAAATCACACAAACTGGCAAAGAACCCATTTAGCTCGGCCATAAAAGCTGGTGGCTTACCCCTTTAGACAAGCCTCAAAGCCAATGGTTTAGAAGATAATTCGGCCACCAAAGCCGGTGGCTTTACCTCTAAGGCTACCCATCAAGGCTAGAGGCATAAAACACCAAAGCCAGTGGCCTTCCCTCCCTAAGCCAATGACCTTCTTACTTCTAAAGACAGTAGTCTTCTTTGCTAAAGCTAGTAGCTTATGTACTTAAGTCAGTTTACTTTATGGCTTTTCGAGTTTTGCTTTCCTTTTCCTATAAATAGGTTTGCAATTTAAGAATTTTGGGACTTTTAAACATTTAAGAATTATATAGTAAAGTTTGTTCTTCATATACTTTTATCAATCCATTGGATTATGTCTAGTGACGATATTGGACTATTCTGCGTCATATTAACTAATCTGTACTAAGACTACTATCTTGCTAGTGTGTCATATCCGGTAAAGGTTTAAGGTTTATTTTATGTTATTGTTCGTTATTTGATTGTTGGAATCAATTATTGTGGACTATCACCTCGAAATTGGAATTACTTGATTATTTTATAGAAATAGGCACATGACATAGACCAATTGTTTGAATCTCTTCTAGGTGATGTGTTTTACTGTTAATCTTAATGCATTAGACCATCACTCTAAAGCTAAGCCTTTTAGTAAATACACTTCATGGTTTACCTTCTTCTCTTTTGGAATTTTGAATGTTGAAAAAATCTTCTCTAACTTTTCAATCTACTACTCAACATCCAATGGGTTGTTCACCTTAGGCCTAAACTCCTTAACTGGTTTTACAAACTAATGTAAATTGATTGGCCTAGCCAACCTATCTCTAACCTCTCCCACCATTTGTCCTTATCTACCATTTAGCATTTATAGTTCATGTATCTATTGTTGTTGTTGTGCCACTACTATTGCTAGGGTATTAATCACCTCTAGCAATTCCATAGTGTAATCTTCATTCAACCTTGGACAATGTTAATGTGGTTAAGGTGGAATTTGGTTATCAGGAGCATCGCTTCCAATACCTGATGTCAAAGCTAGTCTAAAAATTCTTTTAGGCATTCTACAAGAAGACATTAACTAGATTAAGGAGACATGTAAAAATAGAAGCTATTTCAAGACATTGAATATCTAAAGGTAATATCATAAACATAACTGAAAGGAATTCATGTATCAATAACATCAACTCAATTTATCACCCATTCTCATCATGCTTCACCATCCTAAAGATTTTATTACTAGGTAGTCTATGGATCAATAAACCTAAGATTTGATACCACTTAAACTATAATACCCCAAAACCTAAAGTGAATACGACCCGCTACGTATCCTTACTAAGTAGAGACATGCAAAGGCTCATAATCTAATAAACTCCACAATTGATATCAAGTCACCATGACATCATAAAGGAAATCTCCACATATATGAACGAGTGGCCTCACAAAGTCCTAATTGGGGTCTACATATGAAATTAAAATTGTAGAGAACAATTAACCACAAGGATTCAACTAGAGTCTATCTCTTCTCATTAATAACAATGGAAGCATAATAATCCTTCATCTAGCATGCTCATCACTCTTCATAGTATACATACTCCACATCACCTCTTAAGTCTTGATTTATATTTACTAACATTTCATCATATTCAATAAATTCATCAGAAGAACATGTAGCTAAAAAAGAGAACTACAAAGGGTGAGCTAAAACCTAGCACAATGTATACCAACAACCACACATACAAGCCATACCAAAATACAAATATAAATATGATGCAAATAGGATATTCAAGAACTAAATTATTATCCTCCATATCAGTCATTCAAGCACATAACTTTAGACAGCACAAGATCCGTATACACACTACCATACTTATAATTTATATATATATATATATATATATATACACGATAGAGGGGTCCTCCCTATTATCCACGAGTCCATAAATCAAAACACTCTAAATCATTTCAATATGCGACTCCGTTAGGGACAACGTCACATATCGATTATCCAGGTGTCACCCCATGATTATCGGTATTCTTAGTTTCTTAGGTCCAACTATGCACAATCACACAATTACTTAGTTCCACTTACCATTTAAGTTAGTTTATGTTTTTAGCCTAATATACACAAACAACAAATATAGTATACACGTACCTGATAAGCAACAAACGATTTCTTCTCAACTCTAAAATCCCTTAAACCTTACACCTATTCAAATCAATAACACATATGCTTAGAGAGCCTACAATAAGTACTTCAATCTACTTTTAGGTATCTAGATAGGTTATGAGTAGTTGGGAATCAAATTTAGATAGAAAAACTTGTCTTTGGAAAATATAAGTCTGACATGTTTAAGTACACATGCATGTTCTCGTTTGTATATTGCATGTGTTATTAATGTGGAGGTATATAGGCAAATACACAGTCATGTCTCCTACCCATGTACCTTATTATTCAATTTGTGATTTTTGGCATAGTGGTGTAAATCTCCTAAGTGGTTGTGTACTTAGTACATGGGTGCAATACGACTATGTTGTGGCCATGTGCTTTTGGAATTTCTCAATTTTGTAAAAACAATTTTTTTTTTAAACTCTCACATCTTCTAATCACAATTATCCTCAAATCCTTTCTACACTTGCAATTATTGTACTCTCATACTTAATATACAACAACATTACTCTTAATTTCATTCCAATTACACAAAATTTAGTGAACTTACTTGAATTGACATCCTACGAACAATCTTCCAAATCCTTGTTATTATGGTTATCGGATCGTTCTAACATGGTTTAGATCGTTCCAATGATTTAAGTTTCTCACACTAGTTATTTATGTGTAAATTCATTGGATCACCTAGTATAGTAGTTACCTTCATCTCCTAAGGTTCTATAGTACACAGTACAAGGAGAAAGGTCAAAAGGATACGTGTAGGTCTATTTATACTTTTTTGGTCAAAAGACCATATCATCTCGTTATTAAACACTTTTTACTTCCATTTATCTTAATCCAGTTTTTTTTTTTATATTCTAATTTTTTTCCTCAAATTAAAAAAAAATATTATGTAATATATTTCATTTAAATTATTTTCAATTATTACAGTTTTTAAATGCGCAATATTAATGATAGAAAATTAAGTGCACATCAAGAAACGTGTTTACAATTTACGAAAGAGTTTTCCAAAATTTTGTTATATTCCTAGTCCCATTGTAGGAGAATAATCTCGTACCCTTATATCATAGATATGCTGCAATACCATAATGCGTGTGAAGTTTTCTACAAAATCTAGAATGTTTTCTTGATTTGCGTAACATATTTTATTACTTTCTTTTGAAAAATCCCTATGTTATCCTTAATCGAATTCGAATGCCAGAAAAGATTTTAAATTCACACGTTTTTGGCTGCTTAAAATCAACAATGAGATCCTATAAATCTGTAATTTCTTTAGGTAATTTTGGAACGCAACCATAAAGGAAATTCCGAGCATATTCCATGGTTGACTGACTTTGAGTCCAGTAGACCCATCGCATGGAAAGTTCAAAGCTGTTATTTTCAAGGACAATAACGTGTCGGACTTCAGTGCATTCAACAATGCATTTCGTATCAATCTGTTCATGTAAATTTCAAAATTACATATGCATCCCTCCGTAGGTTTCATAACCATGCAAATGCTGTAATAATTTCTACAAAGAAGTGTCGAATACACATTAGATAGATGTAATAATTTTGAAATCTACTGGGTGCTCAACCGAATTTTCGTTTTCTTTTCTTCCACATAAAAGGAGCGACGTGGTGATTCTTGCTAAAGCAGAACCGTCTGCTTGATTTTTTCCCGAGTTGTGTCATCATCTAAATATGACCTCTTACTTTCAAGTCTCCATAACACTTTGTGTGCTCTTGATGTTGGGTTGCCTTGATTTTCATAGGACTCTAGCTGTACCTAATTATCTGGATTATTATTGCTCAGACGATAATATCTTCCTTTCTGAAAGTATCTATGAAATCAATCGGAACGACCTTTTGTCCTCGCTGACTTATGAAGCCTCCAAGGACGACGATGGCTTTGCCCACCGTGCTACTGGCCAAGCCCGTTCCGTCCCGGTCTACGGTCTCTACCTCTGTCGTGGTGACCTCGGTACGCAGGACTGCTATAATTGTGTTAAATATGCAGCTCAAGAAATCCGTCTATTATGTGGCAATCAGAAAGTTGCTATTATATGGTATGATGAGTGCTTGTTGCGTTACTCGAATGAAAATATCTTCTTCACCGGGGATTATTCGAATTCTCGCTTAGCATGGGGAGAAATAACAGAGAATCTGAATCTGGAATTTACAGAATATCAAAGCGTCATAGGCTACTTAGCTTCAAAGGCTGCGAGCAGTAAATCCAGAAAAAAGCTGGCGGTTACAGATTCAGCCTTCCAGAAGTATCCTTATGCTCTCGTGCAGTGCACACCCGATCTGCCGGTAGAAGATTGTATATACTGTATTAATTTTTGTTTCGAAGTATCTTCCTTTTTAACCTATCAGCCAACTCAAGTTGTCACGCCTAGCTGCACCTTGAGAGTTGAAGCCTTCCAGTTTTATAATAAATCCGCCTTCGCGGTAGGTGGACCATCATTCTTTCAATTTCCATTGACAAAGCTCAAAGGTAAAAAGTATGATCAATGCCATATATAAAAACTATATGGAAATTTTTTTTCTAGTAACCAAGTGACTACAGATTTCGCGTTTCCACTGCCGGGCCCTCAACATTTTGTAGTCCTCCCTACTTGAATGCAATTCTGACTATTATCAATCTGTGAATGCAGGAAAGCACATGATCTCTCATGGTCTAATTATCGCACTTGCAGCTATAGCAGCACTTTCTGCTGTGCTTCTCTTCTCTGGATGCTATTTGCTTAGGATGAGGCGGCAAAAAAAACATGACATTGAAGATAAATCCGGTATAAACTATATACTAGGGTAAAATACATTGACCATCCGTGAAGCTGTTATAATTACATCAATGCCCTTAATATTTTAAATTGTATATATGATTGTTAAAATCACAAGCTAATTATACGATTTAATGAGTTCACAATTTTACAAGGTTTTTCATATTTAAAATATGAGTTTCAATGTATGTTCTCACAAGCTTCCGATTAACCGAATTTATGTGATTTTATACAATTCTATCAAGATTATATACATTTTGATTGTAGATGGAATTGCGAGTTTGACAATCATGATTGAATATCTATTACACTCCTCTGATATGCACTACAACTCCTTTTAAAAAATTATTGTGATGTGTTTATGCAGTCGTTAAAACTATCTAGAAGCTTCTATGTTTGTTTGAAACTTTTCTGGGGTACAATGTGTATTATAGAAAAAATAGGTGTTGATGCAATTTTGAAAGCTAGAAGGAGCAATCAGCAGTTATTATGATCTATCCCCTGCATTGCAAACCACCTCTGTGACTTACGATCATACCCCGGAGTAAATATCCGTTAAACCAACACTTTTTTTTTTTTTTTTATTGTGTAGTTAATGATGAGATTACTGCTCATCAAGATGCCTTGAAGTTCGATTTTGGTACTATACAACTCGCGACAAATAATTTTACTGACAAATTAGGAGCTGGTGGCTTCAGTGAGGTTTACAAGGTGAGAAATCATGGTCCACATCCATTAACATCTCCAACATGAAAGTTAACGAAACATGCGGTGTTATGTTGTCTGAGTACATCAATATGATGCTGCACTGAATCCTACAAACTTATGATCAATGCGTTCGACATACAGTCTCACACTTAGGCCTTATATGCAGAAAACCGCGGGAACACGTAAGAATTGTAATGGCTTTTGCAGGGAATACTACCCAGTGGGCAGGATGTAGCTGTTAAAAAGCTTTCTGTAATCTCCGAACAAGATGTGGAGGGTTTCAAGAATGAAGTCATATTGGTAGCCAAACTTCAGCATCGGAATCTTGTGCGACTACTCGGATTTTGCATGACAGGAAAAAAAGAGAAGCTGCTAGTCTATGAATTCGTGCCAAACAAAAGCCTCGACCTCTTTTTGTTTGGTATGCACTCCTCTCATATTGCCAAATGCCACTTTATTTTCTTTTGCCGAATTGCAGATACATCTTAAAACTATTGGTTAAATGTAGATGACCTCCTAAACTTTCAAAATGTGTTTTGGTCTCTTCATAACTTTTGGAATTATGCATTTGGCTCTCGACCATCATTCAAAGGTCCATAACTACAAATGGCTTTAGCAAAGGTTACAGTTTTAAACGCACATTCTCTAAATTTATAGTTACTTAAAAGACAGGTTTTGAAAGTTTAGGAGGTTTGTCACACCAAACCTATAATTTTGAAATAAATTTACAATTTGCCTCATTTGAACTATAACAATAAGCTTGTGATGACATAAAGGATTTATTTACGAATTCAGTACATCCTCAGTTTTTGTTTATGTGATTCCTGAGTTTTGCTTGCCATATCCTCATTTAATATGATTGAGATTCCTATTTTATTGAGCTACTTCATTGATGTTAGACAATGAAAAACGAATCTTGTTGGACTGGATGAGACGTTACCATATAGCTGTTGGAATTGCTCGGGGGTTACTTTATCTGCATCAAGATTCTATGCTTCAAATTGTCCACCGTGATATCAAAGCAAGCAATATTTTGTTGGATGATGATTTTAATCCAAAGATTTCAGATTTTGATTTGGCAAGGATCCTTGGAGTCCATGGAACTTGTCAGAGCACAAATGAAGCTGTTGGTTCATAGTAAGTTCATGTTCAACCTTTACATTTGCGCAAAAATGGCATGCTAATCTGTTATCGAATTCCCATCTTACCCTACTATATGCAATTACCAAAACAAAGTGCATTTTTCATGGTCCTTAAGTTACCTTGGTCATAATTTGCGCAAGGAGGCTATCTTCCCTAAGATAATGACAAGTAAAATGTACGATGTGCATTGCAGACAAAGATAAGATACTAGAAATTTATAATTAAAAAGAAAAATTAAGGATTTCTTCAATGTAAAACAAACAGAGACCAATATATTGAGCTCGTAACCTATTGCACATTCCCAAAAGTAACTGTCTAACCTGAGCCCCAAAACAGAGTCTAAGAATCAATTGAAGTGAGCATACTGCTCACAAGTTGATATGTCTCTGATGTTGTTTCCGAAGTTCTGATTCTGATCATTTTTAGCATTTAGTGGATACATGGCTCCAGAATATGCGATGCACGGGCACTTCTCCAGGAAATCTGATGTCTACAGTTTTGGGATCTTGCTTCTAGAGATCTTAAGTGGCAAGAAGAATCTCTTCTATCAATCAGAATGTATAGAGGAACTACCAAGCTATGTAAGTATGATCAAACTAGCAATTATTATAAATGTAATTTAACCTTTTATTATTGGAATTACGCGTCCTAACTCAAATTTCTCAACTGTGCGATTTCCCCTGAAACTTCCTGCAGAAGTCTTCAAACTTCATAAAAAGTGGTTTTAACTCCCACAAGCTTCCTAAAATAGTTCTTCAAGACATAAAATTCTGAAGAACAAATGTTAAATTTAGCGAAAACCCACACATTCTGTAAAATCCCCATACTTAATGTGCGATTATCATGATGAAAAACTTTGAGTCCATATAGGATTTTTACGTGATTGCTCTTCAGGCTTGGAAGCACTGGAAGGATGGAACACCATTGCATGTCTTGGACTCATCTTTGAGAGGCTCCTTATCGACAAGTGAAGCGATTAGATGCATCCACATCAGCCTCTTATGTGTTCAGGAAGATCCAAGGGATAGACCCACCATGGCCACGATCGTTCACATGCTAAACGATTACTCTGTCGCATTATCAATGCCTCGAGAACCAGCTTTTTACTTTTCTAGCAGAGGATTGAGCTTGAGGTCCAATCGGGTTGCCATCTCGACCCCGTCCTCCATCAATCAATTGTCCGTCACAGCATTGTACCCGCGATAACAACGAAGATGGACCCTCTAGCCTCTTCTTTTCTTGCGCAGCCCTTCTGTAATGCTAAATCGGGTTTACTTCTACTGGCCATGCAATAAGAATCGATTGCCTTTGTTTCAAGTCTTATATTTTCATGGTCTTTTTTTTTGGTCCCTGAAAGGCTCTGAAATAAGCCCTGGAATTGGGTCGGTAGGCAATGGTGGTCTCGGGCTCCATTTTTTCCCAAAATTATATCCCAATCTAAATTTATGTTAGGTATTTTTATAATAAGAGAGGAATTCAAGCATGACCAATTCTATCTATACCACTAGGTTAATAATAATGTTTACTTAAAATTTAAAAAAATCTTCATTTAAAATAAAAATTTTATATTAGAGTCATCTGTAGCTGAAGATTGAAAAACATATTTTGTTAAAATTAATTGGATAAATTAATATTAGAAACACACACTGTTAAAAAGTTTAGCTTCAGGAACTACAAGTTTGAAGCTATAAATAGATACGAATAAGATCTTGTTTTGGGGTCATTAGCCAACATAACAGCAGTAGGGAAAATAATTTTTATTATTTATTCATTTTGCTCGGAAATAGCCATGGCATGGAAATTCCTTTTATCTTACTAAGATTACTCTAGTCTTGATAGATGCCTGCTTACTTAGGTGGAGATCAAACTATTCGCAGTACAAAAGAGCCCCTTTATCATAATTCTTTTCGAAAGCAATTTTTATTTTTGCTGATATTATTTGCCCTGATTGTATTATAATGAATAAGCAGATGAATTGGATAAATGAATGTTTAGGTTGTTTTTTAATTTTTTTGGGTTGCCGTAAACATGCATTTCACATTGAGACTTCATAGTTTATAATACATCTAGTTTAGAGTTTTTTTATTGGATAAGCAGTTTCAACTTGAGTATAGGACATATTTATTAAATAAGTTGGATTGTGATTTAGGTTTTTTTAACACAGTTAGTAAAATTTTTTTTTAAAACACAAAACCGGTTTAAATTTGGATAGAGAAACAACATATTAATACAAATTACTAAACCAAAGCAAGTTTTTAGATCACGTGTATTGCAATGCACACTTTTGTAGATCTCTATATTAGTAACATTTGGCTTGTATGATTAAATAAACAAAAGTAGAGAAGTAATGAACGTTATTTTGTTTAATTGCATTTATAGTGTCATTAGTAATAAATTAGAGATATATCTAAAAATATCAAGATATATATATTGTTGATTAATGCCTTGAATTTGTTGATGGTCGACAACTTTTGTGTTCTATGTTAACAGCTCTAGAATGAAGGCCATCGGCTTTTAGGTCGTCCTTGAGCCGACCTATTTTATTTCTTCAAGTTTCCCACTTATATATATATGGGGTGTTTTTAGGGTTAAAAGAGAGTGAATGAAAGAGAATTAGGAGGCTTGATATGAATTCCTTTGAGAGATTTGTCCTTTAAGTTTTATTCTCTCAATTGTGTACTCCAATTTCAAATTAGTAGATTTCTCCTCTCCTCTACTCGTGGTTTTTTTTTTCGATTTGGGTTTTTCCACGTAAATCTTGTGTGTCTTTTATTTTCTTGAGATTATTAATCTTCTTTTGCCATTGTTTTTATCTTTAACAAAATCGTAACAAGTGGTATCAGAGCAAAAGTTCTTTGATTTTGTTCTAAATGATGGCATAAGTCAAATACGATATTCTGCTGCTAGATCACAACACAAGGTTTTTGCTATAGTAGGTTAAGATGCGGGTGGTTCTCACACAAATGGATTTGGATGATGCTTTGTTAAGATGCCTGCATCATGGACTCTTGAAGAAAAAAAACGTAAGGATTGTAAAGCCCTTTCTCAAATTCATCTTCGTCTTTCAAACCAAAATTTATAGGATGTGTTAAAAGAAAAGACCATTGCTGCACTATGGTTGAAATTAGAGCAATTGTGCATGACAAAAAGTTTGACTAGTAAATTGCATCTAAAGCAGAGACTATACTCACGCCATTTGATGGAAGGAAGGTCTATAGATGATCACTTAACCATCTTTAAGGAGATTGTATCAAATCTAGAATCTATGGAGGTAAAGTGTGATGAAGAAGAACTAGCTTTGATTTTGTTATGTTTGTTACCTTCTTCATATTCGAATTTTACAGATACAATCTTGTATAGTCATGACACAATTACTATGGAAGATGTTTATGATGCTTTAGCCTCTTATGAAAAGACAAAAACTCTAGTTATTGGAATTGAGTCTAGGGTTGAGAGTCTTGTTACTTGAGGAAAGAGTCAAGATAGAAATTCTAGTTAGAATTCAAGGGGTAGATCAAAGTCCGCAAATAGGATTAAAACTTGTAATTACTACAAGAAGAAGGGACATATAAAATCGAAATGTTATAAATTGCAAAACAAGAACAAAAGAGATAATGATAACCAAAAGGAGAAACAGCCAGCAAAATCTAGTGAAGCTAATGTTGCTAAAGAAATTAGCTATGGTGAGCTTCTTCCTGTTTCCAATGATTCACTGACTAGTTAGGAATGGATCTTAGATTTTGGCTGTACTTTTCATATGTGTCCCAATCTAGACTGGTTTTCAACATATGAAAATATTTCTAAGGGTGTCATTTTGTTAGGCAATAATGCTTCTCGTAGGATTGCAGGTATTGGAACAATTAAAATTAAAATGTATGATGGTGTTGTCAAGATGTTTTGTGAGACATGTTCCTAACTTGAAGAGAAATTTGATTTCTCTTAATACTCTTGATTCTAAAGGGTACAAGTACACTAGTGAAGGTGGAGTTTTGAAGATTAGTAGGGGATCGTTGGTGGTGATGAAAGGGCAAAAACAAGCTGCTAACTTGTATGTTTTGCATGGTTTGGTCATTACAAGTGATGTTGTTGTTACTTCTTCATCCTTGTTGGATGAGGATTCTACAAAAACCTAGCATATGCGTCTAAGGCATATAAGTGAACCTAACATGACTAAGTTAAGTGGAAGAGGTCTACTTGAGGGGCAAAACATCAGTAAGTTAAAATTTTGTGAACATTGTGTGTTTAGAAAACAAAAAAGAGTCAGATTCACCACAAGTACACATAATACAAAGGGTACTATAGATTATGTCTACTCTGATCTTTGGGGGCCATCAAGAGTGTCATCTAGTGGAGGTGCTACTTACATGTTAACTATTACAGATGACTTTTCCAAATGTGTTTGGGTATTCTTCTTAAAGTAGAAGAATGATGTTCTACCCACATTCAAAGAATGGAAAACAATGATTAAGAAGCGAACTAGGAAAGAGGTAAAGTGTTTATGCACTGATAATGGATTAGAGTTTTTTTTTAAGAATTTTAATAATCTATGCAAAGTAAAGGGAATTGCGAGATACTTAACAATTCCTAACACACCTCAACAAAATGGGGTAGTAGAACGCATGAACAGAACTATCATGGAGAAAGTCCAGTGTATGCTTTCGAATGCAAGATTACCAAAGTCATTCTAGGTAGAAGCTGCCTCTACAGCATGTTACTTAATAAACGGATCTCCATCAACAACTATAGAAAAGAAGACTCCAGTTAAAGTATGGTTTGGTACTCCTAGTAATTATTTTAAACTTAAAATTTTTTGTTGTCTTGCGTATTCACATGTTCATAATGGAAAGCTAGAACCGCAGTCATTGAAGTGTATATTCCTTGGTTTTAAACTCGGTGCTAAGGGATATAAACTATGGTATCATGAACTAAAGAAAGTTATAGTGAGTAGAGATATTATTTTTGATGAGGTATATATGTTATCTGATTTATCGTCTAACCCTTCTAATAAAGTCAAGCAGAAACCATCCATTCAAGTGGAGGTTGAAATTGGTTCAAGTTCTAAATCAGAGACTTCTACTCAACCTTTATCATAGACTAAGGGTAGTCCTATCTCTATGCCTTCTCAGCCATAATATTCTTGCTAGAGACAGGCCTATGAGAGAAGTTAGACCACCTGAGAGATTTACAGAGGCAGATCTTGGAGCTTAAGCTCTAAATGTTGTAGAGGATGTTCTAATCAAGAGCCATCCACTTACACAAAGACTGTTAATTGTGAAGACTCTGGTAGGTAGATAATTGTAATGCAAGAAGAGATAAAATCCCTTCAGAAAAATAGTACTTAGGATTTGGTGAAACTTCTTAAAGGGAAGAAAATAGTTAAGTGCAAATGGATTTATAACAAAAAGGAAGGTGAGCTAGGTATTGAAGAACCTAGATACAAGGCTAGACAAGTTGCAAAAGGCTACAATCAGATACTAGGTATTGATTTTACTGATGTGTTTTCTCCTGTTGTAAAACACGATTCAATTAGAGAACTTTTGGGTATTGTAGCCTTGCAAGATCTTGAATTAGAACAACAAGATGTGAAGACTAGTTTTTTACATGGAGAGCTTGAGGAAGATATTTACATGCAATAGCCAGAAATCTTTGTGGCCTTAGGAAAGGAGGACCATGTTTACATGTTGAAGAAATCCCTTTATGGGTTAAAGCAGTCACCTAGGCAGTGATATAAAAGATTCGATTCTTTTATGACTTCTCATCAATTTTAGAGAAGTAGTTATGATAATTGTGTCTATTTTAAGAAATGTGACGATGGGTCTTTTGTTTATTTATTATATGTTGATGATATGCTGATTGTAGCTAAAGATAGAAGAGAGATTAAAAGGGTTAAAACCCAGTTGAGTAAAGAGTTTGATATAAAGGATTTGGGAGCCGCAAATAAGATACTTAGAATGGAAATTCTAAGAAATGGAAAATCAGGAATGTTACATCTCAATCAGAAGGGGTACTTTGAAAAGATACTTCACAAGTTCAATATGATGAATGCTAAGCCTATCAATACTCCCTTAGCATTTCAATTGAAGCTTTCATTTACTCAATCTCCTAAATCAGATGAAGAAATAAATTACATGTCAAAGGTTCCATACTCTAGCGTTGTGGGATCTCTTGTGTATAGTATGGTATGGTATGTACTCGCCTAGATCTGTCACATGCTGTGAGTGTTGTTAGCAGGTATATAGAAAATCTTAGCAAAGAACACTGGAGAGCAGTTCAGCGGATCTTCAAATACTTAAGAGGTATTACTAATATCTGTTTACAGTTTGGTAAAGCTAGAGATGGTCTTGTCAGTTTTGTGGACTCTGATTTTGCTGGAGATTTAGATAAGAGAAGATCTCTCATAGGGTATATCTTTACACTTAGAGGCTATGCCATCAGTTGGAAAGCCACATTGCAAGCTATAGTAGCTTTATCTACTACTGAAGCTGAATATATGGCCATCATAGAATCTTTTAAGGAAGCTATTTGGTTATAGGGATTATTTGGAGAGCTTAGTGATGATGTGAAGACTATTATTGTTAATTGTTACAATCAGAGTGCAATTTATCTCACAAAGGATCAAATGTTTCATAAGACGTAAAAACATATCGATGTTAGATATCACTTTGTTTGTGACATTATTGCTTGTGGTGAAATTGTAGTGAGCAAAGTCAGAACTTATAATAATCCTACTGATACGTTGACAAAAAAACTTCCTATGACCAAGTTTAAACATTGCTTAACTTGATTGGTGTTAGTTGCTGATAATTATCTTTTGAGGTTTATGAAAAGAGGAGGAGAATATTTCCTATTGTATGTTGAAGTTTTGAAGATAACCGAAAAAGATCAAATTTGTGTCAAGGTAGAGATGGTTGATTAATGCCTTAAATTTGTTGAAGGTCGGCAGCTTTTGTGCTCAATGCTGCCCACTTTGGAATGAAGGCTGCTGGCCTTTAAGGTCAGTGTATGAAGCTTGGAAGGTCATTGTCACTTAAGCCGGCGACGTAGGATTTAGGCCGACAACGTATGTATTTAAGTTGCCAGTCGTACTTAAGCCGACCTATCTTATTTCTCCAGGTTTTGCACTTATATATATATATATATGGGGTATTTTTAGGGTTAAAAGAGAGTGAATGAGAGAGAATTAGGATGCTTGATATGAATTCCTTTAAGAGATTTGTCCTTTGAGTTGTTTTCTCTCACTTGTGTATTCCAATTTCAAATTAGTGGATTTCTCTTCTCCTCTACCCATGGTTTTTTCTCAATTTAGGTTTTTCCATGTAAATCTTGTGTTTCTTTTATTTTCTTGCGATTATTAATTTTCTTTTTCCATTGTTTTTGTCCTTCACAAAATCGTAACATATATTTTTTTTTCCTTTGGCCAAACATATCACAAGAGAATAATTATTTCAAGAAATTCAATAATTAATATGTAATCAAGGAATGCCATCTCCCAAATAAAAAGCTAGTAGGATTATAAGGGAGGAAAAGCAATTGCATTTCACCCAAGCCAAGTAGGATGTCTTATAATGTTTCTTCTTCTTCTTCTTCTTTTTAGTACTTAAAACTTGTTTAATAAGAGGTTCTATGATAAATTTAAGTTTGGAAAGTTTAAATGAAAGTGCAAATGGACAAAATTGGAGAAAAAGAAAAAGTGACAATGTTTCCTTTTTTTTAGTCCAATTACTTCCTCCCCAAAATTGAATTAAAAAAATGATGTTAATTGGTCTAAATGAGTATTGATTTATAAAAATACCTTAAGGATAATGTTAAATAAAAAAAGAAAAAAAGAAGTAGAGATATATCTTATATACATATGAGTCTTTTGATTTCCTTTTTGTTTTGTGAACTAACCAATATAAAAGAAAAAATTTATTTTCATGTCCTTCTGCTTCCTTCTTAAACATCCAAATACAAAATGGAAATTCTATTTTCATTCATTTCCTTTAATTTTGTTTTCACTAATTTCCCCCTGTTTCTTGTTACAAATGAAGGGGCACATGTGAAGAGAAAGCAAAAATGGCATGATGACTATTACATGTGATGATTTTTCTTAAATTGAAATAGTAGTTGTACACAATTTAAAATTTGTAAAAGTAGAAAAACTAATTGATCTATAACAAAGGGGTAAAGGCACATAATTTTTTTTTTCATTTTGGACTTTAGAAATTTAACACCTAAAGTTTTATTCCTTAAAAATTTAGTACATATAATTTGAAATAAGGTGTAATGTAGAATTTCTGTTAAGCATCAAATTTCTAAGAAAAAAAATTAGGTACTAAATTGCTCAAATTTAAAAGTGAAAATACTTCTTGTGCATTTTTTCCATAACAAACATGTATACAACATATAAAGGAAATAACAAATCAAAAAAGGGGGTAAGCAAGTTGTAACCCTTAAAATATGTCAAGTTAGGAGAGCGGGCTCTTTTGAATCAACTTTTCTTTACTTCATCTTTGACCTTGTAATTACAAAAGAAATAATTAATTAGTACAAATCTTAATTTCTTAGCAAAAGCAAAGAAAAGAGAGATAGAGGTATAATCTTACATTACCACTCATCTAGGGTTTATGTTTAAAAGCAAATTATATTTGCTAAAGAGTTGGGCTATGATACTAAGAAGTAGACCTAATAACTTTCCTCTTTTTTCAATTGCCAAACCCTTACCTTAATTACCCATATGTAATTATGAAAATTATCCATACCATGGAATGCTTCTTAAGTGTTTACCAAGTGAAGAGGACTAAATTGCAAAATATAGCTTTTTTACCATGCAATTTAATTAAACCCACCAAACCACAAGTGAAGAGGACTAAATTGCAAATTGAGTTAAATTGCAAAATATAGCTTTTTTACCATGTAGTTTGATTCAACCCCCCAAACCATTTAAAGCGGTTTATAACTTATATGGGAGGATCCCCATTGTGCCTTTATTTTATGGTTTTATTTTCATTAACTTCTTCTGTGTTATTACCATTGAATTCAAATTATTCTAACTTTACTAGCTCTAATATTTATATATTTTAAAATATAATCGTTTATCAAATGAGTAAAAAGTAGTTGGATTTTTTTTATAATAAAGCATGACTGAAAAGTAAAAAGGTTAATTTAAGTGCAAATAAAGGAAAGCTATATAAAAATATATCAATAAAAGATACAATAAAATATATGGTTTCCTAATCTATAATTAAGTGCAAAACTTTGATGTAGTAAGTTATCAAATGGAAGTGGAAGGAGTGATTTTGGACAATAAAGCACAAAGAGATTTTTAGAAGGAACTCAGAGCTCTGACATCCCATTCAAAGTGGTTCCTACTAAAGATATCAACTCTACTGAGAAGAGATCGCTTTCCTATTGTGGACTTATACTATATTTATATTTATACACTTGTTATTTTCTTATTGGTTTCTGTTATATTTATGTCTTACTATACATAGCCTATTGTAATAAACTTACCTAACTTTGGAGATTTTAGTTAATTTACTTTCATTTTTCAGTTCTCTATTCTTTCTCTTTGGGTTCTTACTCACATCAAGTTCTTGTTTTATTTCTCTTCAAATCTTGTCTACTACTATGGTGAAGTAAGACATGGATGCAATGTAGATGTAAACCTTTAATATAGTATTAGAGAATCACAAGTATCAATACCATTAGTTTTGTTTTCAATCATGAGTGTTACATTAAGAGCTTCGTCTGTGCTAGTAGGTAATCCATCTATAATGGATCCTCTGTTTTTGTCTAATTCTGATAATCCTAATATAAGCATTAGAACTTTGATGTTTAATGGTAATAACTATCTAGGTTAAAGTAAATCCATTAAAATGGGACTAGGTGTGAAATTAAAATTAGGTTTTATCGATGGTTCAATTACTAAACCTTTAGAAACCTTGTTAGACCTAGCTAAGTGGATGCATTGTGATTACATGGCCTATTGTTGGATCCTCAATTCCATTAATAGTGACATTGCCCAAAGCTTCCTTTATGTTCAATCTACGTAACAGCTATGGAATGAGATTATTGAACAACATGGTGTCTCTAATGGACCTTTGGTGTTTCAGTTGCAACATAAAATTAGTAATTTAAAATAATACGATCAAAGTGTTGGAGTCTATTATAATAAACTAAAGAAGTGTTGGGATGAATTACAACAGTTACATGAATTTCCATAATATAATTGTGGATGTTTGGAGTATTGCACTTATAGACTTAAAGGAAAGTTTGTAGCATATGAATCTGAGAGTAAACTGATGTAATTCCTTATGAGACTAAATGAGGTGTATGATGGAGTTAGAAATCAAATACTTTCTATGGAACCGATGTCTACTATCAATAAGGCTTTCTATATAGTCCAACAGATAAAGAAACACAAATAGGTCACGAGAGTGCTTTTAGTGGATAGTGAAAGTACAGCTTTTAATACCAAGGGAAGAGATTTTGTACTAGACAAGCGAAAAGGGAAGAATAAGGGCTATTGTAAAAAAATGAATAATAGAAAGGCATACAATCAAGAATTGTTTCCAAATCATTAGATATTTAGATTGGTTTAAACGTCAGCGGATTCAAAAAGGAAGGTCTTCAAGTACTTCTAGATATAGTGCTAATGTTGCAAAGTCTCATATGCTTGATTCTCTATTTGATCATGCTCCTAGTGTAGCAATTGAAGAAGAACATTAGCTTAATCATCTAAATCAGTAGATGATTCAAACAATATGTTAGGAAATGTTTAAGCTACTAAAAGAAAAAGTACAACAAAACAACGCCATGGTTAATCACGTTCAATTTGTAGGTAATCTTGATGTTCTTTCTTATTCGAATGCTTCTTGTAGTTATATGAACTCTTGGATTATTGATACTGGGGCTACAAATCACATAACCCTTTTCATAACCTTTTACATGATATTCATGATTTAGTTCATCCAATTAAGGTTAGCTTACTAGATGGAAAAACTATACTAGTTAATAAAGTAGGCTCAGTTACTATATCATCATCCCTTACCATTAGAAATGTATTCTTGGTTCCTCAGTTTACCCACAATTTACTTTCTGTTCATAGCCTATTATAACACCAACATCTTCCTGCTATCTTTACTTCATTCCAATGTACATTTTAGGACCAAAGCTTGAACACCATAGTGGCAATTACTAAGGCTGTTAATAGACTGTATGTACTTCAATCCAAGGAGCTTAAGGAGGATTCTAGTCTAGCTGTTATGAATAATCTTTTTTCCATGTGTAATTCAGTCCCTAATATAGACAAAGGTCAACTTTACTTGATCTATGCACGAATGGGACATGCTTCAATTTCTAAACTCTAACATTTAAATTCTTGTAAGATTCTTGATCATCAAATTTTCATTTGTAATGTTTGTCAAGAAGCTAAATTCCATAGACTTCCTTTCCCTCGAAGTGAAGATGTTTCCAAGTTTGCCTTTAAACTATTTCATCTTGATGTTTGGGGGCCTTATAATATCTCTTCTACATCTAGTGCTAGGTACTTTTTAACAACAGTAGATGACTTTACTAAGACTACTTAAACCTTCTTATTGCATCATAAGAGTCAAGCATGTTGTGTTCTTCAAGATTTTTTTGCTTGTGTTTCTAATCATTTTAAAGTTGCTCCTAAGTTTGTGAAAATAGATAATGGATTTGAATCTTTGTCACACTTGTGCCAATCAATTTTTTCTAAACTAGGCATTATACTTCAACAAACCACTATATATACACCCCAACAAAATGGCCAAGTTAAAAAGAAACAAAAGCATTTACTAAATACTTCACGTGCTCGTTGACTTCATGCCAATTTTCCTAAGAAATTTTGGGGAGAGTACGTTCTTACTGTCACATACTTAATCAATAAAATGGCAAAGGCTAGCTCGAATTGGAAAACCCTTTATGAAATGCTATTTGGATGCTACCTAAAGGATGATCACTCGAGAGTTATGGGATGTTTATGCTTTGCTACTAAACATCCTTATCCTAGTGATAATTTGATGCAAGAGGAATTTGTTACATTTTTCTAGGATATGCATAAAGGCGAAATGTTTATAAGATCTATGATTTGTCCCACAAATGAGTATTTGTTTCCTAAGATGCCATTTTCTTTGAAAATAGTTTTCCTTTCAAGGATAATGATGTTTCTAATACTTCTCAAACTTATCTATTCCAAAGAATCTTGTCTTGTTTAAGTCCTACTTAAATCCATGTATGCATCGGTTCAATTGTCCTTCTATAGCATAGTATTCTTCTTGTTCAAATGCTCAATCTTCTGCAAACATGCCTTCTTTTAGATTGCTTGTTTTCTATCCTAGTGATCTATCTATTTGTTCATCTTCTAATGGTTTATGACAAACAACTAGACAAATAAGACCTCCTCAGTGGCTTCAAGATTTTGTATATGCAACACATCACTGCCATAATTTAGCTACTAACCACTCTAGTTCACCTTCTAAATCCAATTCTCAATATTCTCTTTTTGACATTTAAACATTTTATACTTATCCTAATGATTTTTTAGCTTCTTTAGCCAATGTGTTAGTCAATTAAGAACCATGTAACCATTTTGAAGCATCTCAATAGAAAGAGTCGCAAAAAGCTATGCAAAATGAACTCCATGCACTAGAGCTTAATCAAACCTGGGAGTTGTCCTCTTTACCTATTGGTAAGAAAGTAATTAGCTTTAAGTAGGTCTATAAAATCAAACATAGGCCAGATGGTGCCATAGAACGCTATAAGGCTCGACTTGTCACTAAAAATTTTACCTAAGTCAAAGGGGAAGATTATCATGACACGTTTTCCCCTAGTGTTAAAATGAGCATAGTTCGTATTCTTCTTGCTTTAGCTACAATTTATGGATAGACTTTACATCAAATTGATGTAAATAATTCTTTTTTACATGGTACACTTGATCAAGATATATACATGACACCCCCTAATGGGTATGACAAAGCTTTACCATCAAGTTTGTCATTTGAAAAGGTTGATTTATGGGCTTAAGCAGGCCTCTCAACAATGAGATTTAAAAGTTTCTAAAGTTTTGATTTCACTTGGTTTTTCACAGTAATTGCATGATTATTCTTTATTCTCTTATCATGGTCTTAATGGGAGTGCTTTCATCTTACTGTATGTTGATGATATGCTCCTAACTGGTTCTGATGAAACTTACATTCCTCATGTTAAACTCAAGCTAGATGAGGAATTTACTATCAAAGATCTTGGTTTAGCATGGTTTTTTCTTGGTTTAGAGATATGTCAAATAGATCAAGGTATTTAATTCAATCAAAGAAAATTCATTTTAAATGTTTTGCAAGATGTTGGTCTTACTAGTGCTAAACCAATGACTACTCCACTGCCACATTGATTGCAGTTAGATGCTGTTGTTGGTGATCTTCTTCCCAATCCTTCATTTTACAGATGTCTCCTTAATATACCACTTTATATTTCTCATACACACCTAGATATCTATTATGCTACTCATCAGCTCAGCCAATTTATTCCTCAACCTCGATAGCCACATCTTCTTGCTTTAGTTTATCTTCTTCACTATTTGAAAGGGACAGCTTCACTTCATTTATTTTATCCAGTTGCTAATAATGTTACACTGTAAGGATTTTCTGATTCTGATTGGGGATCTTCTCATTTGAACCAAAAGTCAATATCAAGATATTGTGTTATGCTTAGCTAAGCTTTAGTAACTTAGAAATCTAAGAAACAACTTACTATGTCAACTTCCACCACTGAGGCTAAGTACTAGAGTCTTGCTATAGCAACAATGGAACTTCTTTAGGTGTCTTTTATCTTGTGTGATTTACAAGTTTCAATTCAATTTCCTATTCCTCTAGCTTGTGATTGCAATTGATGTGCACTTTATTCGTGATCACATCAATTCTAGTTTTCTTCACACACTTCATGTTCAATCCTTCCTCCAAATTGTTGATCTTCTAACTAAGTCGCTTGGATCATCTCTTTTCAATCATTTATGTGGCAAGTTAGGACTTCAAGAAGCTCCCACTTGAGGGTGGAATGTGAACTTACACTATATTTATATTTGTACACTTGTCATTTTCTTATTGGTTGTTGTTATATATATATGTCTTACTATAATAAGTCTGTTATAATAGGCTATTTATATTTGTACACTTGTCATTTTCTTATTAGTTGTTGTTATATATATGTCTTACTATAAATAGCCTATTATAACAAACTTACCTAACTTTGGAGATTTCGGTTAGTTTACTTTCATTTTTCAGTTCTTGGTTCTTTCTCTTTGAGTTCTTGCTCGCATCAAGTTGATGTTCTGTTTTCTTCAAATCTTGTCTGCTGGTAGGGTGAAGTAGGACATGGATGCAATGCATATGTATACTTTTGACACCTATAAGGACTCGATCCTCTTAAATATACTGGGTGCGTATGAAAAGGCATTCTTTAGTGACAACTATGTGATTACAGATGAAGAGGAAGACATGGAAATAAACCAAGAAGGGGAGATTTCTGTTTAGGAGGGTGGTCCTAATGAAAGCATCTCCAAAGGAGTCAAGAGAATCTGATGTGCTCAAAACCAAGGTCTAAGCACAATCAAATGAATCAAGAAAACAAACCTCAACTCACATACAAAACCGGTCCAATTGGAATGGAAATTGCGAGAACCCTGTTGGAATTTTGGTGAAATCCAAAGGTCCAATGATGCAACCACAATCCAATAATGATAAACTTCACTAAATAACAACAAATATAAGTGAATTCCATGAAATATATAAAGAAGAAAGGAACTAAAACCATGATTTTATCCTCTTCCAACAAGCACAATTCACTCCACCAATGAGATGATAATATCAAGTACTAAAGTAATCAATCTTATACAATATAATTGATCACAAGTGCAATAAAAAATCTAACCAAGAACTATCTCAATTCACCTCTAGATATTACACATAAGAGAAGAAAAGAAATCACAACAAAATAAAATTGATATTACTCACAATTCTAAAGTGTTGCACTTGCCACAATATCAACTCTTGGGATTGAAATTGATAAGAGTCTAATGAAAATTAGGAGAACCCTAATCCTCACAAAGTGTATCTTAATTCTACAAATTTTGGCCTCCTCAAATCCTACTATAAGCAAGTATTTATACTTACTACTCCTAGGGTTAGAAAATGGTCAAAAATTACAAGTTTGCCACTTTTAAGGTGACCGGTCCTAAATGGAAATTACAATAAAATAAAAGTGTCCAAAAAAAAATACAATATAAAATAGTCCATAGAACAATTACAAAGTACAAAAATATCATAAGTCTTCATAAGCCAATGCTTCGGAATGGAAACAATCGCAACGGGTCTTTGATTGTAAATCTGAAAATGTCCCGTGTCCATCAACTAGTATAGGATATATTGACATCCCATAGAGAATTATTATTGTACCTATAAGATTATTTCTCAAATAGTTATTAGAACATAGGACATAAAATAAAAATATAAGCGATTTGGACTATCAGCCAAATCCAATTCTAAAGGTATTGGTGGTGCTAGAAATTTTCTCATCAGAATCTTCTTCTCAAAGACGAAAAAGGAGGCCATTCGTGAACCTAGGAGATACACGATCATTATAAAGGTCATGGGGCCTAATCCTGGATATAAAGTCATTCAATCGAAGTCGTCCCTTATGTGGCGAAGTAGGGGAAGGTTTAACTTGATTAGTGCTGGGAAAGGATTCCATACGGCCTCTTTTGACTAAAATGCGGATCTTTAAGAAAGGTGCATGGTTTACTAATGGCCATTTCCTAGCAATTCGGAAATGGCTCCTAAACTTAAACCCTCGATAAGCGGTTTTGATTCTGCAGCTATTTGGGCAAGGACATATGAGCTCTCGCTGGAGTATTATTCACCAACGGCGTTACATAAGATAACTAATTCAATTGTTACTGTCCCACAATATGATGCTTACACAATAGGAGCCGAGAGAGGGCGCTTCGCAAGAATTTGGGTATAAATTAATTTCAATACACCGTTAGTGCGTACAATTGCAGTGGATAACTTAAGAGTACAAAGTTCAATATGAAGGCCTCCCTTTTTTTTTTTTTTTTTGCGTAAAATGTGGATACATTCGTCATAAAGAGGTAGCTTGTGCATATAATGATAAGATTGAGACGAGTAATCATGTCATAAGAGGAAATATAGGTTAGTTATTGTGGGCAAACTTTTTTTAAAAGTATAATTTTCGATAAAATATTTTGTTAAATACCTTTTATTTGGCTCAAAAAATGTTGAAAATTTAGAAATATCGCATTTAAAACTTGCTATTTATAAATGCTTTTTTTTTTTTAATAAATCACATGATGAAGCTGCCATTTATGTATGGTAACTAATACTAATAATAATGAAAAAGAAAAAGAGAAAAAAGAGACATTTTGTATTTATAACAAATGTATTATTTATTTTTTTAAAGGATTTATAATGGACATATTTTTTTTATTTTATTTTTAGAAAGAGAAAAGCCCCAAAACGGGGGGGGGGGGGGGGGGGGGGGGGGGAAGAGAGAGAGAAAGAAACAAAAAAAGAAAGAGAAAGAGAGAAAAGAACCAGAAAGAAAATTAAAAGATAAAATTGTAGCTCATTGTTGTGATTTCTTTAGTTATCACAATAAAAAAAATCGCAGCTAAAAGCTATGATTTCTTTACAAATCACATATCGAAAAGAATTGCAGTTAGAAGTTGTAATTTTATAACAGTATTATGTAAATTAGTTTCAATTGAATCCTATTTAAAAAAAAAAAAGTTTGCCCACAAAGTACAAACTCACCTACTTCTCAATATAGAACGAGTATCTATCGAAGTGACAAGAACTAAAGACACTCTTAGCCAAAGTGAAGGCAACCTAAGATAATCTAGTTCGAAAGGACATAATAGCAACTAGAATGATTTTGGTCCTATTCCTTTAAAGGAAGAGAAGTTAGAAAAGGAAACTAAATATGGTGATTGTATTATGGTCTAATGAAGGAAGTGGAATATGAATAAATGAAAGTAAGAGAAGGAGGATGACTCAATTAATGTGAGGTGATAGGAAATGATTGAGTTGAAAAATCTTAATTATAATCATAATAAGCATAATATCTAAATGTTGGGGATGGATCACATGCATAAGGGAGTGGAAACTTGTGAAGTTACTCCATTGCAAACTTGTAATTGTGCAAGGAAGAAGAAAGAAAACTTGTGTTGATTTTCTCGTAACAAAAAACAACATGAAAATTGTGTTAAATTGAATTAATGGTCTTGGCTACAAAGTCTATTTATAGTACATTTCTATTGTGTAACAAAGAGTAAAGGGTAACAAAAAGATAACTAAAAAAATCCACAACCCTGCCCCTACGTCATGCCCCCCACCGTGGTCTTCTCAAGTTAGAGCTAGCAAAGGCCTAAGTTGAAGTAAGTAGAGTGAAATTGTAAAGCAATAGGAAGTTTGGTGAGAATATCACCCACTTGTTGAGTAGAAGGAATATAGATAGGAGAAACATGTTCTCAAATGAAATGAGCATCAACATCAATATGCTTGGTTTTGTTGTATAGACAAAGATTGTGAGCAAGGAGGTCAGCTGATTTGTTGTCACAAAACAAAGGAATAGGTGAAGAAACGGGCACACAAAGATCTTTGAGAATATAAGAAGTCCACAACAATTCCTTGATAGTAGAAGCCATTCTATGATACTCCGCTTCGATATGGTAGAGGAAGTACTAACAATGCACTACTTCTTTGATTTCCATAAGACAAGGGCATTGTCAATCAAAAGTGGAAGAAGCCTAATCTACATTAGAAAAACTAAGAAGCTTTAAAAGATTATTGGCTAGATAAAATAAACCAAGCCCAAAAGATCCTTTGAGATACTTAAGGACATGATAAACAACTTGTAAATGTGGCTGTCAAGGATAAGAGAGAAATTGGCTTAACTTGTTCACATCATAATAGATGTCCAGACATGTTAAAGTCAAATGTAACAAGCACATAACAATGTATCAATAAAGATGAGGATCATTAAGAGCTACTCAAGTATCTTTGCTCAACAAAAGACCAGAAGGCAAGGGCAAAGAAACCGATTTACATCTAGATAAACCAATCTCAAGTAGAATGTTAAGAATAAACTTTCTCTAATTAAGAAGTGTGCCTACTATGGTTCTACAAATTTCAATGCTAAAAAAAAATCGAGCCAATCCTAAGTCCTTAATAGTATACTAGGAATCAAAAGCACACTTCAAGGAGGAAATAAACGGAGCACAATTGCCTATGATTAACATATCGTCTATGTATAAAAGAACAACCACAAAAGTATCTTGATGAGAGAAAGTAAATAAAAAATAGTCATGAACAGATTAAATAAAACCTCGCTAGACCAAAAATTGAGAAATCTCAATATTCCACTATCATGAGGCTTGTTTACGACCATAAAGTGAACATTTAAGCTTGCACACTTGATGAGGAAGAGCTCTAGAATAACAAGGCAGAGGTATCAAATAAATTTCCTCATCTAAAGAACCATGTAAGAAAGCATTATTTATGTTAATCAGATGTATGGGCCAATTAGATGCAATGGCTACTACAATAAGAATTTTCATGGTCCAAGCTTTGCAATGGGAGAAAAAGTATCATGGTAATATATTCCTTCAATTTGAGTAAAACGTTTAACTAGTACTCTAGCTTTATACCTTTCCACATTGCCATCTAGTTTATATTTAATTTTGAACACCCATTTAGATCTAATTGCTCTCTTGCCCGATGGGAAGTTAGTAAGCTCCTAAGTATCATAATCTATAATACTTTAATTTCCTTATTCATAGCATATATCCATTCTTTAGTTTCAAAAGCTTGAGAATAAGACAAAGGTTCATGAACTGTGAAAACTTGTGCCAAAGATGTAGTATAATCATGAGGAAAATCGTGAAAGGTGGATGAATCAAAAAAAGGATATGCTAAGGAGGACATTTATGCTACCTAGTGGATCTTCTAAGATCAAAATGTTCAAAAGAAGGAACCAAATTATCAATAGGACACGGAATGCAAACTGGTTGTGAAGAACTCCCAAGACTTGAATCAATGTTTCTAAGGACAGAAATATCATCATTAGAAAAGGAAGGAAAGATAACCATAATTAAAGGGGATTTTAAGGAAATATTATCTATCATAAACTGAAAGGGAAATATGGCTTCATGAAAAACAACATCTCTATTGAATAAAGTATGTCATGAATTCAAATCATATACCTTATAGTCTTTTTGTTTGAAAGCATAACCAAGAAAAATACGTTTGATACCTCTTGGATCAAATTTGTCTTTACTGGGAGAATTGTTAACTATGTAACAAAGGCAACCCATGATTCTCAAATGGTCATAAGATGGTTTATGCTTAAATAAAATCTCAAAAGTGGATTTCTAATTTAATTTTTCCATAGGCATCAAGTTAATAAGATAGTTAGCAGTAAGTACACACTCTCCCTAAAACCGTTTTGGCAAATTAGCAGAGTCTTAAAGCTCAAGCTGTTTCAATGAGATGATAATGTTTTCGTTTGACTCTTCCATTTTGTTGAGGTGTATAGGTCATAGTTCTTTGGTGTACAATGCCAATACCATGAAAAAGATCTTGACAAGAATAAGAAAGAAATTCTGAACCATTATCAATTCTAATTAATTGTAGTGTAGCTCTAAACTATGTATGAATCATCTTGAAAATTTTATCAAGGCAACTAGTTACTTGAGACTTATTGTTGATAAGTCTAAGTACAATAGGAACAATCATCAAGAATGGTAAGGAAATATCTAGCACTAGAAATGGAAAGATTTTTGCATCTAAGTGTTTACAATCTATCAAATGTTGAATTATGGAGAAAGACAAGTGACCTAATCTATTATGTAGCAAGTGAACAAGACTAATTTTATTGTCAACATGACTAAGATTGGACATGACATTCTGAGTTTGATCAACTAAGGGAGCCGAACCTGGCTTAGCATTAGACTGTAGAACATACAAGCCATTACAAGCTTTGGTTAATGCAAAGATGTGTTTACTACGCCGGTCTTGAAAAACAAGAACATGTGGATCAATTTTGGTAGTTAACCGATTGTCAACAAGGGCCTTACATACGGATACATGACTACTTAAAATTTGAAACATGGAATATATTTCTAAGCACTAGTGATGAAGAAATATGAACAGAACCAACAATTTGGACTAATTTAAGAGTTCCATCTAGTAAGCTAATAGAAACTGGTTTAGTTAATGATAATTTTTCTATTAACATTGACTAGTATGGTGTGATATAATCAGTGGCACCTGTATCAACAATCCAAATACAACAATCATTATTCTCAACATTAAAACAAGAGAATGAATTTGACTTTCCTACAAAATTAGTGGTCAAATGTTAATTCATCTCCTTTTCCTTCATCAGTTTCATGACCACTTGACAAACACTATGAATTAGCCTAACATCTTCTTTAGGTGAGCAAGTTACATTATCATCCTTCACGTTATCTGGTGGAGTAGAAAAAGAAACATTTTCAAAAGAAACATGATGAGTAGCCACTTTATTCTAATCTTTTCCAAGTCTCTTTCCCTTAAACTAATACGGATAACCAATCAATTGAAAGCAATTTTCAATAGTATAGCCCTCGACTCTACAATGTTTACAAACTAGTCTTCTAGATGTCTTACTTCTTCTCTTATCAAAACTATTTTTATAAAAATCTGTTCTCTTTAGATTAAAGGCAATAGACTTTGAATCATAAATCTTGTCAATTGTTTTTGTTTCTCATCCTATTAAACTAGATAATATGCTATGCTCACTATGGCAAAAGGATCTATAGAGAGGATCTAATTTCGTATGGCTTCATAACCTTCATTTAAACCCATAAAAAATTGAATCAACCTACTCTATGACTCAAACTCGACAATATGCTCCTTCAATCTGCAAGTACAATATTCTAAGCGTCTACACTCATAGATAGGGTAACTATATAAGATTTGTAATTTATCCCACTATCTCTTGAACATATTATAATAAACTCTTACAGACTAATTCATATGCTTGATATTACTATGTTCAAATTGTAATTGAAATACCAATGGTACATTCCCTTCTCTATATTGATCGGTCACCTCTATCCATAATTCATAAGCCAATTAAGTGTACTAATAATTCTGTTAAAGATCACTTATCATCGAGTTTAAGATCCAACAACAGATCATATAATCACATCTAATCCACTTTATTCAAATCTAATGAGTTCTGATTAGGTCGAGTAACATTTCCATTTATAAAACCTAACTTTTGTTTCACTCCTAATACTAGCTTAACAGTTCTACTCCATTCTAGATAATTTGTTCCATGGAACATAATGTTCCTCTAATGACTATAGATGGACTATTAGAACAAGATAGAAAAAAAGGATCAACATTTATTGGATCAATATAATGACTATGAACTTGTTCTAAATTATTGTTCATCTTTAAGAAACAAACAAGAATTGACAAAAACAAGTATTCCTCATATCATATCATTGCTTTGATACCATGTGATGTTACTCCGTTGCAAACTTGCAATTAAACAAGGAAGAAGAAAGAAAACTTGTATTTCTTTTCTTGTAACAAAAAATAAAGTGAAAATTGTATTGAATTGAATTAATAGTCTCGACTACAAAATCTATTTATAGTGCATCCCTATTGTGTAACAAAGAGTAAAGAGTAACTAACTTAGTAACTAATCACATGAGAAAATTAAATATCGAACTAACTAAAAACATCTCTTGTATTGTTCACAAAGCTAAAGGGTTTAATTTGACATTGGAAAAGGCCATGGCCTTGACAGATCAAATTGGAAGAGAGAAAGAACGTGGACTTGACAAGAAGGAAGAGTCACAACTGAAAAACAAAGACATAGTCTTCAAAAAGCTATCGAGTCTAATTTTAATTTAATTTTTCTATCTTCCCCTAACTGAATTTGTGTCAAATCCTATGCCCATTTAAAACAAACCCTCAACCTAAACTAGAGAAAAAAAATTTTGACTTTTGTTTTTTTTAATCTATTTGGAGTTGCCACCTAATTGGAGTTAGGAAAAATCGTTAAGTTTAGGTCTAATTCAACGAATTAATCCTAACTTGAACACTAGTCAACGAAATCATTTCTTTTTTAAAAAAAAAAGAAAGAAAAACCAAAGATTATTTATTTGGGGGCTAGCCTATTAAAACCCTAAAGTTACTACCTTAGCCTTCTAAATTTTGAATCATATTTTATTTTGTGATATCCTTTTCAACATAAAAGAAAATACTTAAAAAAAAAGTGAGATTAGGATTCGCAGGTGTGGGCGACGATTGGGATTCTCGTTAGCGGTGCTCTGGTGAAGATTTGAGGTGGCTAAAGAGAAATTCCTTAGCTTTTCAAGGGTGTAGAAGATGAATCGAAGGTTCTTTTCACCTAAAAACTAGCTTAGGTGGTGGTTCGAAGGGGGCCGACGATGGCTAAATTTAGGTCTTTCAATTAAGTAGGATTTTAGCAAAATCAAACCTAAAAGTTTGTATCTTTTGAATCCTTGAGCTTCTAAGAGTCTATTGATACTTATATTATTGTTCCAAGTTATGTGTAGTGAGTGTAATCCTAAAGAGATGGTAGGTGGGTTCGGCCATGGAAGTTTAAAGAGAGAAAGTAAATATTGAGTGTAATTTATGCGACCAAGGATGAAAATTGTTCCTTGCTCGAGTTTGCAAAGTCGAGTTTTATTTATAGGCCTACAAAAATCACCCTAATAAGCTCCAATTGACCTATGGTTGAGATTTGCTTTTCTATTTTAGATTCGGCTTAATCTTGGAGATTTGATGCAAATCCATTAGATTAAGGTCATTTTTTGTGAATTATCAAGTTTGTTTTTGTTATAGTAATAAAAAAAAGTTAGAAAAATAGTTTTGGCGTATTCAGATTTGCTCAAGTTTCCTCTCCCTTATGTTCTACGACTGTTGGTTGGCTAAAGAAGATGACCACGTAGTTGGCTTGGACGTTTTTCGCCTAATGGTTTATTGCCATGTGGCAGTTGGAAAGAAAAAAAATGAAAATGGCACAAAGTGACTTCCGTAAGTTTCAAACCCGTGTCCTCCATTACTTTCCTTTCTCCTTAAGAGTAGGTATAAGCCAACTAGACTAGCCCTTTTCTCAGTCATTTCAAATAATTAACTTCCATTAATTCATTATTGATTTGTACTTCCCAAGCTTAATTTAAAGGCCATATATTCACATTTTATTTTTAGTATTGTTTATTATTAATATTTCTTTATTATTACTATTATTATTTTATTTATTTATTTTATTATTATGTTTTTAATTATTTTAATTATTATTATTTTTTATTTTTTTTCGTTATTTCCTAAACTAAGATTTTATCTATTTATTTATTATTATTATTATTTTATTTTAAAAATCTAAATGAGAGCAAAAAATGTGATATTTATAGCTACTCCTTTTTATAGTAAAGTTTTGGGAAAACTTAGCTACAAAAGACAAAAAGACACCATTTTTGCCTAGGAAAAAAGATGGATAACGCTATATTTAGGTGGCTATCCAACCTTAGATAGAGTGAGGAATACGCTCTACGAGCTAGTAATCCTATGTTGAAAAAGAAAACAACTGCTTTATGATGACTAATATTCCTTGGAAAGTGGCCTTAGACAAGAAGCAACCTTTAAGAAGAGATTATCTAAAAAAGTGCTCTTATGAGCTAACTAACCAATGATAAGAAACGCCTTACTAGACTAACAACCTTAAAAAGAGACTATCTATAAAAGTACCCCTATGAGCTGACTAATCGATAATAGGAAGCGTCTCACCAAACTAGTAACCTTAAGAAGAGATTATTTATAAACGTACTCTTATGAGTTGACTAAATAATAAGAAGAAGCGCCTCACTAAACTAGCAACCTTAAGAAGTGATTATCTATAAAAGTACTCTTATGAGCTAACTAATTGATAATAGGAAGCGTCTTACTAAACTAGCAACCTTAAAAAGAGATTATTTATAAAAGTATTCTTATAAGCTAACTAATTGATAATGGGAAGCATCTTACTAGACTAGTAACCTTAAAAAGAGATTATCTATAAAAGTGTTCTTATGAGCTAACTAATCAATAATAGGAAGTGTCTCACTAGACTAGTGACCTCAAAAGGGACATGACTCAATTGTGAGCTTGATGGAATGAGGAATGATTGTTCTCCTATTGTTATTATTTCAATTTTTATTTCTTTTGACACATAGATGCTTACTTGGTCACCGTTGATAATAACCAAACAACCAAACCCTCATGATGGTCTAATCTTCACCTGCTTATCTTTGTCTTGAGTAAAGTAAAAGATTTTGATGTAAGCATTCTTCTGGAGTTTTTCTACGAGTTTAGCTCTTGTGATTTTGGTCTTATCTTGAAACAACACCAAACCTGCTATTCGAGAAGGGTAACATCATAACACAATATTTAATGAGTTTTACAATCCCATCATTGTTTATTAACCATTGTTCTCTCGTATATGAGGTGGAGTGTAGATAAGATAGGAAAGTGACGTAAGAATTTGTTGATGGTGATTGGTTAAGGTGGCTTCAACATTCGATGACCGCTAAAGGATATCAACTTTGCTTATAGAGAGATGAAAATCAAACTACGAAGTTGTGATGATTGCTAACATTTCATGAACTTTCGGTAAAATTTTTATTATTCATGTTTAGGGATAGTACATCTTAACCGCATCTGCATTTATGGGATCCTTCAAATCTAGATTGTCCATTTGAGCTAATATTAATGCCCGTCCTGATAATACCCTTTTCACAACATATGGACCTTCATAATTTAGAGTGAAGTTTCCTCTTGAATCTTGTGCATTAGGTAGAATCTTCCTTATTACTAAGTCAACTTCCTTAAAATGTTGTAGCTAAATGTTTTTGTTGAATACTCAGGCCATCCTTTGTTGTTAGCATTGGCCATTACATAATGCCATGAGTCTTCTTTCATCAGTTAAGTTTAATTGATTGATCCTTTTCTTCACCCAATCAAATTCATCTAGTTATGTCTCCGATAAAAACTTAAAGGATGGGATTTTAACCTCAACTGGTAATACTACCTCAACACTATATACCAATGAGTAGGGAGTAACTCCGGTAGATGTTCGAATGGAGGTTTTGTAGGCCATGAGTGTGAAGGGTAGCATCTCGTACCAATCTTTATAGGTGATAGTCATTTTCTCAACAATTCTCTTAATATTCTTGTTTGCTGCTTCTACTACCTCATTCATTTAAGGTCGGTATGGAGTTAAGTTTCTATGATTTATCTTAAATCATTGACATAATTCCAACATCAATTTGTTGTTGAGATTGGTGCCATTATCAATGATGATTGATTCAGGAAGTCCGTACTGAGCTATTATGTCTTCCTTCATGAACTAGACTACCACTCCTTTAGTGACATTGGCATATAATGAGGCTTCAACCCACTTGGTAAAATAATCAATAGCTACTAGTATAAACCTATGACCGTTAGACGCCTTTAGGGTGATTGTTCCAATAACATCAATTCCCCACGTAGAGAAAGGCCATGGTACAGAAAGTGAATGGAGCTCTTTAGGTGGAGCATTTATTTTGTTGGCGTAAACTTAGCATAAGTGGCAGTGCTTAATGCATTTAATGCAATCCAATTCCATTATCAATCAATAGTAGCCCATCCTCATAATCTTTCGAGCAAGCATGTATCCATTCATGTAAGGGGGCTACATACCCTCTTATGTATTTCCTTCATTAACTTATCTAACTTTTCTTTGTCTACACATATTAGCAACATGGTATCGAATGACCTTCTATAAAGTATAGACTCACTTAATAGGAAATGACTTGCTAACCTTCTAAGTATCTTTTGGTCATTTTTATTGGCCATTTTAAGGTATCTGCCTTCTTAGAGGAATGTTTTGATATCATGTTACCAAGGCTTGTCATCTTATGTTTCTTTAATTGCTAGACAATAGGTGAGCCTACCCTCAATTTCTATCCTCAATGGCCAAACTTCGATCCCTCTTGTTACTTGAATCAAAGATGTTAATTTGGCAAGGGCTTTAACAAGTTAATTTTAAGTTCTTGGGAAGTATGTGAAGCTGACCACCTTGAATTGTTCTATCAATTCTATCAAGGGCTGATGGTATGGCACTAATTTAGGGTATTTAGTTTTGTATTCTCCTCATGTCTATATATGATAAGCGAAGAATCTCCATATACATCTAACTCATGGATTTCCATATAGCAAGCCATTTTGAGACCGAAGATGCATGCTTCATACTCTGTAATATTATTGGCATATCGGAATGTGGGTCTCGTTCCTACGAGGAATTGCATTCCTTTCGGAAATACCAACATTACCCCAATTCCACATCCAAACACATTGGCAGCTCCGTTAAAATACATCTTCCATTTAGGATCCTTTTCCATCTTGGATCCTTCTTCTGACTCACCCTCTACCATTAATATATTTTCATCTAGGAACTAGGCCTATGATTCTCGAAAATCTCCTTCGATTGGGAACTGTTAAGTCTAATTTTTTATTTTTATATTCCCATCCCTAATCTGATTTATACTAGACCCTATGCTCATCTAATATAAATCCTCGACTTGAATTAGGAATTTTGTCTTATTTTGGAGTCGCCACCTAACTAAAGTTGGGAAAGATTATTGAATTAGGATTTAATTAAGCAAATCAATCCTAATTTGGACAACTAGTCAGTAAGATTTCCTCTTTTCATTTTGTGAAAGAGGAAAGGGAAAACTAGAGTTTCTGGACTCAAGGGTTAACCTATTAAAACTTTAAAGTTACTACATTATTCTTTTGAAGTCTAAACTATATTCTAATGTCTTTTATTATTGTTTATTTTGTTTTATTTTATTTTTTTATTGTATTTTTGCTTATTGATTAAAAAAAACTTATTCTAAAATGGAAAATAGTTTTTTTATCCTTTTTAGAGTTGCCTCAAATGGGTGCCTACGTACCTACTATTCAGGATCAAACAAGTCGTAGTTCACTTTCATGAAAAGCTTTAGTGGGTTACCTAATTTTATTTATAAAAATACCTCAGGTTTACGTTTTCATCATTTTTAGTATTTTTGGAAAAAAATCTAAGCTTAAGCTTTATTAATTTTTTTTTGAAAAATTTGATTTAAGAAAAAACAATTTTAGATTTATTTAAGAAAAGGATTTTTCTAAGTGATAAAAATTATTTTTATTTCCCTATTATTATTATTCTACCTCTATTAACCCCAATTTTAATCGTTATTACTTATATATATATATATTTATTATTTTTTATTTTTTATTCTTTTTTTATTTTATTTGTTTACTATTTTTTTCATATTATCTTCATTATTTTAAATATCTTTCAACATTTTTAATATTTTATATAATCATTTATTATTTTTTTATTATTTATTATCTATCTATTTTTTCTGTTATTTTATCTATTTTATTATTTTCTTATTCTATTTTTTATTATTTTAAATATATATTTTAACATTTTTATTTTATAACTTTTATAATTTTTTTCTTATTTTATCTATTCTAAAAAATAAATAAACTAATCTAAATTCTATCACTTTTCCTAATATTATTTTCATTTTTTATTATTTTTCCCTAATTTCTATTTTCGCATTATAAATAAAATAATAAATAAATAAATGAAATAATAAAAAAAAAAAACAAAAAATTTGACTTACCTTAGTCTGGATACGATGCACGGGTTGGGTCGGGTCATGGCAGTTGGGAGTCCTCGTCGCCAGCATTCCAGCGTCCCTTTTCGTCAAACAGGAGGTGTTTTCGAAGCTTCTAAGGATGAGGAACCTGATGGTGGTGGTGTTTTCCATTGAAAACCTCTCCAGGTGGTGGTTCAAGAAGGCGGTGGTCGGTGGTCGTGCCCGTGAACTCCAACGAAGCTTCAATCTCTCTTATTTTCTCTCTTTTCTCACTTTTGATTCGTGATTTTGCTTCCTCCCCTCATGTTTTATTTATAGGCGTTGGAAATCAAGTGGGATAAACTTGGATTTCCTCTGATTAGCACGAATCAAATCGTCGGTTGAGACTCTCCTTCGATTTGCCCTTGATTTGTGTAAATCTTGGATTTTGTTTTGATTTGATTTCATTCGGAAGATGTTTATCTTTTATTGATTAAAGATTTAGTGGATTTATGCAAAACATTGCGTTAAAACGGTCGGATTCGAATTTTTTCTTGCCAGCGATGATCTCGGATGGAGGTTGAAGACTATCACGCACCCGACGCGTGCATTCCCTCTATCCAATCAACAGCTAACGTGTGTCCTAGGGGGAGGAAACAATTGTAAAACGCGGATTTGCTTCCCCCACGTTTTGAACCCCTGACTGAGCCACCTTCCCCGTGCCTTAGGCCATGATCCGGACCAGCTGGGTTAGCCCACTTCTCAGTTTTTTTTAATTTATGTAAATTGCATATATGCAATGCAATTTTTATTATTTTTATATTATTTTGGAATTCTAAAAATTTGTAAAAATTATTTAACTCCTTTTCTTATTATTTCCATCATTATTTTCCAAAATTAATATGTTTTCCCTATTTATTTTATTTTTTGAATATTTTCCTTATTTTTGCTAAATTAGAAGAAAAATTATGAAAATTTTGAAAATTGACCATTATTAATTATTAAGGGCAAAAATGAGTTGTTTATAGCTACCCCTCTTTGTGGTAAAGTCTGAAAAACTTAACTACAAAGACAAAAAAGATACCATTTTTTACCTATAGACCGAATGGATAACACCATAGTTTGGCTAGTTATCTGGAACTTGGTATTTTGTAGGAAAATGCTCCATGAGCTAATAATCCCATGAGTGCTTTTGTGATGATTGGTATTGTTCAAGGAATGACCTAAACAACCTAATAATCTGAAGTAATGTATCCTTTCAAAAAGTGCTCTATGGATTGACTAATCGACGATGAGAAACATCTCAAGGATTGTTTAGGAGTGTGTTATTGTGAGTGGAATAGCTTATAATAGGAAGCGTCCTATCGAACTAGTAACCCTAAAGAGAAGATTGTCTTAGGAAGCACTCTTATGAGTAGGCCACCTATCAATAGAAGCGTTTGGCTTGACTAGTGATTGTTTAGGGAGAAATGTCTTCAAAGAGTGCTCTTATGAGTTGACTAATCGATATTAGGAAGTGTCTTATGAGACTAATGACCTTAAAGAGGATAATCCGGATAAGTGCTCCTATGAGCTGACTAATCAATTATTTAAAAAAGTGCTCATATGAGCTAACTAATTGATAAATTAGAAAAGCGCTCTTGTGAGTTCACTAATCAATGGTGGGAAATGCCTTCTTAGACTTGCGACCTTAAAAAATAGGTATCTCAAAAGGTGCCCCTATGGGCTAACCTTGAGAGAAGATGTTTAGGAAAGTGCCACTTTGTAGGCTGACTAACCTATAGAGGGAAGCGTCTTCTTAGACTTGCAACCCTGAAAAATAGGTATCTCGAAAGGTGCCCCTATGGGCTGACCTTAAGGCAGGATGTTTAGGAAAGTGCCCCTTTGTGGGCTGACTAACCTATAGCGAGAAGCGTCTTCGTAGACTTGCAACTCTGAAAAATAGGTACCTCAAAAGGTGCCTCTATGGGCTGACCTTAAGAGAGAATGTTTAGGAAAGTGCCCCCTTATGGGCTGACTAACCTATAACAGGAAGCGTCTTCTTAGACTTGCAACCATGAAAAATAGGTATCTTAAAAGGTGCCCCTATGGGCTAATCCTAAGAGAGGATGTTTAGGAAAGTGCCTCTTTGTGGGTTGACTAGCCTATAGTGGGAAGAGTCTTCTTAAACTTACAACCCTGAAAAATAGGTATCTCGAAAGGTGCCCCTATGGGCTAACCTTAAGAGAGAATGTTTATGAAAGTGCCCCCTTGTAGGCTAACTAACCTATAGCGGGAAGCATCTTCTTAGACTTGGAACCCTAAAAAATAAGTATCTTAAAAGGTGCCCCTATGGGCTAACCTTAAGAGAGAATGTTTAAGAAAGTGCCCCCTTATAGGCTGACTAACCTATAATGGGAAGCATCTTCTTAGACTTGCAACCCTGAAAAATAGGTATCTTAAAAGGTAGCCCTATGGGCTAACCTTAAGAGAGAATGTTTAAGAAAGTGCCCCCTTGTGGGCTAACTAACCTATAGCAAGAAGCGTCTGCTTAAACTTATAACCCTGAAAAATAGGTATCTCGAAAGGTGCCCCTATGGGCTAACCTTAAGAGAGAATGTTTAGAAAAGTGCCCCCTTGTGGGCTGACTAGCCTATAGCAAGGAGCGTCTTCTTAGACTTGCAACCCTGAAAAAAAGGTATCTCAAAAGGTGCCCCTATGGGCTAACCTTAAGAGAGAAATGTTTAGGAAAGTACCCCCTTGTAGGTTGACTAACCTTACACTTTTAACAATGCTTCTAGTGGACTAGTTAAACGATTGATTATGGATGTCTTTTAGAGTATGTGGTTCATGATGAATGATGGTTACTTACTTTAAAATGCTTATCGCCTTATTGCGGATAGCAACCAAATAACCGAACCTTCATGCTGGTTTGCTTCCCCTTTGCTTACTCTTGCTTCAAAATAAGGCTAAGGCTCTTAATTTATTTTCCTTCTTATGAGGATGGATCTTGTGATTGTAGTGTTATCTTATTAATGCATCAGGTTTAATGCTCGACAATAGGTAGAATTACATCACAAAATCTATTGAGATTTATTATCATTTCAATATTCATTGTTCATTGTGAGGTAATGGGCAATGTGTGTGTGTATGGGCATTTACTTTGCTAAGAATTGGTTGGAATGATTGATCATTTAGAGACATTAACTTTGCTTGTAAAAGAAATGAAAACTAAACCAACGAAATTTGTACTGAATATTAGAATTCATAAACATTTGGCAAAATCTCAATTGCCTTGCCTAAGGATAGTACATCTTAACAGCATCCATATTAATGAGGTCTCTCAATTCTGGACCATCCATCTAAGTTAATATCAAAGCACCTCCTGATAATACCTTTTTTACAACATATGGACCCTCATAATTTGGTGTAAACTTCCCTCTTGGATCTTGAACATTTGGGAGAACCTTCTTTAACACCAGCTCTCCTTTGAAACATCAAGGTCTCATTGTCTTGTTGAATGCTTAGGCCATTCTTTGTTGATAGCATTGACTGTAGCATAATGCGGTGAGTCTTTTTTCGTCAATCAAATTCAACTAATCGAGCCTCTTCTTTACCTAGTCTGACTCATTTAACTGTGCTTCTGATACGCTCCTGAAAGGTGGTATTTCAACTTCAACTGATAGGACTACCTAGGTACCATATACTAGAGAATATGGGATAACTCCAATAGATGTTTGAATTGAGGTTCTGTAAGCCATAAGGATGAACAGTAGCATTTCATACCAATCTTTGTAAGTGATTGTCATCTTTTCGATGATTCTTTTAATGTTCTTGTTAGCTGCTTCCACTGCCCCATTCATCTAAAGTCGATAGGGATTTGAATTTATATGGTTTATGTAGAACTATTAACATAAATTTATCATCGACTTGTTGTTGAGATTAGTTCCATTGTTGGTGATAATTGACTCAGGAACTCCGTATCGAGCTATTATGTCCCTTATCAAAAATCAAACTATTACCCCTTTTGTGACACTGGCATATGACGAAGCTTCTACCTACTTGGTGAAGTAATCGATGGCTACCAGTATGAATCTGTAACCATTGGATGTTGTTGGAGCGATTGGGCTAATGATGTCGATCCCCCACATGGAGAAAGGCAATGGTGTAGACAACAAATGAAGTTCTTTAGGCGGGGCATTTATTCAATTTGCATAAACTTAACACAGGTGACAATGTTTGATATATTTGATATATTCAGATTCCATGGTTAGCCAACAGTAGCCCATTCTCATGATTTTTTGGGCCATCATGCAGTCGTTCATGTGAGGTCCACATACTCTTTCACGCACTTAGTAAGATTGTATCGGGTGATCTTCTATAAAGCACAAGCCCGTTTAGTAAGAAATGACTTGCTAACCTTTTGAGTGTTCTTTGGTCGTTTTTGCAAGCCATTTTAGGGTATTTTCCTTCTTGGAGAAAAGTTTTGATGTCGTAATACCAAGGCTTATCATCTTGTACTTTTTCAATTACCAAACATTAGGCGAGCCGATTTTCGACTTCTATTTTCAATGGTTGGACTTCGGCTCCCCCTATTATCTGAATCATAGATGCTAATGTGGCGAGTGCATCTATAAACTGATTTTGAGTTCTCAGGATGTATGTGAAGGCGATTGCTTCGAATTTGTCGATTAACCCTATCAAATGTTGATGGTATGGTACCAACTTGGGATCTTTAGTTTTGTATTCCCCTCTTGTCTGTAATATGATAAGTATCTTTGTATAGTTCTAATTCATGGATTTCCATGTGACAAGCTATTTTGAGGCTAAGAATGCACGCCTCATATTACGCGATATTATTAGTATATGGAAGTGTGAGTCATACTGCTAAAGGGAACTGTGTTCCTTTAGGTGATATTAGTACTACCCTGTTCCCATAACCGGATACATTGGCAGCTCCATCAAAGAACATCTTCCATTTAGGGTTTTGGTCTATCCCGTAGTCTTTTGTTGGTTCACCCTCTACTGTTAATATATTTTCATCAGGGAATTGGGCTCGTGATTCTCGGGGATCTCCTCCAATTGGGTGTTCTACTAACTGATCGGCTAGAGATTGCCCTTTTATCAAATTTTGATTTATATATGTGATATCGAATTCTAATAAGAGCATTTGTCATTTAGAGATTCTCCCTAACAAAACGAGTTTCTCTGCCAAGTATTTCAAAGGATCATATCTTGCCAATAACTCAATGAGATAGTAAAGGGTGTATTGCTTCAACCGGTGCATGACCCAAATCAAAGCGCAGCAAGTCCTCTCTATTTCAGAGTACTTTTGTTCCCCATCTGTGAATGTTTCTCTTAGATAATATATGGAACGTTCTCTCCCCTCTTCATCTTTTTGTCCCAACACGCACCCCATGGATTCAGGGAGTATCATGAGGTATAAGAATAAGGACTTTCCTTATTTTGGAACTATCAAGACTGGGGGATTTGTGAGATAGTCTTTGATCATTTTGAATGCTTCTTCACATTCATCATCCCATTCTACCATGGCATTCTTCTTCAGCAAATAGAATAGTGGGCGGCATTTGTTTGTGAGTTATGAGGTGAAATGGGCTATATAATTCAATCTTCCTAGCAAACCTCTCACCTCTTTGATAGTGTGTGGAGAGGGTAGTTCCAGTATGGCTTTGACTTTGTCATGGTCGATTTCAATGCCTTCTCGGCTTATGATAAACCCTAACAACTTGCCTGTTGTGACCCTAAAAGTGCACTTTTCAGGGTTTAGTTTGAGCTAGAACTTTCTTAGCCGCTTGAACAATTTCCTCAAGATAGCTGCACAGCTTTCTTCTCCTTTAGACTTGGTTATCATATCATTGACGTATACTTCGACTTCTCAATGCATCATGTCATGAAGTATCGTGACCATGGCTCTCTGATACATTACCCTGGCATTCTTCAATCCAAAGGGTATAACTTTGTAACAGAAAGTTCCTCATGTTGTGATAAAGGTTGTTTTAGTTTTATCCTCTTTAGCTTGAGAAACCATCCATAAATGAGAAGAGATGGTTCCCTACGGTATTATCTACCAGGACATCGATGTGAGGTAGAGAGAAGTTATCTTTTGGCATGGCTTGATTTAAGTCTCGAAAGTCTACACATACTCGCACTTCCCCATTCTTTTTTATAATAAGGACTATATTTGCTACCCATTTCAGGTAGTCTGATACCTTAATGAATCCTACTTCTAGTAGTTTTTTTACTTCCTCTTTAACCTTTAGTAAGATGTTAGGCCTAAATCTTCTCAATTTAGGTTTGATGTCTTCCCTTGTGGGAAGCTTGTGAACTACTATTGACCGATATAGTCCTGGCATGTCGCTATATGACTAGGCAAATACTTCTACATATTCAATTAGCAACTCGACTATCTCGTGCTTATGCTCGACACTCAAATTGGTCCCAATCTTGAGGTTTTTAGGTTTTTTGGTGCTTCCTAGATTTACTATCTCTATCGACTCGTTGATTAAAATCCTACTTTGTTCATGTTTTTGCCAATTTTCTCATATTATTTCGTGGTCGAGGACATCGCCTCCAACGGTTGACCCAGCAGTGTTGGAAACAATATCAGTGTTTTCATTACTTACCTATGCGAAATGTCCTCAACGTTCTATAGTAGGGAATCTGTAGGTAAAATGAAATGAGAGCATGTATATAAGCAAAAGGAATGAACTATAATTTATTGAATCTGAAAAATAATCACAATAGAAATTTGTTTAATAATTGTTCCCTATCCTCAAACTGACCTAGCGCTATCAATAGGATAACAAAACCAATTGCTAAGAGCTGGATGCTAATCAGATGTGTAAGAGGTCAAGCCTTCATTGCTAGTGTCGGTTTCACTTATCCTTTACACAGTAGTTGCTTACCTAAATGATTGTTAGAGGGGTGGAAAACGCATATGGGTATCTCTAGGCTTTTCTTTCTTTCTACCCCTGATACCTCTTTCTTGTGCCTCTTCCTAGGGTATAGGAACGTAGTCAACACTGGTGCTATTGTGGTTGTCGTTGTTGTTTCCATTTTTTACCATTTTGGTCTTTAAGCGAGTGTGGATTAGGCTCCTTAGAGGGTTTGGTTGTTTGGGAGCTATCTTTGATACTTGGGCATGCATTTTTCTTAGTTTGATGCATGTATGTAAATATGATGCATGTATCACATAGATGCTAGAAATAAAAAGGTTAACAATTGATTAATGACATAATAATGAAACTTTATTTTTATTAATATTGCAAACTTGGAGTTCGATACTTAAAACATGAAAAAAAAGAAAAAGTACAATGCTAATCTAGTTCCTAGTCCTTCTCTTCTTCTACTGCGTAGGCGCTGGTTTTCCACTGATGATGGCTTCCAGCTCTTTGACTCTAGCTTAGGTCTTCTCTAGCTAAGCTTCCAAGGCTTTGTTCCTTTTATCGAACTCTTTAAATCTACGCTTCCAGACATCCTTTTTGTATTTTGCAGCTTCAAAGTATACTCTCATCTAAGCCCTGACTTGTTCCAAATAGGTTCTCAATTCTGGACCCACTTTATCTGGCCTAGGTTAAGTGACATCTGGAACTCAGTATGCCCTTTCTCCTGTCTGATATAGCTGGTAGATCACGAAATCCCTGGCAGCTTGATGTTTACCCACTTCTCCATTCCAGGTCTACGAGGTCTATGTTGGGCCTCTCAATTTGGGCTTCCTATAGGGCTTTGACCTCTGCTAACTTGGCAAACTTCTTGGTTACCAACAGACTTGGGTCTTGGTATTCGAATGTGATTGCTTCCAGTGATGATCTGTAAACTATATCTTAGATGGTACCTAACTAATAGACCACTGAGTTTGGATGATAACCTATGCACCCATTGATACCAATTAAATGAACAGCCTGAAGGTCTTTGTAAGTTAGAATGACTTTATTACAGTGACTCCATCTAGCAGTCTAAAGGATGTCGTTGGAATTGAAGCTCTTGAGTACTTTACCCAACTGTGGTTGGTAAGGTCGTTGGGTAACCTTCTCTATGCAAGAGTCTATAAGGTCTACTTGTTGGGCTAAAGATTTTTGGAACATGTTCAACCCAAAACATTTAAGATGACTCATAAACCGAATCAAGATGAGGTTGATATTTGAGCGAAGGATCCGTGTCCTTTCTTCTTGACAAAATTCAAGTTCCGAATCTGCTCAACTAGTAGAGCCGGGATAAAAGATCTCCCATCTAGGAATTGGATCACCAACTCTACAACTCGGTAATGGATATAAAAGGTTCTGGTAGGGAAAAGTACGATAGCTGAGGCTATCAGGATGAAAGCGTACATCCTTCTATGTTTATAGCTCTTAAGATCCCTGCATATTATATCCTTCTTGTTCCCATCATCATTCCGAGCTATGAAACAGGCTTCTAACTGGTCCATCCGTATGCAATATCCATTGCATTTTACTAGGGCCTTGTTGATTGCTGTCTTGTGAATACCTAAGAATCTACTAAAAATACCGGCCGACCCAGCCTCAAAATCTAGCCTACAGTAGTTAGGTGTATTCTTCCAAGGTGGGAGTGACCTCATGTAGCCCAATAAAGAAAGTCGCAGGCTTGATTTCCCATAAATGGAGGATAGCCCGAATCAGAGGTAAGTTCATTTCCATCTTCATCAGTGAAAGGATGGGCCCTATCTTTCGCTAGATGAAGGCTTGTTCTTCGGGGTTATATAGAGTAAACTAATGGTCTAGTACCAACTTTGGATCTAGAGGTTTGCAAACCCAAATTTCTTTGCAGAGGAGGTGGTTGACTGTGGGACTAGCCATCTATTATAATAGAATTTTCTAATTACAAAATTTTTACAAATGGTTCTATTACTAGTAAATGTATCCGAACTCCAGAAAAAGGAACAAAAGGATTATATCATTAATCAATTATCGACCCATGCCTTCATGTATGCAGATAGGTGGGTTCTAACAGGTCCCCAAACTCTATGGCCTCCTGCATTCTCGAAAAAATGGATCTCCAGCCATATTGAAGCATTGGGTGAGGTGGCCTAATCAGCCTCGAACGGTGATTATATCACTTCACCCGAAGTTGACACAATGGCCCCTCGTCTTAAGGTCTTAGACGGCTTGGGTTTGACCATATCTATTCACACGATTACATGCATGCAAACTCAATAGTAGCAAAGATAAATAAATAAATCCTAAATTCCATTAAATCCCTAAAAGTTTAGCATCAATAATATGACAATCAAGAGACATTTTGGAAATGGTGATTTCAAAAGGTTCAGGTGGCTAGCCTACTAGAGCTATTCCCCAATGGAGTCGCCATCCTGTTGAGTCTAATTTTTTATTTTTGTATTCTCATCCCTAATCCGATTTATACTAAACCTTATGCTCATCTAAAATAAATCCTCGACTTGAACTAAGAATTTTGTCTTATTTTGAAGTCGCTACACAATTGAAGTTGGGAAAGATTATTGAATTAAGATTTAATTGAGCAGATCAATCCTAATTTGGACAACTAGTCAGCAAGATCTCCTCTTTTCATTTTGTAAAAGAGGAAAGGGAAAACCAGAGTTTCTAGACTTGGGAGCTAACATATTAAAACCTTAAAGTTACTACCTTATTCTTCTAAAGTCTAAACCATATTCTAATATCTTTTATTGTTGTTTATTTTGTTTTATTTTTATTTTTTGTTGTATTTTTGCTTATTGATTAAAAACAACTTATTCTAATATAGAAAATATTTTTTTTATTCTTTTTAGAGTTGCCCCAAACGGGTGCCTACGTACCTGCTATTCGGCATCAAATAAGTTGTAGTTCGCTTTTATAAAAAGCTTTAGTGGGTTAGCTAATTTTAATAATAAAAATACCTCAAGTTTGCATTTTCATCATTTTTAGTATTTTTGAAAAAACTCAAAGCCTAAGCTTTATTATTATTTTTTTTGAAAATTTTTTATTTAAGAAAAACCAATTTTGGATTTATTTAAGAAAAGGATTTTTTTAAGTGATTAAAATTATCTTCATTTCCCTATTATTATTATTTTACCTCCATTAACCCTAATTTTAATCATTATTACTTATATATATTATTATTATTTCTATTTTTTATTCTTTTTATATTATTTTATTTTTTATCATTTTTTTATTTTATTGTTTTACTATTTTTTATTTTTTTGTATTATCTTCATTATTTTAAATATTTTTCAACATTTTTAATATTTTATATAATCATTTATTATTATTTTATTATTTTTTATCTATCTATTTTTTCTGTTATTTTATCTATTTTATTATTTCTCTTGTTTTATTTTTTTATTATTTTAAACATATATTTTAACATTTTTATTTTATAATTTTTATAATTTTGTTATTATTTTATCTATTCTAAAAAATAAATAAACTAATCTAAATTCTATCATTTTTCCTAATATTATTTTCAATTTTTATTATTTTTTCCTAATTTATATTTTTTCATTATAAATAAAATAAAAAATAAATTAATTAATTAATAATAATAAAAAACGAAAAATTCAACTTACCTAGGTCCGGGTACAGTGCATGGTCTGGTCGGTCGAGTCAGATCAATAGGTTAAGTCACGACAGCTGGGAGTCCTCATTAACGACTTTTCGGCGTCCCTTTTCGCCGAACAGGAGGTGTTTCCGAAGCTTCTGAGGATGAGGAACCTGATGGTGGTGGTGTTTTCTGTCGAAAACCTCTCTAGGTGGTGGTTCGAGAAGGCGATGGTCGACGATCATGTCCATGAACTCCGGCGAAGCTTCAATCTCTCTTATTTTCTCTCTTTTCTCACTTTTGATCCATGATTTTGCTTCCTCCCTTGTATTCTATTTATAAGCATCGGAAATCAGGTGGGATAAGCTTAGATTTCCTCTAATTAGCACGAACCAAATCATCAATTGAAACCTTCCTCCCATTTGCCTTTGATTCTTGTAAATCTTAGATTTTGTTGTGATTTGATTTCATTTAGAAGATGTTTATCTTATCTTGATTAAAGATTTAGTCGATTTGCATAAAAAATCGCGTTAAAATGGCCAGATTCGAATTTTTTCTCGCCGACGACGATCTCAGACGGTGGTTGAAGACAATCACGTGCTCAGTGCATATGCTCCCTCTATCTAATCAACAGCTGATGCGTGTCCTGGGGGGAGGAAAAAAATTTGCAAAACGCGGATTTGCTTCCCCCACGTTTTGAACCCTTGACCAAGCTCCCTTCCCTAAGCCTTAGGGCATGGTCCTGACTAGCTAGGCTAACCCACTTCTCAGTTTTTTTAATTTACGCGAATTGCATATATACGATGCATTTTTTATTATTTTTATATTGTTTTGGAATTTTAAAAATTTGTAAAAATTATTTAACTCCTTTTCTTATTATTTCCATTATTATTTTCCAAAATTAATAAGTTTTCCCTATTTATTTTATTTTTTTAATATTTTCCTTATTTTTGCTAAATTAGAAGAAAAATTATGAAAATTTTGAAAATTAACCATTATTAATTATTATGGGCAAAAATGGGGTGTTTATAGGTACTCCACCAATTGATCTACTAATGTCTACCCCTTTTTTGAATTGTGAGTTACATATGTAACATCAAATTCTAACAAGAGCATCTGCCATTTGGAAATCCTTCCCAACAAAACATGTCTCTCTACTAAGTATTTCAGGGGATCATGTTTCGTGGATAGTTCGATGGGATAATAGTGAGTATATTATTTTTGTTGATGGATAACCCAAATTAATACACACATGTTCTTTCTATCTTAGAATACCTTTGTTCTCCTTCCATGAATTTCTTACTCAAATAGTATATGGATTGTTCCCTTCCTCTTTCATCTTTTCGTCTTAGTATACACCCCATCAACTCAGGAAGTATTGTGAGGTATAAGAATAAAGGCCTTCCCAGTTTTTTAGACTACTAAAACTAGAGGTTTCATAAGATATTCCTTGATCTTCTTAAACACCTCTTCACATTCATCATTCCATTCCATTGTAGCGTTCTTTTTTAGGAGTTGAAATAATAGGCAAGATTTATCCATGAGTTGCGAGATGAACCAAGCTATGTAATTTAACCTTCTCAATAAACATCTTACCTCTTTAATAGTACGTGAGGAAGGCATTTCTAGTATGGCTTTTACTTTATCAGGGCTAATTTCAATGCATTCTCAACTTATAATTAACCCCAACAGCTTACTAGATGTGACCCCAAAAGTGTATTTTTCTATATTTAACTTCAACTAAAACTTTCTTAATCACTCAAATAGTTTGCTTAAGACAACCTCTTGGCTTTCTCTTTCTTTAGATTTAGCTATCATGTCGTCAACATATATTTCGACTTCTCGATGCATCATGTCATGAAGTATTGCAACCATTGCTCTCTAATATGTTGCTCCAGCATTCTTTAAACCAAAATGCATGACTTGATTACAAAAGATACCCCAAGTCATGATGAAGTTCATCTTGGTTTTATCTTCTTCTACCATTTTTATCTAATTATATCCCGAAAAGCCATCCATAAATGAGAAGAGATGACTTCCTATTGTATTGTCTACCAAGACATCTATGTAGGGTAAAGGGAAGTTGTCTTTAGGTATAGCTTGGTTCAAGTCTCAGAAATCCATGCATGCCCGTACCTTTCCATTCTTCTTTAAAACAGGGACTATGTTCCCTAAATCAACACCTTCAATGTTGAATTTGCATTGCTCATAAAATGCACGGGCTAATTTATCCCATGTATTGACTTGGTTAAGGTCTAATTATGCATACTATGTTAAAGCGAAGCCTATGAGGCTGTCTTGGAAGGTTTAGGCTATGAGCTAGTTATATTGTGCATACTTACTCATTTTCTACACGTATAGCCTTATGTGGATCTTAGGACAACCGATGCCATTATATTTCTCAAACTCTAGTACCTTGAATTTTTCTGGATAAGCACCCACACCATATACCAATAGGTCAGTGAGGACTATTTGATCAAAACTGTTGAGACCTTCTAAAGTCCTTATCTTGTTAGTCAATTGCTAGAAGAGTTTCCTCTCTATTTCTTTCTACCTATCTTCTAATTCCTTCTTTATGTCATCTGAAGTTGGCCCTATATTTATTGCTGTTTTTAGTTCATACTCAAATGTAGGATTGAATTAGGAGTTGATTTCCTCATATTCAAGTGGTTGGATTTCCACCGCCTTTCCCTTTTGAGCCCCTAAATGTTTGTCTTAAGCAGGTTAGGTGGTGCAAAGGAGACTAATGCTTTCAGCTAAGAAAAAGACTTGAGTGGTCAATTGTTGTACTGTTTGTTCCAATGATACGATCCTTGGATTAGAGGAGGTGTCAATGCTATTGATATTGCCACTGTTGACATGTTTATTGCCGTTGTTGTTGCCATTGCTAGCCATTTTAGTCTTGGAGAAGGTGTTGATAGGACTTCTCCGAGGGTTTAGTTGTTTAAGAGCTATCTTTGATACTTAGAAAATCAGACTCAATTTCTATTAGCAATAATTTATTTACCATTTTGTTTATTTATATGTACAAGGGGTGAATAAATATGATGCATGTATCACACACAGATGTGAAAGTACCAACACTTAATTAACGATGTGATAATATTGGAATTTTATTAATATTGCAAATTTTAGAGTTCAATACTTTATTCAAAACATTTAAAAGAAAGAAATCCTATGATCTAACTTCTCCTAACTTTTGAGCTTCATCTTCTTTTGTTTGGTGGGTGTTGAATCTTTCCTTTTCTTCTTAGTATTTATGGCAACTTCCAATGTTTTAACCTTTACCTAGGTTTTCCTCAGCTAGGCTTCAAGTGCCTTATTCCTCTAATTAGATTCCTTGAATCTATTCTTCCATACGTCTTTCTTACTCTCTATGGTTTCAAAATGGACTTCCATCCAAGCTCTCACCTAGTCCATGTAAGTTTTCATTTCTAAGCTTGGGTTGCCTAGTGTAGGCTGAGTGACATCAAAAGCCTAATACATCCTTTCCCCCATCTTGTATAATTGGTTGATGATAAAATCCTTGGTAGCTCGGTGTTTTCCTACTTCACCATCCAATTCCCTAAGTTTAACATTAGGGCCCTCAATTCGGGCCTCCCATAAGGCCCTTACCTTTGCCAACTTGGTGATCTTATCAGCTACTAACATGTTTGGATCTTGAAATTCAACTGTAAACGTTTCTAATGAAGGCCTATGAACTATGTCTTAGATGGTGCCAAATTAATGGACCACTAAATTTGGATGATAGCCCATGCACTAGTTAAGCCCAATTAATGGGATAGCTTGAAAGTTTTTAAACATTAAAATAATCTTATTATAGCAACTCCATCTGACAATCCACTGAATGTCTTCACCACTAAAACTCTTGAGTACTTCAACCCAACTATAGCTAGGAAAGTCATTTGGCAACTTCATCCTTTCTACATATGAATCTATACGGTCTACCTGTTGGGCTAATGACCTTCTAATCATGTTCAGCCCAAAACACTTGAGATGACTTACAAACTAGATTAAAATAAGATTAATATTTGAGCAAAGGATTCCATGACCCTTTTTTCTTTTTCACTAAATTCAAGTTTTGTATCTATTTAGCTAGAAGGGTTGAGATGTAGGAATTTCCTTCTAAGAACTAAACTACCAATTCTGCAACTCTATAATGAATGTGGAAGACCCCAGTAGAAAAAAGAATAGTTGCAAATGCTATTAAAATGAAGGCATAAACCTGACTCTATCTATAATTTTTAGGGTTTCCACATAGGATATCCTTCTTACTTCCATCTCCGAATCATGCTACAAACCATGTCTCTAAGTCATCCATTCAAAGCAATACCCATTGCTATTTTCTAGTGCTTGGTTGATCACGACTCTATGAACCCTTAGAAGTTTGCTGAATATGCTAACTGACCTAGCCTCTAAATCTGACACATATATCCCATTAGAAAGTAGAGGGGGCTAGAGAAGCTAGGTATACTCTTCCATAGTTGGGCTGATCTCATGTGGCTTGATGAAGAAAGCCATGGGCTTGAGCTCCTAAAAGTGTAATATAACTTAAATCAAAGGTAAGTTGACATCAATTTTCATCAATGAAAGGATGGGCCCTACTTTGTCTTGGATGAAGGTATGTTCTTTAGGACTATATAGTGTGAGCCAATGGTCCAGTATCAACTTAAGGTCTAAAGGCTTGCAAACACGAATCTCTTTGTGAAGAAGATGATCAATCATAGTGCTAACTATCTAACAGAGTTAAAAAATTAAAATTTCTCTGTTACAAACAAATATTTTTACAAATTTGTAATGAAAAATACATAATCACCACAATAATAATCCTTTTACATGAAATGCTTACAAAAAGGAAATTGCCTCAAAACTCTAAAGTGTAAAATTTTTTATAAGATGCCACATCGTTAATTATGTGTCGGTTCATGATTTCATGTATGCAAAGAGGTAGGTTCTAAAGGTTTCCAAGCTCTATGGCCTCCCACATTTTCGAAGAAATGGATCTTGGGCCATATCGAAGCATTAGGAGGAGTAGCCTAATCAGCCCTAAGCGGTGATTACCTCACTTCTTCCAAAACATACACAATGGCTCTCAGTCTTAGGGTCCTAAATGGCCTAGATTTAACTGTATCTAATCACACAATCACATGCATGAAAAATCGACAAAGGCTAAGTTTGTCAAATCCCTATATCACTGGAAAATATAAACATTAGTGTAACTAAATATTTATAGAAAGAATGCAAATTAAAGATATTTAGAATAAATTATAATTTCGGAAGGCTTAGGTAGCTAGCTCACTATTTGTCCCCAATGGAGTTATCATCCTATTGAGTCTAATTTTAATTTAATTTTTCTTCCCTAACTCAATTTGTATTAAATCCTATGCCCATTTAACACGAACCCTCAACTTGAATTAGAGAAATTTTTTTTCTTTTTTATCTATTTAGAATCACCATCCAATTAGAGTTGGGAAAAATCATTAGTTTATGACTAATTAAGCGGATTAATCCTAACTTGAACACTAGTCAACAAAAACTTTAAAAAGAAAAAAGAAAGAAAGAAAAACCAAAGATTCTTGATTCGGTGAGCTATCTTTTTAAAACCCTAAACTTACCACTTTAGCCTTCTAAAATTTAAATCATATTTTATTTTGTAATATCCTTTTTAGCATAAAAGAAAATACTTTAAAAAAAGTAACAAAATAATGATTATACTAATAATGATTTGAAAATATTTTTTATTTTTTTAAAGTTGCCCTATAAGAGTACTTACGTACTTTCTATTCTAGATCAAACAAGCCGTAGTTTTCTTGTTTATAAAACTTTAGTGCTTTGATTTAATTAAAAAAAAAAAAAAGCTAGGCTTACGTTTATTACCATTTAAAATTTATTTTTTATTATTATTATTTTTAGAAAATTCTAAACGTTATTTCCCAATTTTGAAAAAAATAAAAAATAAAACATAACTTTTGAAAATACCAAAAGTGGGCAAATTTGGGTCTTTCAATTAAGTAGGATTTTAGCAAAATCGAACCCAAAAGTTTATATCTTTCAAATCCTTGAGCTTCTAGGAGCCTATTGATACCTATATTGTTGCTCCAGGTTGTGTGTAGTAGGTGCAATCCTAAAGAGATGGTAGGTGGGTTCAACCGTGGAGGTTTAAAGAGAGAAAGTAGATGTGGAGTGTGATTTATGTGACCAAGGATGAAAATGGTCCCCTACTCGAGTTTGCAAAGTCGAGTTTTATTTATAGGCCCACAAGAATCACCTTGATAAGCTCCAATTGACCCGTGGTTGAGATTTTCTTTTTCATTTTAGATTTGGCTTAATATTAGAGATTTGACGCCAATCCATTATATTAGGGTCATTTTTTGTGAATTATCAATTTTTTTTTTTTGTTATAATAATCCAAAAAAGTTACAAAAACAATTTCAGCGTGCTCGGATTTGCTCAAGTTTCCTCTCCCTTCTATTCCATAACCATCAACTGACTAAAGAAGACGATCACGTGGCTGGCACATGACTTTTTTCACCCAATGGTTTGCTGCCACATAGCAGTTGGAAAGAAAAAAAAAATGAAAATGGCACAAAGTGCCTTTCGCAAGTTTCAAACCTATGTCCTCCATTGTTGTTGTTTCTCCTTAAGCGTGGGTACGAGCTAGCTGGGCTAGCCCTTTTTCTCAATCATTTCATACAATTAACTTCTATTAATTCATTATTGATTTGTACTTCTCAAGCTTAATTTAGATGCCCATATATTCACATTTTATTTTTAGTATTGTTTATTATTATTATTTCTTTATTATTACTATTATTATTTTATTATTTTATTTTTTATTATTTATTTTTCATTTTTCGTAAACCAGACTTTTATCTATTTTTTTATTTTTTATTATTATTATTTTATTTTAAAAATCTAGATGAGAGTAAAAATGAGGTGTTCACAAAAGCAAAAGATAATTACAAACCCAAAAGGTTAAGCAAAGTTAAAAAAGTAGTGTGAAAAAATGACTCAAAACATGAGAATCATCTTAGGACTGAGATTCTTCATGCAGCTTTAACACTACCCTATACAACAAATACGTCCATTCTCTAGTGGATGCACTCGATTGAGCACTGCATAAGGCAACTAGTAGAAGTGGTGAAGATGGAGATTCTCAATAGACCCCTAAGACAAACATACTAAGTTCCTCTCATAATGTATTGAGAGACATTCCCAAATGATAGGATAATAGCAGATGAAATAATCTACTATGTTTGTAATTACTCGAAATTATCATAGTTATATAAAATTTATCACAATGTAATGAAAAAGTTAAATATGTGATTTTTGCAAAGGCAAGGGGTAAGTTAGTCATTTTCACGATGGGGTATATAAACTAAGTTGACTTAACACTCCCCCCTTTTACCATTTACGTAGTAACAACCCAAAGGAACACTCTTTGGATTACAAAGACAACCTAGAAAACCACAAGAGAGACCAACTCAATTCCTTCAAGTATAAATTTCAATTAAATTATTATATTTGATGTTAGAATTAAGGTATTTAACAAACTCCATTACATGGTTCATCAAAATTTGGATCAAGGAAGAGGTAGAATGAGCACTGAATCAAGCAACTAAGGGGTCTAAATCACAAAATTGACAAGTATATCAAACCGTACATCATAGTAAAATTAAGCAATATTAGGATCCAATTAAACTTAGGAACACAAAAATTCAAAATTTGGAATGAATTGAAAAAGAGGAAACATGGCTTGTAAAGAACAACATGGTACATAGTCAAGTACATGCTCATGCACTTGCCTAATGCAAAAACACTCATTATATATAGAAATGTACATGATTGAAGTACACACCTCTACACTTAGGTGTGTTAAATTATGAAATCTATAGAAAGGTACACAGTTAACTGCATAACTATGTATTTGGGTGTGCCAAAATGACAAAATCCACATAAAGATATACGGTCACTCTACACAGCTATATATTTAGACGTGTTAAAAATGCAAAGCACATAGAAAGATACATAGGTATTATACACAATTGTGTATCCAACCATGCTAAAGTACATGACCTAAAGCACAACTGTGTACTTAGAAATATTTTGTTTATTAATTTAACTTACATTTATTCAAACTTCCGCACATCCCAAAAGCATAGTGTAACCCTAGAAACTCCAATAGAGTAAGAAAAGAAATCATATAACAGTTAAGTGAAGAGAATTAAGAAACTTATATTATTCTTAAATTAGTACTAAGAAGGAATCACTAGTGTTTTGATAAATATAGACTACCTTTAAGGCTAAGACTAAATGTGCTTAAGACTAAGATTCCAAGCATGTGTAAGTTTGGTTGTTTTGTTGTGATTGTTAAGATAGTATTAAATTGGATTAAGTTGGATGGATTGGTTTAAGTAGTTAAGTTGCTTGTTGATTGTACTTAGCTCGGCCTAGGGGTCCATAATGGCAGAACTCTAAGGGACACCCTAATGATCCTTGTGTAACGTTGTCCCTAGTGAAGTCATGCTTAGAAGTGATCTGAGTTGGTTTAAGGTTTTAGACTCATAGGTATTAAGGCCCGTAGTGGCAGTTCCCAACAACATATTAAGTTTTAAGTATGATTAAGGTTTAAAGACTCATAAGTATTGGGGCTCATAATGGCAATTCCTAACACCGTATTAAGTATTAAGTATTTTCTTATATGTGTTTAGCGGGGTCATGAGTAACCTAGCTATTAGTATTTTGTGGACTTAAATAAAACATAAAAGTTTTGTTTGATGTTAATGTTTGCATAAATGTATGTGAATTATTTCATGTTTAATCATGAGTATGTGTTTGCTGGTTATATGTATTGGGTGTGTTAACACCCCTCAAGGATTTTTTTTTTTTTATATATGCAAGCATAGAGGGTACGTTACTTATAAAGTGAACCTCAAAGTGAATGTACAAGAGAGGAAGAATGAAGATTTGTATTATTATTATGGTGATTAAGTAAAGTTAGGAACTCGAGTTCTTTATATTTAAAAATGATGATTTTCTTTAGAAGATAATAGACTAGTGAATTTTAGAAGTTTAGTTGCTTTAAATTTTGATCATGAATGTTTTGTTAAGATTTGTTTCAAAGGATTGAAGAGTGAATTGAGATGTACTTGTATTATGTTAGAAAAATGAGATTTATTAAATTGATGAATATCAGTTATTATAGGTTATAGGTTTGATGGTATCAGAGTAGAGTTAAGAGTCATAAACGTGGCAAGCCATAGCACTTTCGAGTTTCAGGCTTTACGGTCTTCATACAGTCAAGGAAGGGAACCTGATCATATTGACCTCAAAGGCGCTGCAATCTTCAATCTACAAAGAAACTTGTGGAATCGGGAATGGACTTGTAGGGAGTTGTAGAGAGGATACTCTTAAGAGGAATAGCTCCCCTAGATTTGCCACTCTTTCCAACAACAATTCTAGCGGACGAGGGGGAAATATGGCAATGGATGTTTACCCTAGAAGAACCGACCCCAGTTTTGTTGACTACGAGCCACAAGCCATGTTGGTTGAAACTGGAAGTTATGAGACTCAAGGACCCTGTAGTAGGTCTAATAGCACTGTGTAGACTTATATTTTCCATGTTGAATGGTGTTCTCATGGATGTCGATATGCCGGAAACGAGGCATATTCCTTTTTGTGTTCTAGCATGGAACACCAGAGGCTCTGCTGCCAATACAAGAAGGCGGGCCATCTTTGAGCTTCTAGTTGCTTTCTATCAAGTTGTCCTCATTCTATTGGAAATGAGGGCAAGAGAAGCTCAAGTTGAGAATCTGTAGAGGACGCTAGGGTATAGAATTATGATCTATGCGGAAGCGGTTGTCTTCGGAGGAGGTATACTAAGTTTCTGGAATAAAGATCGAGCTATGGTCCCAAAGCTGTTCTCCTCTCGTCAAGAGGTTCATTAGCCCTCCTTTAACCTGAAACAGCATGAGTAAAAACATTAAAGCTCTTATCAAAACTAGACTTGATAGGGCCTGGGTGATCTGAAGCTGGCTTGGCCTTTTCCTTAAGGCTAAGCTGTTCCGTCTAAACTACAAACAATTGGATTGTAGGCCAGTCCTTCTAGACGCCTTTCCAAAGATTACATCTAAGCAATAAAACAGGCCTTTTCTTTTTCAACCCGTATGGCTAAGACTCTTGGGCTTTAAGACTTCGATCAGAGAAGTTTAAACTTACCCTTCTTTCCATATCGCAAGAGACCTGATCTCTTAAAAGAAAAGATAAAAGCCTATAATAGGGACTTCTTTAGAATTATTCCAAAGAGAAGTATAGATATTAATAGGGGTGGGAATTGCGGGGCGGGTCTGCGGGTTGACCCGCCCCGCCCGCAAAAATATGCGGGGTGGGCCAAAAAATTCTGACCTGCAGGGGTGCGGGCCATTTTAGCCCGCGGGGCGGGGCGGGCAATCCCCGCGGGTTGCGGGCCAACCCGCCGGATTCTGCAGTTGCAAGCAGAACTACACGGCACGGCAATGGCTTGTCGGCTTGAGATGACCCGCACGTACGACCTGCTACTAGACGTGACGAGGACGACATGACGACCATGCCCTGCACCGTCGCCGCCGACTGAGAAGTGAGATGACAGGTTGAAGACTTGAAGTGACGTCGCCGAGCCGACGGGTGCAGTTCAAATTGCCATGCCACGCCACATTGAAGAAGTCGAACACACACACACACACCAGACACCACAGCAATCCACAGTCCACATCCACACCACAGCGACAGCACAGTCCACACTCCATAGCCCGCACGCAGGCCGTCGTCCGTCCGTGGCTCCGTGCACCTCGACCTCGTCCGCAGGACCACAGCCCGCACGCAGGCCGTACCTGGTAGCAGAGCAGCCCATACGGCCAGGTTGTATAAGTTCCAACGCAGCTGGTAGCCCACCCCAGACCCCACCATCTGTGCACCCCCAATACTCCGCAACTAGACTGACGTTGTGCCACCACCGCCGGCCACCTTTTAGACGCCGTTAATTAAGGTAAAACAATTCTCTTTTCTCTACTATTGTCCTCTACTGTATTGTGTGTGGCTGGTGGTTTGGCCGTGTGGTGTGGTGGCCGTGTGGCGTGGTGTGGTGGTGTGGCCGTGTGGCGTGTGGTGTGGTGTAGTGGCCATGGGGTGTGTGGTGTAGCCGTGTGGCCGTATGGTGGTGGCGTGTGGTGTGGTCGTGTGGTGTGGTGTGGTGGGCCGTGTGGGGTGGGGTGGGTGAGTGACGTCGGTGGTGGTGGTGGTGGAGGCTTGGTGAATGGAGAATGGAGATTGGATAGTAGGGTGGTGGTGGTAGCCGTGGGGGGTGGTGGGCCGTGTGGGGTAAGGGTGGGTGTAGGGTTTTTTTTTTAAAATTTTTTGCACAAGGAAAAAAAAAATTGCGGGTCATTGCGGGTTGGCCCGCGGGGTAGGGCGAGTCGACTTTTCTGACCCGCCAGCCTTGCGGGCCAGTGCGGGCCAACCCGCGATGACCCACGGGCTGGTGCGGATCGGGGCGGGCCGGCCCTAGATATTAAACAGGGAATTATGTCCACTAAAAGCTCCCTCCACAACCTCCCCTCTCAAGAAAGTATAAATAACCTTGACTTTCTAAGAATGGAGCTAGAAGAATTAAGAAAGACAGGGGAAATCCGATGGGCCTGCAAAGCCAGATCCAGCGAATTATCAAGGTTGATAGGAAAACTTCGTACTTCCACATGAAAACCATAACCAGGAGATTAAATCAAGGATTCTTGGTCTCTTTGACCACATAGGAAACTGGATACAAGAGTAGCAGTGCCTCTCAAAATAGATCATTAAGTTCTATGAAACATATTTTTTAGGACAAAAAAAGAGTTGCAATCTCCAACTTTTTTGTGGAAAATTACGGGGGTAGGAAATTGAGTGAGCAAGATTGCATAACCTTGCTGAAACCAGTTTCGAAGAGACGAGATTTGTGATGCTTTAAATAGCATTGGCTCGAATAAAACACCAAGAATTGATGGATTTCATGCTGGATTCTATAAAAAGCATGTTAGGACAATATTGGTAGGACAATAGAAGCACGGTCTTGGAAGCTTTTGATAAGGCGTACATTAGCTCTCTCCTAGATATGTGTACTTAATTGTTTTTTAGATTGATATTGCTAGCATGTTAATTTGGTATTTGATTTCATACATAGAGATCAAAAGGTGATGTCTTTGAATAGATCAAGCATAACTGGAAGAAGTGCACGTAATCATAGGGATAGAATGACATAAATCTTCTAAATTAAGATCAAACCTAATAAAGGAATTCATAAATTGAAAGTAATGCAATTCTAGGAGTTTTAATTAATAAGAAATTCTTATTAATCAACCTAGAGTTAGAAATTAATAGACTCAAGAGAGCTATCAGTTAAATTTAGAGATTCCCACAATCTAACAATACAATAATGGAACTTAATAATAATTAATTGATTACACTAAAAGTTTTAGAGGGATTCACTATTCGAGTACTTATTTTTATTAGTGATATTCTTATTATTTTCGTGTTTACTTTAATTAGTTTAATTATTCAATTTTGCATATTTCATAATAGGAAAAAGGTTAATACTAATACCCATAGTTTTCGTGAAATCGACACTTGATATTTGTTCTTCACTATACTATAAAATTTGATAGGTGCACTTTCCTTCTATAGGCATATGAGTTCAAGTGACAGGGTCATGTGCATGCTACATAAGATCATGCTACAAGCAATCTAATGGGAGAATTGACACATATGGAGGTGATCAGGGATGAATGGAACGGGGAGGAGGAGTAAGTGGTCTTGAATAAAGCTCTAATGCTTTTGGTGATAAGTAGGTATTCTTTTAATATATATTGGTTTTGATTTTTTAAGAAAAATCTAGCAAAGTAGCTGGCCTTACTCTAAGCCCACCATGCCAAATCTCCCTTAATCATCCTAATTCATGAGCTTAACTCTTTAAGCCTTGTCACATCGGCCTAAACAATCAAATACATTAAAAAATTAGGCTAAAATCCTACAAATCAAATTTAGTTCTCTACATTTTGCCTCTTGACCAAAGATCTTAGACAAAGTCTAAGTATTTTTGGCATCAATTGCATGTTATTAACAATTAGATCGCAACTTAGCGCATGCCTACTATGAAGTAGCAACACTAACATCAAGCACGAACTCATAGCTTATGAAATTTAGTTTATAAATGGATCATGGCATGATAATCTAGCATCGGTGTTGCAGATATATTTACATGTTACAATGCACAATCTTGCTACAACATTTAATCACACACATCACTTTAAACTTACCAAAGTGACATTGCCTTCAATTTGAATTTATTAAAAACTTCCACAAGCTATCAATGATTGATGGATAACATTAAGCTTTAAGCTTTGTTTTCTCATTTCAATTAGAAGAGCTCTTGCCCTATCATCACTCCTAATATTGTACAATCCATGCATCAATAAAGAATAAGTGGAGCAATTAAGGAGAATCCTCCTAGTTTTCATGTCATCATGAAGTTTTAAAGCTGAATCAAAACTACCTTTAGCTCAACACTCTTAAAAACCAACTCATTGAAAAGCTTTTTCCGTATCTTGGATCTTGTCCACTTTGTAGTAACTTTTAATCAAGATACCATAACTATAGATATTTAAGGTTAATCCACTTTCTTTACATTCATCTTAAAGCTTAATAGCTTTATCCATTTCGCCCATACTACAAAGACCAAGAAGTAGCAAGTTGTTAGAATACTTTTCTAACCAAATACCTTTCTTAATCATCTCTTCCCACTACTTAACCCTATGTCAACTTTTTCCTACCTTATAGTAGCCAAATATAGTGTATTATAGGTGATTTTATCTAAGAATTGGTTCCTATCTAGCATCTCCTTAAGAAGCCTAATTGCCTCTTCCATATTATTCACTTTACAAAGTCCATGAGTCAAGGCATTTGGCATGGCTGTGCTGGGTGTAAATCCTTTTTCTAATAAACCATACCATAGCTCAATTGCTTCTTTATGCTTTCCATCTTACAACTAGGAAGCCTGTATCATATATATATATATATATATATATATACTTAATAGAGCCAAGTTTATGTAGCTCCACCTCATTAAAGATAGGAACAAGATTTAACCTGGAGAAATATTCCTCATAACAAACTTTGGTGAGGTGTTAAATATCTATTCATTCTCACCCATGGAAAAAAAATCCAAATTCTTAAATTATAGTACATGTGCATAATATTCATATTCAAAACCAAAAAAGGAACTCTAGATCATTTTTTTATTTTGTCATTTTACAAGCCCTCCTCCATCATTTTCTCTTGAAATATGGATATCTAATATTTCTATCTCACTTCTCTTCCTTCTTCTTCATTACTGCTTTAAGTTTTCCATGCATCCATTTCCATACATATCCGAGCTTCAAATGTAGGTTACGTATTTTTTTTCTAGTCAACTTGGCTTTAGATGGTAACACGGACTGACGGCGATGGTTGCATCAAGCCATGTCACTTGTGTTGATTCTTCATTGTGGGACAATCTTGTTTGATTAGCAACATAGAATTACTGTAATAATTGTATTGAACCACACAATATGAGTTTTGCTCTTCGTTGTAGGACATTTTAGCTACTTGAAGATCTTTGTTAGCTGGAGTAGGTCATTTCCATACATTGCCAATCTTTACCTTAAAAAAAAAATCAACAATTGAAAACCATTTGAAGGTTGGAAAAGAATGAAGTTGTTGTATGTGAAGTCTATGCTATTGTAAGAATGTTCTTCCTTTCTTTCTTTCTTTTTGTGCAGAAGTTACTTTAGAATTTCATTGTTACTAACTTTGAATCATTTATATTACAATGGGCTATTAGAATATTCAAGGAAAACGCCTTGGAAGTCATTGAGTGGGAGCTAAAAATATCAAAGAAATGTCTACAAAGTTGGATGAGGTTTAAGAAAAGAACTAGCATCTCCATTTTGTGCCTCATAAGACAAATCAGGTCCATCCATACATGTGCATTGTAATGGTCCACTTTGCTTGATTCATCCATTCTCTATGTGTAGAGTGTATGTTTGTAGAGGACTAAATTCGATATGTGAGATTTTAGCCTAATATTTTAATAGATTCGACTCTTTTGGCCAAGATAATAGGGCTTGAAAAGTCAAGTCCATGGTTTAAGATGATTAAGGGAGATTTGGCATGGTGGGCTTAGGATAAAGCTGATTGGATCAATTAGCCTAATCCAACCTTTCTTAATAAAGCTCATATAATAAAAGTCTCAAATGGGCCTAGACCCATGAAAAGCCTATATAGGGGCTCATTAACTCAAAACACTCAATTGTCATCACTATTTGATGGACAAAATTCATAGCCAAACCTTATAAATAACGAAGGCATCCTCATTTTAAGAGAATCTTTTTAAGATAAACATCATTACCTTGCTAGATTTTCCTCAAAAGACCAAAACCATAATATACTAAAAAACGCTCACTTGTCAATAAAGTGTTGAGCCTTATTTAAGATCACTTACTACTCCTCCCCATCTCATTTACCTCCGATCATCCTCATATTGCTTCTCTCATTAAGCCTCGTATAGCACGTTCTCACACAGTACGCATGTAACCCTTGCACTTATACTCATACCCCTACATTTATTTAGCGACTCCACTAGGGATAGGAAGCCAACAACATAGTACCTCTAAGGAGAAAGATACTTAACTCTACTAATAGAAACAATTAGGAACTTGATACAAAGGTTGAAACTATTAAACAAATTATACCTGCCTTTGGTGATGCAAACCAAGGAAGCACTACACAAGAGGGTGGACCTAATAATGTCCAAATCATGTAAGTGATCCAGGAGAACACTAGAAAGATTGATCTCTTTATTACCATGATGACTCAATTCATGCTTGCTATAGCTACTATCACTAATGCACATTAGGGTACGACTTTACTAAACCCTATTCATGCTACATCGCAATGCACTCCTCATGCACCTCAATAAATCAACCCTCCTATTATCAATGAACAAGTTGTAGCTAAAGAGCAAGCTCTAGCCTTAAAACCTGCACTTACACAACACCCATCGACGAAGGTGAGGGAGACAGGGATTCAAATTAAGTGCCCTTTATCTTCGTACAGTACTCCACACATTACTATTACTGAACATGTAAATCATCTTAACCTTATCCTTGTTACACCAATAGAGCTTGGAGCCTCTACCTTAGGAGTTTTATTTATTACTAAAGATGATTTGCATGTGTATTTGAGAGAGATACAATTGAAATCCACTATAGGGGTCTTGGAACTCAAACTTCCTTATCATTAGTGTATCACTATGAAACCTTATTTAAAAGACTATGTGTGTCCTAAGTTCATGCTCTCTGATGACAAGAAAGGAAGTGCTAAAGAGTATTTATTGAAGTTTATTGAGATATTGGAAGTCTATGGATTAGATGATGATCTAAAACTTAAGGAATTCTCCAAGTCTTTCATAGAGAAGGCATATACATGGTATATTAATTTTTCTCTAGGATCAACAAACTCATGGGGGAACATGTGCAAGATGCACTTTGAAAAAATATTCTCAATCGAAAAAAGGGTGACCTTCACTAACATAGAAAGAATTCATCACTAGTCAGGAGAAGACCTCATAGACTACATTGAATGATTTAGAGAGCACTTCTTTGACATGCACGATATCTATGGCGAAAGGGAGTTAGTAAAGATTTGCATATAGGAAATGTTTACTAAGTATATTGTTCATTTGGAGAACTTATCATTGGTTTCATTTGCAACATTAGTTAAAAATGTGTGATGAACTAATAACTCTATTGCAAAACAAAAGGGCGAACATACAAGATTTAATTAATGAGAGCCATCCATGAATTCAATTCAAGGCAAGGACTCTAAGGTAGGAAAGAAACCTAGAATGGAGAAACCTAAGTTTGAAGAGCTAACATACATATGCCTAATGGGTAAGGTACATGTGATGCGTGACATATGGTTGCAAGATGGAAATATCAAGCTTTCGAGAATTGAGCACCTTCCTACCCCTGAGAGGTATAATACAAAATTTTGTAGATTTCATAGAATTGTGGGTCATTCCACTAAAGATTGCTTTACCTTGAAAAAGATATTTAATGAGAGGGTATGCACTAGGGAGTTTATCATTAAAGATAACAATATTCATAACAATATGCTTCTAGCTGATAACAATCAACATAAAGTAGTGAATTCCATCACTCATGACCCTACTACTATGTAAACAAATGATGAGTCACCTATCAAGAAAAAAAAAAAGGAACAAGGAAAGTGGGTTGAGGTCAAGGAGGATGAGTGCCCTCCTATTGTTGCCGCAATTCGAAAAAGATTAAATTTTAGGAATTTCTTCGACTTTCTTGGGTTTGATGAGAAGGCTAGTCTTGCAATAGCTATTACACTTACACAGATCTCTAAAGGTCAATATGCGAAGTGTAGTATGATACAACTTGTGAAAAGAAGGACTCATGTACATGAAAATGCAATTTTATTCACTGATGTTGACATGTGTCAAAGGTTTGTGTCATAATTGCCCTCTATATGTTGAAAGCATACTTAATGGGTATTCAGTGAAGAGAGCATTTATTGACACTAGTTTTTCCTTAAATATCATGCCAATGTCAACATTCTAAGTTACTGTAATTGATATTCGATGACTTATGAGGCAACCTATCTCGAAGAATGGTTTTACTCACTCTACTACAAAAATAGTGGGATGAGTTAATGTTTGATTTAAGGTTAGGCCAATCTACAATACCATTACCTCTCACGTGATTAATGTGCCTATATCCTATCCGTTACATGTAGGAAGAAAATGGCTACTTGATCGCAATTTGATTCCATCAATATTACATCAATGCACCAAAGGCCATTAGAAGGAGAAGGATATGTTTATCTCTACTACTAAGAATTCCTTTGAGAATGATGAATCATATTTTATTGAGTCAACTTTCTTTAATGAATTCACTAAAGAAAGAGGGACGGCTATCGCAAGGCCTACTAGCATTCCACTACCTACATAAGATGATGTGCTCAAAACCAAGCCCAAGCACATGCAAATGAATCAAAGAAACAAACCCTAACTCACACACATAAACTAGTTCAATTAGACTAGAAATTATCTGATCCCTATTGGAATTTTGAAGAAATCCAAAGGTCCAAAGATGCAATCAACAATCCAACAAGGTTAAACCTCACCAAATAACAACAAATGCAAGTGAAATCCACGTGAATTATATCAAGAAGAACAGATCTAAAACCATGATTTTAGCCTCTACCAACAAGCACCATTCACGTCACAAATGATTCCAATATTGATGATGATATCAAATACTAAAACCATCAATTTCATAACATGATATTTGATCACAATTGCAATAAAAAATCTGACCAAGAACATCCAAATCAACCCTAGATATTACACACTAGTGATGATAAGGAAAACAATAAAGAAGGAATTGATATTACTCGTAATTGCCTTTTTGTTGCACTCGCCACAATTTCAACTCTTGGAAATTGAAATTGATAAGAGGAAATTGAACTAGGGAAACCCTAAGCTCTCTCACAAAAATGTGATGTTCAAATCTGAAAAATTTGGCCTCTACAAACCCGACTATAAGAAAGTATTTATACTTACTACTCTTAGGGTTAGAAAATGGACAAAAATTACAACTATGCCACTTTTAAGGTGGTTGGTCCTAAATGGAAATTATAATAAAAAAAAATGAAAGTGTCCCAAAAGAAAATACAACATAAAATAGTCCATGCAAATGAAAACTATATAAAAGAAATTGGTCTTCAAGATGTTCGTCTTCCATAGTATTCGTTGGCCCAGCTCATCACCCATTTAGGTCAGTTCATGGATAACCCATAAGTTGAGTTTTAGTGAGTTAGTCCATCGCCCTGTAAAGCATGATAAGTGTGCCTATTGGAATATATAATACATGAATAAGATAAAAGAGGTTAGTAAACGAATAATTCCAAGGTCGATTTGCTCAAAATGGCCCCTCACCACCAAGATTCAAAATTCTTTAGTTCTTGCCCTAATGATAGGTTTTGTCGGATTTTGACTCCTATCATCTCCTCGGGCCTCAAAAAGATTTTTCCTCAAATCTAGCAAATCAAATGCAATAGAAACTTTGTTTTCTCCTAGTAATCCATCTGAAGAAGTATCTTTGCGGAATCCTAATATCTGAAATAGTACAGGTGGTGATTGTTTTCTCTCCTCCATTTCCAGGATGTATCTCATCCGCAACACAAATAATGACCCATTATCCACTGAGGTATCCCCTATCTCAACCCATTCCACTGATATTGTTTCCTCCTTTTCTAACTCATCTGTATGTTACCGATCCTCATGGTCTTCTAATGGTTGGCCCAACTGCTCATTGCCCTCTAAAACCTCTGAAGGTGAACACAACTGTTTCTAAACATTCTAGCTCTCTGACGATAGACTCATCTGACTCTAATCCTTAGAATCCTCCAATGGTTTACTCAACTACTTGTGAACCTCTAATATCTCTAAAGGAGAACATAACTAACCCTGAACAGTTTAGTCCTCTAGTAGTCTGCTCATCTGACTATGATCATCAGGATACTCTAAAGGTTGGCACATCTATGTATGAAAAATTTTGTGCTCTAAAGGTTGGTTCGACTACTCATAGCCCACCGATGGTCTACTGATTTGTTGTTGAACCCTTTGAACCTCTGAAGGCGACATCGAATTCAGAATAATTCATTTTCCCTCCTTCTGGAATACATAAGTATTCCTGAAGCCATCATGTAAAACCCTCCTATCATATAACCAAGGCTTGCCAAGCAATATATGGGATGTACACATAAGCAAAATATCACACTCAATCTCATCAAAGTATTTATCCCCTACACTAAATGGTACCCTAACTCTGTGGGTCACATGCAAACTCCCCTTATCACTAAGCCAATGTAATGTATACAGTTCAGGATGTGGAGTAATAGCAATTTTTAGTTTTGATACTAACGATGCTACTACCACATTGGTACAACTACCACCATCAACTATAAGGACACATAAATTTCCTTGTACCCTACAAGAAGTATGGAACAAGTTTTCTCTTTGTTCGTCATCCTTAGTAGTAAATGTGGTCAATGTCTGGCGCAATACATTAGCATAATGAAGCATTTCACTAGACATGATTGTGCTCAAATCCAATGATACAATAATTATCTTCACACTTCCAAGGTTCAAGTACATAACCAAGCCACAAATGAAGTACATTCAACTACTTTCAAGTAGATAGAATTAAATTCAACAATAAGTGTTTAAGTAACTAGTTCAATTACTTCTACACTTTAATGATTTGTTTGAATTTTAAATTCCACTACGCAACCTTCCTTTTCTTGCCTTGATTTCACACTTCAAATAACCACAATGTGCAGCACCTTACACTACACACAAGTGCACAAATTCACAAGTGGCAATTCCTTTACTTACACATTCACTCCGCCACATATACACACATAATCAACCACAACTTACTTCACGTTGCAACACTCCTTCATAATACAACTCCAATTGGCCACTCACAACAACTCACTTCACACCACCACTTACAAACAACGCAACAACAAATTCAAATTCCACTTTAAATGCACCCTCTTCAACAAATAGTAACAAGCAAATTCAAATTCAAATAATCATTTACTCAACTATCACATAATAACTTCTTTTAACTTAAAAATGGTGTTTGAATTTGAAATAATTTCCTTTTCTCTACGCTCTTCAAATCTGGAAATGGTAAAAGATAACCACAGTTCTAAAATCATCAACACTCCATTCACTCTTCTTTTCTTTCAAAATTCAAACTACAATTCCGAAATCATCAACTCTCCATTTGCTCTTCTTCTTTTTTTTTTTGTTAATTGTCCACTTTTTCTAGGTGATCACAAAGAAACACTACTCTTCCTCACGGCAAGCTCAAAGACACCACATTGCAATTCCTTCAATCAACATACACACATAACGCTACACATACATACCCTTCACTAACACACAAACACAATGCCACACACACACTTCCTTCACTCACGATGTAACACACACATACATATACACTTCCACACATTACACTCCTCCACTTCAAACACAATTTCTAACCGTAACTTTACAAAGGTAGCTCAATTCAAATTCAAATGGTTTCACTTATTGCAACCTTTCCACAATTGGTAAGAAGCAACTTTCAAATTCAAATGAACACACAATAACTTCTATCACTTAATGTGTGTTTTGAAAATCAAATAGCTTCCATATAATCCACACAATTCAATTCTAAAAATTGTACAACTACACTCTTATTTCTGAAATCAACATGCAATGGATTACACTTCCACTCCCTTCACAAATGAGGTAATTTTCAAATTCGGAAATTTGAATCAATAATACACTTCTACTCCTCTTCCCTTTCACGAGAATGATCAACCACAAGAAGCTACAACAAGCCTTTCAATTCAACTTCAACAAGCAGAAAATTCACTTCTCAATCAAGACAATTACGCAACCTCAATTCACAACACACAATTTCATCTCACAATATGAAGAACCCTAATTGAACATGAAGATTAAGAAATCAACCAACACTAAATCCCTTCTCTTAACTTATGCTCTGATATCAAAAGATGCTGTGCTCAAAACCAAGCCCAAGCACATGCAAATGAATCAAAGAAACAAACCCCAACTCACACACATAAACCGGTTCAATTGGACTAGAAATTGTGTGATCCCTATTGGAATTTTGAAGAAATCCAAAGGTCCAAAGATGCAATCAACAATCTAACAAGGTTAAACCTCACCAAATAACAACAAATGCAAGTGAAATCCACGTGAATTATATCAAGAAGAACAGATCTAAAACCATGATTTTAGCCTCTACCAACAAGCACCATTCACGTCACAAATGATTCCAATATTGATGATGATATCAAATACTAAAAGCATCAATTTCATAACATGATATTTGATCACAATTGCAATAAAAAATCTGACCAAGAACATCTAAATCAACCCTAGATATTACACACTAGTGATGATAAGGAAAACAATAAAGAAGGAATTGATATTACTCGCAATTGCCCTTTTGTTGCACTCGCCACAATTTCAACTCTTGGAAATTGAAATTGATAAGAGGAAATTGAACTAGGGAAACCCTAAGCTCTCTCACAAAAATGTGATGTTCAAATCTGAAAAATTTGGCCTCTTCAATCCCAACTATAAGAAAGTATTTATACTTGCTACTCCTAGGGTTAGAAAATGGACAAAAATTACAACTATACCACTTTTAAGGTGGTCAATCCTAAATGGAAATTACAATAAAAAAAATGAAAGTGTCCCAAAAGAAAATACAACATAAAATAGTCCATACAAATGAAAAATATATAAAAGAAATTGGTCTTCAAGATGTTCGTCTTCCATAGTATTTGTCGACCCAGCTCATCACCCATTTAGGTCAGTTCATGGATAACCCACAAGCTGAGTTTTAGTGAGTTATTCCATCGCCCTGTAAAGCTTGATAAGTGTTCCCGTTGGAATATATAATACATAAATAAGATAAAAGAGGTTAGTAAATGAATAATTCCAGAGTCGATTTGCTCAAAATGGCCCCTCATCACCAAGATTCGAAATTCTTTAGTTCTTGCCCTAATGATAGGTTTTGTCGGATTTTGATTCCTATCATAGGAAGCGGTTCAAGAAGGCTATCAAAAGAAGAGAAGAATGTGTGGATACCATAAAGGTAAGAAAAAGAATAAGAAATCAGTAAAGATTGAAAGTTATGCTAAGGAAGATGGGTGAACCATGTACTACTTATGATGGTCACAAGGGTCTAAAGAGATATGCTTATCCTCATCAGATCCTATAGGACTTCAAGATGTTTAGCGCACCCCATAGTAATAACAAGACCAAATAAAACCTCAAACTAAGGAGATAGAATAATTAGATTTAGCATAATCTTTTTGAGTTGTCGCGACCAATCTTCATTAGCAAAATCTTGTTACGTGAGATAAAGGCTCTCCTCATTGAGTTATTAAGGGAATATAGAGGTGTGTTCACATGGACATATGAAGAAATACTAGTACTCAATCTTATTATGGTGGTGCATAGATTGAATGTCACCTCGAGAGTTACACATGTGAAGCAAACATAAAGGATCTTCCATCTTGAGATTGATATCCAAATCAAGCAAGAGATTGATAAGTTGCTCCATGCTAATTTCATTAAGCCAATTGAGCATCCTATGTAGTTAGCTAATGTTGTACCAGTGAGGAAGAAAAATAGTTAAATATGTATGTATGTTGACTTTTGAGATTTAAACAAAGCTTATCCAAAGGTTGATTTCCCTTTACCAAATATTGAGACTTTGGTAGATGCAATTGCAAGGCATGAGTTATCCTCCTTCATGGATAGTATTAATGGTTATAATTAAATTAAAATGGCCATCGAAAATACTAAGCATAGTGCATTCAAAACATCAGTGGGAAATTTCTATTAGATTGTTATGACTTTTGAACTCAATAATGCAAGTGCAATCTATCAAAAGGCTATGACTACCATATTTTATGACATGATACATGACTTCATGGAAGACTATATTAACTATGTTATCATCAAGTCAAGGAGGATACCTAATCATTTAATTTACCTATAAAAGCTTTTTTAACAATGTGAATTGTATAAGCTTTGCATGAGTCCTCTTAAGTGTGCTTTTTTATGTGGTTTTAGGGAAGTTTATAAGATATGTGGTCCATAAGAAAGGAATTGACGTCAACCCAACAAAAATCTAAGCTATACTATCATGCTATCTCCCATGACTCCAAAGGAATTAAAGACCTTCGTAAGTAAAGTTTCTTATGTCAAGAGATTTGTGCCAACACTTATAAAGATTTCATATGCCAACACTTATAAAGATTTCATATCCCTTACACCAGCTTATGTAGAAAGGAACTCTATTTCAATGCGACTAGATACATGAAGAAGTGATTCAAAAGATTAAAGTAATATCAATTTCTCCTCAAACCATGACAATGCCAATAAGGGGGTTGTCGTTAGTCTTATATTGATTGCAACTAATAAGTTCATAAGGGCCTTGCTTGCATTGGAGATAGATAGCCAAAAGCAACCTAAATATTATTTAAGTTGTACTCTTCAAGTAATTGAGGTCAATTACCTAGCTTGCAAAAAGCAATGTCTTGCATTGGTATTTTCCACACAAAAGTTTTGGAATTATTTCTTAGCACACAACATTAATTTGGTCATTCGATCAAATCCCATCAATATTTGTTATCTCAGCCAACTTCATCTAGTAGAATTGCAAAGTGGTCACTTTTTCCCAGGGAAATCAATATTTCAATTCAATCTCCCAAAGCCATCAAATCACAAGCATTACCTAATCTACTAGCACATTTTCTAAGTGCACAAGAGAGCTTAGTTACAGAAACTATACCAGTAGAATTTCATGAAAATTCTCTAATGGTTGAGATAAAAGGTGAATAGTCACTTTAGCTTAATAGCTCTACTAACAGTAAAGGTTAGGGGTCAAGAGTTGTGTTGACTTCACTAGATAGTTAGGATACCATTAACACTTAAACTTGATTTCTATTATACTAATAACAAAGCTAAATACGAAGCTTTTTTACTTAGATTACTATTTACATAAGAGATTGGAGCTCATCGATTATGTGTTCGAGGTGATTCTAATCTGATAATCAAATAAGCTAATGGTGAATTTACACGTAAAGACCTGCACTTGCTCCTTATAAGGCTACAATGCAAACTCTAGTGACAAAATTTCTATTAGTTCATTATGAACACACGACTCAATCTATTAACAAGTATACAAATGCTTTAGCCACATTGGCATTAAAGGGTCTAATTTAAGAAATAAGTAATAGCTTGAATATTCAAGTACTTGAAACTATACCATGTACTGTGTTGAACCTTATCGATGAAGATAAGGAAGTAAGTGATGATTAGAGCATTTTAATGAAGGAACAATTAGTGCACGCTAGTGTGGTTCCTATTTCTACAATAAAAGATTTCATTTTCCTAAATGGCATATTGTATTACAAAGGTCTAGAGGGTGTTTTGTCTTAATGTATTGGTGTGAAAGAAGCCCATCTTAAGCTAGATAAATAGCACAAAATCTAGTGTAGAGAAGAAGGACCACCACCGTATCATCAAATTCAACATGCTAGATATTTCTAGCCATTAATGTCCAAAGATGCATTTGAAGTACAAACAAGTTTTCTTAAATGTTCTAAGCTACCAAATGAAGAGGAATGCAATTTTGTAGCCATGGTGAGGGATTAGAAGCATCCATACATTGATTACATGATGAATAATGTCTTGCCCACTAATAATACTAATGCTAGATTGGTAAAATAAAAAGCCAAAAGATATCTCATGCATAAAGATGAATTGTATAGGGTTTCATTCATAGGTAAACCTCTTAGGAGTATTATACACTTAAAGATAGAAAAAATGTTGACAAAATCTCATTCTGGAGAGTGTGGGGAAAACTAAAGAGGAAGGAAACTATATTATCATCTACTTAATATAGGATACTATTGGCTGACCATAGAAGTCGATGCTTTTAATTTCGTTAGGAAATGTGTCATTTGTCAGTAACATAGCAAAGCGATTCATGCTCCAGCAGGTACACTTCACTGTATAATAATCCCATGGCTCTTTCACACTTGAGCATTTGATCTTATTGGTCCCATTCACCCACCATTGAGAGGATGTATTTGGATTCTAGCAAAGATCGAGCATTTTACCAAATAGGTGGAGGCAACTCCTTTAAAGAAGGTTATGGACCAACAGTTGTAAATTTCATAAAGGGGAATATTATTTGCTAATTTAGAATCCTAAGGTGTATTCTACTTGATAATGAAACTCCTTTCATCAACCCTTATGTTCAACAATTGCTTGTTTCCTATAGAATTGATCATTTCAAATCTACAACCTATTACTGAAAAGGGAATGGTTAAGCAAAGGCAACGGACAAAAGTCTACTCAAGTACTCAGCTAAATGGCTCGCAATAATCACAAAGAATGGGATGATAACCTACCACTGGTGCTTTAGGCTTACAAGATGTCAAAGCAAAAACTAACTCAAGCAACACCTTTCTCTTTAATGTATAGGGCTGAGGCAATAGTCCTAATAGAAGTTTTGATTGCCCCCACATAGCTAGCTATCGATGTTGAGCTTAAGTTAGATACTTTGCGAATGCTAGATTTGGAAGCCTTAGAAAATATGTGAGATATCGATAAATGCAATTTGATAAGCTATTAGCATAAGTTAGGTGTAGCTTACAATCATTTAGTCATAAAGAGGACAATCCAGCAAGGAGATATTATACTTCAAGCAACTAAGCATGTATGCTGAGGTACTTCAACACTGTAGTTTACACTTAAGTGGGAAGGACCCTTTATTGTTGAAGAGGTCCATGATAGTGGCTATTACAAACTCCATAATCTGAAAACTAATGCTATCACTACTCCTATCAATTTTCAATATATTAAAAAGTTTCATTTGTAACAACTGAAATGTAAACAAGGAGCAAATTAATGAAAATGCAACTAAAGTCATGTGATCCTACTTCTAACTTCTTGTTTCAATACTTTTATTTGTTGTTGCTACAAGGACATAAGCTTAATTCCTTAGTGCATATTATACATATTGTTGAGGACTTAATAAATATAGCACTACATTACTGCCACTTGTTAGTAGATCTATCTCCCAAGTGTACAATATTTTATGGTTTATGTTATGCTGATTGGTGAGAGTGTTACCTCCCAAGCGCATGGTATAAAAACCTTAGTAAGTACAGTGGTTTTTCTAGTTAACATGTTCTCTAATTATCTCATAAATAAAGTTTTAAGTAGTGGATAATACCCCTTTAGTAAAAAGCACAACTATCATTTATCATCATTCTAAAGAATCATTGTTAGCACATGGAGTATTCCTCATGTACAACTTTTTTCTTAAAAAGAGAGAGAGAGAAAGAGAATAATTCATCAATGTACAAAAGATCATGTTAATACATTACGTAAGTGCAACCACATGAGTATAATCTCTATTAAGCACACTACGAATAACATCTTACTTACTAATATAAGACTATGCAACTTCATATAAAGACATGCACAATGACATGAAAGGGGTATCTAAATCAAGGTGAAACCATCTTTCATCAAATAAGTTTGCATATGACATACTAAATTAAAGGATAAGACAATGACTATCAAAAGCAATGTCTAGTCAAAGACCTACAACTACTCCTACTATGGAATTAACATCTAAACTACCCAGGCTTATTTCTATCTTGAGATTAATTTCTACAAGTTCCGCCAAAGTTCTCTTACACCGATCCACTAAGTCTTAACAATTTAGCACCTTCCATACTTTAGTCGCAATAGGCTCTATGCTACCAATCTTGAATTTCAAAGCTTGTGCCTCCTCATCACTATCTATGATGAGCTTCAATTCCTTCTCATATAATGAACTCTAGTGTCTATTCAGAAGAGCTATACTTTAACCAAGCATCAATACCATAGTGGTATTCAATTTGGAACCTTGACAAATTGCTTCCGACCAAAACTCTCCCTCTAAATCATATAGATGATCCAATGAAGGTAAAAGTTGTAAATAAACCATGAACCCATGAAATGAAGCCACTAGTGGTACACTTGAAGAGCCTTCATCAATTTGTCTTGACATTTCAATGACTAGGGGACAAATGATACTAGGAAAGGTTATAAGTGATGTGACTTAACTACAAAGAGGAAGCATATCATGAGGCATGGTACCATCAATAGAAGTTTCATTCAATGCCCCATACATCTGACTATCAAAGAGTCCTATATCTCTCAGGACATTTGTGTATACTTGAATGTTATGCTCCTCAAAGTGCCCAAAATAAAATCCATTCTGCTCTTCTATGTTGTTGAATTTCTCAAGTACTCCAATTTTATCATTACCAATCTCATCAATTTGAATTGTAGGATTCATCTCACCATTATTACTTGGTAAGGACCCATTTTGCTTGTCAATGACATATATAGGAGTACTCTCTCCACTATCGATGGTGCGCTCATGAGTATGCTTGAAATCAACCATCTCATCATCCTCTTCTTCATTTGCAATCTCAATAATAGTTGAACAATCTTTAATTCGAAGTTCCTTGCCAACATTGTATTGATTTAAGAATGGTGGAATGTTAGGTGGAGTTGATTTCGAAGGGTCGACATCTTTTGAGGTATTCATGGCTATACTACTACATCCCTTATTCTTAGTTCCACACCCAATGGGAGAATTAGTGGTGCTTTGATCTCTCTTTGTCCTATAAGGGAAAAATGAAAATGAGTACATAAGAACAATTGAAAGTTAGAGAAGTAATAGGTAAAAATAAGAATAAGGAATGTAAACAATGGTAATACCTCTTGAATACAAGAGCGTTTTACTTATCTCATAATAAGCAAAGGAGGAATAGAATGACCACTTGATATCTTGTTCTTAGCACTAATAGATGATTTTTCCTTTCCATTCGAAAGATGAAATTGAAATTCATACTTGAAAATGGGCTCCTCATGTAGCTCTTCTACAACCACCTTAACTATGTACTCCTTAAAGTCATCTAAGCAATTGGTCCAATATGTTAACCATCTAACTAAAGTGCAAAGTGTGATGAAGAGGGGAACTATAATTGCCTAACTTCTAAATGAATCTCTGTAAAGTCTACTAGGTTAAGTGATTAGAAACATACATTAAAGTCCTCATTAATGTATACAATCCAAGGAACTCCCTTATCAAATCCAAAATGTTGAGCAATCCTATGAGGTGAATATAGCATGACCCTACACTCTAGAAAACAACTAGAAGGGTCTTTCTAATCATGAAGGGAGGGAAGGCACTTAAGCAAGCACCACAAGATAGACTCAACTTCACAGACATTAAGATTCTCTCGAGCCCCAAGTAGATTCACTATGTCTTTTGATTCTTTGGAATAAAATTCTATAAACCATAAATAACCAATTAACCTACTTGTGTAAGGCCAAAATTTCACCTCCTTCATATTATCTATTACATAGAATAGTGAAACTAAAGGTTTTCTATCAATCCAAAAAAAGCTCAAGGCTCAATAAGATTAGTTCCATGTAGAGGTGAACTAAAGTGTCTTCTAAACCATTCAATAAAAAATACTTATAAAAACACCACATCAATATGTGACAGTGTGGTGTAATGCCCCTTCAACTGAATTGAAGCTTTATGATATAAGTCAAGACACCGATACAAAGAGCTAAGATAGAATAATCCTAAAGTAAAACACTTACTATGTGCCACACAAATAGCTAGATGAAATAACTGATGACTAACACCATCTGCTATACCATTAGGAAATACAGACAAAGATAACCAGCATGCTAAGAAAGCCTTAAGCTCATACCTAAGAATAAAAAATAAATAAATAAATAAGGAAATAATATTCTAATTTATGTCTTCAACTTCTCTAAGATCAAGTGTGTTTCTTTTTCAACTTCAAGATATGTTTGAAGCTCTATCTTTTTCTTTTTTTAGCTCCTCCCTATTTGAATTCTTCGCTAGTTCTCTAAGTTCCAGTTTATAATTCCTCCGTCCTTTGACAACAAATAATAAGAAGAAGATTCAAGGCATATGGAAATGATGAGCTCTAGTCACCTAGGACCTATTGCAATAAACAGAATGTCCCGTGAAAATGGATGAGTGCATGGCTCAATCCAAGTAACGCAATCACTTCTATTGCTGCCTAAATATCTAGATGATTGAGAATTAAAATGATTAAAAGGGAATGGGGGTTGAGAGTATGGAAAGATAGACACTATAGCATTAAGTATTAATGAAATCAGATGGCTATTGAGCTAAAAAAAAATTGGAAGAGGTGTATAAATAAGATTGGAAGAGAATGCGAAATGCTGGCAGAGGTGTATAAATAAGATTGGAATTCATAAGTTAAGGAAGTAAAGATGAATGGGTCAAGGCTAAAAAGATGTGAAAATAGGTGTGTGAGATTCAATTTGTTTGGTATATGCAATACCATGTGCATTTGAAAACAAAAAAAAAGGCAATAAAGAGAAAGTGACACCAGCTATCCTGATTTTGAAAATAATAAAAACAATAGTAACAGGTTCATGTGCTATTAAAGAAAAAAATAAAATAAAAAATAAAAAGAGAGAGAGAGAGAGAAGGGGAGAGAGATGTACTGCTCTTACTAGATTTCGACACATCATCTTTGATCATGTCCTATTGAAATCTTAGTATTTATCCACTATAAGGCTGATGACATCGAGCTATTAGTGTGCAAACAAATAATCTGCAATACCTCATGCCTAAGTGCGGCAAAGAATAGTGGAGCATATATATATATATATGAAAACGTATAGACATATCGCATAGAGTCTACGTTGTGTGAATAATTGTATGAAGGAGAACAAGTATAGAACTTGGCGATGAGGAACTGGACATTTTCGCTATTCGGTCATGCTCAGCTTGTGTACACTTATTGGGCCGAACACACATCTCCACTGGCTAATCGCCTATGAAAAAAAAAAAAAAAGGAATGCGCTTAATGACTCAAACTCGAGCCTCTCCTACATCATGTCCATGTATTTTCAAACAAGTTACTAGCCCATGCCTTGCTTTCAAGAGCTACCCTCTTGCTTTAATGTATGAAAAAGAAAAAGAAAAAGAAAAAGAAAGAATACACAATCTGTGCTCTAGAGGATTCGATCTTGGGTCTCCCATGTGTAATGTTTATGTATTTCCAAACAAGTTGTTGGCTCATGCCTCACAATCAAGAGCTACCCTTCTTGCCTTATTATTCATATTTCAATAGAAAAAAATCCAGGCCTTAATTAATATGTATTTAAACCAACGCAAATGAAAATTGAAAAAGGATGAGTGAAGCCCTTGAAGTGTTTTAAGGTAATGAGATATCCAAAGGAGAATAGTGATCTTCATGAGCTCATTTCTCAATTGATATTGGAAATACCCTCTTCTAGTTCTTTCCCTATATGAAATATAAAAGGGATTTGAGAAAATTGTAACATAGTTTAACCCCCCCCCCCCCCCCCCCCCCCTACAAAGAAGATGGACATGGAATAAATGTCAGGTAATCAACTCAACAAGAAAGGAAATTCATACAAAATAGATAGAGGAATTGATCCAATCAATGCTAAAATCATCGGCTAGTGAAAAGTTATTCACAAAGAAATGAAATCCTTAAACATGTAAATGCACTTGGTAGCAATGCAGCTATTATAAAGTGCATATATGCCAAGCAATGCTTATTTTGTAAGGCTTATTTAATGCCCAAACTCTTTCAATTTTGTTTAAAGGACTTCGATCAAGGGAGCAAAATGTAAAGAGCTAAATTCAATTCATAGGCTTTAAGCCTAATATTTTAATGAATTTAACTCTTTAGACCAAAGTAATAGGACTTGGAAAGTCAAGCTCATGGTTTAGGGTGATCAAGAGAAATTTGACATAGTGGACTTGGGGTAAGACGCATTAGATCAATCGATCTAATCTAACATTTTTTAATAAGGCTCACACATTAAAGGCCTCTAATAAGCCTAGACTCATGAAAAGCCCTTATGGGGGCTCATTTACTTAAAACTATCAATCATCATCATCACTTGATAGACAAAATTCATAGCTAAACCTTATAAATACCTAAGGCATCCCCATTTAAATGGAAGTCTTTGGGAAAAACATCATTGCTCTATTAAATTTTCCTTAGAAGATCAAAACCATAATATACCTAAAAATACTCACTTGTCACTAAAGTGTTGAGCCTTATTTAAGATCACCTACGCCTCTTCCCCATCTCATTCACCTCTGATCACCCTTACACGTGTTACTTCTCTTATTAAGTCACATGTAGTACATTCTCACACAACAAGTGTGTGATCCTTGTACCCAAATTCATATCCCACAAAGTTCATTTAGGTTCTTTTTTTTTTTTTTTTTGGCATTTTGGTCTATTTTTTGTGTATGACAACTGATGAGTTGTTTGCTCAATGACTGCATAAATTGCTTTGACTATAAAGTTTATGTTTGATTTGAAGACTGCTCTACATAAACTATTTCATTTTAAATGAGCTAATAGTTACAACTTTGTCTCGCCATGGTTTTCTGCTAAATGACCTATTTTCTTATTGTTCAATAGCTAATTCTTTTGAAACATATGCATGCTGAAGTTACTTTTGTCGATAGCTCAGCAACTCTCAATACAAGCATAGAGAAGAATATCTCCTGTTGTCTTATGAAAATACTCGACTATCATTACTCAAAGAATTCAGAACTTGCTTTCTCCCTCATCATGTCTATCATATAATCTAGTTTCTTTAATATAAGCAATTGTGGCTCTAACTTTCATATGGCGTTGAATTTGAAATTCTACGATCCAAGCCCCTATTGAATGAAAGACAGACACATAGACCTTGCCTAAAAATACAAAAAATAAATAAATAAATAAGGTCTTTTGACCCTCAGCATGTACTTGTTTGGCTAGGTATAGAGAACACCAAATATACCCCAATCCCTTGCCCTTCACAATCAGTATAATCCAATTGTCAATGCAATGAGACCGTTATGCTCTTCGACTTGAGCCTGACCAATAATCTGCACATAAACAAATCCATACCCGAACTTGTAGTTGCTGGATATTGTGGTTTTGTATTTCCGAACTTACAGTTGCTAAATATTGTGGTTTTGTATTACTATCTTCTGTTGTGCTTGGTGTCCGATTAAGATTTTACTATTACACTTGATTACTCCACCCCCCCTCCCTACCTTTTTGTCTTACCTTTTGGTTACGCATTATGAGGTCCATCCGGTGTATACAATTTTGGGTTTTGTTTGTTGTTGATTGATAATATGACCGTTTAGTTCCTGTAGCTGAAAAGATTAGATTTGATTGTTGCTCAAGAATAAGGGTTTCTTTATGCAAAAAGGGTTTTAGCTTCTAGGTTAAATTGAGCTTGGTCACATTCGTTTCAGAGCCAACGAATTGGACTTGTAGAAAAGATGGAGAACTTCTTTCTTGGTTGTTTGACTTTCCGTTATTAGGTTTTGCGTGCATATTTTAGATAATAGGTTTGGACTTTTGTAAAGATTTGAGGTGTTGAAATTGAGGATTGTTGAAATGGGTGTCTTCGTTGTATATTCATACATGAATCAAAGATTGTGGAGGAAGGTATTGAAAAAGGGAAAGGGGAAGGTGGTTGAAAATGGTTACCCTAAAGTTGAAGACGAGGCCTTGACTTTGGAGCAAAACAGGGATGTTGATTGAACATGCTTGCCTGATGTCACAGTGATTCGGCTATTCTCTCGTATGAATTACCATGATCGAGCAAGCTTGGCATCAACCTGCAGGACATGGAGGGCGTTGAGGGTAGTTTTCTTTTTTCTTTCTTTTTTTTTTTTTCTTCTAATGGGCTAATCAAGGAAAGAAGATTTGAACTTGCTAGGAAATTGTGGGATATGCATGCGCATTTGTCAATACAGTACTAATAAAGCTTCCATCATCACATGAAACACACTTAAAATTTCTTTGAATGTCCCTACCAAATTACACCCTATGATCATCAAGTTTCAAATCGACTTTCACAATACAACAGCATAAATGCCCATGACCCTAACATGATATAATCATCATGATCCATTACAAGACTAAGCTTCATTGAAATATTTCATCAAACACCTTGCGTATTGTCTTAAATCAAGGCTCTCTTTCACACAAGCACAACCAACATACACCCGACTCACACACCGAAGCCAACTAACCCAATGTAAAATGACTTCTCATGCTTGAATAATCGAATTTTTTGAATTTCACATCACACTTGATTTTTCTTTTACAAATTCAAATGATTTCATCTTCCAAATCATGCCAGTATTTCATGTGCAACCCAAATTAATAGCATATTACTAGCTCAAAGGGGATAAAAAGATATAGGATGAGAGTTTGTAGGATAGGTGTTAAGACTATGGTTATGTGTATAAAGGCAATATAGTATATAGAAATTAATGAAGTGTAGGTCACAACTTTGTTCTAATTGCAAAAAGGGATACATTTGAATAGTGGGCCTTGTCAATGCCTTCATAAATTGTTAATATTTACTTTCACATCACTAATAGCATGTAAACTGATCTTTCAAATACTTGGTGCCTCCTTTCCTTGTAATTTTGTATTCAAATCAACCATTACATGCATCTCTTAATTCCATACATTTTTCTTGATAAGTAGGGTTTTTATGACCTTTTAATATTCCTTCTTTTGCAATTATAAGACTTACCCATCTTCATTTATCTTTATAGGTAGTGAAATTATCTAGTCAATTCTCATCTTCCTCTTCTCCTACCCACCGCCTTGACTTAGCTATTATTAGCACTTGCAATGGTAAAGTTATTAGGAAGAATAAGTCCTATAGTAACAATATTGACAAAGTTAAAAGTGTCTTCATGCTAAAGCGAATGGCTTGACCTAACAATTAAGGACTACTTTTGGACCTATATAAACAAAAGGGACACACGTGAGCACAAGCATGCTAATGGCATTTGGTGCTTCATAAAGCAAGAACCCCAAGTTAAAGATAGAGAAAATATAAAGGGTAGCCCCTATACTATGCTTTAGGAATGAAAAGGGGGAACTTCTCCTTTTAGACACTCAATTTTTCATTCCTAAGCAAGCTATACCTAGCTAGCATCTTTAGGTGAATTATATTATGGGCGAGTCAAGATATGTAGATGCTTTAGAAGGTACAAAAATCTATTACCCTATAATGATTTCTTCCCGCTTCGATTTTCTTCATCTAAATAAAATGGAGTTTTAGCAAACCATAATAACTCATTGGAACATATAGACACAAACTTTTGTGACCTCATGGGGCAAGATCACCCCTACATTGGAAGACATATGTACACTTTTACATTTTTGTGACTTCAAGTTGATTAATATCACTATAGCTAATGTTTCCAAAGAAGACTAGGGAGTTATATTAGCCTTAGAAGCAGCAATGAAAATGGCCATTGATAGTCACAAGAAAACAACATTCTTTACATGGATTAAGTATTTCTTCGAGCAAAAGGATCCAAGCAGTCCTACTGACCGATATAAGTATTTCATCATATACATCATAGCTATTTTTGTTATATAGATTTCAATTTAAACTTATATTGCTTTCTTTCCTTTTTGTTTTTTAGGTATGATCTTGAAGCCTTCCTTGCTTGATAATTTCTCTATGTGTATTCCCTAGTGGTCCAGCAAACAGTGTTAGTCATCGATTCTTTCATTTAGATGTTTGTATAATATGTGGTATACATTTTACTTTAGGATTATTCTATCTCAGCTCCTTGTATTGGTGTCTCAGCTTATACCACGAAGCTTCAATATAGTCAAAGGGGCATTACAGTGTTCTATCACATGTTGATGTAATCTTCTTGCAAGTATTCTTCACTGAGTATTTTAGAAGACATTTTGGCTCTCCTCCAAATAGACCTAATCCTACTAAACCTTGAGCTTTTGTATGGATTGATAAAAACCTTTGGGTTCATTACTCCATGTAACAAATAATATGGAGGCGAATTTCTTACCTTACATAAACAAGTTAGTTGGTTACTTATGGTTCTCAAAATGTTTTCCTAAAGGAACAAAAGATGTAGTGAATCTACTTAGGGCTCAAGAGAAGTTTAATGTTAGTAAGGCAGGGTTTGTATTGTGGTGTTCACCTAGGGGCCTTCCTTTGCTTCATGATTGAAGAGATTCTTTTGGTTATTTCTTGGAGTGTAAAGTCAAGCTATATTTACCCCATAGGTTCACTTGATAGTTTAGATTTAATTAAGGTACTCCTTGGGTCGTAAACATTAATGAGGACTTTGATGCATGTTGCCAATCACTCAACCTAGGAAACTTTAAAGATATTCATCTAAAAGTCAAGCAATTATACTTCCTATATTTTAGACTTGCTTCAATTAGATGATTGACATACTAGACCAATTGCTTAGATGACTTTAAAAAGTACATATCTAAAGCAATCAAAGAAGAGCTACCTGAAGAGTCCATTTACAAGTATGAAGTCTAATTTCATCTTCCTAGTGAAAAGGCAAGATTATCTACTAATGCAAAAAAAAGACACACAATGGTCAATCCATTCTCCTTTTCCTACTATTAGACAAGTAAAATGCTCTCATATTCAAGAGTTATCATAATTGTCTTTGTTCTTTGTTCTTATTTTTACTATTACTCCTACAATTGTCAACTATTCCGATGAACACATTTCCCTTTTCTTTTATAGAAGAAGAGAGATCAAAATACCATCGATGCTCCGATTGAGTGTAGAGGTAAATCATACTATTCAAACATATGAGATTGGTAATGATGAAATTGGAGTACTTGAAGAATTTAACAACATGGAAGAGCATATTTGATTTGATTTAAGGCAGTTTGAGGAGCATGACATTCAAGCATATGCAAATATTCTAAGAGATACAGGACTCTTTAATAGTCAAATAGATGGCACATTTAATGAAGCTTCTATTGATGGTACTATGTCTCGTGATACGCCTCCTCTTTGTAGTTAGGCTACCTCACCTATAACCCTTCCTAGTATCATTTCCCCTCCAATCATTGAAATTTCAAGACAAATTGAAGAAAGGTCTTTGAGTATAAAACTAGTGGCTTCATTCATGGGGGTTTATGGTTCACTCCCATCTCATACCTTCATTATTGTGCTTATACGAGTTAGAGGAAGACTTCTAGTCAAAAGCAATTTGTTAAGATTTTGAATTAGATACTACTATGGTATTGATGCTTAGCTAAACTATAACTCTTCTAAATAGACACTAGAGTTCATTATCTAAGAAGGAATTGAAGCTTATTGTGAATAGTATTAAGGGGGCATGGATTTTAAAATTCAAGATCGATAGCATAGAGCCTATCATGACTAAAACGCAAAAGGTGTTAGATTGTCAAGATTTAGTGGATCGATACAAGAGAATTTTGGCAAAACTCATAGAAATTAATCCCAAGAGAAAAACAAGCTTAGGTGGCTTACATGTTAACTCCATTGTTGAATCTATTGTAAGTCCTTAAATGGACATTGCTTTTGACAATCATTTTGTTTTCCTTTAATTTAGTATGCCATATGCAAACTTATTTGATGGATGACATAAACCATAAAACATCGCGTACTAAGGAGATAAATCTACTACCAAGTGGTAGCAATGTAATACTATATTTATTAAGTCCTCAACAGTACATATAATGAGCATTAAGGAATTAGGCTTATGTCCTTGCAGCAACAACAAATAAAAGCACTAGAACAAAAACTTAGAAGGAAGCTCACATGACTTAGGCTGCATTTTTCATTGATTTACTCTTTCTTTACATTTCACTTTTACCAATGAAACATTTTAATATATTGAAAATTAATAAAAGTAGTGATAGTATCAGTTTTCATATTATAGACCTTACAATAGCCACTATCATAGACATCTTCAATAATAAAGGGTCTTTCCCACTTAGGCATAAATTTCGGTGTTAGAGTACCTCAGTACACATGCTCTACTGCTTAAAGTACAACATCACCTTGCTCAAAGTACAACATGCACTGCATTACACTTTGCATATTGACCTTTAGAGATCTGCATAATTATAGCAATTGTTGCAAGCCTGGTCTTCTCATCAAACCTAAAACAGTTGAAAAAGTTTCTAAAATTTAATGTTTTTAGAGTGTTGCAACAATAAGAGGGCACTCATCCTCTTCTAATTCAATCAATTTTCCTTTTTCCGTGTGAATCTCAATAAGTGACTCATCATTTGTTTTCATAATAATAGGCTCATGGGTAATGGCATTCATTACTCCACATTGATTGTTATAAGCTGGAGGGGGAGTGTTGTGAATGTCATTATCTTTAATGATAAGCTCCCCAATCTGTACCCTCTTATTGAATATCTTATTTTGAGTGAAACAATCTTTAGTGTAATGTCTCACAATTTTATAAAATTTATAGAATTCTGGATCATTCCTCTCCTCAAGGGTAGGGAGGTGCTCAACTATTGAGAGCTTGATATTTCCATCATACAGCCATATGTCAAGCATTAAGTGCACTTTACTTATTGGGCATGGGTATGTCAACTTCTTAAACTTAAGTTTGTTTGTTCTAGGTTTCTTAACTACCTTGGAATCCTCGCCTTGAACTAAATTCATGGATAGCCCTCACTTATTGAACCTTGCATACTTGCCCTTTTGTCATAGAACAAAGTTATTGGTTCATCATGCATTTTCAACCAATGCTACAAATGAAACTAAGAATAAATTCTCTAAATGAACAACATACTCAGTAAACATTCCCTATATACAAATCTTTACCAATTCTCTTTCATCACATATATCATGGCCTTCAAGGGAGCTCTCTCTTAATCATTCAATATAGTCCTTGAGGTCTTCTCTTAACTTTTGACAAATCATCCCCATATCAGTGAAGGTCACCCTTTCTTCAGTTGAGAAAAACATTTCTAAAAACATCTTTCACATGTTTCCCCATGAGTCCACTAAACCTGGAGGAAGATTAACATACCACATATACACCTTCTCCATGAGGGACTTCAAGAATTCCTTGAGTTTCAAATTATCATCCAACCTATAGACCTCCATCATCTCGATAAACTTTAATAAATGCTCCTTAGCACTTCCCTTCTTGCCATTAAAGATCATGAACTTAGGACTCACATGGTTCTTTGGGTAAAGTTTTGTAGCGGTATGCTAATGATAAGGAAGTTCAAGTTTTGGGACCCCTATAGTGGATTTCACTTGTATCTTTCTCAAATATGCATCCAAATCTTCCTTAATAATAAATGATCCTCTTAGAGCAGAAGTTCTAACCTCTAGTGGTGTAATGAAGATAGGGTTAGGATGATTTATGGGTTTAGTAACGGTAACACACAGAGTACTACATAAAGATAAAGGGCCCCCAGTTTAGCTTCCTATCTCTCTTACCTCAATTGCTAAATGTTATGCAGGTAAAGGTTCTTGTGTAAGATCTCGCTCTTCAACTATAACTTGTTCATTAGTAATTAGAGGGTCGATCTATTAAGGAATCTTCTAGAGTACTCAAAATGGTGTCCTTTAGCCTTAGGAGTAAGCTTGTTCATCCATCAGTTAAGGAATCTCTACTGCCCCACACAAATCAACATAAGGTCTCCAAGTTAAAACTATATAGCTTAACAACTATAGTCTTATTGTTGTTGCTTGACAATAGCCTTTTCAATTTGCTTAAAGACTTTCTAATGGAGTTTCTATATTTCCTTCACCTAGTCGACCTCACTCTAGCTCTCCTCACTTGAATTTAGCATGGGTAGTTGATTAAGGGGCATAATGGGGTTATACCAAATGTGGAGTTACCTATAATACTATGTGTCATCTTGTTGTAAGCAAATTCTACTATAGGTAGACACAAGTCCCAATCAATAAGATTCTTTCCAACTATAGCTCGAAGTAGAGACCTAAGTGCCCTATTGATTACCTCAATTTATCTATCAATTTGTGGGTGGCAAAACATATTGGACATGAGCTTAGTGCCAAGTCAATGCCACAATGTCTTCTAAAAGAATCTTAAGAACTTCGAATTTTGAGCAAACACTATGCTTGTTAGAATCCCATGCAATCAAACTATTTCTTGCAAGAAAAGGTTAGTAATATAAAGAGCATCATTGGTTCTATGGCAAGGCATAAAGTGAGTCATTTTGCTAAACCACTCAATAACTACAAATACAAGTCTTTTTCTCTCACAATCCTCAATAACCCTACCATAAAATCTATGCTCAAATTGGACTAAGGTCTAGTCGATATAAGTAAAGGCATGAGTTGGCTAAGTTCAGCTTGACACTTAACCTTCTAGCAAATTGCATATCCCTTAAGTGCCTTATGCACATCTTTCATCATCCATGGCTAATAGAAGTGCTATAAGCAATTCATATGTTCTCTCCTCACCAATGGTTAGCTAATCCTCCACTATAAGCTTCTTTTACCAAAAGTTCTCTAATAGAACAAGTCGAAATGTATAGCTAACCTCTTTAGACTAGATATCTATCCTTTAGGTAATAACCTCTTATAACGTTTCCTTAGCCACAGTTAGTCATAATGGGAACAAAATAAGGATCTCGTTTATATTAGTTGATGATTAGCTCAAAACCCAACAACTTGGCTTATAAAGTCATGATTCTATCTATTCATGAGAATGCATTGGCTATAACATTACTCTTCTCCTTTTTATACTACACAACATATGAAAATCCTTCCATGAATTCTATGTAGCAAACCTAGTGTTTAGATAACTTTTATTGTCCTTTAAGGTACTTTAGAGATTTATAGTTGATGTAAATGATGAATTCTCGAGGTAGGAGGTAGTGTTGTGTTACCATGTTGTTAGAGCTTAAATGAGTGAATAGAATTCTTTATCATATATAAAATAATTCAAAGTGGCTCCATTAAACTTCTTGCTATAGTAAGCAATAGGACAACCTTCTTACATCAATACAGCATTGATTCCTACACCCGATACATCACATTCCAATTCATATACCTTCTCAAAATCAAGCAATACCAACATTAGAGTTGTAGTTAACTTTTCTTTAACCTCCTCGAAACTTCATTAGGATTTCTCTTCCCATTCAAAGCATACACTTTTCTTCATCAGTGCTGAAATTTCAAATGAAATGCTTGTAAAAGGATACATGTCCATGAAATCTTCTTACATTGGATGCATTCTTAGGAGCGGGCCAGTCTCAAATAGCTCGAACTTTGTCCTCATCTACCATCACTCCTCCATTACTTACAACAAATCCTAAAAACACAACATAACAAAAACAACACTTCTTTATGTTGCCAAACAATTGCTTATCTTTAAGGGTGATAAAGACTTCTTGCAAGTGATAAATATAGGTCCTCAGGTCAAGACTATAGCTAGCATATCATCAAAATACACAACAACACATTTTCTATTCAACTTTCTTAACACATGATTCATTAATCTTATGAATCGATTGGGTGCATTAGCCAATCTAAATGGCATAACCATCTACTCATAGAGACCATGCTTCATCTTAAAAACTGTCTTCCATCCATCACTAAGTCTTATACGTATCTGGTGGTACTTACTCCTAAGGTCAATCTTAAAGAAGATACATGCACCATGAAGCTAATCTAATATGTCATTGAGTCTATGAATAAGATATCTATAGTTGACAATGATCTTGTTAATTGCCCAATCATCAATGCACCTGTTCCATGATCCATCCCTCTTTGAAATGAACAAAGCAAGTTCCACACATAGGCTCATGCTTTCTCTTACATAACCTTGTTCAATCATCTTGTCAACTTGTTTCTTTAGCTTAGAGTTTCTTTAGCTTAGCAACTAATTAAAGATTCATACAACATACGAGCTTATTCAACAACATTGTGCTAAGTTGTAAGTTAATGCAATGCTTAACACTTGGGAATAGAGGTAGTCCTTTAGGTAGCTCCATAGGAAATAGATCCTAAAACTCCTTAAGTAGGTCTTCAAACTTTGTAAGTAAAGACACTTAGTCTTTCACCTCTAGCAACTGCTAAACTATCATGAAAATAAGCATGCCCGATTCCTTAAATCGTCTAATTCACTCTTAGACATAATAAGTGCCTTCCTCTAGGCTCGACTCAATTGCATCTATGTATCCTTCACATGGCCAAGGGTCATAGAATGTAATACGAGCTTTTTACCATCTTTTTGAAATGCATACATATTTTTATATTCATTGTGCATGAATCGTTGATCAAATAGCTAAGGTTAGCCAAAAAGGATATGGGACATGCACATGGGTAAAACATCACAAGGAATTTCATCTTGGTACCTATTTCTTATTGATATAGAAACTCAAATTTTTTATGCAACATGAAGGGCTCCTTTCTCATCAAGCCAATGCAATTTATACGGCCTCAAGTGTTTTAGGGTCAATAGTTTTAATTACTTTACGATAGAAGCAATGGCCAAATTGATGTAACTCCCTCCATCCATAATTAATGCATACAAATGGCCCTTTACCTTGCAAACAATAAAGAATAGGTTCTTTTGTTGCTCATCCTTGGTCACTAATGTGACACTTAATGCTCTACTTAGCACAATATTCAAAAACTATCCTTACTTAGCATAAACAATAGTGTCCCCATCATCAACAGTCACCTCAGTACACTACTCCTCCTAACTTACCCATCTCATCTTCATTAGCATTATCAACCTCTACTATAGGCGTTTTAAACATTAAATAGCTACATGTCCAAAGCCTAAACAATTGAAGCACTTGATTTAGCTCGTCTTGCCTCCTAAACTCTACACATCATTTCCTCATGTATCCCTATGCTCCATAGTCTTTCCTTTAATCTTTGGCCTCCTCTCCTCTTGCCTAAGAAAGCCTTGAGTTGGTCATCACCATGGTGTAACCATTGCCCTTCTAGCTAACAAGCACCAACCATGAGTTAATTATGCATCACTATTTAAGTGCTCATGGTCCTATTGAGACTATTGCATCTCTAGCATTTTACTCTCTAAGCTAGTATAATAGCATCATCCAAGGTGTCTATATACTACAAGTTAACCACGCATACAATTTCATGCTTCAAACCAAGTTATAGTTTGATCCTTAGGCTCTTCCACTTCATATTGCTTCAACATTTGGAATTCCTTTACATAATCATTGAAATACATTCCTCCTTATCTTAAGGTCTATAACTTCTAAATAGCTTTTTGTATATAGTCAATGTCAAGCTTGAATATTCCATTTCTTTTTCTTAATTCAATTTATACCAAACCTAACTTGCTTGATATAAACCACTTGATTAGAAATAAGGAAAAAAAATTGAAAACACCCTTTTTTATTTTTTATTAACCTTATATGTATGGAGTCACCACTAACTTATGATGGAAAGTAAGAAAAAAAAAAAAAAGAAGAAGAAGTTAGAGTCAAGGGATGGATTGACTAACTTTATTCACTAATATATGGAAAATTTTTCTAAAAATAAAAAAATAAAAATTGAAAGTTAGAGAAGATGGGTTCGAAAGCTCTTGTTAAAACTCTAAGGTTTCTATTAAAAGATTTCAAAAAATTGTAAAAGGCTTTCAATCTTAATAAATTAAAAAAAAAAAAAAAAACTTCTCCCCTTTTCAATACATCTCTAAGAAAAGATAAGATCCACCAATAAAAACTTGAATTATCAAATGGAATTCAAGAAAAATTCATTTTTAATTTTTTTATTGAAAATAACTTTTATTATTTTTTTTAAAGTAACTTTAATTCCCTTTTTTTAGAAAACTTTAATATGTTGATAATTTTTATTTTGAAAAACATGTCAACTTTACATTAGTAGTTGATTTATATATATATATATATATAGATATATATATATATCTATTTTTTTTAGAAAAATCTCAAACCCTAGATACTTATTATTATTCAAAAAAATATAAAGAAAACCTTAACTTAAAAAAAAAAAAAAAAAGGCGAATCGGGGTGAATTTGTTCAAGAAAATAATTTTCTATGCGGCTAAACATTAAAAAAATTAAAAAAAGGTAAAAATTTGAAAACAGAAGATGAAAAAGAAATTAGACGGTTGTGTGGTTGGAGATTAAACTGATGCCAGAAATTTCTTTTCAGATTTTTTTTTTTAACCTTTTACACGTCAAACAATGTCTGTATGCAATATTATTGCCTAAAGCCTACATCACACGAGATGTAACGTGTATGAACATCAATGAACTTAGTAAAAACATGAATCTAAAAGTTTGGAAATTTTTTATTTTTTATGAACCTTTGGATTCTTCCTTGTTGAAGAAAAATCATAGAGAGAGAAAGAAGAGTTTGAGCAAGACTTTGATGTCTTTTTTCTGCAAAACTTGTCCTAAACGAACTTAGGGGACATCTAATTATACAGACATGTCAACAAACGTTTCCAAGGAAGGCTTAAATTTAACCCAAAATATATCCATCTTGAAACAATAAGAGGCATGCTCGATGTGCTACTTTTCAAGACACGAATCAACACGTTTTTCGTATTTATCGAGCAAACTTGACCGTTTCATTATGTTCAAATCTGCAGGCGTGCACCAATATTTCCAAGAAAACGATCACAATATGCTTAAATTGGTTCTAGAAAAGCTTGCTTATTAATGTCCCTTTCGATTTTTCCCTTTTTTCTTACGATTCATTTTGCCCAATTTCCTGCGTTACTTGATTCATTCAGGCTGCTTTTTAGATCGCCCTCCGCATGCTCTTTCGATTTATGATTTTTATAGTGAAATGGGTCAAAACGGGTTAAAAGTCATGCTTCTAGTAGGCTTCAACCCACAACCATTACTCTCAAACACAAGCACCTCACTAATTGCATCATCAATTTCTCTTATCATTTATTACATCTAACTAATGAATATGTTCGGAAACGTCGACCAAAATCTTTTCCAAAAATATTATTTCCAACACCCCCCCCCCCCAAAAGCTTCTTCTTTCTTTCTTTTTGTTTTAAAAAAAATTATATATTTTTTTTTCATTATCTTCCTACTTTGAGGGTTTAATTACAAAAAAAATAAAAATAAAAAAGTAAAAATGAAGTATCTACACTCAAGAATGAATCTCTTCTCAGGATTCTTTTCATTTTAGTCCAGGACCGAATCTTTTGCTCTCCAACTTGTCTTCAACCATTGAACAAATTTTTCCGCCACAATGCTGCATTCCTCGAAAACTCCAGCATAGCTAATCTTATATTCATGGCCTTGTCATATTCAGGGCGTTCCAACAACTCATCTACCATATCTTCCAAATTCAAGTAGCCATCCGCATCCGCTCTATTCGTGAAAAAGCGTAATTGGAGGCAAGTATGCTTATCAAATTTTGTGATATAGTATATTAAATATAAATATCATTCTACAAGGATTACGAATACTAATACTAATCCACACTCTGCTATCTAACCAATAAATTATAAAAATTAATTGATATAAACCCTATAACTAAATATTAACTAATAGACTAAAATTAAATTAAAAGAAAAAGGTACAAAACCGATTATAATTAACTTTAAAATGGTAATACTAGTATCTACACTTTGCTTCCCTAAGAATTATTATGTAATATTAACAAAATTTATTCAAATCTTTCTTAATTTCATTGATCGAGAGAATTCCTAATTTTGTTTAATAACACTCTCAACCTTATTAGGCCTAACCTTAAAAATACCTAATTAAATTTTTTTATAATAGAATATTTCAAATATCATATTAGAAACAATGAATTCTCTAAAAACAAATTAATCAATTCTTGAAGAATTATATAACTTATCTCTAAAATTACATCAATTTTCTTCAAACAAGTTAGATCTAATTACACATCAAATTTCTCGATCCTAATGTCTAATATCAAATAGATAGAATAATACCTTAGAAATATAAATGTAAAAAAAAAAAAAGCACATGTGTGAATCTATAAATCTAAAAATTCATTAAATAGCAATAAATTCAGTCGCATAATAATCTTAAGATCCACAAGTTTAAATACTAAGAAAAATTTAAGCTCTAATCATATTGAAAATAGAAATCCTCAATAATGTAAAAACATGGATCATTAAAGAGATTTAAGAAAAATACTAATTTCTTAAAGTATAGAAAAATAGTCTTTTAGTCTCTCAAAAAACCCTAGAACAAATAAAAATGTCTTCTCTCTCTCTCTCTCTATTTTTATTGACTCCCCCTTATCCTTTATATAGTAAGTGACAAATTTTTTGTTTTTGTTAGGCCAACACACTATCTAACACAATCATGTTTCGAGTCATGTCAAAATCGTCAATCAAAAACTTGAAAAAATGGACACTATAGTTAACATAGCCTAGACATAGTCAAGTCTAGAGGTCATGTTTAAGTCATGCTTTAAAATTAATTATCTCCAAGAGATACACTATCAATAAACACAATTGTGTCTAGCCCTCTATGTAACTCTCGATATGATTCAGAATCAACATTTTCTAAACATGGTCATGTCTATTACCCGTGTCTGTCTTTAAAACTTCATAATTTTTTTCTAATTAGCTCCAAATTAAGTAAAATTGAATTTCTTTTCTTCCTTTCTAATTCAATTGTCCATCAAAGTCCTAATATCAAAATATTACTCAATTCAAATTCAAATTCTTCAAAAACATGCCAAAATAAGGGGAAAATGCTTTAATTCCCACTCAATATATATACATATATATATGTATGTATGTATAATTAAGCACCTATCAAACTTCCCTACACTAAAACATTTGCTTGTCCTCAAGCAAATTTATCAAATCAAACAGTAGGACAAAAAATACTTAATCAACTTACTACTATTCAAGAAACCATTCAAAAGAATTGTTATTTAATTCTATAATAGCTTAAGAATCAAACTCTTAATTAACTTATAGTTTCAAAAGAAAATTAACTACAACTCTTATTCTTTTCACTTAACTAACTATCTTAAACATACGAAAGATTTGAATTTACTAGTTAATCAATACAAATCAAAGTTTACTTATATCATTTAACAAAGGATTTCCAAGACTCCATAACTTGAATTATCATCTCTTTAATCAAGAAAAAGTCATAAACACTTCACTATCCTTACTAAAATATATACTCCCCCTTTCTTCAAATTTTGCTAAACACCATAATTCAAGATAAATACATCTAATTATCCCTTAATCATTCCTCTAGTATATTTCTTTTTTTTTTAATTTAAAAGTAGTTTTATTGATCAATAAATCCTAGACCAAACGATCTTAGGCTACCAAATTTCAAGATAACCCTTTGAACCATCCACTACCTTTAATTAATAGAGCTTATTTACTTATGTCTAGCCTTTACATGAACTTTTCTCTTGATCTTTTTAATGAGCTTTCAACAGATAATCTCAAGCTCATCACTTAAGTTAGCGAGTATTATTCCACACAAAGGAGGTACCCTGCAAGCTTAATTACTCGAGTCAACAAGGCTCACAGCTAAACTTTATTTAATTAATTTATCCTCTTTATTTATTTCATCTCTAACTATATTGAATTTTCAAGAAATTTTCAAATGATAAGTATCAACTATTTACTTATCAAGGATTATAATACTCTAAAAGTATCAAAAGGAAAAAATCTACATCAAAGTAAGTTTAAAAGAAATCAATCACTAATTCTTAACTAGTGATGTTATTCAAATTTCTAAACCTTAAAAGTCAAAACTAAATAATAAGTAACTCTACTTTACAAAGATTTTATTATTCAAATTAAGTAAAGCATCATTAAAGCACTTATTGATCAAGTATTCAATACTATCTAAAGAGTTATCATATACCAAATTTTAAGTTAACTTAAGGGTTTTCATATTAAATAAATGAATTTGATTTCGTAAATAACCACAAATTTTATTTTATAACCCCCTTCCCCACACTTAGAGTCATACATTGTCCTTAATGTACGAATAGAAAGAAAAACTAACAAAATAAGAATCAAAGAAAACAAAAAGCTGAGGAAGGTAGTAGGGAAAAGAACTAATACTCCCTTGATATATCTTCTTTTCCATTCCAAAGCAAGCTTAACTTGTAAAATGATTAATCTTGAACGCTTTAAATATGTAAAAGCTACAAAATGCAAAGAAGAACTAAAACTAAAATAGCAATTAAAAGAAAAGAAAAAAAATATTACAATCTAGTTTAGCAAGCCACATTAGTCTCATTAGTTACAACAAAGAAAATAAAAATAAAGGAAATTAATTACTATAATCACGATCAGAGTCCTCTTCATCTCCCCATGTCCTTGCCTAGAAAATTAAAACAACTAATTTATGGTCAACATGGCCAAGACACAACCGTGTATGTCTCGAAAAAATTAAACAAAAAAAAAAAGCACACCTAACACAACCTTAAACACAATCATATCTAAAGTTTGTGTAACTCTTGAAAACAATTAACATTCTTTGAATATCTGACACGACCTTAACATGATTATTTCTGAGTCATGTTTCTCTCGAAAAGAATTAATTTCAAAACCCATTAGACACAACTTAAACATGATCATATCAAAAAGTCGTGTAACTCTCGAAAAAAAATTTCTATAAACAATCTTGACAAGACTTCAACATGCTCATGTCTGATGGTTACGTCACATATGGAGAACGTCTTGTAATCAACATGTCCTTGATACAACCGTGTTTAGTGGTTATGTCAAACTTGTAGAAAAAGTTAGCTTGCTTTTTTTTTTTACTTTTTTTTAAATTTTGAGTAACGAAGTGTAAAAATAAATCTAAAATAAACTAAAGAAAACTCAATTGGAAAACTAATCTTAGGTTGCCTCCCAAAAAGTGCTTTTGTTTAACAACATTGGCTTAACACACTTCTTTTCTACTAATCAGGGGGATAACCTTTAAAATTAAGGCATTCAAATTGCTTAAATTTATTCAGACCTTTTTGCTTACCATGAGTGAGATGTTGCTAAATTAGTTTTATGTAAATGCCATGCTACACACAAGTGGAACCAAGCAAGTTAGACATATTTAGGAAATAACAATTATCATTACTCTTAAGAAGTCATTGAATCGTTTTAAGCATGTTGAAGGTCCTTTCTTCATCCCTAACTTTTAGAGTTAAAATCCAATTTCCTACATCTATAACTACTTTAATAGTAACTAAGAAAGGGCAACCTAAAACCAATGGTGCCTCGATGTTTTCATCTATATCTAGGATTACAAAATCCACTAGAAAAATGAATGTCCTAAACCAATACATCTTCAATGATGCCAATGGGGTACTTAATTGACCTATCGGCTAATTGAATACTCATATGTGTTAGTTTAAGGCTCCTAATGTGCTCAAATGACTAAAGCACATGAATACAATCAATTGAAGCAATATCAATCACCAAGTCCATAAATGGTGTGAACCCCTAAATATCAAATGACTTCCACGCAAATGACAATTCAATAGTAAGTCGGATAAAGCACAATTAAGCAACACACTTTAGGATATAATTCCACTAAAATGGCATGAATCCAATAATAGAATTGGAACCCTAAAATGACATGTAAATAAGAACAATCTAATTCATAAAAGATATGACATATTAGTATGAAATTGGAATCAACTTAAGGGATTTGATGTTACTCAGAAATCCTTAAGCCTCCACTCGCCACAACCCTTGAAGGAGTTGATAAGAGCCTTATGAAATTAGAGAATGAACCATATCTTTCACATGAAAAATGGGCAAAAATGCAATGTTTAAAAGTCCCCTACAAACCCTACTTAGCAAGTATTTATACTTGCTCTAATTAGGGTTAAAATGTTCAAAAATTTATGCCTATGCCACTAAGTGGCTAATCCTAATTCAACAAAAATACAAGCAAACCAAAAATTTCCCAAAAATGATTACAAAGTGACCTGTTTAAAGATAAAATAACAAATATAAAGATGGTTTTCAAAGAGTCAATCCTTCATGTCAATTGAGTTCATCGCGGATCATTGGATGTGAGTCCGATGATGTTCCCAATTTAATCAATAGTGTAGATTATTTAGCATCCTGTAGAACATATAAGTGTACCTATCAGAATGCACAACAATTATATGATACAAAAGTAGCTACCAAGTTAACATCCTCAGGGTTTAGTTGTTCATGGAGGATTCTCATAGCTAGGTTTTGTAAGCCCTTAGCTCAAACTCTAGTGATTAGTTCTGTAGGAATCTGATTCCTATCATCTCCTTAGGCTTCATGAAGATTTTCCATTCAAATCTGATAGGTCTTCATGAGCATCATCTAGTAAATATGGTGATAGATCTGCAACATTAAAGGTTGTCGATACACTATACTCTCCCTATAGCTCTATCATATAGGCGTTGTTGTTGATGCGCTTGATAACTTAAAATGGTCCGTTTGATCTAGGAGATAGCTTCTATGACTTCATATGTGGAATCTCATCTCTGCTAAGGTTAATCTAGACTAAGTCACCTGGATTATAAATGCTAGTTTTCTTATGCTTGTCTCCTTGAAGTTTCTATTACTCTTGAGTCTTCTTAAGGTGTTTAGTTGTTTTCTCATGAAGTTACTAGATCTCCTTAGCTCGCTCCACTCCACTAAGGCTCTTTTCCTTTGTTGCTGGTCCTGTTATAAGATTCAATGGAGTAGTAGGATTATAGCCATACACAACTTCAAAGGTAGACTTACTAGTTGAACTATAAGTAAACCTATTGTAAGCAAACATAACAATAGGAAGACATAAGTCCCAATCAGTAAAATTCTTACCAACCATTGCTCTTAGTAAGTTACCAAGAGTACAGTTAACAACCTCAATCTAGCCATCAGTCTGTGCATGGCAGGAGACACTATACATAAGTTTAGTGCCAAGTCTTCTCCATAGTGTTTTCTAGAAGAAACTAAGAAATTTAGTGTCTCTATCAGACACTGTACTATGTGGAACACCATGCAATTTGACAATTTCTTGGACAAAAATGTTAGCCATAAAAAGAGCATCATATGTTTTGTGATAGGGCAAAAAATGGGAAATTTTTCTGAATTTTTTAACAACTACCATAATAGAATCCTTTCCCCTTTACGTCCTAGGCAGACCCAACACAAAATCCATATTGATATTAGTCCAAAGTTTGAAAGGTATAGGTAAAGGCATATATTCACCATGTATGCCTTTCTTTCCTTTAGCCCTCTTGCAAACTCCACACCTTTCTAACACCCTACGAACATCATTTATCATACCCCTCCAATAAAAATTCTCTTTCAACATAGCTAAGGTTCTCCTTTTTCCAAAATGACCAGACAATCCACCTACATGTGCTTCACTCACTAATAACTCCCTCACAAATCCAAAAGGTATACAAAATTTCCCAACTTTATATAAAAACCCCCCAATCATGCAATACCCCTCACACATCTTACCTTTAGAACATTTCTCAATAACTACTCTAAAATCATCACCATGCATATATTGTTCCTTTAATAATTCAAAACCTAGTAGTTTCAATTGAAGAGAAGTGATAAGCACATACCTGCACGACAAAGCATAGCAAACATGTTCTAATTACTCTTTTTGTACTTTATCACATATGTAAAACTTTCCAGAAGCTCCACCAACTTAGCTTGGCATTTAGATAGGTTTTATTGACCCTTGAAGTGCTTTAGTGACTCATGATCTATATAGATGATGAATTCTCTCAGAAGAAGATAATGCTGCCATGTCATCAAAGCTCTCATTAAGGAATAGAATTCCTAATCATAGATAGAATAGTTCAAAGTTACACCACTTAACTTTTCACTAAAGTAGGCTATAGGCCTCTTTTCTTACATTAGTATAGCATAAATCCCTATCCTAGAAGCGTCACATTCTAACTCAAAAACCTTTTCAAAATTAAGTAAAGCCAATACTAGAGCATAAGTAAGTTTTTCCTTTACCTCTTCAAAACTCTTTTAGGCCTTCTCACCCCAAATGAAAGGAACATTTGAAGCAAAGCACATGAATACAATCAATTGAAGCAATATCAATCACCAAGTCCACAAATGGTGTGAACCCCTAAATATCAAATGACTTCCATGCAAATGACAATTCAATAGTAAGTCGAATAAAGCACAATTAAGCAATACACTTTAGGATATAATTCCTCTAAAATGGCGCGAATCCAATAATGGAATTAGAACCTTAAAATGATTTGTAAATAAGAACATAAACAAAAACAATCCAATCTGTACTAGATATAACACACTAGTATGAAATTGGAATCAACTTAAGGGATTTGATTTTACTTAGAAATCCTTAAGCCTCCACTAGCCACAACCCTTGAAGGAGTTGATAAGAGCCTTATGAAATTAGAGAACGAACCCTAGCCTTCATGTGGAAAATGGGTAGAAGTGCAATGTTAAAAAGTCCCTTACAAACCCAACTTAGCAAGTATTTATACTTGCTCTAATTAGGGTTAAAATGTTCAAAATTTTATGCCCATGCCACTAAGTGGTTGGTCCTAATTCAACAAAATACAAGTAAACCAAAAAATGTCCCAAAAATGATTACAAAGTGACTAGTTCAAAGATAAAATAACAAAGACAAAGATGGTCTTTGAAGAGCCAGTCCTTCATATCAATTGAGTTTATCGCAGGTTATTGGATGTGAGTCCAATGATGTTCCCAATTTGATCAATAGTGTAGGTTATTTGGCATCCTATAGAACCGATAAGTGTACCTGTCAGAATGCACAACAATTATATGATATAAAAGTAGATACCAAGTTAACATCCTTAGGGTTTAGTTATTCATAGAGGATTCTCATAGCTAGGTTTTGTAAGCCCTTAGCTTGAGCTCTGGTGATTAGTCCTGTGGGAATCTGATTCCTATCAATTCCCTAATCCTAACTTTTTAAACATATGATGTGGCATTAAATTTATACTTATGCCTAAGTCAACTAAAGCTCCATTTATTAATAAATTACTAATAATACAAGGTAGAGTAAAACTCTCTAGATCATTCAATTTTTGTGGTAGCTTATTTTGCAACACAAAGCATTCCTCACTTAAAGTCACAGTTGATATCTTTTCCAGCTTCCTCTTGTTCAAGAGTAGTTTCTTCAAGTACTTGGCATACTTAGGCATCTATGATAAGGCATTAACAAAGGGCAAGTTAATATGTAATTGTTTAAAAATTTCAAAGAACTTACTAAATTGTTTATTAAGGTGGTCCTTCTTCAGGTGTTAAGGATAAGGTATTAATGGTCTATACTCCTCCACTTTTAGTGGCTCCTCACTCTCTTTTTCCTTAACTTCCACATCTTTCTTTTTTGATTCTTTACTAATTTCCTATTTAACTTGAAATTCCTTTCCACTTCTAAAGCTTACTGCTTTCACATACTCTATAGAACTCATCTCAATGTTTCCTGGCAGTGTCTTATTGTCTTTCAACCATCATTTTTACAACTTGACCCACTTGATTTTCCTACTTATGAATGGAGACTTCTTGATTTCTTAGAGAAGTTTCTAGATTTTGTAATTTAGCCTCATTAGTTTGATTATATTTAGTTAAATTTTTTTCCAAACTTGATTTCCTCTCTCATGATGGGGGTCGCTAAAATCCTGGTAAAGCAAAATCTATCCTCTATTGATTTTAATTTTGATTGCTCCAAGAGAAATTTGCATAATTTCTCCATCCTAGATTATAGGTATTACTATATAGGTTAGTTTGTAGTCTAAAGGGATTTCCTAAATAGTCTACTTGTTCCCAATGATGTTAAATCCCATTTACTTTTACTTCAACTTCTCCCAAGTTACATTAGGGATTAACGAAACATGCATCTAACTTCCTACTAATGGCATCAATCTTATTGGCTAAAGTTGTCATTGCATTTAATTCCTAGATACTTATTGCCCTATTTCTCACACTAGCACCTTCCCATTGAGAGCTATTCATAACCTTGTCCTCAATCAAGGATTGAGCCTCTTTAGGTGTTATAGTGTTCAATGTTCCTCCAACAGCAGCATCTATCATTTGCTTGGTTGATAAATTCAAACCATTATAGAAAGTTTGAATTTGCATCCATAAGGGGAGGCCCTAATGTGGGCATCTTCTCAACAACTCCTTATATCTTTCCCAAGTGTCCTATAAGGTTTTGGCCTCCAATTGAGCATAAGATGAAATGATTTTTTAGAGTTTAGCCATTTTAGTTGGTGGAAAGTATTTTCTAAGGAACTTTTGATCCATGTCATTCTAAATAATGATAGATCCCCTTAAAAGTGAATTTAGCCACTGTTTTACTTGATCCCTTAATGAGAAAGGGAAGAGTCGCAATTTGGTTGCATCATCTAAAACCCAATTGATCTTAAAGGTGTAATAGATCTCTAGGAAATTTGATATGTGAGCATTGGGGTGCTCATCTTGTAATCCATCAAATTGGATTAACTACTACACCACTATATGATATGAGGTTGAATTTGAAAGTTGTTGGTATCAATAAGTAACCTAATGATGCTCAAGTCAGCTTTGACCAAAGAGGGTTTAGAGTAATCGGACATAGTCCATTGTTGGTTCTAGTTTTCATCACTTATGATTTCCAACTTGTCCTCTTCCTCTTCTATCATAATTTTCATAGGAGGCACTTAATTTAATTCCTCCAATATTTACTGAACTATTCACCATAAACGCTTGACTAATCATTCAATCTCTAGATCAAAGATTAGCATGTTTCAATACTCTTGCATTGAACCCACTCTCAAAATCAGATATACCTAAAAAAAAAAAAAAAAACCCAAACGAGATGAGCTAATGCCCAATATGTGAGTAATACACAGACATGTGTGTGCTACATTAAAAACAATATCAACATGCATAAATGCAACAAATATGCTCATTACAATCACCATATTATTATTTTGGATTAATCAACATATAACATAAAGGCACTCATAACCCTGTCATACCATATTAATATTAATATATATATATACATAGATAGATAGATAGAGAGAGAGAGAGAGAGAGAGAGAGAGAGAGAGAGAGATTCCTAACTTGGGAACTATCACTGCTGGCCCCATCTAACCTTAATCTACCCTAGATCATTTCGATATACGATTCCACAAGGGAAAACATGGCATACTAATCATCGAGGTGGCCCCTAGGAATCTGCCACCTCCAGCCTTTAGGCTGAGCTAAGCTCAAACAACACATATACTTAAGCCTAATATTTAGTTAAAGTCATTTATATACTATGTTAACAACCACAAATAGCAAACATGATAAACACATACCTACAATCCTACTAAACAATCACAATAACTTGAGGTAAACTAACCTAATTAAAGTGAGACAACCAAACGATTTAGAGGCTTTGAATAACTACAACCTACCCTATTGTATCTTAAACTAGCTTAGCAAGGTATAAAGAAAACATTGGATGAGAGAAAGTTTAAAAATTGGAAAACATAGGACTATACAGGTTGTAACATGGGCATGCCCAACCTCATGTATCTCTTAGGTAAAAGTTTAAGCTTAGCACAGTCTTAGACGCAGTCATGTCTCTAGCCATGTAACTCTCTAAGCAAAAACACTCTACGACACAGCCATGCACTTAGTTCTACACCTTATGACAACCTTCGATTTTCTCTTAAACAAAACCCATCTCACTCATCTTCCCTTTTTTGCAACTTAAATCAACTCTATAACTTCAATTCTATAGTAGAAAATTGTCTAATTTGTGATTTCAAACACAAATAGAGTACTTTCTTGTCTTAGATTGCTTCAAAAAGTCCTATTTCACTTGAGCTAGCAACTTTTGCTTCAATGCCATGATACCCAAAAACCTCAAATTGACACAAAACTCCACATCTTAATGATTCTCTCATTGGAAAAGAGAACGTATAAAGAATTAATTGGTTAAAAGGACTTACCTTTGTGAATTGTGTTTTGAAAGGAACAACCTCAATCATTAGAGCATAGTTTGGTATCGTTTAAGGTTTCTTAGGGTATAGAGAGAGAGTTATTTTAACAACAGAAGGAAAAAATGCTAATAAGGTTTTTGACAAAACTTATATAGCCTACTATTCAAAAGACCAAAATACCTTTCTTACAAGCATATTATTTTATTAGCACCATTCTATAAAACTTATTTTATTTTATATCTTTTCCATATTTTACAATTAAATTGTAAACAAAACTCTATTACAAATCATGTTTTTTTTTTTTTACCATGTAGGTTCATTTGACCTGTTAAACCATTTAGAGCAGCTCAATTTAGTTCTTCGTCAAATTAAATTATTTTAAATTGAACCATATTACTTAAGAAAAAGAGAAAATTATAAATTTTACCCATTCTACCATTTATATTATTAGAATTAGGTAGTTTGTTGAATCAAATGATTTTAAACCAAACTTCATTACTTAAGAAAAAGAGAAATTATAACTTATATGGAGAATCTCAATTTTACCTTTTATATTATTATTTTTATTTCATTAACTTACTCTATTTTATTTCCATTTAATTCAAATTAAGCTAAGTTTACACACTCTTAACATTTATATATTCCGATATATAATTATTTATCAAATGAGTAAAGACAAGTTGAATTTTTCTATAATAAAGCATGAATAAAAATTAAAAGTTTAACTTAAATGCAAATGAAGGAAAGCTATATCAAAATATTTCAATAAAAAAATACAATAAAATGAAAAAAAAAATTAAAAAATTAACGTAGCTCGAATTGAAACACAAATGTTTTAAAGTAGTTCAGCTTAACTCTTCAAGCTATCTAAATCAACTCAATTGAAAAGAAGTTCTGAATATACAACCATGTTTTGCCTATTAGTGGTGCTTATAAGGACCATCTTAGAGGAGTTATGCAACTGAATTAAGCGAGCCAACTTGATCCAAAACATTTTAATCCACAAGTTAAATGAGCTAACCCATGATGACCCATTCAATAAACAAGGCAAAATTTGTTGAATCTAGCTTAACTCATATGAATTGGCAAGTTAGACAAGTCAACCCACCAAACCAACCCATTTAACACATTTATATGTTTGGGTAGGTTAAATGAGAATTTATACATTTTAATGGGCTATATTAGCTAACTTGCAATCCACTTAAAATAGATTTTTTTTATTTAAATTTTACCAAACATAAAGTTCTTAATGACCTTGTATCATTTATGTAGTAGTATGATAAATTGACTTAATATTTTATATCATAATATGGCTTTTATAATTGCAATGTATTTATAGTATAGATATTATAAGATAATAGAAGGACTAAGAGATGGAATCAACAAAAAAGATGAAAGGACTAAGATAAGAAAAGTAAGAAAAAAGAGTGAGGACAATGATGATGAATGATGATATATAGCTTAGGTTTTGTAGTTTAGTACATTAAGTTTAAAAGTAAAGTGAATTAATGACTCAATATTGCATTGTGAGCATAATATATAGTTAAGATAAGCTATACTAAGTTTTTTTTTTCTTTTTTCATTTCTTTAGGTTGATGGATCAGCCCATAGATTAAATGAGTTGAATAACAAGTTAAATGGGTTAGACTTGTTTAGCCCGCTTCTTAAATAGGTTAAAAAATTCAACCCTAACTCGTTTCTTAAGTGGGTTGATCGAAATAACTCTTGGGTCATAACCCAATTATACAATTCTAGACATAGATACTAATTTTCTTATACGATGAATCTAGTTCTAGTCTTCCTCCTCTATTATAATAAAACAAAAAATTGACTTTACTTATTATAACTTAAAAAACTACACAAACAACTTCTAAATCATCAATGAAACCATAGTATCCCAAAATTGTTATTAAAGTAAATGTAAAATAACTTCAACAAGGGATGACTTTGGTGTCATATATTTACATATATATATATATATATATATATATATATATATTACAATAATATAATAACTAGAATGGAAGGCATGATAGTAGAGACATGAAAAAGTTATGTTTAAATTATTTAGCAAAAAAAAGAAGAAAGAAGTTAATATATTATTACCGATATTTTCTTTAATGAAATTTATATATTTTCTTCCAAAAATTTACATTTATAAATTTTAAAGGGAGAAGAAGATATAAAAATAAAACCTTAAGTTTTTTTTAAAAAATTATTTTAGGACCTAAGTTATCAAAACTAACTCAAAATAGAATGTCCATTACTTTTCTTTATAAGTGTGATAAAAACAAGGTTCTAAAAAGAGAAAGAAAAAAAATTAAAAACTTATATACTAAAATGAAAAGTAATAAAAATATATAGATCTGAAATGTAATAGTATGAATAACTTAAATCATTCTGTATTTTTATTTTCAAGCAAATGTTTTAAATTTTTTTATATTTCACGACCTAACTTTAATAACTTTGTAATCTAGATAAATGAAAATCCTATTTTAATGCATTTTCAAAAACATAGGTTCCAGAATAAAAATCTTAAAACATAAATACTAAAATTTTTATTAAAAAAAAATCCTTTTAACATATGTTTTCCATTTAAAAGGCATTGGTAGTAAAATGAGATATTGAGAGATATTTTATTAGCCTAGAACAAAAAGATACCAGCACTTTAACTTTGAGCCAGCAGTGATACTTTATCAACTGTTCTTACTTCACCAGGAAGGAATCACGGTTGCACCAATAAAATAAAGCTACTTCCACAAGAAGAATTTCGTTCCTACGTCCTTTCTCCACCCTAAGTTGAGGCGATCGCGTATGAGTGTTCATACATTGGGCGAAGAGCCTGAAACAGTAAATGCCCCAATGGAAAATCAAGGGCGACCGGTGCATAAGAAAGAACTGAATTCTGAGGAGGAATCAGAAAATCTTTCGAAAGGCGGATCTTCCAAGGAGGAAGTTGGAGAGTCATCTGAAATTTCCTGTGAAATATGTGCTGAAGAAAAAAGCATCGAGGAAATGTTAAGAGTGAGTGAGAAATGTCAACACTCGTTTTGTTCCATTTGCATTACCAAACACTTGTCAACAAAAATCCATGAAAATGTCACCAACATTCTCTGCCCAGGACTAGGATGCCAATCTCCTATTGACATTGCAAGTGGAATTTTTAGGGACAAGCTTCCACAAGACGTGGTGTATAGATGGGAACGTGCGAAATGTGAGGCTTTGTTCTTAGAAACCCAGAAATGTTTTTGCCCGTTTAAGGATTGTTCGATCATGTTGGTTAAGGATGATGAGGGGAAAGGACAAGTTGTTAGGGAATGCGAGTGTCCTTACTGTCATAGGTTGTTTTGTGCTCAATGTTTGGTTCCATGGCACGTGGGAGTCACGTGCGAGGAGTTTCAGTCAATGCATGAAGATGAGAGGGGAAGGGAAGATTTGATGTTGAGAGAGCTTGCGAAGGAGAAGAAATGGGGGAGATGCCCTAGGTGTAAATTTTATGTGGAAAGGACTACTGGGTGCTCACATATAGTATGCAGGTTAGTACGTATTATTATTGCTATAGCTTATCAGCTTTTGTATTATATATGTCTTGGTATTCATCATTGAAGCAGCTAGGGATTTGCCAGGGTTTTACTCAGCTTCCAGAATGTGGTGTGTTATATAATTCCCTATCACTGAGTAAGCACTAGCAGAACAATTTTTTATATATTATGGAGTGGTACAGTCATTTCGACCAAATATTTCCGAGCATATAAAATATGGATTATTCCGTAAGATCCGCATAACTTGTGTTTATACTGTGTTGATAGTGTTGGCAGAAAAAATTAAGAATTCTAAAGATACGATTTTGCAGCTCATCAAAAAGATTTGTTTTCATTAATATTTATATTGTTTGAACATTGTGAAAGATGCAAAAATAAGAAAAGATACCTTTGAAGCTAAAAGATAAACTTAAACTTTAACGAACCAAATTTTCCTAAATGTGTGTTGTCCTAAATTATTTTGAATCATTTATTTAACACTCCCCCTTAATTCAAAATCACGTACTCCTAATTTTATTATAAAGTATTGATGCTTGGCTTTGGGAAGTGACTTTGTTAATATGTCAACCACTTGGTCGTTTGTGCTGCAAAACGAAAGAGTAATTTTTCTATCAGCTACAAGCTTGCGAATGAAGTGATGTTAAACATATATGTGCTTTGTTCTTCCATGGAATGCTGGGTTCTTTGACATGGCAATAGCAGATCTGTTGTCACACATTATTTCCATGACTTTGTCTTGCTCAAAATGAAAATCTACAAAGAGTTTTCTTAGCCAAAGTACTTGACGTGCCACTGCAGTTGCTGCTACATACTCTACCTTCGAGGATGAAAGTGCTACGATCTCTTGTTTCTTTGAACACCAAGTTATTGCTCTTGATCTGAAGCTAAATATACTTCCTGAAGTGCTCTTTTGATCATCCAAGCTTCCTACCCAATCACTATCTGAGTATCCATACAAATTAAAATCAAATACCTTAGCATACTAAATGCCATAGTTCACAATTCCAGCTATGTATCTGAGTATCCTCTTTGCTGCACCTAAATGTTGCTTTGTTGGACTTTGCATAAATCTAGATACTACACTTACTGAATAAGCAATATCAAGTCTTGTGTTTGTCAAGCAATTCAAACCTCCAACTAAGCATCGAAATGTTTTTGCATCAATCTTATCTATCCCATCTTCTCGCTGCAACATCTCATTGATGTTCTTTGGTGTATCAGACGTTTCACATGAGCTCATTTTGAACCTTTTAAGTAAATCTTCTGCATACTTCTTTTGACATATGAATATTCCATCTTCACATTGCTTCACTTCAAGACCCAAAAAATGCTTTAATAATCCCAAGTTAGTCATTTCAAAGTTCTCCATCATGCTTAATTTGAATCTTTCAATCAGTGACTTTGAAGTACCCATATAGATCATATCATCTACATAAAGACATATTACTAAAAACTCACCATTGATAGAGTCATTTTATACTCAATCTTTGTAGTATGAATTATGTTAATTTATTATTGATTTTATAGAAATCATAAGGAAATGGTACTTAATTTTATTATGGTGATAAATTAGGTTAAATGGAGTCAAGAGTGCTAATTCAAGTAAATTAGAGAAGTTATCTACAATTTGGATCAAAGACAAAGATTTACACCGCCGGAGGAAAGTACATGGGCATGTAGTTGAAGTACACGGCTGTGTACTTGGTTTTGAATCAACGGGAAAATACACGGTTGAAGTACACGGCCGTGTATCTGTCTAGAAGGATCAACAGACGGAGGCACGGTTTGTGATCCGGCCGTGGTGCAAGCCGTGCTATACACTGCACAAGAAGGAGGAAATGTGGACTATCAACAGAGAGAGACATGGCTTGTGATCTGGCTGTGGTGGAAGCCGTGGTGGAAGCTGTGATGGAAGTCGTGCCATATACTAAACAAGGATGAGAAATTGTGGAACATCGACCAGAGGACGGCACGACTTGAGATCTGGCCGTGGTGGAAGCCGTGGCACACACTGAACACGGATGATGATTTGTGAATTATCAACAGAGGAAGGCACGGCTTGAAATCTGGCCGTGTTGTTGGGCGTGCCAGGTGGACGATTATTCACTTCTCGAGATTTACTTGAAAAAGGAAAGATATTTTTGTATCTTGCTAGCTAAAGATCCTCTACCATCCCCTTAACAATATAAATAGAACTAACCCTAGAATAGTTTGGGCAATCTGGAACCTTGGAGATCGTGGAGACAAGAAGGAAGGAAGGAGGCAGAGCAAGGAAACCGGAAATAGATACTTATCATGTTTTCACTTTTAATTTTCGTTTTGAGGATGAACATGTGTAGCTAAACAGATTTTCTAGCTAAAGGGTCATTGAAGTTTAATTCTTCACGAATTGTGAGATCTAATTGATTTACCTTTACTCTATTCTTTGTTTTTGGATATTTATATATCTTCTGGAAGTTTTGTCAATATTATCTTTGTTGATTGGTATGAATTACAGCTCTTCTACTCAATTAGCAAGTTAATATATTGTCAACTAGCACGTCAAATCCGTAATTGTTTGATAGTTCTAGTCTCGATGACACAATAACATGTTTGATTATAAAATAGATAGTCGAATTCATGTTATGGAGATATATGATCTTATTTAAATAGGTTATCTTATAATCTATTGGCATGAATCGGTAGTCTCTCTTGTTTTTAATGCTATTGATAGATTAAATCCTAAGAGCTTGTTTAGGGTTGTCTAATCAATAAGAGAAATAATCAAAGAGCTTGTTTTGATTATCAAGGAAGTAAGGAGAGATAGGTTGTTAGAGCTTGTTAATAACCATAACCAGTTTATCTTGAATAAAGAATAGAAAACATTTGCATCAATGATCAATTCCTAGAATTAAACTATCTTGATTCCTTTGGCTAGGCTTTTATCATTATTCAATTTTATTATTTGATTTCTATATTATTTATATTCACAAACTAAACCCCCCCATTTTTCTTTTCCTCTCTATTCTCTTTTTAATAGAAATATATTTAACCAATCCCAGTGGATACAACCCTACTCACTACTATACACAAATCATATAATTGTCTAGGAGTAGGTTTTTATTTTTGTTGGATTCGACACCCATCAACCATCATCCTCACATTTTAGATAAAGTGTAGGTTCATTTTCACTTCTTATAAACTTGTTCTTTTGAAAGAAAGTGTCTATCTTGCTATACCATGCATGAAGGGCTTGCTTCAATCCATACAATGCTTTTCTCAACTTATAAACCTTACCTTCACATCCTTGTTTGATAAATCCTTAAGGTTGTGAAATATACGCTTCTTCTTCTAACTCTCCATTCAAAAATGCAGACTTGACATCAAATTGGTACACAAGTAATTCAAATTGAGAAGCTAATGCTAACATAATCCTAATTGTCTCAAAGCGTGCAACTGGAGAAAAAAACATCATCATAATCAATATCTAGTTGTTGCGAGTACCCTTTCGCAACTAGTCTAGCTTTGTGCTTTTGAATGCTTCCATCAGCATTGAACTTGGTCCTAAACACCCACTTCAATCCAGTGATGTTTTTATCATCAAGAGCATCAACAAGTTCCCATGTTAAGTTCTTTTAAATAGCTTCCAACTCATCATTCATTGCATTTTTCCACTTTGACCTTGCTGGAGCTTCTTCAAAGCAACTCGGATCGAAACATACAACACAAAATTGTAAGTTTCGTAAACAACTCTTATAGATTTGAATTTCCTTACAAGTGACTCACTTGAAGAACAAGATATTGGAGAGTGATAATCACTTCAGTGTGAGCTGTTTCGTGTTGGCGTGGATTCTGTAGATGGAGTCATTCCATCCGTTGCTGCTGCTGCATCTTCATTCGTCAGGTCTATCAAGTGAACTAGGACGACTATTGCTTCACTTATGTTCCAATTCCACATGCCTTATTCATTAAATTGGACATCTCTACTTATAATAACTTTGCCATTTATAGGATTATATAATCGATAAGCTTTGGATTGCACACTATATCCAATAAAAATGCACTTTTTAGATTTGTCATCCAACTTTGAATGAGAATGCATAAGTACATATGCTAAACATAAAAAAAATTCTTAGATGACTTACCCGAAGCTTCCTTCCCGTCCATGCTTTATATAGAGTGTAAATTTGAAACAGCCTTAGTGGTGGAGATGTTCAACAAATACACAACCGTTGCAATTGCCTCACTCCAAAAACGATTAGGAATTTCCTTTGTCTTCAACATACTCCTAGCCATTTCAACCACTATCATATTCTTTCTTTCAGCCACACCATTTTGTTGTGGTGTGTATGGAGCAATGAGCTCCCTTCGGATTCCTTGTTCATCACAAAAGTTTGTGAACTCTTTACATAAGAATTCACCTCCTCTATCTATCTGCAACACCTTTAAGCTCCTTCCACTTTGTTTTTCCACCAGAGCTTTGAATTTCCTAAAGTTCACAAATGCTTCTGATTTAGACTTTAGGAAATACACCTAGCCCATGCATGTATAGTCATCTATCAGCAATAGAAAATATCGACTTCCTCCCAATGACATTTTGTTCATAGGTCTACATAAGTCGACATGAATCTGATCAAGGCATCCTGATGCTCGCCATGATCTCCCAATTGGAAAAGCCCCTCATCTTTACTTCCCATAAACACATCCCTCACAAAATGCAAGATCACCTATTTTGGGCAAACCAAAGAACTTATCCTTTGCATTCAAGAATTTTAGTCCATTTACATCCAGATGTCCATACCGTAGGTGCCACAACCTTGCTTCATCATCACCTTTAACCATGATTGCTCTACTCACATCATTTGAGACATTTAAAGGGAACATACGATTTTGGGTCTTGCGAACAATTGAAATCACTTGTCCTGATTGTTTGTCACGGATTGCGCATGAATCACCATCAAAAACCATTATGTATCCACTAGACATCAGCTGACCGACACTCAACAAGTTATGAGCCAAGCTGGGCATGAATTGCACATCATGGAGAATTTTGACGTCGCCTTAAATAGTCGTGATTGCAATTGTGCCTTTCCCTTCCACCTGAACTTACTTATCATCGCCAAGTTGCTCTTCACTCTTCTGCTATTCATCAAATTCTTTAAACATGGAGCATGAATTTTTCATATGGTTTGAACATCCGCTGTCAGCAAACCAGCGTAGTTGGAGCAGCGGATTGAGCCATAAACAACTTGCTCTCATCTTCCACTTTCTCCATGAAGTTTGCAACCTTCTGCCTCTCCTTTTGCTTGTTCCAACACTCAACTTCTTTGTGTCCATATTTTTTGCAGTAGTGACATTGAATCATGCTTTTAGATTGACGCCAATCACTGTACTAACCACATCCTCTATTGCCTCCTCCTCTAACACCACGGAATCCACTCTTGCTTTGGCCTCTGCTTCTACCTACATACTCCTCAAACTTTCCTCTATAGTTGGACTACCCCTTCACTTGAAACGCCTTTTCATCACCCTTTTCAGTAAGCCTATTCAATATATCCTCGTGAGCAATCAGTGAGCTCATTAGTTCATCGAAGGTGTAAGTTAATAGGTCCTTCGATTCCTCAATTGCAACAACAACATGATCAAAGTTCTTCGTCAAACTCCTCATAACTTTGCTCACTATGGTTTCATTGCTAATTTCTTCACCATATGTTTTCATCTAACTCACAATCTCAAATACTCTAGCCAAATATGCTTGCACGGACTCCTTCTCAAGCATAGTTAGAAGTTCAAAGTTGGGACGAAGAGATTACAACTTTACTTGGATTACCTTTTTGTTACCCAAGTACTTTTGTTCTGGTATTTCCCACGCTTCTTTGGATGTGTTTGCTGCTGCAATCGTGGAAAGATTTCATCATCCAAAGCTTGTTGTATGAAGAACAGGGCCTTTGCATCTTTCTTGCGATTTTCTCGCAATTGTGCATCAAGTTCACCATTCACCTCCGCATATCCATTCTCCATAAAATCCCATAACTCTTGGAACTTAAGTAACGTCTTCATCTTCAAGCTCTAGAACTAGTAATTTTGTCCTTTAAAGATCAGGATCAAAGGTTGAGAATTCCCTCCTGAACTATTGCTTGCTGCCATGACTGTTTGCTTGTCATTCCTTTACTTTTCTTTTGTTGCTGCAAATGTAGGATTAAACCTGGAGCTATTTCTAATTTTTTTTGCTTACTCTAATACCAATTTTGTTGGCAGAAAAAATTAAGAATTCTAAAGGTATGATTTTGCAGCTCACCAAAAAGATTTGTTTTCTTTCATATTTATATTGTTTGAACATTGTGAAAGATGTAAAAATAAGAAAAAATAACTTTGAAGCTAAAATATAAACTTAAACTTTAACAAACCAAATCTTCCTAAAAGTGTGTTGTCTTAAATTATTTTGAATCATTTATTTAATAGATAGATTCAGAAAGTGTCTATAATGGGATTTGCATTCAAAAACCTTGCATTGCGGTGGAAGGGTCTTGGTTCTTCACATTTCATTATTGCCATCATGGATTATTTGATAAAAGATAGGGTGTTATATGGGGGAAAAGGACAAAAAAAAATTGTGAAATTTTACTTTTTTACCGTGAACTACTTTCCATTTTTCATTTCGGCTATGGATGATGCTGCCATACTCTGTGAAAAGGTTGCTCTTAAAGTGGTTATTGGTTGATTTTGATAGATGTCATTATGTTCAAGGTATGCCTTTCGGGGTAAAATTAAGATTATTCAAAGGTTCTGGGAAGGAAAACACCATTTTACCTATTCTTGTTGCTTTGCCGGCTCAGATGAAGGAGATCAAATGGGACTAAAATCTGGGAACTGATTTTACATGACCATATAAGGATCTAAACTACTTAAAATATTCAGAAAGGTCAGAAATTAGACAGTCATCCATTTTCTAACCGAAAACATCCATCCTATCCTAATCCATGTGGATAAAAGTCATTAATGACAATTTATACTCAGATATTGATATTAATGTGCATGATGAAATTGAAGCACCTATCTTCACTAGGATTAATAACCACACGAATTACAGTATAATAGATAAGAATAAATAAAATTTGACTACGGAATATTTGAAGCCACCCCCACTAGTATTAGTTTTCCTAACAAGGTGGTGTAATATCAAATTTTCATTGGATTCTGCCTACCACTAAGCTCATCTCATTTTTTATAAATCTTTTTTCAAGTGTTGACTATACATGTTAATTTAGAGTTTTCATTGAAATGGGAGGAAATGCCTATAAGCCATTTAACATTAGTACAAATCACACCAATTTTTGTATTTTAGATGATTTAATTCCGAAGTTATCTCAATTTAATTGGATACCGTAATTTTATTTGAATCATAATTAAGCTATCCTTAAGACACGTTTGAGAACAAGGGAGGTGAAATTCTAGAGGGTGAATCTTGGTTTTTGTGGATGATCTTATTTGATAAAAATAATGATGAATAATTATCTAAAGTAAGTATAATTTATAGTTGTATTTAAATATTTAATTGCTAAAACTTATTTCCCTTAATGTACAGTAGAAAGAATCTAATTTTATATTCTAATAAAAAACTGATAAAAAAAGGGTTATCAAAATTGAAAAGCATTGCAATGAAAGACTTTGTTATATTTCTTCTCTAAGAATTTCTTAGTGTAATTATATTTTGTGAAAATAACCATAAGTCGTAAACATTGATTTAAGAAAGATGCCACTAACGACTCCATCAAGAGCACCTTCTATGTAAAAATAAAGAAATGCGTAAGTTTTAAAGTAATATCATACTTCACAAGAGAATGATATGTAAAATAGGGTAAAGTTATTATCATATGTACCATATAAAGGTACTTGAGACATAAGAACTCATATATACAATATAAATGTACTCGAGACCTTAGAACAATTTCCTCAATACTGACTTTTGTGACGCAGTGCGGAAGCGAAATCGAAACGAATCCGAAATTGGATTGGTTTCCCACAACAAAGAAACACTTTTTGATGCAAATCTGGTTGCGCACAACCCGGAAATTGGAGAAAATTCTCTCTCAAAGTGTATTCAAATATGATAATAAAACGTAACCCTAATCTATCTGACAAAAGAGTATTTATATGGCCCCGTAAAATATCTAAAAGGGGAAAATCTAAATGTACACGTGGAAGAAATAATAAAATACGCGTCCACAAACGGTCTCATACACGGCCGTGTATTTAAGCCGTGTATGACTCTATGAATATTCTTGACTAGGTACACGGTCATGTTCCTAGCCATGTAAGGAAGTCGTGTTCGCTTCTGTTGAAATCTTGATCGAATACACGATCACGATGCACGGCCGTGTATGGGGACCGTGTATGATTCGGTGGAAATCTGAACTGAATACACGGTCGCGATGCACGGCCGTCTCCTAGCCGTGTAAGGAAGCCGTGTATACTTCTGTGGAAATCTGGATCGGATATACGGTCACGATGCACGGCCGTGTATGGGGGCCGTGTATGATTCTGTGGAAAACTACCAATCATTACACGGTCGTGTGTTCAGGCCGTGTGTCCCGTGTCTCTTGTGCCTCCATCATTCTCCCTCACCAATGGAGAACTCGACCCCGAGTTCTCGTCCAGATATAGAGGTGTATCATCAGAATGAAAAGGTGACAAGTCCGCCACATTGAAAGTGCAGGAGATATTCATATTTTTCGGGAGTTATACAACATATGCGTTGTCATTGATCTTATGTACAACTTCATAGGGACCATACTTCCTGGGTTGAAGTTTCCCATACTTCCCTATAGGGAATCGCTCTTTTCGAAGGTAAACCATTACTTGATCGCCCACTACAAAGAGCTTCTTCCATCTATGCTTATCTACATCCCCTTTGTACCGTGTGTTGGATTCCACTATCTTTCGCTTAACTTCCTCAGTAGTGGCTTGGTGTTGCTCCGCCATATGTTTAGCCGCCACATCACCCACCATGTCCTTGGGTAATTTGAGCAAGTCCAGCGCATGTTGTGGTGTCTTTGTGTATACCACCGAGAATGGAGACCTTCCAATAGTTCGGTGGACAGAACTATTGTAAGCGAATTCAGCCTGAGCCAATGCTTGATCCCATTGTCCCGGTTTTTCACCGCAGATGCTTCTGATGAGGTTTCCGAGGGTCCTGTTAGTCACTTCGGTTTGTCCGTCGGTTTGAGGAGGAGTGATTCGCTCAGAACGTATATATAAAATGGGAGCGTAAATTGCAGCAAGTGCACTGGTCGTATCAAGTAATAGAGTGGTGAAAAGTAAGGTTGTCGATCCCTCGAGGAACCAATAGAGTACTAGATCTATGGAAATTCTTATCAATATCTAGGTGATTAAAAAGGGGTTTTGAAATGTCTAATCTAAAAATTTAACTTAAAGCAACCAGGAGAATTTTATGAAGAATCTATCAATTATGAACAAGGGAAATTAGAATTCACCCTAGATTCGTTAATCAAACTGCTACCATGTTATATCAAGTAGTGATTATAAGGTTATTCAAGTGAGTTTAGAAAATCCTTTTTTTTAGGGATGTTAACCTTAAATCAATTAGTCGGCTTCCGCGTCTCCAATTAACCAAGGAATCAAAATTATGTTCATACACCTCCCGATGCTACAAACAACTAATGCCCTAAATCAATTAACCCTAATCCCTTTTTTAGTGATTAATTAACAAGAGACATTGCATTGCACCCTCCATAAACTCTAATTAAACCAATTATCGCAACTCCCGTATTGATAATCAATCTAATTAAGAATTCCTAACAAATCCTAATTAACTCCCGTATCAAAAGGATTTCTAACAATTATAATCAAAGACCAATTTTAATTGAAATCAAAGGAATTACAATCATGAATAATCCTAATAATTCCTAATCATATAACATGGCTACAATTATCCTTTTAACATGCTAGAGTTTCATCCAATTTCCCACAAGGATGATTTAGAACATTATAGTATGAATTACATAAAAACAATTGAAATAAATAGGTGCAATGGAATTCATATTGAACAACAAGAATAAACTAATAAATGGCATAAAAGAAAGTAAAGTAAATGAAACAATGCTATAATCTTCAAGAACTTCAATCTTCCAAAATGATTCCTCGAATTCTTCAATTGAAAGCAAACTTCAACAAAATAACTTTTCTTTCTTCAAACTAAACTTTGGAAAAATCTAAAGTTCCTAAGGGAATTCTAATGATTCAAAAGAAAGACAAATGATGCTAAAACAAAGAAGAAAAACAAAGGATGCTAAGCAAAAGGGATTCTAAAACAAAAGGGGATGCTCCCAAGGTTCACACAAGGGGCCTATTTATAGATCCAAAGAGGAGGGGGATAAGGTTGATCTGATGAGGATTTGAGTCAGCAAATTAATTAAGATACGATTTTGGAGAGATTTTCGCAATGGATATCCGGGGAGTAATGAAGGCCGGTGGCCTTGAATGTAGGCCGGCAGCTTTAATGCTTTTTAAGGCCGGTTTAATATAGGCCGGCTCAAGGCCAGCTCAAAGCCGGCGGCCTTGAATGTAAGCCGGCCCAAGGCCAGCGGCCTTTAGTGCAATCCTCCGCTCGCTTCTTCAATTTTGTAAAAAACTCCTCCAATTAACTTGTAATTTACTTTTGGGTCCTCAAAACCTGTATTTTCACAATAAACACCATTAAGTATCATTTCTTTATATTTTCTTATAATATTGAAATAAATTTAATATAAGTCCAAAAGAAAATATAAATATAATGTGATCTTATCAACATCCCCACACTTGAACTTTTGCTTGTCCTCAAGCAAAATAATTGATTTAAACAAGAGAAATCCATCATTGAACTTCTGGTGCCCATTGTTCTGACCATGCTGAAATTTGTAACTAGTATATCTAGTTGAAATTTAGTAGTTAATCTAAATACAACAGATTTTTAATCCCAGTGTTTAACAATAGAAAATAATACTTAGTCCATAAGTAAAAACATTCATTTAAACTTCATTGGTTATTAGCAAGTATCATCTCCCTCAATTTTACTTCTCTAAACAAGATAACAAGGAGTGAAAGCATATGGTATCCATTTTTTTCCTAGAATTTCTCCCCTCTTTTTTTTTGCCTTAATTGACAGTGGAGTGAGACTTCACTCTTCTGAGGAACCAAAGCTCACCCATGCCAACTTGGTTTTCACTAAATTTTTGCCTTTCCGCCCTTCTCGTTATTGTGAGTTCATTGAGTCGGCACATCCTGGGCTCATCGCCTAAGTGACCAGGTTTTAAAGGGACCCCTACGAACTCTTCCTCACACTAACATTTAAGATTGGATACTCTTAACTCACTTTCCTGAGTTATTGGAGTAAAGGCTCTTTCTTCTTCTTCTTCTTCTTCTTCTTCTTCTTCTTCTTCTTTTTTATTTATTTATTATTAAGGGATCACTAAGTGAAATATTTCCTTTACCTCTTTCACTAGGTGTTAAGGTATTCTCAAAGAAATTTCAAGAGAGATTTATCCCAACCAATTTTTCCTTGAAGTAGACTTGCTTGTTTTTTTTTTTCAACTTAAGGACTCAATCTCAAGTTCAAAGGCTAAACATAGGGTAAACCCCGTTCTCTAGAGATTTTACTATTAAATTTTAACTATGTAAACTAGTCACAACAGTTGGCGAGTAGGGCACCAATCTAAGTCAATTTCAGGATTTCATTGATGATAAACACTTAAGGACAAAAATAAAGCATGGGATTTGTAAGCTCATGATGTGTGCAATCATTATACTTCTACATTTATAATCCCTTCCCCATACTTAAATTGGACAATGTCCTCATTGTTCCTAATATGTCACAAGATTAAGGAAAAGAATGTCAATGTAGAAATTGAAATACTGGTACTTCCCTGGTGTAAAATTGTTCATCAGGAAGAAAATTCCTCCCAAAATGTCTGTCATCCTTGGAGTGTCTTGAATGCACCGGCAGTTCTTATCCAGCCTTGAATTAGTTTTTTTTTTTTTTTTTGTAACGAAATTAAAACACTAGTGTATATACTTATTGAGCATGGGCTGCCTCCCATGAAGCGCTTGTTTTATAGTCATCAGCCTGACTATCAGGGTTAGCTTACATTAAGGAGTTTAAACAACTCCTCCAACACCATCATTTTCAAATTAGGATTCCAAGCTTCCTTCCATGGTATGGTGCCCTTCTTTTCAGCTTCCACCAATGTTTTGTAGGTGGATATCAACAAACTTACCTGCTGGATGTCTGCCCTTGACCATCCCAAGATTTCCCTATGTTCATCTAACTAGCCTTGAATCTACTGTTGCACTTCTCTTGTCATAGGCGCTGGATTAATGTGAGGCCATAGATTTCCTAAATTCAAACACTCATAATCAAACAATTGATTAGAAAAAACATTAGGTTCAAGTGTCTACATGGGAATTAGTGTCGACACTAGTGGTTTCTCATAGTGGTCTGTCTTCTCAAAAGCAACAGCATTTTCAATCTGGGGTATTTGCTCACAGCCTTTGTTTTCTTGCTCATCCTCATCCCCCCAATCATCTATCTCATTCAAGACAGCTTCAAGAGTGGTTTGCCCTACATCTTCCTCCACATCATTGTTAGTAATTTCACCCTCAGCAAATATGTCAGAATACTTTGCTCTCTCATTAGACAAAAACACAGGATCATACATATCAAATGTTACCTGGTCATCTAGTGCTCTAAGGGTGAGCTTACCTTGTCCTACATCAATTAGAGCTTGACCTATGGCTAGGAATGGTCTTCCTAAGATCATGGGTACCTCTCTATCTTCTTCCATTTCCAAGACTATAAAGTTAACTGGAAAGATGAATTTGTCCACTTTTACTAGGACATTCTCCACTATACCCTTTGGGTACTTGACACTTCTATCCGCAAGTTGTAAGGTGATGTGCGTCTCCTTACATTCTCCAAGTCCTAGTTTTCTGAAAATGGACAGAGGCATTAAATTTATACTTGCACCAGAATCTATAAGTACTTTACCAAAATTAAAATTACCAATAGCGCAAGGAACAGTAAAACTTCTCTGATCTCTTTGTTTTCTTGGCAAATTGGATAAATTCTTTTGTAAGATCATAGAACATTCCCCTGTAAGCATCACTGGTTCATTCCCTTCAATCTTCCTCTTCTTTGTGAGTAAATCCTTCATGAACCTAGCATATGATGGCATCTGCTGAAGTGCCTCTGCAAAAGGAATGTTAATTTGCAATTTTTTAAAGACTTCTAAAAATTTAGCAAATTGTGAATCCAATTGTTATTGCTTCAGCCTTCCTGGGAAAGGAATAGGAGGAACATATGCTTTCACTTTTGGTGAATTTTGCTTTGGTTCCTCTTCCTTTTGTTTCCCTTTATCTTTCTCCAAGTTAACCTCCTCTTCCTCAAGTTTCTTATCAACCAATTCCTTACCACTTCTTAACATAATAGCATTTACACCCTTAGGATTTTGCTCAGTATTGCTAGGTAAAGACCCAGATGGTCTATTACTCAACTGTTGAGACATTTGACTAAGCTGATTTTCAAGATTCCTAATGGTGGCTTGTTGATTTTGCAACATTGTGTCAGTCTTTTGCATATAACTTATCATGAGTTCTTCCATTTTAGACTGACCTTGCTGAGAAAAGGTATTATGATTAGGATATTGTTGATGGGGAGTATTATGATTAGGACCTTGCTTTTGAAATCCAGGGGGTTTAAGTGCGTTGTTATCATTTCCCCATGACAAATTTGGATGGTTACGCCACCCTGGATTGTAGGTGTTTGAATAAGATCCTTGATTACCTCTTTGGAAATTGTTGACAAAATTTACTTGCTCTCCATGGGATGAGGAGGAAAAGTTTCCAGATGGGCACTCAAGAGTTGAGTGTGGTCCTAAGCATAACTTACAACAAGAAAATTGATTAACATTGAAAGAAGGTGCAGAGGTGAGTTTACTTACTTGGGCGGTAAGAGCAGAAATCTGAGCTGTTAAGGTGTCCATGTCATTGACAGATGCCACTTTAGACTTACCTCTTTCATGTTGCCAATTATGTGCACTAGAGGCCATTTCATCTATCAAAGCACTAGCCTCATCATACGTCTTACTCATTAGTGCACCACCAGAAGCAGCATCTACTAGAGATCTCAATGTCTCATCTAAACTGAGATAGAAAATCTCAATAAGGAGATTATCTGGTAATCCATGATGGGGGCACTTTCTAATTGCCTCCTTGAATCTTTCCCATGCTTCATAAAGTGATTCACCACTAAACTTAATGAAGTTTGTGATGTCATTTCTTAACCTAGCAGTTCTAGCTGGTGGAAAAAATCTCCTTAAAAATTTAGATGAGAGATCAACCCAAGTGGTTACAGAGTCTTGTGGCAATGAATTGTACCAAGCCCTAGCTTTTTCTCTAAGTGAAAACGGAAAAAGTTGTAGCCTAATTACATCATCAGATACATTATTCATTTTCACTGTATTACAATATTGAAGAAATACTGCAATATGCTCATCGGGACTCTCATTTGGATATCCTCCAAATTGATTTGATTGAACCATTTGAATGAGTGTTGGTTTTAACTCAAAATTGTTAGCCTGAATTGTTGGTCTTCTAATTGCAGGACCTGAAACAATAGGTACCGTGTATTCTCGAAGTGCTCTACCAACACCCTGAATCTGATTGTTGTTCTCGTCTGCCATGTTCTCTTCTTTCTTTCTTCTCTACTCTCTTCTAAGTTGTTGCAAGGTGCGTTCTATCTCAAGATTAATTGGTAGAAGTTCAGCACTTCTACTCTTGCGCATAAAAAGAACCTTAAAGAGAATGGAAAATGATCACACAATGATAAGAAAAATTAAATAACAAAATAATTGAGCCTAAATTACCAACAGAATTACGAAATCTAATATCTATTAGTTCCCCCGGCAACGGCGCCAAAAACTAGATCCATGCAAAAGAGAGATATAAAATGAGCGTGAATAAATACCGGCAAGTGTACCGGATCGGATCAAGTAATATAGTGAGAGAAGAGTTTCGAACCATGAAGATTGATTAAGTAATAGACCTATATCAATTTCTACTATTATTTAGGCAATGATGTTTGATGAGAATTGAATGAATTATACTAAATGCTCAAAAAGAGAATTGTGTTTGAAAAATGATGAATTGATGGTGGGAAATAGAATCCACCCTAATTCCACTAATCATATTGCCTTCATGTTATAATAACTCATAGCTATATGGATTTTCACAAGAAATTAACAAAACCTTAATCCTTTATCAAGTTTTAAAGCAATGTTACCCCAATTTAATTTAATAGCTCCCGCTAATTAAAATCAAATGAGGATTCTAATTCACAATCATAAATTTCCCAATTATATGATTGCCTAATATCTTTAAAATAATTTCTCCTAATCCCTTAGTGAAAAATTTAATAAAAATATTGCATGAAACACTTAGGTCAATTTCTAATAAAATTCAATAATGATGCTTCTACATGAATTATTAAATCTTACTTAGGAATTCCTGATAAAACCTAAATTTCTCTTTCGAGTCATTTACATTCCTATGCATTGATTTCAATTACAAAATACAATTCATAGCAGGACTTCTTATATGAAAATTCCGTATATCTATATTTCCTATAACATGAATACAATGATCATTTTAGTTTGAATTATGGCTTCATCATGTTTCCCACAAGGATGATTTAGAACATTATAGTATGAATTACATAAAAACAATTGAAATAAATAGGTGCAATGGAATTCATATTGAACAACAAGAATAAACTAATAAATGGCATAAAAGAAAGTAAAGTAAATGAAACAATGCTATAATCTTCAAGAACTTCAATCTTCCAAAATGATTCCTCGAATTCTTCAATTGAAAGCAAACTTCAACAAAATAACTTTTCTTTCTTCAAACTAAACTTTGGAAAAATCTAAAGTTCCTAAGGGAATTCTAATGATTCAGAAGAAAGACAAATGATGCTAAAACAAAGAAGAAAAACAAAGGATGCTAAGCAAAAGGGATTCTAAAACAAAAGGGGATGCTCCCAAGGTTCACACAAGGGGCCTATTTATAGATCCAAAGAGGAGGGGGATAAGGTTGATCTGATGAGGATTTGAGTCAGCAAATTAATTAAGATACGATTTTGGAGAGATTTTCGCAATGGATATCCGGGGAGTAATGAAGGCCGGTGGCATTGAATGTAGGCCGGCGGCTTTAATGCTTTTTAAGGCCGGTTTAATATAGGCCGGCGACCTTGAATGTAGGCCGGCCCAAGGCCGGCGGCCTTTAGTGCAATCCTCCGCTCGCTTCTTCAATTTTGTAAAAAACTCCTCCAATTAACTTGTAATTTACTTTTGGGTCCTCAAAACCTGTATTTTCACAATAAACACCATTAAGTATCATTTCTTTATATTTTCTTATAATATTGAAATAAATTTAATATAAGTCCAAAAGAAAATATAAGTATAATGTGATCTTATCAATGAGCGGTGCTGCTGTAAGTCAGGGATGAATCAAACATAAACCAGAGGGTCTTCCAAAAGTGGCTAAAGAATTTACTATCCCTGTCAGATGTGATGGACTTTGGGACTCCATGCAACCGCACCACTTCCTTGAAGAACAACCGCGCAATAGCCCGTGCGTCGGCGGTCTTCCTGCATGGGATGAAATGAGCCATCTTGGAAAACCTGTCAACTACAACAAACACAAAGTCAGTACCTCGTTGGGTACGAGACAAACCTAGTATAAAGTCCATCGACAAATCCTCCCAAATGTTTGAAGGCACGGGGAGAGGAGTATATAAGCCAGTGTTTTTGGATTGCCCCTTAGACACCTGACAAATGTAGCACCTCTCCACAATCCGATACACATCCCTCCTTAACCGAGGCCAAAACTATCTAGCGGTAACTGCGGCTAGGGTTTTATCTCTACCCATATGTCCCGCCAGTCCTCCACCATGCAAATCCCTGATAAGCTTTTCCCGCAAAGAAGATTCGGGAATGCACAGCTGGTTCCCTTTCATCAAATATCCCTCATGTATATGATAGTCGTCACACGGTTCCCTGTTGGCACACTTAATCCAAGTGTCCTTAAAGTCGCTATCATTCTCATATAGTTCCTTTAGCTTCTCAAAACCGACAATGTCTGTACTCAAAGTAAGCAGGACATTCGCTCTTCTACTCAGGGCGTCCGCAACCTTGTTTTGCACACCTGACTTGTGCATCAACCTGAAAGGAAACCTCTGCAAGAACTCAATCCACCTGGCGTGCATATCCTTACTAATTCGGGTCTGACCACTCAAGTGTTTAAGAGCCCCACAATCCGAATACAAAATAAACTCTTTCCCGACCAGATAGTGCTCCCACACTTTAAGGGCCCTTACCACGGCGTAGAACTCCTTATCATAGGTAGACTAAGTCCTTCTTGCTTCGCACAACTTCTCACTATAAAAGGCTATTGGTCTTTTCTCTTGTGATAGTACTGCACCGACTCCGACCCCACTAGCGTCGCAATCCACTTCGAACAACTTTTCAAAGTCTGGTAGCGCTAGTACAGGCGCGCTACACAATCTCTGCTTCAAGTTCATGAAGCTCAATTTAGATTCTTCACCCCATTGGAACTTTCCCTTTTTTAAGCATTCGGTCGGGGGGCAGCAACAATACTAAAATGCCTAATGAACCTTCTGTAGAAGCTAGCTAGGCCGAGGAAGCTTCTCAATTCTGTAACGGTTCTTGAAACAGGCCATTCCCTAATTGCTTTCACCTTCTCGTCATCCACCATCACTCCCTCACTACTAACCACAAACCCAAGGAACAACAGTCGTCTTGACAAAAATGTGAACTTTTTAAGATTAGTGAATGACTTATTCGCCTTTAATGTAGACAACACATACCTTAGATGCTCTAAATGTTCTTCTTCGGATTTACTGTATATCAGAATATTGTCAAAGTACACAACAAGGAAACGACCATTGAAAGGTTTCAATACCTGGTTCATTACCCTCATGAAGGTGCTCGGTGCGTTACTCAACCCAAATGGCATCACTAGCCACTCATACAGCCCCTCCTTGGTCTTAAACGCCGTTTTCCACTCGTCTTCAGGACGGATTCGAATCTGGTGATATCCACTCCGCAAGTCTATCTTGGAGAAGATAGTAACGCCACTCAAACGGTCCAACATATCCTCGATGCAGGGTATAGGGAATTTATACCCTATGGTAATCTTGTTGATAGCTCGGCTATCAACACACATCCTCCAGCTCCCATCTTTCTTGGGAGTTAACAACGCTGGAATCGCACATGAGCTTAGGCTATCCCGGATGAAACCTTTGTCCAAAAGCTCTTGGACCTTCTCCTGGAGAATCCCGGCTTCCTTGGGACTCATTCTGTAATGCGGGAGGTTTGGGAGACTAGCCCCGGGCACCAGGTCTATCTGGTGTTAATATCCCTCAGAGGGGGTAGTCCCTCGGGTAGGTCGTCTGGGACCACTTCCTTGAACTCCTCAAGAAGATCCTTCACTACCCTTGGCACTTCTCCATCAAGTTCCTCCCCTCCTTCGATCACTCCTTTCACGATGAGGGCGTTTACCACTCGCGATTCCCTCAAGTCCTCCATCACTTCCTTCTTAGATTGAGTGACAGTTAAGAATGAGCGACTCTCAACCTTCTTCCCTTTAGCACGTCCTTCCCTCTTCAACGGTAATAAGGTGTACTTCACACCCTCCTTCTCCAATCGGTAGACATTTTCTTTGCCCGCATGTTGCGCGTCCACGTCAAACTGCCATGGCCTCCCAAACAAAATCTGGCAAGCATCCATGTCTACAATGTCGCAGAATGCTTCATCGCGGTACTTCCCTATTAAGAAAGGTACCCTGCATCTCTCCTTAACTTCAATTTTCTCAGCGGCCTTGATCCAACCAATAGTGTAAGGATTCGGGTGCTTCTCGACGGGCAGCTGCAGTTTTGTCACAACCTCCCTTCCTATGATGTTCTCGCAACTGCCACTGTTTACAATTAACTCAAATAGCTTCCCCATGATAGTACACCATGTGCGAAATAACTGGTGCCTCTGCTTGAACTCTTCTTGCTTTGGGGTGAGCATCATGCGCCGAATTACATATGATGGCTCCGCTGCTTCTTCTTCTTCCTCATAATATTCTCCCTCTCCATCGGGCTCACAGCAAATTTCCTCATCATCTTCCCTATCGAGGATGTTGACGCTCTTCCTCGCTGGGCATTCGTTTGACCGATGACCCGGTTGGTTGCATCGGAAACATTTGCCCAATATGGGTTTGGCATAGGGATTGTTCTGTCTTTGAGCTCCTTTCGGCTCCATCGGCTTCTTCCCCTCACTTTTCTCTTCCCTCCTAGACATGTCCTCAGTTGGTTTATATGGTGTAACCCTACTTTTCTCAAGTACCGGTCGACTACCACCACCTATAGCTTCGCCTACATACCCTTTCCGTCCTCCCCCATATCTACTCCCTTGCTCCTGCAACACAAGTTCGGCTCGGAGAGCCAAGTTCTTTGCTTCTACGAGGGTTCTCACCATCGTCACCCCAATCTTATCTTTGATTTGTAGTTTCAGTCCTTCTACATACCGAGCAACTTGCTGACCCTCACTCTCCCTCAAATCATTCCGCTCTGCCAGCCTCATGAACTCCGCCGTATACTCATGCATAGAACGTTGTCCTTGGCGGCACCACTGATATTGTTAGAACAATATCTGCTCGTAATCCAGCGGGAGGAAGTCATGTTGCAGCAGCTGCTTCATGCGATACCATGATCTCACCGGGTGCTTTCCTTCCCTCTGCCTCCTACTTTGCAATCTCTCCCACCATGCCGAAGCACCACTCTTCAACCTGCATGCCACCAGCCTCACACGACGGTCCTCGGGAATTTCCATATAGTCGAAGAACCGGTCTACTTCCGCCAACCAATCAAGGAAGCCTTCGATGTTGAGACTACCATTGAACCATGGAATATCAACCTTCAAACGGTAGTCTCCGCCATCCCCGTGATCATAACCCCCACGGTTCCTCCTATGATCACCTTCTCTAGGGTGGTTTCCATGAGGAGCCATCCGATGACCACCGTCTCTTCCACCATGTCCTCGCCGCGGTCTACTTCCGTACGTATCATCACTCTCTTCGCTGGACTCCTCACTCTCCACACGTCCCCACCTGTTCTCAACAACAGGTCAAATTACGCGTCCACCGAATTCCTCCACCACACGTGGTGGATTCCTGCCGGCGCCACCAACTCTATTGGGGTCTACTACCAGAGCATCGAAACGCTCGATCAGTTCATCAAGGCACTGTTCCATACGCCCGACCTTCTGATGCATTGCGTCGAACTCTGCCCTAGGAACCCATTGATGGTTCCCTTGAAACCTCGCATCTTGAACACCGTCAAGAACACGACCGCTATCGTCGCCTTGATGAGTTGACATCTCCACAGGAAATAGCCTTGCTCTGATACCAACTAACACAGCGCGGAAGCGAAATCGAAACGAATCCGAAATTGGATTGGTTTCCCACAACAAAGAAACACTCTTTGATGCAAATCTGGTTGCGCACAACCCGGATATTGGAGAAAATTCTCTCTCAAAGTGTATTCAAATATGATAATAAAACGTAACCCTAATCTATATGACAAAAGAGTATTTATATGGCCCCGTAAAATATCTAAAAGGGAAAAATCTAAACGTACACGTGGAAAAAATAATAAAATACGTGTCCACAAACGGTCTCATACACGGCCGTGTATTTAAGCCGTGTATGACTCTGTGAATATTCTTGACTAGGTACACAGTCATGTTCCTAGCCATGTAAGGAAGCCGTGTTCACTTCTGTTGAAATCTTGATCGAATACACGGTCACGATGCACGGCCGTGTATGGGGACCGTGTATGATTCGGTGGAAATCTGAACTGAATACACGGTCGCGATGCACGGCCGTCTCCTAGCCGTGTAAGGAAGCCGTGTATACTTCTGTGGAAATCTGGATCGGATACAAGGTCGTGATACACGGCCGTGTATGGGAGCCGTGTATGATTCTGTGGAAAACTACCAATCATTACACGGCCGTGTGTTCAGGCCGTGTGTCCCGTGTCTCTTGTGCCTCCATCATTTTGTAAATAAATGACATGTAGTAGAAGACGAATGAAACAAACTTAGAGGGAAAGAATTGTTCTATTATATTTATATTTCATTAAAAGTGATATCATTCTATTATATTTACACTCTGCCTCCATTTTCTATCCCCTCTTTTCGGGACGGATAGTAATTCAGAATTCGATTTCGATATAAAGCTACTGCTTCTAGGAAAGAATATGTAATATTATTGATGGATTGCTACTACTGGTGATGGTAATTTCAGGTGCCAAGTTCAGTTTTGCTATGGATGTGGAAGAGAGTGGAGTGGTGATCACGGTGGTTGTGCTAGAGACTGACCAGCAACACTGCTGGCGAAGAAGTTGAACGAGATATGCTTATGAATTTATATGGCGTAATTTTGAATTTAATTATATTTGTTTTGCTAACAATAATATAACATGGAAAAAGTTAAATGAGTTCTTTAGGAGTATTCGTTATGAAATCAACTAAACACACTCCACTTCCTTATGCACTTGCTTTTCTGAAAATTATGCCCTGAATATGAGAGGGGTGAAAAGATATTTATTTATGGATTTCTGTTGATCTCTTGTTTGTATGTGATTATTGGGCTTTTAGCTTTTATTTCATTTTCCACGATAGTTTTAGCAAAGGAGATGAAAGTAGAGATGCTTAAGTGTATATGTAGGTGGAGTTGTGTAATGCTCGAGCCAAAATGGAGATCCGTCTAGTCTTTTTGAATTTACATAAGCCTTGAGTTGGATCAATGCAAAGATATGTCAAATGGCAAAGCCAAAGTTCATGAAAACAGAGGGACAAATAATTGCCAGTTCTTCCATAGCCGATTCGGTCGAGTTCCATTTAACCTAGTCACCAGTTCAAAAACCTCATTTCAAATTGGTTATCACTCGCAATAATGGTGTCAACGTGTAATATGCATATTTTTTATAGTGATCATCAATCCCACCATTATGCATTTTTAGAGGCATGTTAGCCTATACTAGTAAGATAGGTTAATCCCTACAGGAAGTATAGATGATCCACCATTGGGCACACCGTTGCTTAGTGGGATGCAAACGACGGTTGGATGTAAACCATTGCCTCAACCACAACTGAAGCCGTTTTTAATCTAGTTGAATGTGTACTATGTTCTTTATGTTGAGAGAGTTGCTTCCTTTATATTTGACGGATGAGTCACTTTGAAGTGAAATATCATCCAGCAAATTATGTAGGTATGAATCATTTCGTTTATCCCCATTTTAAGGATTAGTGAATCGTACCTTACATGCTAATCAGATACAACACAACATAATTATGAATAAATCCGTAAAACTTGTTATAATTAATAAATAGGTCAAACCTATTTAAATCATTTACCAACATGTTTAGGTCCATGTTTAGCACCTAAACTTCATTATAATAGGTCCTATAGACATGTCTTGGTACAATCCATAAAACTATTTAAGATTGCAGTTTAAACCTACTCTAATATGTTCTCTAGTGCATACCCACGCCCCTCACTCTTTTTCACTCTTGCATCATCCATTGCTATCCAATTGCTCTCACCCACTTTTATTCTAGTTCCAATGACAATAACACTCTTAACTTTTTATACATACATATATACAAATATATATGTGTGTGTATCACCATCCCTTTGTGGTGTTCTACATCTCTTTTTTCATGTTCTAAAGATAAAATTTTAATGATAAAAAATTATATTCACTAAGTTTTCCAATAATAGCTTGTATTTTAAAGAATAGGTAGATGAATTGGATAGTTCAATGTTTATGTTTTCTTATGGGTTACCTAAACATGCTTTTTGCATAGACACTTGATAATTTATGATATATTTAGTTTAGAGTTTTTTTTATTTGATAAATGGTTTCAACTTGAACATAAAACATACTTATCAAGCAAATCAAATTATAGTTTAAGTTTTATAATACAATTCGTAAAAAGTCATTTTTATCATTACAAAAGCCGCTTAAATCCAAATAGAAATACAACATGTCAATTTGAATTACTAGCCCTAACCATGTTTTTAGATTGCATATACGACAACACTCACTTTCATAGATCTCCATTATACTAACCTTTACCTTGCTAGAATAAGTTATGCTAATTTTTTTTTTTTTTTATTTCTTTGGGTTGGTAGATTAGTCCATAAATTAATGAGTTGAAACACAAGTTAAACTGGTTAGACTTGTTTAGCCCGCTTCTTCAATGGGTTGAAAAATTCAACCCTAACGTGTTTCTTAAATAGGTTAAACAAACTAACTCGCGAGTCATAACCTAATTATACAATATATAGATGCTAATTTTCTTATAGAATGAATCGAGTTGGAATATTCCTCCTTTATTATAATCAATAAAAAAATAACTTTACTTATTATAACTCAAAAAACTATACAAACAACTTCTAAATCATCAATGAAACCATAGTATCCCAAAATTGTTATTAAAATAAATGTTAACAAGAATGAGTGAGTTTGGTGTCTTTTATATATATTTTTATATATATATACATATATATATATATTATAATAATATAATAACTAAAATGGAAGCCATGATTGTAGAGACATGAAAAAGTTATGCTTAAATTGTTTAGCAAAACAGGAAAAATGAAGTTTATATATTATTATCGATATTTTTTTAATGAAATTTATACAGTTTATATTTATATATTTTAAAGGGAGAAAAAGGTGTAAAAATAAAACCGTAAGGTTTTTCAAATTATTTATTTTAAGAACTAAATTAAAAATATATATATATCTCAGCAATATAATCTCATTAACTTTTCTTTGTAAGTGTGATAAAAACTAGGTTCTAAAAGGAGAGAGAAAAAAACTAAAAAACTTATATACTATAACGAAAAGTGATAAAATATATATATATATATATATATATAACTTAAATCATTCTATTATCTTTTGTATTTTCATTTTAAAGCCAATGTTTTTAAAAGGTGTTGGTAGTAAAATGAGATATTGGGAGATATTTTATTAGCCAAGAACAAAAAGCTACCAGCACTACATTGAGTCAGCAGTTATCAAATGTTTTGCTTCACGAGGAAGGAATCACGGTTGCACCAATAAAATAAAGTTACTTCCACAAGAAGAATTACGTAGCTACGTCCTTCCTCCACCATAAGTTGAGGCGATCGCGCATGAGTGTTCATACATTGGGCGAAGAGCCTGAACAGTAAATGCCCCAATGGAAAATCAAGGGCGACCGGTGCATAAGAAAGAACTGAATTCTGAGGAGGAATCAGAAAATCTTTCGAAAGGCGGATCTTCCAAGGAGGAAGTTGGAGAGTCATCTGAAATTTCCTGTGAAATATGTGCTGAAGAAAAAAGCATCGAGGAAATGTTAAGAGCGAGTGAGAAATATCAACACTCGTTTTGTTCCATTTGTATTACCAAACACTTGTCAACAAAAATCCATGAAAATGTCACCAACATTCTCTGCCCAGGACTAGGATGCCAAACTCCTATTGACATTGCTGGTGGAATTTTTAGGGACATGCTTCCACAAGACGTGGTGTATAGATGGGAACGAGCGAAATGTGAGGCTTTGTTCTTAGATACCCAGAAATGTTTTTGCCCATTTAAGGATTGTTCGGTCAATGCATGAAGATGAGAGGGGAAGGGAAGATTTGATGTTGAGAGAGCTTGCGAAGGAGAAGAAATGGGGGAGATGCCCTAGGTGCAAATTTTATGTGGAAAGGACTACTGGGTGCTGACATATGGAATGCAGGTTAGTACGTATTATTATTGCTATAGCTTATCAACTTTTGTATTATATATATGCCTTGGTATTCATTATTGGAGCAGCTAGGGATTGTCCAGGGTTTTACTCAGCTTCCAGAATGTGGTGTGTTATATAGTTCCCTATCACTGATTAAGCACTAGCAGAGCAATTTTTTATATATTATGGAGTGGTTCAATCATAATTCGACCATCTATTTCCAAGCCTGTAAAATATGGATCATTCTGTAAGGTCCTTATAACTTCTGCCTATACTGCGTTGACAGATTCAAACAGTGTTTGTAATGGAATTTGAACTCAAAAACCATGCATTGTGGCAGAAGGATCTTGGTGCTTCACGTTTCATTTTTGCATTCATGGATTATTTGACAAAAGATAGGGTGTTATATGGGGGAAAAGAAAAAAAAAATATTGAGATAAATTACATTTTTAGTGTAAACTACTTACCATTTTTCATTTTGCCTATGGATGATGCTGCCATACTCTCGGAAAAGGTTGCTCTTTAAAGTGATTATTGGTTGATTTTGATAGATGTCATTATGTTGAAGGCAATTATGCCTTTTATGGTAAAATTAAGATTATTCAAAGGTTCTGGAAAGGAAAACACCATTTTACCTATTCTTGTTGCTTTGCCGGCTCAGATGAAGGAGATCAAATGGGACTAAAATCTGGGAACTGATTTTACATGACCATATAAGGATCTAAACTACTTAAAATAGTCAGAAAGGTCAGAAATTAGACAGTCATCCATTTTCTAACCGAAAACATCCATCCTATCCTAATCCATCTGGATAAAAGTCATTAATGGCAATTTATACTCAGATAATGATATTAATTGGCATGATGAAATTGAGGCACCTATCTTCACTAGGATTAATAACCACACGAATTACAGTATAATAGATAAGAATAAACAAAATTTGACTATAGAATATTTGAAGCCACCCCCACCATTATTAGTTTTCCTAACATGGTGGTGTAATATCAAATTTTCACTGGATTTTGCCTACCACTAAGCATCGTAAATGACATCTCATTTTTTATAAATCTTTTTCTAGTGGTGACTATACATGTTAATTTAGGGTTTTCATTGAAATGGGAGGAAATTCCTATAAGCCATTTAACATTAGTACAAATCACACTGATTTTTGTATTTTAGATGATTTAATTCTGAAGTTATCTCAATTTAATGGATACCGTAATTTTATTTGAGTCATAATTAAGTTATCCTTAAGACAAATTTGATAACAAGGGAGGTGAAATTCTAGAGGGTGAATCTTGGTTTTTGTGGATGATCTTATTTGATAAAAATAATGATGAATAATTATCTAAAGTAAGTATAATTTATAGTTGTATTTAAATATATAATTGCTAAATCTTATTTCCCTTAATGTACAGTAGAAAGAATCTAATTTTATATTCTAATAAAAAACTGATTAAAAAAGGGTTATCAAAATTGAAAAGCATTGCAATGAAAGACTTTGTTATATTTCTTCTCTAAGAATTTCTTAGTGTAATAGTAGTTTGTGAAAATAACCATAAGTCGTAAACATTGATTTAAGAAAGACGCCACTAATGACTCCATCAAGAGCACTTTCCATGTAAAAATAAAGAAATGAGTAAGTGTTAAAGTAATTACATATTTCACAAGGGAATGTTATGTAAAATGAGGTAAAGTTATTATCAAATGTACTATATAAACGTACTCGAGATATATGAACTCATATATACAATATAGACATACTCGAGACACTCGACCAATTTCCTCAATACTCCCTTTTGTAAATTAATGACATGAAGTAGAAGATGAATGGATCAGACTTAGAGGGAAAGAATTGTTTTATTATATTTATACTTTATGAAAAGTGATATCATTCCATTACATTTATACTAACTCCATTTTCCATCCCCGCCTTTCGGGAGGGACAGTATTTTGGAACTCAATTTCGATATAAAGCTATTGCTTCTGGGAAAGATTATGTAATATTATTGATGGATTGCCACTATTGGTGATATTGATTTCAGGTGCCAGGTTCAGTTTTGCTATGAATGTGGAAGAGAATTGAGTGATCATCATGGTGGTTGTGCTAGAGACTGACCAGCAACACTGTTGACGAACAGCTTGAACAAGATATGCTTATCAATTTATATGGCATGATTTTGAATGTAATTATGTTTGTTTTGTTGACGTGAGTAAAGAGATAGCTGTCAATAACAGAATGATAAGAAAATAAACTTAGAAATAGTTAGTTACTCCTAAATGTAATGCAGTTTTTTTTTTTATCTATATCAGATCTTCATCTTGTAACTATTTATATCTTTTTCCTCCTTGAGAGAAGAATAAGAAAAAAACTTTCTACCAAAACCCAATTTACAACATGGTATCAGAGCAACAAACTGATCCATGAATACCACAAATATCTAATCCCTTCTTCCTTTTCTCCCTTTATAATCTCGAAACAAGAGATTCAGTATGGCTGAAGACAATAGAGCTATCACAGTCATAAACCAAAACCCAAACCAAATTGAATTACACAACCCCAACAACCTGCCAATTGGTTTCAGATTAAATGAAAAAAATTTTAAGATTTGGTCACGTATGATAGAAGTCCATGCTGCAAGATTAAACAAACTTGGATATATAAATGGTCAAATCCCAAAGGTGGATGAGAATACTAGTGAATACTCAAAATGGTATATTGAGGATGCAATGGTGCGTGGATGGCTGCTTAAAACGATGGAACGCCATCTCCTTAGTCTATTCATTGACCTTCCAACAGCAAAAGATATCTAGGATAGTGTCACTCAAACGTTCTATGATGGAGTAGATGATTCACAATATTACGAAATGCGTTGCAAGGCAACAAGAACCAAGCAAAATGGACGACCTCTTCACCTGTATTACGCTGAGTTGAATAGCGTGTGGCAAGAAATGGATAGACGACACCCCATTAAAATGGTATGTACCACATATTTGTGTGTCAAACAGGAGGAAATTCAGAAAGATAGAGTCTATGACTTTCTTGCAGGTCTAGATGAGATCTTTGATTCTATCAGGAGTGACCTTCTCCAAATGAAGTCTATTCTAAGTATTGAAGAGTGCTTTAATATGGTTAGAAGAGAGTCACAACGACATGTAACCATGCTTGGAAAAGGGGAGATTGGAGAAGGCTCACAGATGGCAATGATTTCTAAGACCTCAAATTACAAAAGCACTTCTCGAACTACTGAAGATGCTGAGAAAGACAAGTTGCGTTGTAGCCATTGCAATGGAACACGCCATACTAAAGATACATGTTTTGAAATCCATGGTTATCCTGACTGGTTTTTTGAAAAGCGAAAGCAAGGTAAGGGACGAAATAGCAAACGATCAGCCCAAGCAAAGGTAGCTAACACCACAGATATAGAACCGAGTGTAGCTGCTGTTGCAACAACAACAGTTGAACCTACTGAATTTGGTGAATTGCTCTCTCTAACCAACCGCATATCTTTAGACAATTCAGGTAAAATAGAAAAAATTCTTTCTGTATCCACAGCACAAGATATTAGTTGGATCATTGATTCAAGAGCAACAGAGCACATGACTTACAACAAATCCCTATTTCAGTACATGACTCCACCGCCTAAGAAAAATGTTGTAACTGCTAATGGAGAGACCACCCCTATGGTTAGCGCAGGATCAATAACCCTCACTCCCACTATTTCTTTACATAATTGTTTACTTGTTCCTACATTGTCAAATCATCTGCTATCAGTTGGCCAAATCACAGAACAATTAGAATGTGTTGTCCTAATGTTTCCAAATTTTTGCTTGCTTCAGGATATCCGGACTCAAGCAATAATTGGGCATGGTACTAAGAGGAAAGGGTTGTACTATGTAGATGATGTTGCAACTAGTTATGTTAATCAAGTGCAAAGTCACAATGATGAAGATTTGAAGAATATTTGGTTATGGCATCATCGATTGGGACATGCATCCTTTGGTTATTTGAAAAAGTTATTTCCATCTTTGTTTGGCAATATTTCAGAAACTTCCCTTCAATGTAATGTGTGCACTTTGGCCAAAAGCCACCGCACCTCATATCCTTTAAGTTTAAATAAGAGAACAACACCATTTGAATTAATTCACTTAGATGTTTGGGGACCTGCCCCTAATATTTCTCAATCTGGAATTCGATGGTTTATTACGTTCATTGACGACTGCACTCGAATGACCTGGTTATATACTATGAAACATAAAAGGGATGTATGTGCTATTTTTCCAATCTTTTACAACATGGTTCAAACTCAGTATTCTCTTCCAATAAAAATGGTAAGATCCGACAATGGTGGAGAGTATTTGAACACTAAACTCTCACAATTTTTTCAAGCAAATGGTATTCTCCATGAGACTACATGTCCTCATACTCCACAGAAAAATGGAGTTGTTGAACGCAAGAACAGGCACATACTTGAAACAACAAGAGCACTTCTTATTGGTGCAAATGTTCCTCAAACTTATTGGGTCGATGCTGTCACTTATGCAATATATCTCATAAACAGGATGCCATAACGAGTTCTGTCATTTCAAACCCCACTAGAGGTGCTTGCCCAACATGTTCATATTCCATCCTCATCACAATTGGACCCACGAGTTTTTGGGTGTGTAGCATATGTTCATCTCCCCAAGAGTCAACGTACTAAACTTGATCCTTGTGCGGTGCGGTGTGTCTTTCTCGGTTTCCACCCTCAAAAAAGGGGCTATAGATGCTACCATCCTTCCACTTGTCGTATGTATGTTAGCATGGATGTCACCTTATCAGAGACAGAATATTTCTTTAACGATCAAACCATCTCTAGTTCTCAGGGGGAGATACTTCATGATAACTACAGTTGGATTGATCTTCCTCAACCAAATGGACAAGACATTCCTGTCGTATGTAATGAAGATTTTGGTTTAGGGGGAGAAATCCGTCCTGTCGTATGTAATGAAGATATTAGGTCAGGGGGAGAAATTCATCAGCCAAATGGACAAGACATTCCTGGTGTAGTTGTATGTCATGAAGACACTCCTGATGAAGACGCCCTATCCTCTCCTCAAGTACACGCTCAAGAGCCAACAGATATTCCTGAGGTAAGTACTCCTGAAAGCTTTAATAGTCCATTACCTGCATCAAATTTTACTTTACCTCCTAGATAGAATCGTGGGCAACCACCTGATAGGTACTCTCCTAATGGAAAAGCAAAGTATGCAATCACCAAGTATGTCTCCACTCATAGGCTATCATCACAACATCAAGCATTTGTAAATCAAATGGAGAGTATAAAGATACCTACAAATGTCAAAGAAGCTTTAGAAAATCCAAAATGGGCAGAAGCAATGCAAGTTGAAATGGATGCACTACAGAAAAATGGCACATCGAACATTGTGTCCCTTCTACCAAGTAAAAAACCAGTCGGATGCAAATGGATATTCACACTCAAGCATAAAGCAAATGGGACGATTGAACAATACAAGGCAAGGTTGTTAGCAAAGGGATACATGCAATCATATGGTATTGATTACCAAAAACCTTTTGCTCCAGTTGCAAAAATGAATACAGTCAGGATCCTATTATCATTAGTAGCAAATTTCAATTGGCCGCTGAAACAGTTCGATATAAAAAATGCTTTTTTACATGGGGACTTAGAAGAGGAAGTGTACATGCATATTCCTCTTGAATTTAATACTTCACGATCGGGAGACAAAGTGTGCAAATTGCGGAAAGCTTTGTATGGGTTGAAATAGTCACCAAGAGCATGGTTTGGAAAATTTACTGATGCTATGAAAAGAAATGGGTATCACCAAGCAAATGCAAATCATACCTTGTTCATTAAATGCAATAATGGCAAAGTTACTCTCCTAATCATCTACGTAGATGATATGATTGTAACAGGTGATAATACAGAAGAAATAAAAAATCTACAAAAATATTTATCTGCTGAATTCGAAATGAAAGATTTATGAGGACTAAAATATTTCTTAGGGATAGAAGTAGCAAAATCTAAAGAAGGTATGTACTTGTCACAACGAAAATATATACTGGATCTCTTATCTGAAACAGGTATGCTAGATTGTAAACCTGCTCAGACTCCTATTGTTCAGAATCATCACCTGCCCATTTACCCGGATCAAGTTCCAACAAACAAGGATCGATATCAAAGGTTGATAGGGAGATTAATCTACTTGTCCCATACACGGCCAGACATTGCCTATGCTGTCAGTGTGTTAAGTCAATTTATGCACGAACCTAGTGAGGATCACATGGATGCAGTTATGAGGCTTTTGCGTTATCTAAAAGGGACACCTAGAAAGGGGATAACCTTTAAGAAGCATGGGCATATGGAAGTAAAAGGGTATACTGATGCAGATTGGGCTGGAAATATCACAGATCGTCGATCAACTTCTGGGTACTTCACGTTTGTTGGTGGGAATCTTGTCACATGGAGAAGTAAAAAACAAAATGTTACTGCAAGGTCATCAGCAGAAGCAGAGTATAGAGGCATGATTCATGGAGTGTCAAAACTATTATGGATTAGACTGTTGCTTATCGAGATAGGTATTCAGCCTAAAGAACCTATGCTCTTGTATTGTGATAATAATGCAGCACGTGAAATAGCAAATAATCCAGTACAACATGATCGAACTAAACACATTGAAGTAGATAGACACTTCATCAAGGAAAAGCTTAACCAAAGGCTGATTAACATTCCTTTTATTTGTTCTAATGAGCAGTTAGCAGATGTTTTAACACCCGGAGTTTCCGTAGAAGCTTTTCAGAAAACACTAGACAAGTTGGGCTTAGAAGACATCTTCGCACCTACTTGAGGGGGAGTGTTGACGTGAGTAAAGAGATTGTTGTCAATAACAGAATGATAAGAAGATAAACTTAGAAAGAGTTAGTTACTCCTAAATGTAATGCAGTTTTTTTGGGATTTATATCAGATCTTCATCTTATAACTATATATATCTTTTTCCTCCTTGAGAGAAGAATAAGAGAAAAACTTTCTACCAAAACCCAATTTACAACATGTTTTGCTAACCCTAATTAACGTGGAAAAAGTTAAATGAGTTCTTTAGGAGTACTCACTAAGAAATCAACCAAAAAGACTCCACTTCCCTATGCACTTGCTTCTTTGTAAATTATGCCCTCAATATGAGAGGGGTGAAAAGATTATTTATATATGGATTTCCATTAATTTCTTGTATGCCTGTGAATATCGGGCTTTTCGTTTGCATTTTATTTGGATGGCAGTTTTGGCATAGGAGATGAAAGTGGGGATGCTTAAGTTTATGTGTAGGTGGAGTTGTGTAATATTCTCGCTAAAATGGAGATTGGTTGAATCTTTCTTGAATTTACATGAGGCTAGAACTGGAGCCATATAAAGATACGTCAAATGGAGAAGCCATAGTGAATGAAAACAGAGGGACAACCAACCGCCATAGGGGATAGATGATTGCCAATCCTTCCATAGTTGATTTGATCTGGTTCCGTTTAACCTGGTCACCAGTTCAGAAACCACACTTCGAATTGGTTAGCACTCGCAGTAATGGTGTCAATGTGCAGATGGATATTTTTTTATAGTGATCATCAATACCACCATAATGCATTTTTAGAGGCATGCTAGCCTATACTAGTAAGATAGGTTAATCCCTACAAGGAAGTAGAGATGATCCACCATTGGGGACGCTATTCCTAAGTGGAACACGAATCACAGTTGGATGTAAGCCATCGCCTCAACCACAACCGGAAGCCCTTTTTAATCTAGTTGAAGGTATACTATTTTCTTCATGCTGGGAGAGTTGCTTCCTTTATATTTGACAAATGAGTCAGTTCTTAGTGAAATATCATCCAACAAATTATGTCGGTATGAAAAGTGTCATTTATCCCCACTTTTATGGTTAGTAAATCAGCACTCAACATGCCAATTTAGATATAATACAACGTGATTATAAACAAATATATATATATATATATAAGTAAAACTTGATGTAGTTAATAAATAAGTTAAACCAATTTAGATCATTTACCAAAGTGTTTGGGTTGATGTTTAGCACCTAAACTCATCTACGAACCCATTTAATAAACAAGTTTTGTAAACATGTCTTAATATGACACATAAACCTATTTAAGATTAGAATTTCTAGTATTTCTAGTTTAATTTTATAGTCTACTCTTAACTTACTTGATAGGAATCATATACCTACAAGACTCATCATCAAAACAAAAGCCAAAGGATTACAAAATTTGACGGTGATGGTCCTCTTTGAATAATTAGACCACGAAGACATTTGTTTAGTTTCTTTGTTTCCATTGTGTAATTGCTTTGTATTTCAACGGGTACATTTGCTAGTTTTATAGAACAACGAACCAACACACTAATGTCAAGTGTGTAAGCTATACTTAAACCTGCAAAGACAAGAGGAACCAACCTTATTTCATTGTATTTCACTTGGAGAAAACCGGCCATCTTCACCTCATTCCACGTGGATGAATCGGTTCTTCAAGTACTCCTTTAGGACCAGTTTTGCTCTATTTTATGTTGTTCTAATTTCCTTATTTAGAATAGGGTATAAATACATGTTATTTAGGTTTTATAAGGGACTTTTGACAATCATTTTTCATATAGTATTGCCATGGAGACCATCCTCTCTTATCAATTTCCAATTGAAATTGTGGTGAGTTCTTGCTTAAGGATTATTGTACGTAATATCAGTAATTCTCAAGGCTTTCCAATTATTACTAGCGTGTAATATCTTGTATGTAATTAGATTTGTTCTTCTTATATCATCATCACGTAAAATTAGGGTTCTTCTTCTAACTAGGGTTCATGCCAATTGTTGGAACTTGGGAGTCAATTGTTCTTCTTTTCTTTGATTGGTACTGAAATTCATTTGAGGCACATCATTACTCTAACTTATTCTCTAGTGTATACCTCCACACTTTCACTCTTTCTCACTCATGCATGATCCATTGCTATCTAATCGTTCTCATCTACTTTGATTCTAGTTCCAATAAAAATAACACTCTTGACTTTTGATTCTTGTTTTTATAGTAGTCAAGCATACACCATCTCCAATGCAATAGAGTAAGATATGTTCTTACAATGTGTTTGAATAACGCTCTCTAGGAAAATTGTGAAGAATTTACGTTTAGAAAGTTCAAATGAAAGTGCAAATGGATAGAAATAAAAAAGAACAAGTGACAATGTTTCCATTTTTTTAGTACAAATACTTCCTCTCTAAAATTGGACAAAAAATGTTGAAACTCAATCTAAATAAGTATTGATTTATAAAAATAACTTGAAGATAACATTTGAAAAAAAAGGTTAGAGATAATTTTTAATGTACATATAATCATATCTTTTGGTTTCCTATTTATTTTGTTAATCAAACAATACAAAAGAAAAAATTTCTTTCCATGTCCTTCTACTTCCTTCATTCACACTGAAATAAAGATGGAAATTTTATTTCCTATCCCATCCTTTAATTTCCTTTTCACTAATTTTTTTTTCTATTTCTCTTCTTTTTTTCAATTGCCAAACCCTCACGTCAATTGCCTATATGTAATTATGGAAATTATTTATATCTTGAAATGCTTCTTGTGTGTTTACCGAGTGAAGTAAACTAAATTGCAAATAAAACTCAATCGCATAATACAACTTTTTTTATGATGCAATTTAGTTCAACCCCTCAAACCATTTAAAGTGGTTCAATCTAATACTTCGTCAATCAAATGATTTTAAACTAAACCGCATTACTTATGAATAAGAGAAACATTATAACTTATATGGGAGAATGCCCATTCTGCCTTTTACATTATTTGTTTTATTTTCATTATCTTGTTCTATTTTATTGCCATTAAATTCAAATTATGCTAACTTTACGCATTCTAACATTTATGTATTCCAATATATAATCATTTATGAAATGTGATGAGGACATTGTAGCTGACATGGGTTGATACGAGCGTGTATAATGTCAGGGAACTTCCAGAAACACACACGGCCAGAAGGCACGGCCGTGTGATATATCAAGATGATCCCCAGAAACGTACATGGCCAGGAGGCACGGGCATGTGTTCTATCAGGATCTCTCCCAGAAACATGCACGGTCTCCATACACGACCAGGGGACATGACTGTGTATTATGTCAGAACTACTCCCATAAGCTTACACGGCCGTGTACATGCCAGATGACGGACGTGTATACTTCTATTTATTTTCACGTGTACATATTTATTTCCTTTTTTATGTGTTTTCCTGAAGAGTATAAATAGTTATTAGGTCATTTTAGGGTTAACCCTTATTCAATATTCAATACACACTTTTTAAAGACTAGTTTCTCTGTGTTTTCGATTGTGTGCAATTGAAATTTATCGAAGAATAAACTCATATTCCTCTTTTTTTATTCTAGAGTTCCAATCCTAGAATTGGTCTCGGGTTTACACTTTCCTCGCTGCATCAGTTGGTATCAAAGCAAGACAAATTCCTATGGAGATGTTGGCTAACGATGGTATTGACGGCGGTCACGTTCTCGACCTTGATCGGGATGCGGAAGTCCAAGGAGTCAATCAATGGGCTCCAAGGACGGTGGTCGAAGCCATGGAACAGAGACTTGGGCGCGTAGAGCAGCGTCTGGAAGACCTGGTTGCGCATTTCGACGCCATGGTGATGGGCCACAACGGGAACAGGGGTGTTGTTGGGAATCGACCAAGAGTAACAGTCACTCGCGGTGGTCCTATCAATGAACTTGCTGCCGTGAATCAATGGAACCGAAGGCTTGATAAATGTTCCTCTGAGGAAGAGGGTGAATTTCTGCAGAGGAGGGGACAACCACCGAGAAGGGGTGGCATTGGTGGTGGCAGATACCGCGGGGTCGATGACCGATTTGACCAGAAATATGGTGGTGGATATCGACGCAACCACCAGGGCTTCGATCATGCCGATGGCGGTGACTTCCGTCTCAAGGTAGATATTCCATCCTTTAATGGTAATCTCAATATAAAAGATTTTTTGGACTGGCTTACAGAAGTCGATAGGTTCTTTAACTATATGGAGGTACCTGAGGATAGGAGGGCAAGGCTGGTTGCTTGTAGGCTGAAAGGAGGGGCATCTGCATGGTGGGATCGTTTGCAAAACCGTAGGCAAAGAGAGGGGAGGCAACCTATAAGAACATGGTACCACATGAAGAATCTGTTGCAGATGGATTTCTTACCTCTCGACTATGAGCAAATCCTTTTTTCCAACGGTACCAACGATGCCATCAAGGGCAGAGGACGGTGCATGAGTACACCGCCGAGTTTATGAGGCTAGCGGAAAGGAATGATCTGAGGGAAACTGAGGGTCAGCAGGTGGCACGATTCGTAGATGGGTTGAAGCCCCAAATTAAGGACAAAATAAGGGTGACAGTGTTCAGGACAATCAATGAAGCCAAGAATTTGGCCCTTCGAGCTGAGATGATGATCCAAGAACAGAGTGCAAGGCTAGGTGGAGGCAAGAGAAGCTATGTTTATGATAATCTCGGCAGTAGCAGCAGGGTGGTTGGCGAAAGGTCTAGAGGATTCATTGAGAAACCAGCGGGAAGCATGGAGAGAAAAGAAGACAAAGCTGAGGGGAAGAAACCTCTTGAGAGCAAAGAAACCCCAAGGAAAAATAATCCATATGCCAAACCAATTTTGGGAAAATGCTATAGATGTAATCTGCCGGGACACTGATCCAATGAATGCCCGAATCGACGAGCTATAAACATTGTCGAAAGGGAAGAAGAGGAGGAAGTGTGCTGTGAGCCGGATGGTGACGATGATTACTATGATGAGGCTGATGATGCGGTGGAACCAAACTATGTAATCAAGAGGATGATGCTAGCACCGAAACAGGAAGGTAGTTCACAACGACACCAGCTGTTTCATGCTAGGTGCACGATTGGTGGGAGAGTGTTTGACTTAATTGTTGATAGTGGGAGCTACGAGAACATCATCGGAAAGGAGGTTGTGAAACGACTCCAACTATCGATAGAGAAGCATCGGAATCCTTACACCATAGGATGGATTAAGGCAACGGAGCGAATCGAGGTGAAGGAGAGGTGTTGGGTTCCCTTTTCAATAAGCAAGTATCGGGATGAAGCATACTGCGACATTGTCGATATGGATGCTTGTCATTTGTTATTCGGATGGCCTTGGCAATTTGACATAGATGCCCAACATGCTGGGAAAGAAAACAAATATAGATTAGAGAAAGAGGGCGTGAAATATACGTTGCTGTCATTGACGGATAAGCGACCTAAAACCCAAAGGGTGGAAGAAAATCTTTTCTGACGATCACTCAGTCAGAAAAGGAAATGACCGAAGATATTAAAGAATCTCGTTTAATGCATGCTCTTGCAGTGAAGAATGCGGGAGAGAACATGGATAGTGTAAAGGCTCCGGAGGAAGTAAAAGGGGTATTAGAAGAGTTTAAAGAGGTAGTGTCGGAAGACTTACCAGAAGGGTTGCCTCCATTGCAAGACATCCAGCACCACATCGACTTGGTGCCTGGAACTAGCCTTCCTAACCTCCCTTACTATTGGATGAGCCCCAAAGAGACGGAGGTCCTACAAGAGAAAGTCCAGGAATTGCTAGACAAAGGATTCATCAGGGATAGCATGAGTCCATGTGCCGTCCCAGCGCTATTGACGCCCAAGAAGTATGGGAGTTGGAGGATATGTGTAGACAACCGTGCAATCAACAAGATCACAATTGGGTATAAATTCCCAATTCCTCGCATTGAAGATATGTTGGACAGGCTGAGTGGGGCGGTAATCTTCTCAAAAGTTGATCTTAGAAGTGGGTATCATCAGATTCAGGTCAGACCGGAGGATGAATGGAAGACCGCCTTCAAGACAAAGGAAGGGTTGTAAGAATGGTTGGTTATGCCATTCGGCCTCAGCAATGCACCTAGTACCTTCATGCGCGTGATGAATCAGGTACTTAAACCATTCATAGGGTGGTTTGTAGTAGTATACTTTGATGATATCCTGATATATAGCAAGACTAAGGATGAGCATCTAGTGCACTTGAAGAATGTATTGACTGTGCTGAAAGAGAATAAGCTCTACGCTAATCTCAAAAAGTGCATATTTATGTCACAAAAATTGTTGTTCTTAGGTTTTGTAGTGAGTGGTGAGGGTATCACAGTGGATGAGGATAAGGTAAGGGCCATTAGAGATTGGCCTACTCCCATAACCATCACCGAGTTGAGAAGCTTTCTAGGGTTAGCAAGATTCTATAGGCGTTTCATACGGCATTTTAGTACGGTTGCTGCCCCATTGACTAAGTGCCTGAAGAAAGGGAAGTTTCATTAGGATGGGGAAGCTGAGTCGGGATTTGCGATGCTCAAAGAGAGATTATGCAGTACGCCGGTGTTGGCCTTACCGGACTTTGACAAACTATTCGAGGTCGACTGTGATGCTAGTGGTGTGAGTATTGGCGCTGTGCTATCTTAGGAAAAGAGACCTGTGGCCTTCCATAGTGAGAAGCTCTATGAAGCCAGGAGAAACTGGTCCACTTATGATAAAGAATTCTATTCTATGGTTAGAGCTCTAAGGATGTGGGAGCACTACTTGGTTGGAAAAGAGTTTATCCTATACTCTGATTGTGTCGCCTTGAAACACCTAACTAATCAGACCCGCATCTGCAAAGATATGCATGCCAGATGGATACAGTTTCTGCAAAAATTTCCATTTCGCCTGATGCATAAATCCGCGGTCCAGAACAAGGTGGCAGACGCATTAAGTAGAAGGACAGATTTGTTAGTCACCATGAGGGCTGAAGTAGTAAGCTTTGAACAGTTGAAGGAATTGTATGAAGAAGACGCGGATTTCGGAGCTATATGGAGAAAATGTACCAATCAAGAACCCAATGACAGTTACTACATCCTGGAAGGTTGTTTAATGAGGGGTAACCAACTTTGTATCCCTGAATCCTCCTTGAGGGAGAAATTGATTAGAGACCTACACGGAGGGGGATTAGCTGGACATCTGGGGCGTGACAAGACACTAGCAGCAATAGCTACAAGATACCATTGGCTTCAGTTGAGAAGGGATGTAAGGCGAATCGTGCAACGGTGTTACATCTATCAGACATCCAAAGGACATTCTCAAAATACTGGGCTGTACACTCCGCTACTAGTACCTGAGAATATCTGGGAGGACCTATCCATGGACTTCGTATTAGGTTTGCCTCGTACCCAACGAGGTGCTGACACTATTTTTGTGGTTGTAGATAAGTGCTCCAAGATGGCTCACTTCATTCCTTGCAAGAAGACGACTGATGCACAAGGCGTTGCCAAGCTATTCTTTAAGGAGGTAGTTAGGTTGCACGGGGTTCCCAAGTCAATCACTTCTGATAGAGATACCAGGTTTCTCAGCCATTTCTGGAGGACGCTATGGTACATGTTTAATTCTTCCCTCAATTTTAGCAACACAACCCACCCTCAAACTGATGGGCAGACAAAGGTGACGAACAGGACCCTTGGAAATTTGATATGAAGAATTTGTAGAGAGAAGCTGAAACAATGGAACTTGGCACTCTCTCAAGCTGAGTTTACTTATAACAATTCCATCCATAGAACTACTGGGAAATCGCCTTTTTCAGTGGTCTATACCAAGGCGCCTTCTCACGCCTTGGATTTAGCTTCTTTGCCCAAGGGTGTTGAAACCAATGTTGCTGCTAAACACCTAGCGGAACAATACCACACTATGGCATCTGACGTGAAAGAGCGAATTGAGAGGGTTAATGAGCAGTATAAGAAAGCCGCAGACAAGCATCGGAAGAAGAAACTGTTCAAGGTGGGAGATCAAGTGATGGTGTTCTTAAGGAAGGAACGCTTTCCCGTGGGCACGTATAGCAAGTGGCAACTAAAGAAGTATGGCCCCTACAATATTGTCTCTAAGGTCAATGACAATGCTTATGTGGTTAGGCTCCTGAAAAGCATGAAAATCTCAAAAACCTTCAATGTAGCTGACTTATCCCCATTCTACACGGATGACGAACCCCTATATCCAGAAGAGAACTTGGGGTCGAGTTCTTCATTGGTGGGAGAGAATGATGAGGACATTGTAGCTAACATGGGTTGATACGGGCGTATCTATTACAAGCACGAGCGTATATAACGTCAGGGAACTTCCAGAAACACACACGGTTGCACACACGGCCAAAAGGCACAGCGGTGTGATATACCTGGATGATCCCTAGAAACGTACACGGCCTCTTACACGGTTAGGAGGCACGGCCGTGTGTTCTGTCAGAATCTCTCCTAGAAACATGCACGGTCTCCATACACGGCCAGAGGACATGACCGTGTATTATGTCAGAACTACACCCAAAAACTTACACGACCTGCATACACGGCCGTGTACATGCCAGATGACAGATGTGTATACTTATATTTATTTCCACGTGTATATATTTATTTCCTTTTTTACGTGTTTTCCTGAAGAGTATGAATAGTTATTAGGTCATTTTAGGGTTAACCCTTATTCAATATTCAATACACACTTTTTAGAGACGAGTTTCTCTGTGTTTTAGATTGTGCGCAATTGAAATTTATCGAAGAATAAACTCAGATTCCTCTTTGTTTCTTCTAGAGTTCCAATCCTAGAATTGGTCTCGGGTTTACGCTTTCCTCGCTACGTCAAAATGAGTAAAAAGAAGTTGAATTATCTTATAATAAAGCATGAATGTAAAGTAAAAGGGCTAATTTAAAAATAAATGAAGGAAAGCTACATCAAAATATATCAATAAAAGATATAATGAAATGAAAAAAATAAATTAAAAAATAAAGACAATTCAAACTAAAATACAAATATTTTAAAGCAGTTCAATTCGGAGGCTGTGAATATAGAAACCCATGTTGCTTACCTCTTATTTACATCACCCTATTAATGGCGTCTAAAAGGGCCATTTTAGAGAGTTTTTTTTTTTTTTTACCAAAAGAAAACCGATATTAGATATAAAATGTTTCGAGTAGATCAGTTGACTCCATATGAGATGTTCTGTCGATTCTAGAGCAATTGCATTGGCATGAGTGCTCCTGGCGTTGTTGGATTTTGACGCCGGACCTCGTGCTACTATTGCTGTTTACTCTATGCAGATCTGGGGACGCAACTCTCTAATCAGTTAAGACGGTACTCTTCATTTCTTTGCTGAGAAGCTCCACCTCTAATATAGCCCTTTGACAAAAGGAAATCACTTCTTTAACTTCCGGTTGCTTTGAGCTGAAAACTACCTTACATCTTCCTTTCCAAATATACTACATTACAAGACACAATTTCGCCTATAAAGTGAGAGCCTCATGTCTACTACTCACCATCCCCTCTAAGCACAAATTCATCGATACATCTAATGTTGTTTTTTATCAACTTCAATCCGAGTCCTTAGAGCAACAAACCATAACAACTTCATCCATGGACAACGCAGTAGAACATGTTCAATAGTCTCATTGCATGAGCAAAAACTACATCTCATAGATTCAGCAATACCCCTCTTTACAAGAGTACAATGAACTGATACTGCATTATTCATCATCCTCCAAATAAAATGCTTTACCTTAGGTAAAGAAGGACAATGCCATATCTTAGTCCATGTTGCTTTATCAATCTGGTGGCTGGAAGAAGCTTCCTTATTTGCTTGAAAAGCTTTGTATCTAATAAAGTTATATGCTGACCTGACACTACACTTTCCAGATCTTTCATGTGGCTAAATGAGGCAATCAGGCATCATTTTGTAAGAAAATTATATCTCTTGAATAGCTTTGTCTATTTGTTGATCAAACCATTTATGCAATCCAATTGCTCTCCAAGATCTAGACACTTCATCAATTGAATCCACAACCCGCACTCTTTGATTGACTAGACATGTTTTGAAGTTTGGTTTGAAACCTTTCAACTTGTTTGCTTGTATGGATATGCCATTACCTAATTGCCATAAACCACCCAGGGTAGAAAGTCCCTGCCATGGAGAATACTTGACGCCTCGTGTTACCTAAAAGAAAGAGAAGCTTGGAAAATATATACCCTTGAGTACACGTACCCATAATGCATTAGAGTTTGAGTATGCTCTCCAAGCCAGCTTTATGAGCAGTGTAGAATTGAAATCACATAAGTCTTTGAAACCTATACTCCCTTTTGGCTTTGGCAATGAGACTTTATCCTAGTACAACCAATGTATCATCCTTTCTTCATTCACTTGACCCACCAATATTGTGCTCCTAAGGAATTTACCTCATTTCACCACTTCTAAGGAAACTTAAAATAACTCATTCGGTACATTGAGATAGCTCCTACCACAGCTTTGATAAGTACTTGTCTACCTACATTAGAGAGTATGCACCTCTTCCAACTCTTCAACTTTAATCTAATTTGATCTTTGACAAAATGAAGGGCCTTGGATTTGTTCCTCTCCTAAATTGTTGGCAAGCCTAAGTATTTACCTAGATTTGTTAAAATAGGAACTCCCAATGCTTCACTAATCTCAAACATCTTCTCTAGAGGAGTATCTCTGCTAAAGAACAAGCTTGACTTATGGAAGTTGATTTTCTATCTAGAGGCACTACAATAATTTTGTAAAATATTGTTTAGGACCTAAATATTGTCAATTGTGGCTTCCACAAAAAATAAGCAATTGTCTGCAAACAAAAGATGGGACAAAATGGGGTAAGAATGTCTAATACTCATCCCTTAAAGGTGCCTCTCTTCAAGACCTTTCTCTAAGTTCCTAGATGAGACATCAGCAACTAGGATAAATAGATATGGTGAAAATGGGTCACCCTATCTAAGTTCCTTAATCAGGTGCATCTATCTAACCACTTTTGCATTGATTAAAATTTTATATGTTATTGGCATAGCACATTCCATTACTCAATTAATTTAGACATTATAGAAACCAAATTTATAGAGCACTACTATAAGAAAATCCCATTTTATTCGATCATAAGCTTTATTCATAGCTAGTTTTAAGGCATTGTATCTCTTATTCCTAAGTTTCTTGGTCTTGAGGAAATGGAATACCTCATGCACAACTATAGTGTTATCATGCATGACTCGACTTGACACAAAGGCACTTTGAGGCATGGAAATGAGATGATAAAGAAGAGGTTTCATCAATTAACTAGTACTTTAGAAATGATCTTGTAACAAAAATTACATAGACTAATCATGTGAAAATGCCTAACTTCCTATGGAGATGCTACCTTAGGAATGAAGACAACATCAGTGAGATTCACGTTAGGAGGAAGCTTACCTAAATTGAAAAAGGATTGAATTGCCTCTAGTATGCTCACCCCTACTACATGTTAGTATCACTAGTAGAAAAACCTTAGGTGTTCGTGAGGAACAAGTGCTTTCAATGACCCAAGCTAGAAGACTGTGTTTCTAATTTCATCGACCAAGACTAGGTTTCTCAATATATATTTCATCTTGTTACTAACATGTGTGGAAACCATGTATAGCACATTTGCCCAACTTTTCCTTCCCTTATATTTGAGAAGATTCACATAAAAATCATTGAAAATGCTCATAATTGATTCTTACTTATCAATCCCATCTCCCTCATTGTCCTTTAATCTGAGGATTTCATTTCTTTATATGTGCATGAGAGTAGACTGGTGAAAAAATTTTGTATTTCTATTACCTTCTCTTAGTCAACTCACCTTGGACCACTACTACCAATATAGTTCTTTTCTTTTCTAAAGTAACTCAAGCTTGTCAATTAACTATCTCTCAAGTTCTCTATTCATTTGGCTTCCTTTTTCTTGAATTTCATCCAACTCTTTTTGTGTACACCTTATTTCAACTATGTTGTTTTTAAAAGATTCATGACCCCACTCACTTAATCTCAAACGGCATCTCTTCAACCTAAACCTTAGGGGGAAAGGATGGTTGGTAAGGAGAGGCCCATTTTAGAGGAGTTAGATTAATAGATATCTAAACTTATTACTCCTTAAAGATGATGTGAGAATTAACATTAAGATGCAATTGTGTATATTGAAGAATCAATTATTTGAGATTCATAATGTTGTGTACATTTACAATATAAGTACAATAATGCCCCCTAACAAAAATTTTGATTTACAAAAGATTGACTCATTTGCACTAAGGACAAAAGTATTAATATTAATTCTTTCCGAGATAAAGTTACCGATACTTTAGTAATGTTTGGTTTTTAATACTAGACAGTACAAAGAGTATTAAATAATACAAAACAAGAAAAACAAGACAAAACAATTTTTTTATAACATGTTTGGTATGTTTAGTACTAGATAAAATTTTTTGTGATTTTCATTGTTTGGTATTGTAAAGTACTACACTGAATATAGTATTTTGATAATTTTACCTTTTGTATAATATTATAGTTATTTAATTATACTTTTAATATTGTAAAAATAAAAACAATTTAAAGAGATTATTTAATTCACATAATTGAACGAATTATTTAAAATAATAAATGTAAATCATTTATTTTCTATGTAATTAAAAAAATTAATCATTTACATTATAAATTACAATAATTTGTCTTATATTTAATAACCATAGTGTTAATTAAATTAATATTATAAAAAATTAATACATATTAAATTACAATAAATTGCCTTAATATTTAATAATTATAATGTTAATTTAATCAATATTATAATAATTGGGGACATTTTTTAGATTTCAAAATACATTTTTTTTTGTCCTATGAAATTAATTTTTGTACTTTATTTTATATGGTACAAAATTTAAGCATTTTGGCCAGTACTTTAGGACCTCTTTTGTCTAGTACTTAAACTAAATATGCAAACCAAACGAATGATAAAAAAATTTGTCCAATCCAGTATCACAAAATCTTGACAACCAAATAATACCTTTAATTCCAAAATAAATAAATAAATAATTGAATTGGTAAAAAATAAATAAATAAACTGATAATAAAAAATACGTTCCTAAACATATTGGTCAAATATCATAATCTTTTCAAGTATTAAAAAAGTAATTTATTGCCAAAAACTTTGTAAACTAATAGTATGGATACTAATTTCTTTATAGAATAAATTAGGTTTGAATCTCCCTCCTCTATTATAATCAATGAGAAAAAAAAAATAACTTTACTTATTATAACTCAAAAAACAAACAACTTCTAAGTCATCAATGGAACTGTAGTATCCCAAATTTGTAATTAAAATAAAAGTAAAATAGTTTCAACAAGAATGGGTGATTATGGACGCCATAATTGTAGGGATAGGGAGAAGGAAGTTATTATATTGTTATTAAAATTTTTTTTAATGGACTCGTAAGGTGGGTGTATCTTCCAACGGTTTATATTCATATGTTTTAAAGGGAGAAAGAGACATTAGAAAAATCTTAAGTTTTCTCAAAATTTTTATTTTATGATTTATATGTTTATTTTTTTTTTTATTTTAGGACCTAAGCTATCAAAAATGAGTCAAAATAGAATTCCAATTATTTTTTCTTGTAAGTGTCGTAAAAAACTTGGTTCTAATAAGAAGAAAGAAAAAAGAAAATAATAAAAAACGTATATACTAAAATAAAAATGATAAAAAGTATAGGTCCTGAAAAGTAAGAGTATGAAAAACTTAAATCTTCTGTTATCCTTTAGTATTTTCATTTTTGAGGCTATATTTTTAAATTTTTTTTCCATTTCAAAACTTAACTTTAATGACTTTGTAACAAAGAGAAGTGAAGATCTTATTTTAGCATATTTTTAAAAACATAGATTCCAAAATAAAAACCTTAAAAACATAAATATTAAAATTAAGAAAATAAAATAAATCCTTTTAATGTATTTTTTCCATTTAAAAGGTATAGGTACGTAAAATGAGATATTGAGATATTTAATTAGCCAAGAACAAAAAGCTACCAGCACTTTAACTTTAAGTCAGCAACTTCCCGAGGAAGGAATTAGGGTTGCACCAATAAAATAAAGCTACTTCCACGAGAAGGATTTCGTAGCCACGTCCTTTCACCACCATAAGTTGAGGCGATCGCGAATGAGGGTATACACATTGGGCGAACAGCCTGGAACTGCAAATACCCCAATGGAAAATCAAAAGCCATCAGTGCGTAAAAAAGAACTGGATTCTGAAGAGGAATCAGAAGATCTTTCAGAAGACGGATCTTCTCAGGAAGTTTGAGGGTCATCTGAAATTTCCTGTCAAATATGTGCTGAAGAAAAATGTATCGAGGAAATGTTAAGAGCAAGTGAGAAATGTCAACACTCGTTTGGTTCCATTTGCATTAACAAACACTTGTTTACAAAAATCCATGAAAATGTCACCAACATTCTCTGCCCAAGACTAAGACTAGGATGCTGTTGCGAGATTCACAATTTAATTAAACTAATTTAGTGTGATTTGTTTATATTTTTAATTTTCTAGAATAGCTCATATATAATTATCAATTAGAGCTATCGATTAATTTTTTTTCTTTATTATTCTCTAGGATACTTATCAGATTTAATATTTTATATAATCATATATATGTACCAATACAGAACAAGAAAAATACAATCCTTATATTCCATACATGTTCATATGGTATCATAATAGGAACTCTATTTCTTAAATCCCTAGCCTTCATCTATATTAGTCCATCTCCTTCCTCTCTATTCCTTTTTTTTTCATCATCATGCCTGAGATTGTGAAGAGTATGCCCACTACAAACCTACCTACATCCACAACTACCACTCAAGTTCCTAGCTCGAAATCCCACTCCATTCAAATTACCACAATTAAACTAAATGGAGAGAATTTCTTGCACTAGTCGCAATCTATGTGCAGGTATATCCATGCTAGGGACAAGATGGGATATTTGAATGTAGAAAAGGAGCTTGTACCTAGTGATTCTAGCTATGCTACATGGATGGGGAGAACTCAATGGTGATGACATGGTTGGTGAATTCGATGGAGGAAGACATAAGCTCCAACTATATGTGCTATCATATAGCCAAGGAGCTTTGGGACAACGTCAACCAAATGTACTTAGACTTGGGAAATCAATCTCAAGTATATGAGTTGACTTTGAAATTGGAAGAAATCCACCAAGGTGAGGATATTGTCACTAGGTATTTTAATTCCCTAAAATGTCTTTCGTAAGACTTGAATCTCTTTAATGATTATGACTAGAAATGTACTAATGATTGTAACCATTATTAAAAAAAATGGAGGATAATCGTATTTTTAAGTTTCTTATTGGACTTAACATGGAGTTTGATCAAGTTAGAGGTAGGATCATTGGTAGACAATCGCTTCCATTGATTGGTGAAGTGTTCTCTGAAGTCTATTGTGAAGAGTGCCACTATCTTATTATGCCGAGCAAGAAAAAATCTAGCAGTCCTATTGAAAACTTTGACTTTGCGGTTGAGGTGAATGCTAGCCGAAATACTAACAAGAAATCCAATGACAAATCTCATGTTTGGTGTGATTATTGCAACAAACCACATCATACACATGAGACATGCTGGAAACTTCATGGAAAGCTAACAAATTGGAAGGGCTCTCATGAAGGATGGTTTAATAAGACTCTTGCTACACATGAGGCAGATTTGGGCCCCTTCAACAAAGAGCAAATTAATCAAATCTTAAAATTGCTAAAGTTTAACTCGGGTTCATTCAGTGCTCCAATGCTTTTGTGGCTCAAGGAGCTAATAATTTGAAGGCATTATCTTGTCACTCACTAAATTATTCTACTCCTTATATCATAGATTTGAGAGCCTTTAATCATATGATGAGTTTATCTAGCTTATTTCATTCTTACTATCATTGTTTTGGCCATGAAAAAATCCATATGGCAAATGGATCTTATTCTTCTATAGCTAGCAAGGCTTGGTAAATCTTTCAAAAATATTTCCATAAAGAATGTCTAACATGTTTATTAACTTACTTGTAATCTACTATCGGTTAGCAAATTAACAAAAGACTCTAACTGTCATGTTACTTTCTTTAAATCATATTGTGTTTTCCAAGAACTGAACACAAAGAAGATGATTGGCAGTACTAAATTAATCAATGGCCTCTATTATTTTGAAGATCAAGATTCCAAGAATAAAGAAGTTCAAGGTTTAAGTAGTATTAGTTCTACTCTTGTTAAAGATATTATGCTTTGGCATTATAGACTAAGGCATCCTAGTTTTCTTTATCTTAAAAAACTATTTCCTAGTTTATTTGAAGGATTGGATTTTTCTAAACTATATTGTGAGAATTGCATTTTATCTAAGAGTCATAAGACTATTTATCATCCTAAAACTTACCAAGCTTCAAAACCATTTTACTTAATCCATAGTGACATTTGGGGTCCGTCAAGGATTAATACACCCTCAAATAAAAAATGGTTTATGACATTTATTGATAATCATACCTGTTTATGTTGGGTTTACCTGATGTCAGAAAAATCATTGAAAAACTATTTAAAATGTTTTACTCAATGATTGAAAACCTTTTTAAAACCAAAATAAGGATTCTTTCACTTAGATAATGGAATTGAATACTTTAAAGGAATTCTTGGAAGTTTTTTCACCAAGAAAGGGATTCATCATCAAACTACTTGTGTCAATACACCTTAGCAAAATGGTGTTGTTGAGCGAGAAAATAAACATCTTCTTGAAGTTTCTCAAGCTATTATGTTTTCAATGAATGTTCCCAAATGTTTACAGGGAGAAATTATCTTAACTACATCTTATCTTATTAATAGAATGCTTACTCGTGTTCTGAACTATATTACTCCTCTTGATTATTTAAAAAACATTTTTTTCCCGAATCGCAAATACCTTCAAATCTTCCTATTAAAATATTTGGGTGCACAATTTATGTTCACATAAAAAGTAAAGGGAGATCTAAACTTAATCCAAAGGTAGAAAAAAGTATTTTTATTGGCTATTCTCTAAACAAAAAAAGGATCCAAGTGTTTTAATCCACAAACTAAATAATATAAAAAAAAAAAAAAAGTTATCTTTACGAATGTTACATTTCTTGAAAGTAAACCTTTCTTTCAAAAAATTTCTCTTCAAGGGGGAATAGGTGAAGAAGGAAATTTTTAGGATATTTCTATTATTCCTCTACCTAAAACCATTGATTCTACTGATTCAATCATGCCAATTACTGGTTCTATACCTAGTACCACATCTAAAAATGAACTTTTAAATCAAGAGGAAAATAGTAATACTAAGGAAACAAGTGATCCATAATCTATTTTTCCAAACATTTCTAAATCCTCGACAGGGAGAGAAATACTACCCATAGTTCCCACAAAACATGGTAAAGAGTTCCTAAATTATTCAAGGAAGAAAGGTCATTAGAAAAACAAGAAGGTCATGGTTCCTTTATCACCAATCTAATCAGCTACTCTAAGAACAGAACCTAAAACTACTTTGGGTATCCATTACATTTCTCTTTTTCATACTCCTCATTTCCCTAATGATCTAAATGTTGATTCTATTCTTTATTCAATACCTAATACTGTGTCTAGTGATCTAGAGATTCCTATAGCTATTAGGAAAGCTAAATTTTCCCCTCATCCTATATCTTAGCATCTTTCCTATGCTAAACTCTCAAAGAAACATAATGCTTTTATATCTAAGTTATCTAACTTGTTTATGCTAAGAAACATACAAAGAAGCACTCAATGATCCTAATTGGAAATCAATAGTAATGAAAGAGATTAATTCTTTGAAGAAAAGTGGAATGTGGGAAGTTGTTGATTTACCTAAAGATAAAAAAAACCTATCAGGTGTAAATGGGTGTTTGTAGTGAAGTGTAAGGCAGATGGGAGTATTGAGAGATACAAGGTGAGATTGGTTGGAAAAGGTTTTACTCAAACATATGGAATTGATTATCAGGAAATCTTCACCCCTATTGCAAAACTCAACTCCATCTGGGTATTATTGTCTTTAGTTGCTAATTATGACTAGCCATTACACCAATTAGATGCTAAGAATGCATTCTTGAATGAGGATTAGAAGAAAAGGTGTTTATGAGCCTACCTCTAGGATTTGAGATGATGGTAGGACAAGATAAAGTCTGTAGACTTAAAAAATCCCTACATGGCTTCAAATAGTCTTCGAGAGTTTGGCTTGAATGTTTTGGAAAAGCAGTGAAAAGCCATTGTTATCATCAAAGCCAAGCTAATCGCACAATGTTTTATAAGGAATCAAAGAAAGGTAAGATCTCTATCTTAATCGTCTATGTGGATGATATAATCTTGATAGGTGATGATTGTAAAGAATTAGCAAACTTAAAGAAGAAGTTGGCATGAGATTTTGAGATTAAAGATCTGGGATTATTGAAATATTTCCTAGGTATGGAGTTTGCAAGATCAAGGAAGGGTATCTTTGTAAACCAAAGGAAATATATGCTTGATCTTCTTAGTGAAACAAGTCTCCTAGGTTGTAAAGCTACAAATTCTCCACTTAACGTTAATTTAAAGCTTGATCCAACTAAAGCTAAAGATGTGATTGATGAGGAAAATTTTCAAAGTCTTGTAGGGAAATGAATCTATCTATCTTACACCTATCCAAATATAGCTTTCATTGTGACTATGGTTAGCCACTCACCTAGATGAGAACATTTTGATGCAACTTATATAATACTAAGATACCTAAAATAAACTCCTGCAAAAGGTCCCACATTTCAAAAGAATAAAAACCTACAAATAGAGTCTGCACTGATTCAGATTGGGTTGGTTATACTACTGACAAGCATTCTACTTCAGGCTACTTGATGTGCTCAAAAGTGAATCCAAGCACAAGAACACAATTCCAAATTACAATTGTACAATGTCAATCAAACAAGTCCACAAATCTTAAAATGGCGTGAAGACCAAATTGCCAAGTGACCCTAATTTGCATGGAAAAATTGCTCTGATATCAAAAGATGATGTGCCTAAAACGAGGCATAAGCACACAAAATTCAATTGAAAGACCAATTACACAATGGCAATACAATTAGTCCTCCAATTGTGTAAATCCCCAATTCTTATAAACCAATTTCACAATAAGGATGTGATCAAGATTGAATATCCAAGTAAGATAAGCTCTAATACCAAAAGATGATATGCTTAAAACTAAGTCTAAGCACACAAAACCAATATTGAAAGACAATTATACAATGTCAATCAAACTAGCTTCCAATTTACATAAACCCTTTATCTTATAAACCAATTTCCACAATAAGGACATGATCAAGATTGAATCCAAGTATGATAAAGCTTTGATACCAAAAGATGGTATATTTAAAACCAAGTGAAAGCATATGCAATCAAACAAGTGGAACAACTCCTAATCAACATAGAAAAACCGAATCAACTTCAATTATGCGTAAACCCTAAAAATTGCTTTTGTAATGTAATTTGTTGGTTAATCAATCTTGACACCAAATGATGTTGTGCTCAATGGAACTAAGCACACCACATAAGATCAAGTGAGATTCCAAATCACCAACAATACAAAATATTGCTATGAGCTCCTCTTCATAAAAGAATTCCACGTAAAATAATGAAAGACAAACTGAAGGCAATATCAAGATACAAATCCAATCAAATTGATAACAACATATGAATAGAATTGGACCTTTACTTGACACCAAAAATTAGAACAAGAACCACCCTAATCAACATTAGATATGACACACTAGTTATGAAAAGGAAATCAACTTAGCAAATTGATATTACTCACAATTCACTAGGTTGCAAACTTGCCACAGTTCCAATTGGATTGAAATTGATAAAAGTCATATGAAATCTCAGGACCAACCTTAATCTCTCATGAAAAATTGCAGCAATGGTAAATGTATTCTCCTCCATTAAAACCCGACTTAAGCAAGTATTTCTACTTACTCTCTTTAGGGTTAAAATGACTAGAAAATTACAACTATACCACTATAGGGTGGCTAGTCCTAAAACACCAATTACAACCAAATAAAATGTCCCAAAAATTTACAACATAAATGGTTCCAAGAAAATAACAAATAAATAAAAATAGTCTTCAACATGTTAGCTCTTCAATAGGATTCATCAGTTCAGCTCATCTTTGGTTTAGGTTGGTCCATGAATAACCCACAAGCTGAGTCTTAATGAGTTTGTCCATTGCCCTGTAAAGCCCAATACTAATGAGGGTCCTTTTTTAGCAAACGATCCCAGAATTATTTATATACTAACATCTTTTCTATTACTCTTGTATTTTGTATTCCAGCAAGCACACTTATTGGGCTTTATAGAGTGATAGACAAACTCACTAAGACTCAGCTTGTGGGTTATCAATGGACCGACCTAAACCAAAGATGAGCTGGACCGACGAATTCCATTGAAGAGCTAGCTTGTGAAGACTATTTTTTTATTTTGTTATTTTTCTTTGAACCATTTATTTTATAATCTTTTTGGACATTTTATTAGGTTGTATTTGTGGATTTAGGATCGGCCACCCTTTAGTGGCAATTATTGTAATTGTTTAGACATTTCAACCCTAATTGGAGCAAGTATAAATACTTGCTAACCAGGGTTTTTGAGGGACTTTTAAACATTTGAGAAATCTAAAAAAAAAGTTACCATGGGAGCCTCCTCTTCACACCATCTACTCTTATCAATTTTACTTGTGAAATTGTAGCGAGTTGGCTTAGCAAATCTTGTGAGTAATATCAAGATTTTACTAAGTTGCTTCTTGTTATTACTAATGTGTAATATCTAGTGATAATAGGTAGATCTTTGTTTATCTATTCACGCCTAAATTAGGGTTCATATATTTCTTGGTTTTCATGTCAATTGTCTTGGTTAAGAAGTAAATTTGCTGCTTGTTGAAGTTAAATTAAAAGACTTGTTGTAGCTCCTTGTGGTTGATAATTTTCATGAAAGGGAAGAGGAGTAGAAGTGTATTATTGATTCAAATTTCAAAAATTGAAAATTACCTCATTTGTGAAGGAAGTGGAGGTGTATTCTTTGCTTCTGTTGTTTCGAACATAAGGAGTTTAGTTATGCATTTTCAAAATTGAGTGTGTGGATATATGGAAGCTATTTGATTTTCAAAACACACATTAAGTGATAGAAGTTATTATGTGTTCATTTGAATTTGAAAGCGGCTTCTTACCATTTGTGGAAAGGTTGTAATAAGTGAGATCATTTGAATTCATTGCTACCTTGCTTGTAAGTTGCGGTTTGAAAGTGTGTTGAAGTGGAGGAGTGCAAGTGTGGAAGAGTGTGTGTGTGTGTGTGTTGTACCGTATGTAAAAAAGGTATGTGTGTGTAGCATTGTATTTGTGTATTAAGTGAAGGGTGAGTGTGTGTGGTGTTGTGTTTTTGTGTGCTGAAGGAAATAGGATTGCAAGTGGTCATGTAGTGGTGGTGAGTGTTTGCACCGTTAGCAAAGGAAGTGTATGACGTTGTGAAATTGCACATTTGTGTGTGTGGTGAGGTGTTGCACATTGTGGTTATTTGTAGTGTGAAACCATGGCAAGAAAACGAAGGTTTAAGTAGTAAAATTTGAATTCAAAAATAAACATTTTAGTGTAAAAGTAATTGAAACTTATTACTTAAACACTTGTTGGTTAAATTTAAATTCTTAACTACTTGGAAGTATTTATTTGTGCTTTAATTATTTTACTTGACTTTACTTGAAGTGACAATAAGTATTTCTTGTATTGTTTGTGTGTGCACCGTGGATGTGTGAGGGTGTGTTGTTAACTTGTTAAAGTTAGTTAGCAACCATGTCAAATGATGTGTATACTTCTACTACTTTGGTACATCAAGTATTGACTTCTTCTCCAACCATTGATGATGGATAAAGAGAAAATTTATTCCATACTTCTTGTAAGGTACAAGGAAACTTGTGTGTAATTATTGTTGATGGTGGTAATTGTACTAATGTTGTAGCTGAATCATTAGTATCGAAGTTGAAACTTGTAACTACCCCGCATCCTAAGCTTTATACATTACATTGGTTAAATGATCAAGAGAGTCTTTGTGTGACCCAAAGGGCTAGGACACCCTTCAGTAGAGAGGATAAGTACTGTGATGAGCTTGAATGTGATATTCTTCCTATGTGTACATCCCATATATTGCTTGGCAAGCCATGGTTGTATGACAAGATGGTATTATATGATGGGTATAGAAATACTTATATGTTCCAACAGGATGATAAACGTATAGTATTGAACCCTATGTTGCCATCAGAGGTCCAAAAGACGCAAAGACAGATAAGACAACCATCAAAGATTCCTGAAGATCATAGCCACATGATCAAACCTTCAGAGGACCAAACTATGCAGAGGCAAATATGGTAACCTTCAGAGGTTCCTGAGTGATAGGAATCAAAATCCGTCAAGTCCTATCATTAGGGCTAGAGCCAAAGGTTTTCAAATCTTGGCGATGAAGGCCCATTTTAAGCACATCGACCCCGGAATTATTTGTTTTCTAATCTCTTTTCTCTTATTCATGTATTGTATATTCCAACAGGCATAATTATCACGCTTTACAGGGCGATGGTCAAACTCACTAAGACTCAACTTGTGGGTTATCCATGGACCGACCTAAACCGGCAATGAGTTGGGCCGACGAATCCTATGGAAGAGCTAGCATAATGAAGACTATTTTTATTTGTAATTATTTACTTAGATTATTTATGTTGTAATCTTTCCTTTGAGACACTTTCATTTGCTTGTAATTGTCTTTTAGGACTAACCACTATAAAAGTGGTATAGTTGTAATTTTGTGAACTTTTTAACCCTAAAGACAACAAGTATAAATACTAGCTTAAGTAGGGTTTTGAGGAGGCCAATTTTCAGATTAAACACATTCACTTTACGTGAAAGAGCTTAAGGTTTCCCTAGTTCAATTTCCTCTTATCAATTTCAATCCCAAGAGTTGAGATTATGGCGAGTGCGACAATTGAAATCGTGAGTTATATCAATTCCTAATTGTTGTGTATTCTTTTCTTCTCTAGTATGTAATATCCAGGGTTGGATTGAATCATTTCTTGGTCAGATTTGAGTTAGTTTGATTCAAAATAGTGTGCTTGTTTTGAGTACTTTATTTACTTGTTATTAACCATCATCAATTGCTTATTATTTGAACCGTGAATTGCTTTTCTATAAAGGGCGATCTCGGAATTGATTTTGTTGTTGATCTTGGATTTACGTGGTATTTCAAGATTAATTAGTGTGTTTTAAGCATTTTGAATCATTGTGGTTGATTAATTCATTAGTTATTGAATTTGGATCTCCTTGCACTCCATTAGAAATCACGCAATTCCTAACTTGTTGAACCAAATTCGATTTAATGCATTTAGGGTTGGTTTTTGTTCCATTTGATTGTGCTTAATCCCCTTTTAGGCACACCATAATTTGGTATCAGAGCAATCACATTTGGATATTCAATATTGATCACGTCATTGTTCACGAAATTAGTTCATAAATATTGAGGAATTGTGCAATTGTTAAACTAGTTTGATTGACATTGTTTGATTGTCTTTCAAATTGGTTTTGCATGTGTTTAATCTTGGTTTTAGGCACATCACTGAGGCTCCTAGTTACACGAGCTAAACTATAGAGCACAAAACTTGTCAGACACAAATGTGCTAACCTTCAGAGGATCCTGAGGGTCAAAGTCAGATGAGTCAACCACTAGAGGACCAAACTATTCAAAGACAGTTGCGTCTACCTTTAGAGGTTTCAGTGGGCCATGAGCAGTTGAGCAAACCATTAGAGGGCCATGAGGGTAAAAAATATACAGGTGAATTAGGAGAGAGGGCAATAATATCAATGGAATGGGTTGAGACAAGAGAGTCCTTAGTGGATAATAGACCATTATATGTGTTGCTGATGAGATATATCCTAGAAATGGAAGAGAGAAAGCAATCACCCCCATGGTATTTCAAATATTGGGATTCTATAGTGATACTTCTTCAGATAACTTACTAGGAGGATACAAAGTCTCTACTGCATTTGATCTATCAGATTTGAGGACAAATCTTTTTGAGGCCTGAGGAGATGATAGGAATCAAAATCCTACAAGACCTATCACTAGAGCAAGAGCCAAAGGATTTCAAATCTTGGCGATGAGGGTCTTCTTGGAACAAACTGATCCCGGAATTATTTATATACTAACATATTTTCCATTACTTATGTATTATGTATTCCAGCATGCATACTTATTAGGCTTTATAGGGCGATGGACAAACTCATTAAGACTCAACTTATGGGTTATCCATGGACCAACCTAAACCGAAGATGAGTTAGACCGACGAATTCCATTGAAGAGCTAGCTTATGAAGACTATTTTTGTATTTTTTTTTATTTTTCTTTGAAATATTTATTTTGAAAGCTTTTAGGACATTTCATTTGGTTGTATTTGTAGATTTAGGACCGGCCAACCTTTAGTGGCATAGTTGTAATTGTTTAGACATTTCAACCCTAATTGAAGCAAGTATAAATACTTGCTAACTAAGGTTTTTGAGGGACTTTTGAACATTTGAGAAATCTAAAAATTGTTGCCATAGGAGCCTTCCCTTCACGCCATCTACTCTTATCAATATCACTTATGAAATTGTGGCGAGTTGGCTTAGCAAATATTGTGAGTAATATCAAGATTTTACTAAGTTGCTTCTTGTTATTACTAATGTGTAATATCTAGTGATAATAGGTTGATCTTTGTTTATCTATTCACACCTAAATTAGGGTTCATATATTGCTTAGTTTTCATGTCAATTGTAAGGATCGGAATTGAATTATTCCATTGAATTTGATTGGTATTGGAATCCACTTAATGTACTTCTAATTTGGTTCACGTCATTGAGGGTTGTGGATCCTTGATTTCATGCCATTTGGGGATTTTATCTACAACTTGTTCATGCCAATTTCATTGTAATGGAATCAATTGTATGTGTGTTATTGTTGATTGGTATTACAATCCCTTGAATGCATCATCTTTTGGTATTAGAGCAATTGTTCCATGCAATTAGGGTCACTTAGAAATTTGGTCTTCAAGCCATTTTTTATATTTGTGGACTTATTTGATTGACATTGTGTAATTGGTCTTTTAATTTGGTTTTATGTGCTTATACTTAGATTTAAGCACATCATCTTTGATATATTATGTGGAAGTGAGGAAGTGTACCATGACTTGAAGGTGTAAGTGATGATAGAAATCAAAATCCTACCAGACCTATCATTAGGGTAGGAGCTAAAGGATTTCAAATCTTGGCGATGAGGGTCCTTTTTTAGCAAATCGACTCCGAAATTATTTGTTTACTAACCTCTTTTCTATTACTCATGTATTGTATATTTCAACAGGCACACTTATCATGCTTTATAGGGCGGTGGACAAACTCACTAAGACTCAGCTTGTGGGTTATTCATGGATTGACCTAAAGCAGCAATGAGTTGAACTGACGAATCCCATTGAAGAGATAGCTTGTTGAAGATTATTTTATACTTGTAATTTATTTCTTGGAACCATTTATGTTGTAATTTTTTGGGACATTTTTATTTAGATGTAATTTATATTTTAAGATCGGTCACCCTAAAGTAGCATAGTTGTAATTTTGTGGACATTTTTAACCCTAAATGGAAGGATCTTGGTTCTTCACATTTCATTTTTGCCTTTAGGGATTAATTAAAATATCATCCAACAAACCATGTAGGTATGAATAGTATCATTTATCCCATTTTAAAGGTTAGTAAATTGATACTCAACATGCTTATTTAGATATAACATGATATGATTATATTTAGATGTATATAAATAAAACTTAATACAGTTAATAGATGAGTTAGGCCAATTTAGACTACTTACAAAAGTGTTTAGGTCCAAGTTTAGCATCTAGGCCCATTTATAAACCCATTTAATAAACAAATTCTATAAACATATATCGGTATGATCCATAAACCTATTTAAGATTAGGGTTTCCAATATTTGTAGTTAATTTTATACTCTACTCTTAACTTACTCTAATTTGTTCTCTAGTGTATACCTTCACACCTTCACTCTTTCTCACTCATATGTCATCTATTGCTATCTAATTGTTCTCCTCCACTTTGATTCCAGTTCTAATAAAAATAACACTCTTAACTTTTGATTCTTATTTTTACAGTAGTCAAGCATGCACCATCTCTTTGTGGTGTTCTACGTCTCTTTTTCCATAGTTTAAAGATTAAGTTTTGATGATAATTGATTATATTCACTAAAATTCTCAATTATATCTTGTATTTTTAAAGAATAAGTAGATGAATTGGATAAATCAATGTCTAGAATTTTTTTTTATAGGTTATGTAAACATGTTTTTCGCATAGACACCTAATAATTTTTTATATGTTTTTTTGTTCAATAAAGGGTTTCAACTTGAACATATAACTTGTTTATTAAATGAATTGTATTATGGTTTAGGTTTCTCAACACAATTAGTAAATAAGTCTTTTTTTTTTTTTTTTTACACAAAAGTCAATTAAATCCAGATAGAAATACAACATGTCAATATAAATTGCCAACTTTAAGCATGCCTTTAGATCGCATATACTACAACACTCACTTTCATAGATCTCCATTATACTAATATTTTGCTTGCAAAAATGAATAATAAAGAAATAAAATTACTATTCTTAGGGAATAAAAAATAAAGAATTAATAAGCATTATTTTGTTTCATTGCATTTCAAGTGTTATTGGTAACAAATTAGGAATATATCTAAAAATATTAACATATCCCTTTTTTTCTTACTTTTGGTTGAAAATATCATAAGGGAATAATTATTCCTTTTGTTATTCATGGATTCAATTAAGAATAGTGTAAACCTACAGAACACGAAGAAATACCGAGCTATAGGGGTGCTAAGGTTGTCCGATATTACCTCTTCGATGCTTAAATTGGAAGGTTAATGGAAGTAATGAAACTAATGTAAAGAGAGCAAGAAGGCTAAGAGTTTTTCTCCTCTTTTACCTATAGATGGTTCTAGGTATTTATAGATGGCACTAAGGTGCAATTGGTTGTAGAAAGCATAAGGTATGTCCATGATTGTGCATTCGGAGTGTTCAAGTAGCAAGAGAGTAGGCAATTACAGGAGTTAACGATCTACAACAAGTCTTATCTGCAGTTAACCAAGTCTAAGAGCCATAAAGAGAGAGGCTGAGTTGCCACTCAAGCCCATGTCTAAGCTTTTTGTGTAAAGCTAGATATAGGCTTGAGCTAGGCTTGGACCCCTAGCCAAAATAGCCTATCAACATTTGCCCTATACTCCTTTTAGTGATTAGGTAATAAAGAGAGTATAGTCCAAATAAGCTATGAAGACATATATATAAAGGTAGCTGGCCAACCTAGGACATTGGATTTAATATCTCAAGCAACAAACCAGAGTAGGCATGATATCTAAGCTATTTGGGGAGCATTAATAGTTTTTAACCATGAGTGCAACTATTATGACAAGTGTGGTGACAAGAATTATTGAGCATTAAGTAAGATTGAGTACGTACGACCTCTATGGTCAAAGAACTCAAGCCATGGTGAAGGAATCCGACCTCCTCATGGTGAATGAATCTAACCTCCTCATGGTAGACCGATGTCCCCTAAGCTGGAATGAGGAGGTACAACCTGCTTCATGTAGGTGAAATAATGGGGAAGCCATCTAGGAGACAGCCGAGTGGTTTTTCAAGTTTTAATTTAATTTGTTTTAATGTACATAAAGTCAAGCACATTAAACACCAATGGAAACATGTCAAGTGTTAAACAATTGGCTCTAATACAATAGTTATGTGTAGATGCATCACAATCATTTGTTTCAATGTGGCACCACGTATTAAGATCTCTTCATCTAAGGTCGTTTCAATAGGCTATTTCTTCGATATCTACTTGCCTCAATATTTGTGCTCGACTATATATACTCAAACCGGAGAGATAGAAACGCCTTTGCTTCATTTCTGAATTATTAGCCAAAGTATACTACCTTGTTCGATTTATCCAAATCTTCTCATTCTCCTTCTTACCAATATCTAATCTTTCCTTAGACCACATTTCCTTATCTAAGTATGTTAGAAACTAGATTAAGTTCCTCTCAAATCATCATAGGGTAAGGGCTTATGCTAGCACCTAAGCTTGAGAGGGCTATTCCCTCCCAAAAAGTGTTGGCAGTGATGGTAGATAATGACACTAAGTCCACTGGCATGGTGGTGACAATGGAAGTGGGTAAGCAATTAGCTATTGATGAACTATTAAGGGACATCTACAAAGATGATGTCAAGGGTAGAAAACCATTGGTGCCACTATACAATAGCGCCGGAGTCAGCAATGATGAGCCAAACGGCATCCAACACAAGTTATTCGATAGTGACATCAAGAATGTCTTTTTGTATTTTAAGCCTATACCTTAAAGGTAGTAGGTAGTCAAGCTAAACCCACTTGATAAAGTTGCTTTAGTGAGAGAGCAGGAGTTCTTCATAAACTTAAGTACCACCAGGTTAGCCCCTATTAAGTCATTCCAAATTCATTCTAAATCTTGGTGGCCTTCAAGATTTTTTGTACTAATCACAAGATACGGCTTACTCCCAAGCTATTTCGATATTTCCACACCATCAAAAAGAACAAGTCAATAATAAGGTGGTACTACTTAACTTGCCAACCAAAGTGTAAGTCGTTTAAAGGTCTAACTTCCTCCATTCACAAATAGAAAGACAAATTTGCTAAAGTTAAATTGAATGACAGCCTCAACTTCTAAACCAGATGGGTCGAACTAACCAAGACCAGGCTTATAAACCTCCTTGAAAATGATAGGTAAGCAACCGATTTCTTACTAAGGCAATTGGGTGAGCTACGACAATTTTACAACACAAAGATGATTGTCATCATGTAATTTAAGATTAAGGCTATCTCAGAGGATAAAGGAGAGAAAGTTCCTTCCAATGAGAAAGAGGGGGGCAACAAAGAGGGTAAGTAAAGAGAGGAGGGTGAAGGTATTATTTGTCCCTCTGTCATCATGCTAAAGTGGATTAAGCTAGAGAGATTTTCTTATTATTGCTTCTTAGGGGGATGACTCTTATTAGCTCGGGCTCAGCATAGTGCTTTCCCTTCTTTTGTTATAACTTTATTTTCTTTTGTCTATCTCTTAACTTGGTTTCTCCCTATTTTGCCTTTGTAGAGGTGCAACTTAAGAAGGTGAATCTAACCCAACTCCGAGCTTAAAATAAGGTTATGGCCAAGAGCAAGAAGGATAGTTAAGGCTAAAGTGGCAAGGCTACCTCTCTTTGACCCAAGGAAAAGTGGATAAAAATCAAGGAGTTACAGTTACTCCCAAAGGGACGTCCTATTGTAGAGCCTATTGGGAAGGGCAAATAGATAGAGAAGTCCATCATGCTCCTAAAACCCAATAAGAGGATGAGGGAAGAGGACATTGCGACCAGTTACAAAGGTGAGAGGAGCACTACTAAGGCCAACCAATATGTCCTAATTGATGAGGATGTGATCAAGAGCCCTTTAGCTAACCTAAACTAGAAGCAAAAGGTAGAAGCTAGCTTAAGTACCGTAGACAAGGCTATTCAACCTAATAAGGGGCTCTAAGAGCCATCTCCTCAACCCAACACACCACAAGGGTGCTCCTTAAGCCTAAGTGCTTTGATATGGGGACTACTCTATATTCCAAGCTAGGATATACGCATAGGGGACATGGTCATAGGAAACCCTAAGTTATGCCACCAAATTATGTCCCATATTGTGTTGTTGCTAAATTGAGGTGAAATTGGCAAAAAGGGATCCAAGTTGACATATGATAATGTGGATACCTTTATGCAATCCCGACTATATGAGGTTTGTTTCCTCTTCCTTCTTCCCTTTTGCTTTATCCTCTGATTCCCTCGAGCATTATCATTTTCTTTCTACAAGCTAATACCTAGTATCTATGCTCTACCACACCCTTCAAGAGGAGAGGAGGAAGGTAGGTGTTCTTTACCTAGATTATGAAGATATTTGAGGGAAGAAACAATATTACTTTAAACAAATTGTAGATCTCTTGTATAGGACTCAAGATTCAAAGAATGCTAAGGCTTCACATAGCAAAAAGGTAGTCACTCTAAAGGGCCTTGTGAAGTAAAACTAAGTTTAAAGGGAGGAACCAGAGCATCAAACCAAGGTTTATGTCAATAAGAATAATGCACTTTAAGATGAATTGAATAAGGCTTGGAAGGAGAGGGACGAGCTATCTGATGGGAAAATTTCTGGCACTGTCAACCTCTTTAGAACGCAATTTGGATGATTAACCAAATTGCTCATATTTTATCTTATGTCTTTATTTCTAATAAACTTTGAGAATAATCTTACAGGTACAATTATATATCTCCATGGGATGCCAAAATGTCCTACAACTTCAATTGGACACAGAACATTTTTCTGGATAACAATCAAAGACCCGCTGTGATTGTTCTCTATTCTGAGGCATTGGACCATGAAGATTTATGTTATTTTGTATCTTGTAAATGTTTATTGAACTATTTTGGTTGTATTTTGGTTTTGGGACACTTTTATTTCTTTGTAACTTTCATTTAGGGTTAGCCACCTTAAAAGTAACAAACTTGTAATTTTGAGCACTTTTTAACCCTAGGAGTAGCAAGTATAAATACTCGCTTAAGAGAGGGTTTGAAGAGCTTATTATTTTGCAGATTAAACACCTCCTTTCACGTGAGAATTAGGGTTCATACCTTGGTTCCAAACTCTTATCAATTTGAATACCAAGAGTTGAAATTATGGCGAGTGCAGCATCTTGAAATTGTGAGTTATATCAATTTCATTTTGTTGTGATTTCTTTTCTTCTCTAGTGTGTCATACTAGGGTTGAATTGAGATAGTTCTTGGTCAGAATTACTTGTTGTTATTCATGACTTCTTATGCTTATTTGAAGGAATTATCAAATTGATCTGATTCATCTTTAAGGATTTCCTTGATAACGTGTTCTTCACTATTAGAAAAGGGATTGTTTTGTTATGGTTTTCTTTTGTCAAATTGAGGATTCATTTGCGTGGATTTCATGAAATTAGAGTGTTGTTAGAAGGCATTTCATTGTGGTATTCTAATTATATTATTGGTTGTTTGAATTTCATCATTTCATCATTAGGGTTCATTTGAAAAGTGCCCTTTGTGGATCCGATTTTGCCTTGACTTGAGATAGTTTTTCTTAAGTCTTTTAGATGTTCTTTTAAGTGTGTTTAGGCACATCATCTTTTTGGTATCAGAGCTATATCATATTTGGATTTATGATTGAACACATCATTGTTGTCTAATTGGTTCAAAAGCATTGAGATTTGACGCTAATGTTCATGAAATTGAAGTTAGTTTGAATGACATTGTCTAAGTGTCTTTCAATCTTGGTTTTGTGTGCTTAAAATTGGTTTTAGGCACATCATCTTTTGGTATCAGAGATTGTGGTTGTGAGAAGGGATTATGTGATTTTGAATTTTGGAAATTTAGGGTTCATGTTCTTACATCATCAATTCCAAAGTGCGTCGTGTGTGTGAAGGTGTTTGTGTGTTGTGTTGTGCAAATTGGAAGTGGAAGTGTACAATTTTCATAATTGCATTGTGTGGGATAATAGGGAATTTATTTGAAATTCAAAAACATCCATTAAGTTAAGGAAGTCATTAAGTGGTATTGATTGTGTTCCATTTGAATTTGAAATTTGATTATTACCATTTGTGGAAAGTGCATTAAGGATGTTTATTTGAATTTGTTGCCATGTTGTGGAGTTGTGTGGATTAAGGTGCTACACATTAAGATCAATTGTAGGTGTGAAACCGTGGCAAGAAAGGAAAATTAAAGTAGTAGAATTTAAATTCAAAAACAAACATTAAAGTGTGAAAGTAATTGAACTTATTACTTCAATACTTGTTAGTTGAATTTAATTTCTTAACTACTTGGAAGTATTTATTTGTGCTTCAGTTATCTCACTTAACTTTATTTGAAGTACCAATAAACATTTCTTGTATTGGTTGAGTGTGAGCACTATGGGTATGTAAGGGTGTGTTGTCGTGGTGTGGTGAAGTGTATTGAGGTTGTTGAAATTAGTAAGCAAAAATGTCAAGTGAGTTGTATTTGTCTACTAACATATTGCATCGGGACTTGACTTCCTTTCAAACCATTGATGAGGGACAAAGAGAAAACTTGTTCCATACTTCTTGTAGGGTACAAGGAAACTTGTGCGCAATTATTATTGATGGTGGTAGTTGTACTAATGTTGTAGCTGCATCATTAGTATCGAAGTTGAAACTTGAAACTATCCCACACCCTAAACCCTATACATTACATTGGTTGAATGATCAGGATGGTCTTTACGTAACCTAAAGGGCTAAGGTACCCTTCAATATAGGGGACAAGTACTATGATGAGCTTGAATGTGATATTCTTCCTCTTTGTGCATCCCATATATTACTTGGTAGACCATGGTTGTATGACAGGATGGTATTACATGATGGGTATAGAAATACTTATATGTTCAAAAAAGATGGAAAACGTATAGTATTGAACCCTATGTCGCCATTAGAGGTCCAAGAGATGCAAAGATAGATAAAAAAACCATCACAGAATCTTGAGGATCATAGCCACATGATCAAACCTTTAGAGGACCAAACTATGCAGACACAGGTATGCCAACCTTCAAAGGTTCTTGAGGGCTCTAGTGACACGAGCCAACCCTTAGAGCATAAAATTTGTCAGACACCGATGTGCCAACCTTTAGAGGATCCTGATGATCATAGTCAGACGAGCAGACCACCAGAGAGCCAGACAGTTCAGAGACAGTTATGTTCACCTTCAGAGGTTTTAGAGGGTAATGAGCAGTTGGGCCAACCATTAGAAGACCATGAGGATCAGCAACATACAGATGAGTTAGAAAAAGAGGAAACAGTTTTAGTGGAACAGGTTGATACAGGGGTAACTTTAGTGGATAATAGGTCATTATTTGTGTTGCAGAAGAGATACATCCTGGAAATGGAGGAGAGAAGACAATCACCACCTGTAGTATTTCAGATATTGGGATTCTGTAGAGATATTTCTTCCGGTGACTTGCTAGGAGGAAACAAAGTCTCTACTGCATTTGATCTACTAGATTTGAGGACAAATCATTTTGAGGCCCGAGGAGATGCTAGGAATAAAAATCCGATAAGACCTATCATTAGGGCAAGAACTGAAGGATTTCAAATCTTAGCGTTGAGGGCCCATTTTGAGCAGATCAACCCCGGAATTATTTATATATTAACTTCTGTAAACACCCCATTTTTGCCCTAGGAATGAATAATAATCAATAAGGATCAATTTTCAATTTTTTTCCAATTTCTCTAATTTAGCAAAAATAATAAAAATATTAAAAAAATAAAAATAAATAGGAAAACACATCAATTTTGAAAAAAATGGTTTTAGAAATGGCAATAATAAATAATAAATAATTTTTACTAATTTTTGAAATTTTAAAAAATACAAAAAAATAGAAAAATCGCATTGCATATATGCAATTTGTGAATAAAAGAAAATCAGGAAAATGGGCTAACCCAGCTAGTTCGGACCACGGGCTAAGGCGCACGTAGGGGGGCTCGGTCGCAGGTTCGAAATGCAGGGGAAGCAGTTTCCGCGTTTTGCAATTTTTTCACTTATCCAGGATACGTGGCAGCATCCGATTAGCTGGAGGGAGCACACGCGCCGGGCGGGTGATCGTCTTCTACCTTGGGTCCGAGATTGTCGGCGGAAGAAAAAATTCGAATTTCGGCCGTTTCGATTTGATTTTTCGCACAAATCCAACAGATCTTCAACAGAAATAAGATAAACATTATCTAATTGGAATCAAATCAATGGATTTACACAAATCAAAGTTGGTTTTTTTTTAACCAAAAATCCGATTAGCTTCGATCGAAGGAAATCTGAGCTTATCCAGTTCGGTTTCAAACGCCTATAAATAGGAATCGAAGGGAGGAAGCCAAATAAGAGATCACAATTGAGAGAAAGTGAGAGGAAGGAGCAAATCGGAGAAGAACCCAAAGCTGCGAGCACCGACCGGAGTTGAACCACCACCAGGAGAGGATCTGGGAGTGAACCACCGCTACCATTGGATTCAGCACCCTCAAGAAGCTAGGATTCGACACTTCACCCATTGCAAAAGACCGCCGGAACGCCGTAAACAAGCCCTCTCCGCCGCCGTGTCTGACCGATCTAACCCGACCCGATTCGACCCGACCCGCGCACAGATCCGGATCCAGGAAAGTCGAATTTTCAATTATTTAATTTATTTATTTTGCTTATTTATTTTCTTTCCGAATTTATTTATTTATTGGTTATTTATTTATTAATTTGATGGTTATTTATTTAGTTATTTATTTATGTTTCATGTTTTATTTCCATGAGTAGGAAAATGTAGGAATTAGGTTTTTAGGATTTAATAATGTAGAAAAAAAATAATGATAAAATGAAATTAAAAAAAATGTAGAAAATAAACAAAAATATTAGAAGAAAAAATAAAACTTTAGATTTCAAAATAGGATAGATGATAACTTAAGATAAAATCACAAAAATTCATAAAAGTCATAAAAAAATCATAAAATCATAAAAAAAATCATGAAAATTAATAAAAAATTCAAAAATTATAAAAATGGGTTTTAGCACTTAGAAAAACCATTTTCCTCAAATAAATCCAAAATTGATGTTTTTTCATAAAAATCATTTTCAAAAAAAATTAAATTAAATTAAAGCTTAAGCTTAGATTTTTTAGAAAAATCCCAAAAATGATAAAAACATAAACCAAAAGAGATTTCAAAAATTAAAATTCACAAACACACTTAAGGTTTTCAGGAAAAGCGAACTACAGCTTGTTTGATCCTGACTAGCAGGTACGTAGGCACCCATTCGGGTCAACCCATAAAAATGAATGAAAAATCATTTTTCTTGAAATAACTCAAAAACATAATAAAAAGTAACAGAAAATAAAAATAAAAGACATTTCTAAAGAAGAACAATTTTAGGAGATTAGGTGGTAACTGTAAGGTTTTAATAGGTGAGCCTCCAGACTTAGAAACTCTGGTTTTCCCTTTTCCTCTTTTCACAAAAACGAGAAGAGAAAATAACGACGACTAGTGGTCCAAATTAAGACTAATCCGCTCATTTAGTCTTAATTCAATCTTTCCCAACAACAGTTGGGTGGCGACTCCAAAAATCAAACGAAATTCCTAACTCAAGTCAAGGATCTACATTAGATGAGCATAGGGTCTAGTCTAGATCGGATTAGGAATGGAAATTCAAAAATTAGACTCGATAGGATGGCGACTCCACTGGGGACCCATGCTAATAGGCTAGCCACCTGAATCTTCTCGAATTGTTCTCTTTAAGAAATGTGTTTCAATTATTACTCTGTTACTAACTTTGCAGGGATTAGTTAGATTTTTAGTTTTCTTTACTATGGGGGTTCGCATGCATATGTTTGTGTGAATAGATACGGTCGAACCCGGACCATCCTAAAAACCTAAGATAGGGAGCCATTGTGTAGGTTTCGGGCGAAGTGAGTTGATTCACCATTTGGGACCGATTAGGCTACCCCACCTAATGCTTTGATATGGCCTGAGATCCATTTCTCCGAGAATACGGGAGGCCATAGAGCTCGGGAACCACTTAGAACCAACCTGCTTGCATACATAACATCATAGGGTTGACAATTGATGACAATGTAATGGTTTGTTATTTTGTTCATGGAGTTCAAGACTATTTCCCTGTAATTGTTTTCATAGTTCTATTTGTAATTAGGCGATTTCTCATTTTTAATAGATGGCTAGCACCGCAGTCGACCGCCTCCTCCGCAAAGAAATTCGGGTGTACAAACCTTTGGACCCAAAGTTGGTACTAGACCATTGGTTTACCTTGTACAACCCAGAGGAGCAAGCCTTCATCCAGCAAAAGATCGGCCCCATCCTCTCACTGACAAAGATAGAGGTGAATTTTCCTTTGGTACGGGCCATGCTCCAATTATAGGAAATCGAGCCCGCAGCTTTCTTTATTGGGCCGCATGAAATCACCCCTACCCTGAAAGAGTACACCAAGCTGCTACAAGCTCCAGCACTGACCGATCAAATCTATATGCTAGACCTCGAGGCCGAGCCAACCGGTACCTTCAGCAGATTACTAGGCATCCGTAAAACAGCAGTCAACAAAGCCCTAGCAGACTGTAATGGATATTGCATACGGATGGATGATTTAAAAGCCTGGTTCATCGCCCGAGAGGACAATGGGGATAGAAAGGACATCCTGTGTGGGGACCCCAAGACTTACAGACAGAGAAGGGTGAACGTTTTCATCTTAACAGCCTTCGCCACCATACTGTTCCCCACTGGAACTTTCTATGTTCACTACCGGGTTGCAGAGCTGGTGACCCAATTCCTGGAGGGAAGATCTTACATCCCGGCTCTATTGGCTGAACAGATCCAGAACTTGAATTTCCTCAAGAAGAAAGGTCATAGGATTCTCCGCTCAAGCCTCAACCTTCTGCTGATATGGTTTATGAGCCACCTTAAGTGCTTCGGGCTGAATATGGTCCGAAAAACCGTAGCCCAGCAGGTGGATCTTGTGGACTCATGTATAGAAAAGGTGAAGCTACCCGACGACCTTACCAGCCACAATTGGGTAGAGGTACTTAGAAGTTTCAGTGCTAAGGATATTCTGTGGACAGCCAGGTGGAGTTGCTGCGACAAAATCATTTTGACCTGCAGTAACTTCCAAGCAGTGCCTTTAATCAGAATCAATGGATGTATCGGATATCACCCCAACTCAGTGGTTTGCCAGTTTGGTACTATCCAAGACATAGTTTATCGGCCCTCGCTGGAAGCAGTCACCTTTGAGTATCAAGACCCGAACCTATTGGTAGCCGAGAAGTTTGCTAAGCTGGCAGGGGTCAAAGCACTTTAGGAAGCCAGAATTGAAAGCCCGAATGTGGACCTCGGGGAGTTAGATGGCGAAGTGGGAAAACACCGAGCCACCAAAGAGTTTGTAATCCGCCAGCTATACCAGACAGGGGAAAGAGCATACCGGGTTCCAGATATCACCCAACCAAGACCAGACAAGATCAACCTAGAGACAGAAGTATACTTAGAACAGGTCAAGGCCCGAATGGAGGTATACTTTGAAGTTACAGACTATAAGAAAGACATCTGGAAGGGACGTTTCAAAGAATCCGACCAAAGGAACAAGGCCTTAGAAGCACAATTAGAGAAGTGCCAAGCCAAAGTCAAAGAATTAGAAGCTGTCATCAGTGGGAAGTCTGAGCCTCTACAACAAAAGACTAAAAGAACTAGGAAATAGATCATTATTGTAATCTTTTATTTTGATTATTGAACTCCAGAATTTGCAATATTAATAAAAGTAAAGTTTCAATATTACATTGTCGATCAATTGTCAGCCCTTTTATTTTTAGCATCCGCGTGACACATGCATATCATTTTGCATTCATTACACTAAAAAAAAAAAAAATGCGCGTCCAAGTATCAAAATAGCTCCCAAGCAACCAAACCCTCCTAGAAGTTCAATTCTCACATGATCAAGAACAAAGATGGCCAACAGTAGCAACAACCGCAACAACACCAATGCTGAAGCTGCCTCGGACTCTAGGATCATGTCCCTAGAACAAACGGTCCAACAACTGGCTGCCCAGGTTCACCTCTTAACTGAAAGCATCGGCCTCCTATGCAACACTCAACCAACCCAGGAAGAGTATTCAGGGGCCAGAAAGGGAAAAGCAGTGGAGGGACAGCCTCCAGAATATGAAGAGATCAATTCCCACCTTAACCCGGCCTTTGAATATGAGCCGAAGGTTAACCAGGGGCCGACCTCTGATGACCTGAAAAGGGAGATGGAGGAGAGGCAGAAGGAGATGGAGAAGCGACTCTTCCAGCAGCTACATGATAAGATGAAAACAATTGAGGGCCCTGATGGTTTTGAACAGGCTGGAATCACCAATCTGCCAGCATACAAGGAAGAAGTATACCCTGAAAAGTTCAAGACCCTAGAGTTTGAAAAGTATGACGGGACCGGCTGCCCCAAAATGCATACCAGGCTATATGCCCAGAAAATGAGCAAGTATGCTCAATATGACCAGCTCATGCTCCAGACATTCCAAGACAGCCTCACAGGCCCTGCACTGGTCTGGTATGCCCACCTCGACTTCAACATTGTCAACACTTAGGAGAAGCTAGCCCGAGCCTTTTATGACCAATATAAGTTCAACATTGAAGTTGCCCCATCTGTAATCGACTTGGGGAGTCTCCGAAAAAGACATGCTGAGCCGTTCAAGGAGTATGCTCAGCGCCGGAGAGCTCAGGCCGCCAAGGTAGCGATCCCGATAGCTGAAAAGGAATTGACATCCATATTTGTCAATACCCTGGACAAAACCTACTTTTCACACCTGGTAGGCCAGACCTCGTCAAGTTTTGCAGAGGTAGTAGCTGCGGGATGTAGAATTGAAAATGCCATCACCACCGGCAGACTCCAAACAATGGAGCCTCCCAGGGTCACACCGACACAAAGGCTTTTAGGAAGAAACAGAGCTAAAGAGTCCACTGTCAGCACGGTCCATTCCGGTAAGGCAGAAAAATCTGGGACTCATGTGACGTTCCAAACCACAAGTACCCCAGCACAACAACCCACGACAGGTCATACCTAGGCCGACAGGTCATACCTAGGCCGTCAGGGTCCCAAGACAGTTCACTCCAATCCCCATACCGCTCAGACAGGTCTTCGCTCGGTTGAGGGCGGACAACTTGATTAATTTCGAGCTCCCCAATGACTAGTACAGGCCTAAGAACTTTGACTCAAACCTCAAGTGTGACTACCACATGGGTTAGGAAGGGCATTCTACAGATAGGTGCTGGAGGCTCCGGTACAAGATCCAAGACTTAATTGACGCAGGAATCATACAGCTGGATTTTGTGAATGCCCCAGCACCCAATGTCAACACCAACCCGCTGCCCAATCACAAGCCCACCATTAATATGATCACATCTGAGGAGTTGACTCCCAAAGAAGCCCCTAAGCAGAATACGACGGAGTAACAGAAGAAGCAACCTCATCAAGCTCTAGAAGAAGCACCAAAGGCACACATTAAAAGAAGGTGGTTAGCCAGAGACACAACGGTTGGCACTTTAGGAGAATCATACGGGAGGTTTCAGTATTTGGTAAACTATTCCTACACCCCAACTGAGCAGGGGCCGCCTAGTGGATGGGGGCCGGAATTTGAGAAAGAAGACCACCCACCAAAAAAGATAGAGGATGGTTCAGAGGACCGTGGTCTCCAGTATTCCATGAGGTAAACATGGTGACCAGCAAGGAGGGCCATCAGTTTAAAGAGGGGCAGCACGGGACGTTTGGACCGGGGTACATTCCTACGGCCGTAGAAGAAGCACAAACAAGAGGTGTCAAAGGTAGAATGAAAGGGAAGCTGATCGACACCTAGATGTACATCCCACCTCTCCAACAATCTTTTCGAAAGGCAAACATCATTCCAGAGCTTCGGATAAATGAAGAGGACAACAGCAAAGGGAAACCAATCCCCCGCACGTCCAACCTGCATCCGGCTCTGAACAATTGGTTTTGTTATCGTATCAGTAGCGCTAGGTTAGCTCAAAAGTAGAGAAAAATTATTAAACAGATTTTATTGAGACTCTTTATCAAATTCAATTGTAGTTTGTTTTCTTCTTATATATATGCTTTCATTTTTATGTTACTCAAATCTCCTACCATCGAACGTCAGGGATATTTCGCGCAGGTAGAAAGTAAAAACGTTGATATCATTTCCAACGCTGCTGGGTCAGTTGTTGAAGGCGATGTCTTAGATCACAAAATAATACAAGAAAATTGGCAAAAACATGAACAAAGCGGAATTTCGATCGACGAGCCTATGGAGATAGTAAATCTAGGAAGCATGGAAAACCCTAAGAACCTCAAAATCGAGACCAGTTTAAGTGCCGAGCAAAAATGTGAGATAACCGACCTATTAACAGAATATGCAGATGTGTTTACCTGGTCATATGGTGACATGCCAGGACTAGACCAATCAATAGTGGTTCATAGGCTTCCTACAAGGGAAGATGTCAAACCTAAAAAACAAAAACTGAGAAGATTTAGGCTTGACATCTTGCTAAAGATTAAGGAAGAAGTCAAGAAACTGCTAGAAGTAGGGTTCATTGAAGTATCCGACTACCCAGAATGGGTAGCAAATATAGTCCCCGTTATGAAGAAGAATGGAAAGGTACGTGTATGTGTAGATTTTCGGGACTTAAACCAAGCCACGCCAAAGGAAAACTTCCCCCTACCTCACATTGATGTTCTAATAGACAACACTGCGGGAAACCATCTCTTCTCATTCATGGACGGTTTCTCAGGATATAATCAAACAAAAATGGCTGAAGAGGATAAAACCAAAACGACTTTCATCACGACATGGGGAACTTTCTATTACAAAGTCATGCCCTTTCATTTGAAAAATGCCGGGGCAATGTATCAAAGGGCCATGGTCGCTATACTTCACGACATGATGCATCGAGAGGTTGAAGTATATGTCGACGACATGATAGCCAAATCCAAAGAAGGAGAAAGCTATATAGATATCTTGAGAAAATTGTTTAAACGATTGAGAAAATTCCAGCTCAAGTTAAATCCAGAAAAATGTACTTTCGGGGTTACAACGGGGAAATTGTTAGGTTTGTCATAAGCCAGGAAGGCATTAAGATCGACCCTGACAAGGTAAAGTCCATATTAGAGTTACCTTCCCCACGCTCCATTAAAGAAGTAAGAAGCTTGCTGGGAAGATTAAATTATATAGCTCGTTTTATCTCACAGCTCACTGACAAATGCTAGCCACTATTCCGTCTGTTGAAGAAGAACGCCACAATAGAATGGGACGACGAATGTGAAGAGGCATTCAGGACAATCAAGGACTATCTTATAAAACCTCCAGTCTTGATAGTCCCAAAACATGGAAAGCCCTTATTCTTATACCTCACTATACTCCCTAAATCCATGGGATGTGTGATGGGGCAGAAAGATGACGAGGGAAGAGAGTGTTCCATATACTATCTGAACAAGAAGTTCACAGATGGGGAACAAAGGTACTCAGAAGTGGAGAAGACGTGTTGTGCTTTAATTTGGGTCATGCATCGACTAAGGCAATATACCCTTTACTATCATATTGAGCTGCTGACAAGACATGATCCCTTAAAATACTTGGTAGATAAGCCATCTTTAATAGGGAGAATTTCTAAGTGGCAAATGCTTCTATCCGATTTCGACATCACATACATAAATCAGAACCCGATGAAGGGGCAAGCCTTAGCCGACCAATTGGCGGAACACCCTGTCGAGACAAATTCCCAAGAACTACAGGCTCAATTTCCAAACGAGAATATATTGACACTAGAAGATATGCCGGTAGAAGACTTTGGGATAGAGCAGAACCCGAAATGGAAACTGTTTTTCGATGGAGCCGCCAACGTATTCGGTTGTGGGGTTGGGGCAGTATTGATATCCCCAAACGGCACTCAATTCCCTGCAGCGACAAGACTTACATTTCCCTATACCAATAATATCGCAGAATATGAAGCATGTATTCTTGGCCTCAAAATGGCCTGCCAAATGGAAATCCACGAATTAGAAGTATATGGGGATTCGTCGCTCATCATATTACAGACAAGAGGGGAATACAAGACTAAAGACCCCAAACTGGTACTGTATCATCAACACTTGACAGAGCTAATTGAAGAATTCAAGGAAATCACTTTCACATACATCCCAAGAACTCAGAATCAGTTTACAGATGCACTAGCCACACTAGCATCTATGATCCAGATAACAGGGGGAACCGAAGTTCAACCGATGAAAATAGACATCGAAAGTCGGCCCGCCTACTGTTTAACAATTGAAAAAATACAAGATGACAAGCCCTGGTATCACAACATCAAGACCTTTCTCCAAGAAGGTAAATACCCCGAAATGGCTAGCAAAAATGACCAAAGAACACTCAGAAGGTTAGCAAGCCATTTCCTATTAAGTGGGTCTATACTCTACAAGAGATCATTTGATACCACCTTGTTGAGATGTGTGGACAAAAATGAAGCATGCAAACTAATGAAAGAGGTACATGAAGGAGTATGTGGACCTCATATGAATGGCTACATGTTGGCCCGAAAAATCATGAGGTTAAGATATTATTGGTTGACCATAGAATCGGATTGCATAAAATATGTCAAGCACTGTTATCTGTGTCAGGTATACGCAAACCGGATAAATGCTCCGCCCAACGAGCTACACTTGTTGTCAGCACCCTGGCCTTTCTCCAGGTAGGGAATCGACATAATTGGCCCTATCACGCCGACAACATCCAACGGCCACAGATTTATACTGGTAGCGATTGATTACTTCACCAAATGGGTAGAAGCTTCGTCATATACCAATGTCACCAAAGGGGTAATAGTCCGCTTCTTAAAAAGGGACATAATAGCCCGATATGGAGTTCCTGAGTCTATCATCACCGACAACGGTACCAATCTTAACAATAAATCAATGACGGGTTTATGTCAACAATTTCACATAAACCATAGAAATTCAACTCCCTACCGACCTCAAATGAACGGGGTAGTAGAAGCAGCTAACAAAAATATCAAGAAAATCATCGAGAAAATGACAACGACTTACAAAGATTGGCATGAAATGTTATCGTTTGCTCTCATGGCTTATAGGACTTCAATAAGAACATCTACGGGAGCTACCCCACACTCATTGGTATATGGTACAGAAGCAGTGCTACCAGTTGAAGTTGAAATACCATCGTTCAGAATTCTGTCAAAAACTCAGCTAACCGAATCAGACTTGGTAAAGAAGAGGCTTGACAAGCTGAATCTTATTGATAAAAGAAGACTTACTGCGCTATGTCATGGCCAGTGTTACCAACAGAGGATAGCCCAAGCATTTAACAAGAAGATGAGACCTCGATACTTCAAAGAGGGGGATCTGGTACTAAGGAAGGTTCTCCCGAACGCCCAAGACTCTAGAGGAAAATTCACCCCAAACTATGAAGGCCCCTACGTAGTGAAAAAGGTTCTGTCAGGAGGTGCTTTGATATTAACTCAGATGGATGGACCAAAATTGAGAGACCCCATTAACACAGATGCTGTAAAGATATACTATCCTTAGGCAAGGGAATTGAAATTTTGCCAATGTTTATGAAAGCTAATATTCGATACAAATTTCGTTGAGTCAAGTTTTTATTTTTTTACAAGAAAAGTTAATATCCCTGAATGATCAATAATCCCAATCAGTTCTCATCACAACAGATATTCCTAAACACATTACCCACCATTTCACCAATAAAAGATAAACACTAAAATGATAATGAATCTTAATATAGTTTGTGATATAATTCTATCTACTCTTGAGCATTAGAACTTAGTGCATTAATAGGATAACATTATCGTCAAAAGAGCCATGAGCATAAATAAAGGAAGCACATCAAGATTTTCAACCCCGTGTCAAGATAAGAAGAAAAGAAGTAGAAACAAACCAGCTTGAAGGTTCAGTTGTTTGGTTGCTATCCACGATAAACTGGCAAGTATATTAAAATAAATAACTATCATCATATCATGAAAGGCATCACATCATTTAGCTCAGTAGAAAGCATATTCAAAAGCATAAGATGAGTCAGCCCATAGTGGGGCACTTGTCTAAACAATTTTTTAATAGGGTAGTCAGCCCAAATAGGGGCACTTCCCTAAACATCCTCTCTTAAGGTTAGCTCATAGGGGGCACCTTTTTGAGATATCAATTTTATCTTAGGTTAGTCAGCCCAAGATGGGCACTTTCCTAAAGCATCTTCTCTTAAGGTTAGCCCCTAGGGGGCACCTTTTTGAGATATCAATTTTATCTTAGGTTAGTCAGCCCAATATGGGCACTTTCCTAAAAAGTTGTTCTTAAGGTCAGCTCATAAGGGCACTTTTTGAGACAACTCTATCAATAGGTTAGTCAGTTCAAGATGGGCACTTTCCTAAACATCTGTTCTCAAGGTCAGCTCATAAGGGCACTTTTTGAGACAGTTTTATCATAGGTTAGTCAGCCCAATATGGGCACTTTCCTAAAAAGTTGTTCTCAAGGTCAGCTCATAAGGGCACTTTTTGAGACAACTCTATGATAGGTTAGTCAGCCTAAGATGGGCACTTTCCTAAACATCTGTTCTCAAGGTCAGCTCATAAGGGCACTTTTTGAGACAATTCTATCATAGGTTAGTCAACCCAAGATAGGCAGTTTCCTAAAAATCTATCTTAAGGTTAGTCAGCCCAATATGGGCACTTTCCTAAACATCTGTTCTCAAGGTCAGCTCATAAGGGCACTTTTTGAGACAGTTTTATCATAGGTTAGTCAGCTCAATATGGGCACTTTCCTAAAAAGTTGTTCTCAAGGTCAGCTCATAAGGGCACTTTTTGAGACAACTCTATCAATAAGTTAGTCAGCCCAAGATGGGCACTTTCCTAAAAAGTTGTTCTCAAGGTCAGCTCATAAGGGCACTTTTTGAGACAACTCTATCATAGGTTAGTCAGCCCAAGATGGGCACTTTCCTAAAAATCTGTTCTCAAGGTCAGCTCATAAGGGCACTTTTTGAGACACTACCGCAGGTTAGTCAGCCCAAGATGGGCACTTTCCTAAAAGTCTATCTTAAGGTTAGTCGGCCCATGAGGGGCACTTTCCTAGACTCTCCCGATTAGTCAGCTCATGGGGCACTTTTCGGAAATATTCTTCCAAACAGTTGCTATTCTAACCAGACGCCTCTGTTAACAGGTAGCCAGCTCATAAGGGCACTTCCTAAGATAATTTTTCTTTCCAAGGTTGCTAGTCTGATAAGACGCTTCCTATCATCATTTCTTCTACACAATGCTTGAGATATTTCCTATCGCCAATTAGTCAGCCTATAAAGCACTTTTTGGGGAGGGAACATTACTCTAAATTGTTAGGACTATTTTCAATTGTGGGATTATTAGCTCTTGGAGCATTTTCCCACCAAAAACCTATTCAAGAGGCCAAAAATGGCGTCTTTTTTTTTTTTCTTTGTAGTCAAGTTTTTCAAACTTTACCACAAATAAGGGCAGCTATAAACACTCCATTTTTTCCCTAGGAATGAATAATAATCAATAAGGATCAATTTTCAATTTTTTCCAATTTTTCTCTAATTTAGCAAAAATAATAAAAATATTCAAAAATAAATAGGAAAACACATCAATTTTGAAAAAATGATTTTAGAAATGGCAATAACAAATAATAAATAATTTTTACAAATTTTTGAAATTTCAAAAAATACAAAAAAATAGAAAAATCACATTGCATATATGTAATTTGCGAATAAAAGAAAATCAAGAAAATGGGCTAGCCCAGCTGGTCCGGACCACGGGCTAAGGCGTGCACAGGGGGGCTCGGTCGCAAGTGCGAAACGCGGGGGAAGCAGTTTCCGCGTTTTGCAATTTTTTCACTTATCTAGGACACATGGCAGCATCTGATTGGCTGGAGGGAGGGCACGCGCCAAGCGCGTGATCGTCTTCTACCTCGGGTTCGAGATCGCCGGTGGAAGAAAAAATTCGAATTTCGACCGTTTCGATTCGATTTTTCGCACAAATCCAACAGATCTTCAACAGAAATAAGATAAACATTATCTAATTGGAATCAAATCGCAACAAATCGATGGATTTACACAAATCGGAGTTGGTTTTTTTTTAACCGAAAATCCGATTAGCTTCGATCGGAGGAAATCCGAGCTTATCCAGCTCGGTTTCAAACGCCTATAAATAGGAATCGAAGGGAGGAAGCCAAATAAGACATCATAATTGAGAGAAAGTGAGAGGAAGGAGCAAATCGGAGAAGAACCCAAAACCGCGAGCACCGACCGGAGTTGAACCACCGCTACCATTGGATTCAGCACCCTCAAGAATCTAGGATTCGACACCTCACCCGTTGCAAAAGACCGCCGGAACATCGTGAACGAGCCCTCTCCGCTGCCGTGTCCAACTGATCCGACCTGACCCGCGCACCGATTCGGATCCAGGTAAGTCGGATTTTCCAATTATTTAATTTATTTATTTTGCTTATTTATTTTCTTTTCGAATTTATTTATTTATTGGTTATTTATTTATTAATTTGATGGTTATTTATTTATGTTTCATGTTTTATTTCCATGAGTAGGAAAATGTAGGAATTAGGTTTTTAGGATTTAATAATGTAGAAAAACAAATAATAATAAAATGAAATTAAAAAAAATGTAGAAAATAAACAAAAATATTAGAAGAAAAAATAAAGCTTTAGATTTCAAAATATGATAGATGATAACTTAGGATAAAATCACAAAAATTCATAAAAGTCATAAAAAAATCATAAAATCATAAAAAAATCATGAAAATTAATAAAAAATTAAAAATTTATAAAAATGGGTTTTAGCACTTAGAAAAACCATTTTCCTCAAATAAATCCAAAATTGATGTTTTTTCATAAAAATCATTTTCAAAAAAAAAATTAAATTAAAGCTTAGGCTTAGATTTTTTAGAAAAATCCCAAAAATGATAAAAACATAAACCAAAAGAGATTTCAAAAATTAAAATTCACAAACACACTTAAGGTTTTCAGGAAAAGCGAACTACGGCTTGTTTGATCCTGACTAGCAGGTACGTAGGCACCCATTCGGGTCAACCCATAAAAATGAATGAAAAATCATTTTTCTTGAAATAACTCAAAAACATAATAAAAAGTAACAGAAACAAAAATAAAAGAAATTTCTAAAGAAGAACAATTTTAGGAGATTAGGTGGTAACCGTAAGGTTTTAATAGGTGAGCCTCCGGACTTAGAAACTCTGGTTTTCCCTTTTCCTCTTTTCACAAAAACGAGAAGAGGAAATAACGACGACTAGTGGTCCAAATTAAGACTAATCCGCTCCTTTAGTCTTAATTCAATCTTTCCCAACAACAGTTGAATGGTGACTCCAAAAATCAAACGAAATTCCTAACTCAATTCGAGGATGTACATTAGATGAGCATAGGGTCTAGTTTAGATCGGATTAGGAATGGGAATTCAAAAATTAGACTCGACAACCTCTTTTCTATTATTCTTGTATTGTGTTTTCCAACAGGCACACTTATCATATTCTATAGGGCAATGGCCAAACTCCCTCAGACTCAGCTTGTGGGTTATCCATGGACTGACCTGAACCGGCGATGAGCTGAGCCGATGGATCCTTTAGAAGACCGGCATCTTGAAGACCATTTCTTTTGTATATTTCTTCTTTTATGAACTATTTTGGTTGTATTTTGGTTTTGGGACACTTTTATTTCCTTGTAAGTTTCATTTAGGGTTAGCCACCTTAAAAGTGGCAAACTTGTAATTTTGAGCACTTTTTAACCCTAAGAGTAGCAAGTATAAATACTTGCTTAAGAAAGGGTTTGAAGGGGCTTAATTTTTGCAAAACAAACACTTCACATTTCATGAGAGGGCTTAAGGTTTTCCTAATTCCAAATTCTCTTATCAATTTCAATCCCAAGAAGTTGAAATTGTAGCGAGTGCAACAAGGAGAAATCATGAGTAATATCGATTCATCTTTGTTGTTGTTCATTTCTTCTCTAGTGAGTCATATCTAGGGTTGATTTGGATGTTCTTGGACTTGTTTTAATTTGAAATTCGTGATCAATAGCTTGTTATAGGATTGATTATGTTGATATATGATATCATTCCCTTTATTGTGGCGTGAATTGGATAGTTGAAGGAAGGGTTGGAATTTGCGGTTTGACCAATTTGATTTCTTGATTTGATTCAGATGGGTTTCAATTCTAATTGTTATTATTTGATGAAGATTACTTGTTTGGATTGATAATATCAATTAGAGCTCTTTGGATTTCTTTCCATTGCCTTAGGATTTCCGCATTTACCTAGTCAAGTGAACCAGTTTTGTGTTTTGTGAATTAAGGTGTTTTCCTTGATTCTTTTGATTGTGCTTAAGCTTGGAATTAGGCACATCATATTTTGGTATCAGAGCTATATCATATTTGGATTTATGATTGAACACATCATTGTTGTCTAATTGGTTCAAAAGCATTGAGATTTGATGCTAATGTTCATGAAATTGAAGCTAGTTTGAATGACATTGTCTAAGTGTCTTTCAATCTTGGTTTTGTGTGCTTAAAATTGGTTTTAGGCACATCACTATCAAAGAAATCCAACGACCTCTCTTAGCAACTATCTGAAGCATGGGGTGAGCTAACAATCCTAAAATCACTAGTTAAATCTTTCAAGGTTAGGGAGAAGGAATATAAAGGAATTGCAAGCTTGGATGACAATCTCAGACACCATGAAACTCAGATAAAAGAATTCAAGCAGGAGGTTAATACTTTAAAGTCAAAGGTCTATGATGAGATAATAAACAACAATGAATGGGTGCAACTACAAAGGGAGGTGTACAATGATGGTTTCGAAGCAACTAAAGGAGACATCCTTAAGTGCTATCCAAAGCTTAATCTCAATGGGTTGAAACATGAAGATGACACTCTTGCAAACCCTAAAGTCTCAATTGGTGTTGTAGATGACACCACTAAGGTGGACATCGGGCAAAGGGATGCTCTTGATGATGAGGTTTCCCCTCCTCCAACCTCTGATCCTTTAAAGGATCATACTCCTCTTCAGGAAGTTCTCTTGCTTCCTGTCAACAATCTTGATTTTCTTTTTATTTTTCTATTTTCAAATTAGTAGGGATTTTCTTGTAATCCACTAGGTTAATATGCTAACTCTTTTCATGTAAATTGTTGATTGAATGAAAATGTAATTTCTATCTTGATATTATGCTCCCTTTATTTATCCCTTCTATTGTCGTCCTTGTGAATGAGTTATATTCTTGGCTAACTTGCTAATTTAGCATAATCTTAGGTAATTTGTCAGTTAAGATTGTTCCCCTTTATTGCAAACACTTTGGATGTTCAAGATCAAGACTAATTGACAAAGTGCTTTAAGGTTTCATCTACCTTAGTAGACCTGGTTTAATCAAGACCAGCATGCCCTATCTTTATGTAGGGTTAACCCATACACCTATATGGGTTTAGTTTATCCATCACCTTGAAAAGGTTAGGAAGGCTAGTTGTCCACCTTTTCTCAAAAGAGGTTATGGAGACTTAACTAAAAGTTTACCCCATGTGAGGTTGAGAATGCTTAAGGCCTCGAAGCTAGCATTATGAGAGCTCATTAGATACATATTAAATACAAATGCTTAGAATAAATACACATTTCATTTCATAATAGTACATTTACAAATGAGTCTCACTTAAAATACAATTTAAGGTTATTAACATTCCAAATCCTAAGGATCAGTTAGCCATCTAATCTTTCAAGCTTGTATGCACCATGGTTAACTTCTTCTTTAATTCTAATTGGATCTTTCCAATTAGGTGCCACTTTGCCTTGCCCCTCTCATGACCTTATAATCTTTAACTTCCTACATACTAAGTCTCTAAGTCTGAAAACCTTATGTTTGACCTTTTTATCATAGTATCATGTTCCCTTTTATTAATAGGTTACCACGCGAGTACTGGCCAGATCTTAGACATCCTTTATTAGATTTAAATTAGCCTACAAACCGATCTCATTCATTATATGTCCATATCCTGGGTATATACATTATGTAGTTCTAATTCAACTAGCAGGATTGCTACCAACTCTAAGGTGAGCTTAAACAATCTTTCCCTCGTTGTCATTCTATGTGTAGTTTGATACCCCTATAGGATGTAGGGGACTCATCTGCCTACTTGCCTTTTGCGTAGTTTACCCTTTTCTTTAAACTATTCAATATAATCTTGTTCACTACCTCAACCTAGCTATTAGAATGAAGGTAAGCTACCAAGGTGTAGTGGATTTTGATTTCCTTCTTCAAACAAAATTCTCTATACCTTCCATTTTCAAACTAAGTTCCATTATTAGTGATTACAGCATATAGTGTACCAAACCTACTTAGTATGTTATTTAAGACCAAATTTTCCATGCTCTTTTTGGTTATTATTGCCACTACTTGTACTTCCACCCATTTAGTAAAATAATCAATAGTCATGATGATATACTATCATTAGCTAATGGCCTTAGGAAAGGGACCCAAAATGTTGATCACTCACTAAGCAAAAGGCTAGGGGCTAGTGATGGGAAGAAGATTACTACTCAGCCTCTAGTTTATGGGGCGGTACTTCTAGCATTGAGACACACTTCTCAACCAGATCTTTAACATCTCTTTTCATCATAAGCTAATAATAATTGAGATAAAGAGCTTTAACATGCAAGGCTTGGCTTTTAATATGATTTCTACACACACCAGCATGCAACTCTTCTAATACATGTTATGTTTCTTTCAATCTCAAACATCAAAGGTAAGGGAGGCTAAATCCCTATCAATAGAGCCGATCACCTATGAGGGTGTATTGAGCTGCTTTGAGCAAAAATTTCCTTACCTCTTTCCTATCCTTTGGAATGGTGCTAGCTTTTAAGTATGCAATGAATAGATCCATCCAACTAAGTTAGGTTAGCGTGGATAACAGCTCGATGCCATGGTCAGTCAATGCTCTTATCAAGTAAATATTCAATGAAAACCTTTCAATCCAACTCGAAAAGATTGGTTAAGGCTAACCCGGACAACCCACCTGCCTTGGAGTTTTCAACTCGCAAAATTTTCATGATATTCCAAGCTATGAGCTCTACTCCAAACACCTTTACAACCTCCAAATATCTAGTCATACCATCATCCTTGATTGAAAAGTCCTCTTTAACCTGTTGAACCCCTAATTGTGAGTCTGAAAAAAGCTTTAACATTTAAACCCTAACCTATTTCACTAGCCTCATTCCTACAATGATGGCCTTGTATTCAACTTCTTTGTTACTAGCAAGGAACCCAAAATTTAATGCATAATGTACCTCTATCTCATATGGTCTTCTCAACACTAACCCTACTCCCCTTCCCCTTCCTTACCCCTTACAACACACCCCCCCCCCCCCCCCCCCCCCCCCCCTTTAAGTGGACAATCCATTAACAGGGAGAGTCTACATCGGTGTATCCTTGTTGATAGGATCCTTATCTCGTGTTATGATAGGAATCTACCCTGTGATTTCTATGGTTAGGGAACTTGATTTGGATCCTTGCATCTATACATTTTTTCTTTATCTAATAAAGTTTGAATGGTAATCTATTAGGTACAATGATCAGTCTTCACAAGATGGCACATGACCTACACTGCTGATCAAATTAGGGACATCATCTTTGAAGATTATTATCTTTTGTAATTGTAATTTATTTTGAACCATTTATTTTGTAAGCTTTTTAGGACATTTTATTTTATTGTATTTATGGATTTAGGACTGGCCACTTAAGTGGCATAGATGTGATTATTTTGTCATTTTAACCCTAAATGGAGCAAGTATAAATACTTGCTAAAGTAGGGTTTGTGGGGGATAGTTAAGTGATGAAAAAGTTGCTACCTCTTTCACGTGAGAATTAGGATTCCATGCTCTAAATTTCGTAAGACTTTTATCAATTCTTCAAGGATTGTAATGAGTGGCAACTTAAGGATTTATGAGTAATATCAATTCCCTAAGTTGATTCCAATTCACACTAGTGTGTCATATCTAGTTGTGATTGGATTGCTCTTATTTGTTCTTGTTATCATGCCATTTTAAGATTATTTTCTATTATTGGATTTCATGCAATTTTAGTGGAATTAGATCCTAAATTGTGTTGTTATTATGATTATTCAATTACTATTGGAATTTGTCATTTACATGGAAGCCTTTTGCTTAAGGGATTCATGCCACTTTTGTAGTCTTGGTGATTGGTTTATTACATTGTTCTTGTGTTGTGTGCTTGATCCTATTGAGCACATCATCATTTGGTATCAAGCTACTTGTTTTACAAATTGGAATCATAAGGGATTAGGGTTCGCACTACTTGCGTACTTAGATTTAGTGGTTGGAGTTATTTCAATCGATTATGTGTATGTGCTTAGATCCTTCAATCATTTAAGCACATCACGTTATGTGTTATGCTATAAAGTCAGCCAAAACTTACGCTTTAACAGCTTTCCTTGGCCAATATTAGACCTTGTATGCACTCAATTCCAAGTCTTACTTGACCATTCTTCTAAAAGTATTAAGCTTCTACAATATTTGGTGAAGCAATTGATCTATCAGGACAACTACTTGATAGGCCTCAAAGTAAGGCCAAAGTTTTCCTTGTGAATATCACCACTACCAAGGAAAACTTTTCCACCTTAGAGTATCTAATTTCAAGTCCTTAGAGGATATGACTCACATAGTACATAGGCTTATGCTACCTTCCATTAGCTTGAACTAATACTAAAGAAAAGGCTTGTTCACTTACTAACAAGTATAAATACAACTCTTCCCTAGGGACTAGTTTAGATAATACCAGTGAAGTAGTGAGAAAAGTTTTTAAATCTTCAAACGCTACTTGATACTACCTAATCCATTGGAAATTTGATGGGTTCTTTAGAATTTTGAAAAAATCCACACTTGTTAGCTAACTTAGACATAAACCTACTAAAGGCAACCATCCATCTTGTAAAGCTCTATACATCCTCAACAATTCTCGAGGACTGCATATGATAAGTACGTCATCATGTGGACTTTAAATGCCCTCTAAGTCCTCCATTGTAAAGGAAATGGAGTGGTCTACTCTAAGCTTCTTATTATGTAGGTTCATCACCTACTAGGATTAAGTGTAGGCCTTGCTACTTCCTTTAGAGGGTCCCCTAACAATAATATTAACTACACTATTGGGGGGACCTAATTGTTGTGATTGACTACTGAGCTACTTAGTCTATTTTTTAGCTTTGTTCTCCTCCTCTAAGTTGTCCTTTTGATTTACTCAAGATGGTTAATAATATATTTGCAAAGATACCCCTTTCTAATGGTGTCCTCCAAAAAGTTCTTTAGTTAGACACGATCCTCCGTATTGTGTCTTATGTCTTTATAGAATTCACAATACTTATCCAAGTTCTTTCTAGAGGTTAGGGGGGTTAGGGTTGGTGGTGGTGAGTTCTCTAAGCTTTTCAAGCCACATGAAGATACCCTTATTACGAGCCTTAAGGAGTATCTAGCCTCTAGGTTGATTAAGGGGTGTGTGGTCCACATAGAATAAAATGGTGCACTTTTTACCACACTTACCATTATTTCATCCACAAGATGAACCTTCATCATTCCTAAGACCAAGCTAATCTTTTATAGTTGATCAGTCCTTTTTATCCTTGTTTCTATCTAAACTAGTTTGGTCGGCCTCCTTGTAAATTCTAATATTATCCTCCATAGTGATGAACTTTGCTACTTGCTTGCAAAATTCATCGAAGTTCTCAAGCTTGTTTTTAGAAATGGATAGAAAGAAATGACTTGAAAGATACACCCCCATTATGGTAGCATCAAGGGTGACTTACATGTAAAGATTAGGACTATAAATAGTCCCTAATGAACTCATCCTACCTTTAACAAATGAAGTATTTTAGGTGATCCCTTGGATCGATGGTACCATTACAAAATTTATGTAATGGGATGTAGATGTGAGGGGGTAGCACCTCGCCTTAGATCTCCTAGGTGAATAGAGATCAAGTGAAAAAATATTGATCCTACAAATTAGACTTCTTATTGTCATGAAGGTTAAAAAGCCTACAGATCATATCTTCCAATTCTCTTACATCAGCTTCATGTAGAGAACAATGAGAATGTGCCTCATATGGCTACAGTTGTTAAGGTGGAGTGATAGGAATCAACCCTGCGGTTCCAGCAGTGGAAAACCTGACTTGGATACATGAGCCCAGAATCCACATATGGCTACATTTTATCTAATAATTTTTTTTATTTTGCACTTTAGTAGGTACATTCATCGGTTTTACAGGATGGCCAAATAACATGCACTAAGGATCAACTTGCGGGACATTCTTGAAGTCACATCTAACGACCCACAAATTGTTCAATTAAAGTGAAGAATCGGCCACTTGAAGACCATTTGTATTTGTAATTGTTGCTTATGGGAACCAGCCATTTTATTTTATACTTGTAATTTATGTTTTAGGAATTGGCCACTTAGGTGGCATCTTTTTAATTTTTGGCGTGTTTTTACCCTAATAGGAGCAAGTATAAATACTTGCTAACTAAGGTTTTTAAGAAGCTTTTGAAATTTTGAGAAAATTATACACTTTGTGCCGTTAAGGTTCATCCTTTGCGTACAAAGATCTTTTATCAATTACTTTGTGAAATTTTAGCGAGAATCAACTTAAGTAGATTGTGAGTCATATCAATCTTACTCTTGTTGTCTTGCAAATTGTGTTTAGTGAGTAATATAAGTACAATTTGTTGACTACTTGTTCTTATCACGTGAATTAGGGTTCTTATTTTCATATTTGTTCATTTCAATTTGAGATTGAATTCTAGTTCATTTACGTGTTATTCCATTAAAGATCACACCCTTGTTTGTTCTTACATCCATTTAGTGTTCAAACTCGTGAATTGGACTTCCAATTTAAAGTAATTTGACATGCCATTTTGATTGAGGGATTTAGTTGTTCACACCTATTCATTTGATGTGTCTGCCATCCAATTAGTTAGGCACATCATAATTTTTTGTATCAAAGCATGGGTTATGGAGTAGGGTTTGCGTGAACTTCACTTGAAATTTAGGGTTCTTGAATTTTACTTCTTGATCCGAATTGTTGAAGTGGAATTGAAGTACTTAATTTTGATTTTTATTGTGTTATATTTTATTGATTGTTGAAGTGGAAGTGGAGATCTTGTTGTAGCCCTTTTTCTCTTGAACTTGCTGTGAAGAGAAGGGGAATTAGGAGGTGTGTTTCCTTGTGCTTGTTTCAGAATTGGAGGTACATTCCTTGAAACAAAAGAGAAGTGAATTCTTATTTGTGGTTTCGAAAATTGAAGATTGTCATTTGCATTTCCAAATTTACCTTACGTGGAGAATAGAAAAGCATTTTTATTCAAATACAATCACTAAGTGTGAAGAAGTTATTGTGTAGTATTGACTGAATGCTATTTGAATTTTGAATTGCTTCTTACCATTTGCGAGAGGCTTCATTAAGAAGTAGTGTTTGAATCTTTGTGACGTGATTGTGTTGTGAAGTGAGTGTATTGAGGATTGAGGAATTGTTGCACCGTGAAGTGTAAGTGTGGGTTGTATTTGAAGCTTGCACCGTAGTTGAGGTATGTGTGTGTAGCGAAGTGAGTTTATGTTGTGAAAGGTGTTGCAACGTGTTGTGTTGGTTGTATTAGGAGAAGGATGCTGCACGTAGAGTGTAAGTGTGTGTATATGCTGTGAGTGAAGGGAGTCATAGTGGTTAAAATTTGAATTTCAAAAAGCAAGCATTAAAGTATAGAAGTTATTATGTATTGATGCTTGAACACTTTGCTTAGTCGAATTCATTAACCTACTATTTGGAGAAGCCTTTAATTATTACTTCTACTTGTTGTTGCTATAATTGAAGTGTGGAAGTGTGTGAAGTTAAGTGGAGTTTTGTGTTTACTTTTGTAGGTTATTTGGTTGTTATGTGGCGATTGAAGTGTGGTTATAGTGAAGGGAGTGTACTACATTGCTTTGAATGATCTTGGTAATTCAACAAATCAATTCCACAACTATGTCTAATGATATTGTGAATGGGGGAATTTACAATGAGGCCAATGGCCAAGTTGGTGGCAGATAGGGTCATCATATTGTAGGTGGAAGAACTATGGAGGAACAGCTTCAAGACCTTACCACTATTGTTGCTGCAACAAGGATAGATAGGATGACGATGCCACAACCACCAGTAGTGAATCCTTAAGCACCACCACCTAGGGTAGCTCCTCGTAATGTTTAAAGGGAGGGAAAAGTAGGAGGAAATGTGGGAAGGAGAGCGGAAGGAGATCATTATGCACTTAAGGAGGAAAGAGATGATAATTTTAGGGCTAATCCATATCCGAACAGGAATTTTAGGCCACCTAGGGGACTAAAATATGTGAAACTACAAATGCCTTCATTTGATGGCAGAAGCTCAGCAAATGATTACCTGGATTGAGAGGATAAGGTTGAGGGCCTTTTTGAGTTTTATGAGATTGATGATAACATCAGGGTTCATCTTGCAGCTGTAGAGTTCATAGGTTATGCTACCTTGTGGTGGAAGAATTTGGTGATCAACAGGCGAAGGGATGGAGAGACTGAAATACACACTTGGAGAGACATCAAATGGGTTCTGAGGAAAAGGTTCATTCCTGAGTACTATAGGCAGGAACTATTTATGTGTCTCCAACCACTGAGACAGGGAGGTAAAACAGTGGATGACTATGTCAAAGAGTTTAAGACATTAATGATCAGATGTAGATCAATAGAGCCTCCTAAACAAACCCTAGCATATTTTGTGTCTAGGTTGAAATACAAGATAGCCTATGTTGTTAAGCTACAAAGGTATAATACACTTGATGAGGCTATAGAGTTAGCCTTTAAAGTGGAAAGATAGAGGTGATCCAATTCATTCTAGGCCATTAGTAATGGGCATAGCTACTACTAAACCCATGGGGGCGGATGGTCAGTTGGGCCAACCAAAGGGAGTAGGCAAACATGCCAAAGCTATAGACAAAGTTATCCTTAGCATTGAAAAAGAGAAAAATGTTTCTGGGAAAGACAAAGAAGTAGTTGGATCTGATTTTAGGTAGACAATACCGGGGTCAACCAATGGAAAGATACGTGAAATTAAATATTTCAAATATATAGGATTTGGACATAATGCTGCACAGTGTCCCAATAAAAGGGTAATGACTGTTATGAAGGGTAATGAAGAAGATGAAGAGGAAGAAGCTGTCGAGCCTACAGATTTATCCATGGACTTATAGGAGTATTATGATGATCAGAACACTGAAACACATGAGGACAAAAAGGGTGAAAATTACTTACCTATTAATGTGTTGCATAAGGTTTTGACTTTATCTCCAGATGCCAGGGACAGAAAGAAGGAGAACCTATTCCACACACCTTATCGGATTTGAGGTAACCTATGTATGTCTTTCATTGATGGTAGTAGTTACACTAATGTCATATCTGCTGCATTAGCAGATAACTTACAACTAGCCACTAGTCCACATCTTAGCCCTCATAAATTGCATCGGTTGGGCAACCGAGGTAGTTTGCATGTTACACAGAGAGCAAAGGTGCCAATCAGTATAGGAGATAAATACAGTAATGAGATTATCTGTGATGTGGTTCCTATATGCACCTTTCACTTATTATTAGGTAAACCCTAGTTATTTGATATAAAAGTGTTACATAACGGGTTTAAAAACACTTACATGTTTCAAAAGGATGGTATACAAATAGTCTTGACTCCTATGTCTCCGTCTAAGGTTTGTTCTTTCCAAGAACAAATTAGAAACACCTTTGGCTCTTCCAGAAGTCCAGCCAACAAGCAAACACAAACATTGGGTTTTAGTCCAAAAGAAGACCCCTTAGATTTGAGGGAAAATCTTTTAGAGGCCCGAGGAGATGATGGAAATTAACCCTGCAATTCCAACAGTGGGAAACCTGACTTGGATACATGAGCCTAGAATCCACATATGACCACATTTTATCTAATAATGTTTTTATTTTGCACTTTAGCAAATATATTCATCGATTTTATAGGATGGCCAAATAACATGCACTAAGGATCAACTTATGGGACATTCTTGGAGTCACATCCAACAGCCCACAATTGTTCAATTGAAGTGAAGAACCAGTCACTTGAAGACCATTTATATTTGTAATTGTTGCATATGGGAACCGGCCATTTTATTTTGTACTTGTAATTTATGTTTTAGGAACCGGCCACTTAGGAGGCATCTTTGTAATTTTTGGTGTGTTTTTACCCTAATAGAAGCAAGTATAAATACTTGTTAACTGGGTTTTTAGGAAGCTTTTAACATTTTGAGAAAATTATACACTTTGTGCCATAAGGGTTCATCCTTTGCATACAAAGATCTCTTATCAATTTCTTATTGAAATTATAGCGAGAATCAACTTGAGTGAATTGTGAGTCATATCAATCTTACTTTTGTTATTTTGCAAATTGTGTTTAGTGAGTAATATCTAAGTACAATTTGTTGGCTACTTGTTCTTATCACGTGAATTAGGGTTCTTATTTTCATATTTGTTCATTTCAATTTGAGATTGAATTCTAGTTCATTTATGTGTTGTTCCATTGAAGATCACACACTTGTTTGTTCTTACATCCATTTAATGTTCAAACTCATGAATTGGACTTCCAATTTAAAGTAATTTGACACGGCATTTTGATTGAGGGATTTGGTTATTCAAGCCTATTCATTTGATGTGTTTGCCATCCAATTGGTTAGGCACATCATGGAGGTGATGCTCGACTGTGCGAGGTAGCAAGATTAGCACATCATCGAGGAAGAGATTTAAGGCCAACAGCTTTAGAACCACTAAAGGCCGCCGGCCTTGGCGGTGTAAGCCACTAGCCTAAATGGTCGGTGTGGACAAGTAAGTCGTCAACTTAAGTGGCCGGTGTATATACAAAATGAAGACCGGTTTAAAGGATTTCAAAGCTATCGACTTTAGTGCTGGCTTTACTACAATTATAGGCTAGCTTTGTAATATTTCAGGCTGCCAACGTTAAATATTTTTCATTTATTCAAATTACGTTTTTTATGTCGTTTTGTTTACTCATTCTTATGGGATTATAAATAGTCATCATAAACTCATTGTGATACAATTAAGAATTAAGAATTAAGAAAGCTTATTTAACTTTTGAAAGAGAATCATTTTGGTTTTGATAGAACTATCAAACTTATTGGGTTTTCAATCCGTAGCGTTTACTCAAACTTATCAATCAATCGCTCTATAATCAAATGTAGTGTTAACACTTATACTAAGATTTTTTTCTCGTCTATAGACAACAAGTCGCGGCTTCCATCGTTATTAATAGATCCATAGGTTGTGAGGATTAACAAATCTAGTTTTCGAGTTTCATCACAGGTTGGTGGGGTTCACATTGGTTTGGTATAAAAGCAATCAGGTATGTCAAGATCGCCTATCTTGTTATTTCAATTGCTTGTTCTTAGATCTAAAGTTTAAACAAAAAAAAAATTGTTCTTTGAATTTTGATTTGCAAGTAGATTTTGATACAATTATTGTTAATGTTTGAAAGGAATCATACACACTTCCTTTCTTAAGAATCAGGAAAAAAAAAAAAAGAAAGAAAAAATCGTATTAAAAAAAAAAACAAAGAGAGAGAGAAGAAGAAGAAAAAGAAAAAAAAGAGATTCGCATAAAAAAAAAAAAGAAAAGAAAAGAAAAAGAGTCACGAAAATTGTTGATTTAAAGGTTGTGGTGATCCTTATTACAATTCTTAGCTTTTTGTGAATCTTGTTAAATCATGTTACGAAACTACTATTAGAAAGTTGGGTGGATTTTTGCAAGAACAACTCCGATTGGATTGTTAGTTCTTAAAAAAATCAAAAAGAGAAAATTTTTTAGTAGTTAAGGATTGGTGAGAACAATATAGCAATTTAAGTGAAACTTGTAAGCGAGTGAAATTTGTGAGTTTTTATTTTATTACTCCTAACATTTTCTTGTGCAACACTACGTTGAACAGAAATTCTCCTACAAGTGTAATGGGGGGAATTGACACAAAATTGATCATAGAAACTCTAACTACTAAAATGAGGAGAATGTTTAGAGCAGATATGGATTAATTTCATGAGTAGATGGAGCAAAACTTTGAGTAGTCACGGATTGCTTCTATTGGGCAAAAGAGGGATAAAATACCAAGAAGGGTAATGCACATAGAGGAAGATGAATGGGGTAAGGAAAGATCTATAGCTAAATCTGATCTGGATTCATTTATGGATTATAAGAGGAATGTACGGAGAACTAGAGGAGTTAGGAATGAGGAAGAGAACAACTTGAGGAACATAAAGATGAAAATCCCTTCCTTCCAAAGGAAGAATGACCCTGAGGTGTATCTAGAGTGGGAGAAGAAGGTGTAGTTGATTTTTTAGTGCCACAATTATTCTGAAGCCAAAAAGGTAAAACTTGCAACTATTAAATTTTTTTATTATGCAATTGTTTGGTGGGATCAGCTTTTATTGAATAAGAGAAGGAATAGGGAACCACCAGTAAGAACATGGGAGGAGATGAAGAGGATCATGAGAAAATGATTTGTGCTTACATACTACTATAGGGAATTTTACAACAAATTACAAATGCTTAAGCAAGGCAATAGTAGTGTGGAGGAATATCATAAGGAGATGGAGGTTATCATGATTAGGGCTAACATTGAGGAGGAGGTGAAGCAGTTTAAGCCAACTCCCCAAAAGAAATCAGAGTCTATTCACACTAGCAATCAAGGTAAATCTAATTCTTCTACTTCTAGGAATCATGATATAAAATGCTTTAAATGTCAAGGTAAAGGTCATATAGCCAGTCAATGTCCCAATAAATGAGTTATGGTGATGAGGAGATTGAGACTGATAGTGAATCCGACTGTGATTCTATGCTACCATTAGAGGATGATGTTAATCATAAGGAGTATGCTATTTAGGGTGAGTTGTTAGTAGCCAGAAGAGCTTTGAATATACAAGTTAGAGAAGAGGAAGAGGTGCAGAGGGAAAATATTTTTCATACTAGATGCCTAATTCAAAACAAAGTGTGTAGTGTAATTATAGATGGTGGGAGTTGTACTAATGTGGCAAGTGTAGCTATGGTTAAGAAATTAAGACTTTCCACTAGTAAGCATCCTCGACCTTACAAATTGTAGTGGTTGAATGACAGTGGTGAAGTGAGGGTGAACAAGCAAGTGCTAGTTACTTTTCGCATTGGAAGGAATGAAGATGATGTTTTAAGTGATGTAGTTTCGATGCAGGCTACTCACTTGTTGCGTGGGTGACCATAGCAATTTAACAGGAAGGTTAAGCATGACAACTTTCCCAATAAGTATTCTTTTGAGCACAATTAAAGGCTAGTTACTCTTATATCTTTAACCCCTAAGCAAGTTTATGAGGACCAAGTGAAATTGCAAAAAGAGAGTGGTCAAAAGAAAGAGTGTGATAAAAAGAGTGTGAGTAAGATAACAAAAGGAAAAGAGAGAGAAGATGAGACTTGTGAGAAAATGAAGAAAAAAGCGAAGAGAAAAGCAAAGAGAACAAAAATTTTTATGCGAGGGTAAGTGAGGTTAAGAGAGTTATGATTTTGCAATAGCCAATGATTGTACTTATGTATAAAGAGGCTCTTCTTAATGCTAACCAGCTTGACACTTCATTGCCAAGTGTTGTTGTTTCTCTTTTACAGGGCTATGAAGACGTCTTTCCTGAGAAGATCCTAAAGGGTTTACCATCCATTAGAGGGATTGAACATCAAATCGATTTTGTACATAATGCAACTATTCCAAACTAACCAGCTTATAGGAGTAATCCTGAGGAGACTAAAGAACTCTAAAAGCATATCGATGACCTTAGATGACATGTTAGATGAATTGCATAGGTGTTGCATATTTTCTAAAATTGATATGAAAAATGGATATCATCAAATTAGGATAAAAGAAGGGGATGAATGGAAAACCGCATTTAAAATAAAATATGGTTTATATGAGTGGTTAATTATGCCTTTTGGGTTGACTAATGCACCTAGCACTTTTATATGACTAATGAATCATGTTTTGTGTGCTTTTATTAGAAAATTTGTGGTTATTTATTTTGATGATGTTCTTATTTGAAGCAAGAATTTGGATGAGCACTTGATGCATGATCCACACAAAAAGAGATATAAAATGAGCATGAATAAATACCGGCAAGTGTACCGGATCGGATCAAGTAATATAGTGAGAGAAGAGTGTCGAACCACGAAGATTGATTAAGTAATAGACCTATATCAATTTCTAATATTATTTAGGCAATGATATTTGATGAGAATTGAATGAATTATACTAAATGCTCAAAAAGAGAATTGTGTTTGAAAAATGATGAATTGATGGTGGGAAATAGAATCCACCCTAATTCTACTAATCATATTTGCCTTCATGTTATAATAACTCATAGTTATATGGATTTTCACAAGAAATTAACAAAACCTTAATTCTTTATCAAGTTTTAAAGTAACATTACCCCAATTTAATTTAATAGCTCCCGCTAATTAAAATCAAATGAGGATTCTAATTCACAATCATAAATTTCCCAATTATATGATTGCCTAATATCTTTAAAATAATTTCTCTTAATCCCTTAGTGAAAAATTTAATAAAAATATTGCATGAAACACTTAGGTCAATTTCTAATAAAATTCAATAACGATGCTTCCACATGAATTATTAAATCTTACTTAGGAATTCCAGATAAAACCTAAATTTCTCTTTCGAGTCATTTACATTCCTATGCATTGATTTCAATTACAAAATACAATTCATAGCAGGACTTCTTATATGAAAATTCCGTATATCTATATTTCCTATAACATGAATACAATGATCATTTTAGTTTGAATTATGGTTTCATCATGTTTCCCACAAGGATGATTTAGAACATTATAGTATGAATTGCATAAAAACAATTGAAATAAATAGGTGCAATGGAATTCATATTGAACAACAAGAATAAACTAATAAATGGCATAAAAGAAAATAAAGTAAATGAAACAATTGCTATAATCTTCAAGAGTTTGTAGAACTTCAATCTTCCAAAATGATTCCTCGAATTCTTCAATTGAAAGCAAACTTCAGCAAAATAACATTCTTTCTTCAAACTAAAATTTGGAATAACATGAAATGTAAAGGAATTAAAGAGAATATAAAATCCTAAAGTTCCTAAGGGAATTCTAATGATTCAAAAGAAAGACAAATGATGCTAAAACAAAGAAGAAAAACAAAGGATGCTAAACAAAGGATGCTAAACAAAAGATGCTAAACAAAAGGGATGCTTCAAAGGTTCACACAAGGGGCCTATTTATAGATCCAAAGAGGAGGAGGATAAGGTTGATCTGATGAGGAGTTGAGTCAGCAAATTAATTAAGATACAATTTTGGAGAGATTTTCGCAATGGATATCCGGGGAGCAATGTAGGCCGGCTCAAGGCCGGCGGCCTTGAATGTAGGCCGACTCAAGGCCGGTTTAATGTAGGCCGGCGGCCTTTAGTGCAATCCTTCGCTCGCTTTTTCAATTTTGTGAAAAACTCCTCCAATTAACTTGTAATTTACTTTTGGGTCCTCAAAACCTGAATTTTCACAATAAACACCATTAAATATCATTTCTTTATATTTTCTTATAATATTGAAATAAATTTAATATAAATCCAAAAGAAAATATAAGTATAATGTGATCTTATCAATGCACTTGAAAGATGTTTTGGAAGTTCTTAGAAAAGAAAGGTTATTTGCTAACCTTAAGAAGTGCGCTTGTTGCACAAAAAAAACTTGTATTTCTTGGTTTTGTGGTAAGTGCATAGGGCATAGAGGTTGATGAAGAGAAAATTCGTGCTATTAAAGATTGGCCAAGTTCAACTAATGTGAGTCAATTGTTAAAAAGCAAGTTGACTGATGCTCCTTTACTTGCATTACCTATTTTTATCAAAACCATTGAAATTGAATGTGATGCTTCTAGTGTAGGTATTGGTGCCATTCTCATGTAAGAAGGAAGACCAATTACATATTTCAGCGATAAGTTAAACATGGCAGCACTAAAGTATCATACTTATGACAAGGAGATATATACATTGGTTCGGGCACTAGAGACATGGCAACATTATCTTTGGCCTAAGGAATTTGTGATCCACACTGATTATGAGCCGCTGAAGCATTTGAAGGGTTAACATAAGCTGAACAAGAGGCATGCACGGTAGATGGAGTTCATAGAGACATTTCATATGTTATACACTACAAGCAAGGTATGGAAAACATCATAGCAGATGCTCTGTCAAGAAGGTACATGATAATTTCAACTCTTGATGCTAAGTTAATTAGTTTTAAACAAATTAAAGAGTTGTATGCTACTAATTCTGATTTTTGTGATTATTATGCTAATTGTGAAAAAGGATCATATGATAAATTCTTTAGGCATGATGGTTTTCTATTTAGGGAAAATAAATTGTACATTCCCAATTGTTCCATTCGTGATTTATTAGTATGGGAATCACATGATGGAAGATTAATGGGACATTTTGGGGAAGCTAAAACTTTAGGAGTTTTACAAGAACATTTCTATTGGCCACACATGAAACGTAATGTTGAAAGAATCCACTGTAGATGTGTTACTTATAGGCAAGCTAAAGCTAAAGTGTAACCCCATAGCTTGTACACACCATTACCAATTTCTAGTGAACCTTGGATAGATATTTCTATGGACTTTGTATTAGATTTACCTAGGACTAAAACTAGTAGGGACTCTATATTTATAGTTGTAGATAAGTTTTCAAAGATGGCACATTTTATTCCATGCCACAAAACTAGTGATGCTTCTCATATTGTTGATTTATTCTTTAAAGAAATTGTGAGATTACATGGTATGACTAGAACAATTTTTTTTATCGTAATGTTAAGTTCTTAAGTTACTTTTAAAAGACCTTATGGTGTAAGTTAGGAACAAATTTATTATTTACAACTACTTGTCATCTACAGACTAATAGTTAAACTGAGGTAGTGGATAGGATTTTATCTACATTGTTAAAGGTTGTTATTCAAAAGAATATTAAAACATGGGAAGAATGTTTACCGCATGTTGAATTTTCTTACAATCGTTGATGTGCTCAAAACCAAGGTCTAGCACATGCAAATGAATCAAAGGAACAACCTCAACTCACACATATGAACCGGTTCAAAAAGACCATGAATTGTGTGAACCCTAAAGGAGATTTAATGAAATCCGATGGTTCAAAGATGCAATCAACAAACCAACAATGATAAACTTCTCCAATTAATAATAATTACAAGTGAAATACACCAAGATAACAAGATCCAATTCCATGATTCTCCTCTTCCAACAATGACCAATTCACGTCACAAAATGAATCAACAATTGATGATGATAACAAATGCTAAAACCATTTAATCTTATAACATGATAGTTGATTACAAATGCAATCAAAATCTAACCAAGAACATCCAATTCAACCCTAAATATGACTCACTAGTGATGAAAAGGAAACACAATAAAGAAGGAATTGATATTACCCACAATTTTCCTTTGTTGCACTCGACACAATTTCAACTCTTGGAAATTGAAATTGATAAGAGAAAATGGAACTAGGGAAACCCTAAGCCCTCTCACGAAAATGTGATGTTAATTCTGAAAATTTTAGCCTCCTCAAACCCTACTATAAGCAAGTATTTACACTTGCTACCTTTAGGGTTAGAAAATGCACAAAAATTACAACTATGTCACTTTTAAGGTGGCCGATCCTAAATGGAAATTACAATAAAAATGAAAGTGTCCCAAAAGAAAATACACCATAAAATAGTCCACAGAATAATTACAAATTACAAAAATATCATAAATCTTCATGAGCCAATGCTTCGAAATGGAATAATCACAGCGGGTCTTTGATTGTAAATCTGAAGATGTCCCGTAGCCATCAACTAGTGTAGGGTATATTGGCATCCCATAGAGAATTATTGTTGTACCTGTAAGATTATTTTCTCAAATATTTATTAAATAAAAAGATATGAAGTAAAATTATAAGAGATTTGGACCATCAGCCAAATCTAGTTCTGAAGGTATAGGTGGTGCCGAAAAATTTCTCATCAATTGTATTATACATTCTACTACTAAATTTTCACCATTTGAGATTGTGTATGGTTTTAATCCTTTAACTCCCTTAGATTTATCACCTTTACCTATGACTAAGTTTATGAATTTAGATGGAAAAAAGAAGGCTAAATTTGTTAAGTAGATTCATGAGAAAGTTAAGATCAACATTGAGAGATGAACTGAGTAGTATGCAAAACAAGCCAACAAAGGGCAACATCAAGTTATTTTTGACCCAGGAGATTGGGTCTGGTTGCACATGCAAAAAGAACAATTTCCAGAGCAAAGATGATCAAAGTTGCTTCCAAAAGGCAATGGTCCATTCCAAGTTCTCGAGCGTATCAATGACAATGCTTACAAACTAATATTACCATATGAGTGATGGGTGTCGAGTCCAACAAAAATAAAACCTACTCCTAGACAATTATATGATTTGCATATAGTGGTGAGTAGGGTCGAATCCACAGAGATTGGTAAAAATATTTCTATTCAAATACAACAATGAGGAAAGGAAAAATGGGGGGTTTTGTTTGTGAATCAAATAAAGTAAAGCAAGGTAAGAAAATCAAATATTGATAAAAAGCCTAGCCAAAGGAATCAAGATAGTTTAATTCTAGGAATTGATCATCGATGCAAATATCTCCTATTCTTAGTTCTAGATAAATTGGTTATGGTTATTAACAAGCTCTAACAACCTATCTCTCCTTACTTTCTCGATAACCTCTAACAAGCGCTTCGAATTACTTCCCTTATTGATTAGACAACCCCAGACAAGCGCTTAGGATTTAATCTATCAATAGCATTAAAATCTAGAGAGACCACCAATTCATGCCAGTAGATTATAAGATAACCTATTTAAACATGATCATACACCTCCATAACATGAATTCGATCATCTATTCTTATAACCAAACATGTTATCGTGTCACTAATACTAGAACAATCAAACAATTACGGATTTGACGTGCTAGTTGACAATATATTATCTTGTTAATTAAGTAGAAGAGCTCTATTCATACCAATCAACAAAATAATAATGACAAAACGATCAGAAGATATATGAATACCCAAAAACAAATAATTGAATAAATACAAGTCAATTAGACCTCACAATTCGTAGAGAATTAAACATCTATGACCTTTTGGCTAGAAAAGTAGCTTAGCCACTCATGTTCATAAGAAAAACGAAAATAAAAAGTAAAGACATAATGAACCCGGATAGCTTGCTCTGCCTCCGGCCTCCCTTCTTGTTTCCCAGATCAAAGATAGAAAGATTAAAAGTTTGAAAGGAAGAAAAAAGATTGTCTTAACCCTCTAGGGTTGGTTCTATTTATAATGTTTGAGGGATGGCATGTGATCTTTTGCTAGCAAGATACGAAGATATCTTTCCTTTTCCAAGTAGATTTCGAGAAGTGAAGATTCGTCCGCTTGGCACGCCCTACCACACAGCCGTGGGTCAAGCCGTGCCATCCTCTGTGCATATTCTTCAAGTTTTCATCCACGCCCAGTGTGTACTACGGTCCAACACACGGCCAGATTTAAAACCGTGCCATCCTCTGCCTATGTTCAACAAGTCTTCATCCTCTCCAGAGTGTGTCACGGTCTACACCACGGTTAGATTTCAAGCCGTGTCTTCATCTAGTTGATGTTCCACACTTTCTTCTTCTTGGCACACCTAAGTTCCACCACGGCTCCAAGCACGGTTTCACCCACGTCTTCCACCACGGTCGTGCCCTAAGCCGTGTCTCTCTGTTGAAAGTCCATATTGTCTCCTTCTTGTACAGTGTGTAACACGGTTGGAACCTTGGTCGTGCCTCAAACCGTGCTAATGCTTTGGTGGATACATGCTCATGTGCTTTCCTCCGGTGGTGTAATTCGTTATCTTGATTCAAGATGTAGATGACTTCTCTAATATACTTGAATTAGCATCCTCAACTCCATTTAACCTGATTTATCACCATGATTAGAAATTAAGTACCATTTCCTTATGATTTCTATAAAATCAATAATAATTTAACACAATTTATACTATAAGGATTAAGTATAAAATGGCTCTATCAATGAGTATCAAGTAAGTGCTACTTTTAATATTATTGATTTAAGTTCTTATGAAGCAGGTGATGATTTGAGGACAAATCCTTTTCAAGAAAAGGGGAATTATGAAGATCAAACTAAGAGGATTGTTCTAAGGAATGCAAATCCACTTGAAGTGCCGGTTGGACCATTGACATGAGCTAAAGCTAAGAAACTTAAAGAAGAACTTAATAGATTAGTCAAAGTAGTAGAAGAAGAGGAGAATCATGTACGTTTGAGTCAAGGGGAATTGAGGGTTGTGAACCTACTTGAAGTGCAGAGCGTGAAGGCGGAAGTCAAGGAAGAGATTTAAAGCCGATAGCTTTAGAACCACTAAAGGCCACCGGGCTTGGCGGTGTAAGCCGCTAGCCTAAATGGCCAGCGTATATACAAAATGAAGGCCGGTTTGAAGGATTTCAAAGCCACCAACTTTGCTATAATTATAAGACAGCTTTGTAATATTTTAGGTCGTCGACATTGAATGTTTGTCCTTTATTCGAATTAGGTTTTTTATGTCATTTTGTTTACTGATTCTTGTGGGACTATAAATAGTCGTCATAGACTCATTGTAACACAATTAAGAATTAAGAAAGTTCATTTACCTTTTAAGAGAGAATTTCTCTTTGGTTCTTAATAGAACTATTAAACTTATTGGGTTTTAAATCTATAGCATTCACTCAAACTTATCAATCGATCATTCCATAATCAATTGTGACATTAACACTTATACCAAGATTCTTATCTCGTATGTAGACAATGGGTCACGGTTTCCATCATTCTTGATAGATACATAGGTTATGAGGATTAACAAATCTAATTGTCAAGTTTTGTCACGAGTTGGCAAGGTTTACATCAAAGGATGATGCTATTGTTGCTGTTGCTACTACTGCTAGTCCATTTGCATACAAATATGAGTGTTCTCGACATAAAGGTTAGTAAGCATCTACTCCAAACAAGCTGACTTGTCCTCCTCGCCCTAGAGGTCTTGTTGCAGTAGGTTTGATCGATTAGTTTGGTTACGTGTTTAGGTAGGTGAGTTTTTAACATTTTTGGATTTGGATCTAGTACTACTAGTCATGGTTGTAGTTTGTGAAATGATAATGCCAAATATTATTCGTGAATTCAATGGAGAGGTGTGTGAACTTATAGAATATGAAGAAATAATGAGCTATAGGGGTCCTAAGGTGTCTGGTGTTACCACTCCAACACTTAAGTTTAAAGGTTAACAAGAGTAATGAAACTGATGTAAAGAGACTAAGAAGGCTAAGAGTTCCCAACTCCCCCACCCTCCCGCGCCCGCATCCTTTTACCCATAGATGGTTGTAGGTATTTATAGATGGCGTCGAGGAGTAATTAGTTGTAGAAAACATGGCGTATGTCCATGACCGTACGTCTAAAATGTTCAAGTAGTGGTAGAGTGGATAAGTAGAAAAGTTAGTGAAATGTAGCAAATCTTATTTGCAATTGACCGAGTCTAAGGGCCATGGAAGGAGAGCTTAGGCTCCCATTTGGGCTTATGTCCAAGCCTTCTATGTAAAGTTGGATAAGGGCTTGAGCTAGATTTGGACCCCTAGCTAAAATAGCCTATCAACACCTTCAATCTTTTGAAGGAATGCAACAAAAGATTTGAAATTAATGGAATAATATCTCCCAACAAAAAAAAATAAAAAGGTAGCATTGTAGGGAAGGAAAAGTAGTTGTATTCCACCCCTATGAAGTCAAGGAAACATGTACTAGAGTAGGATATGTTCTTACAATGTGTTTGAATAAGAGGTTCTAGGGAAATTGTGGAAATTTTTAAGTTTGGAAAGTTCAAATAAAAGTGCAACCGGACAAAATTACAAGAAAAAAAAAAGGTGACAATATTTCCAATTTTCAAGACCAAATACTTCCTCTCCAAAATTGGACAAAAAATGTTGAAACTCCATATAAATGAGTATTGATTTATATATAAAAAAAAAAAAACTTAAAGATAATGTTTAAATAAACATAAAGTTAGAAATAATTTTTTATGTGTATATATTAATGTCTTTTGATTTCCTATTTATTTTTTCAATCAAACAATACAAAAGAAAAAGTTTCTTTCCTTTTATTGAAAAAATTTTTTAATGGACTCTTGAGTAGTAGGGGTAGGTGCAAATTGGATTAGTTCAATTTTTCTTTCAAGTCAAACCAAATCCTAAAAATGTGACTTGATTTTTTATTACTTCACATCGAATCATGTGATTGGATTTTATATTTTTTTTTTTAAACTATAAAATTTCAATTTAGTTCGGTTTGATTTATAGATTAAACCATATTCTATTTTTTTAAAAAGCATATTTACTTAACATGTAATCTCATATGAGTAGTATTAAATTTTTTAATAATAACATATATTAATATTGTATAAATGATTTAAAAAGTCAATATTCGAGTAACTAAAAAAATTAAATGTTTAATATAACTAATTTATTTCTCAAGCTAATATATAATATAAAATTTGAATTAATCCATATATATATATATATGTTAAATCATGGCCATAAAATTTAAATAAATATACTCTTCAATAAAGGTAAACTAAAAACACTTTTAAATGTTATGTTATAATAAAAAAATTATTTAAAGTAAATTATCATTATATTTTTTTTTTCAAGACAGTCTGGTTCAGATTATTCCTCCAAACCAACAATAAATTTTTTATTTGGTTCAAATTTGAAATTTTTCAAACAAAAAAAAAAAAACATATTTTCGATTTGGTTTAGTCCAATTTGTGAATTAGTTTGGTTAGTTGGTTTTTTTACTTATCCCTATTGAGGAGGGTACATCTTCCAATAGTTTGTATTTTTATATTTTAAAGAGAGAAAAATACATTTTTTGTTTTTTGGCTAGTGAAAGAAAAATACATTAGAAAGACCTTAAGCTTTCTCAATTTTTTTATTTTAGACCCTATATTTTTATCTTTTTTATTTTATGATCTAAATTATCAAAAATGAATTAAATAGGACCTACATTACTTTTCCTTGTAAGTGTCATAAAAACTAGGTTCTAAAAAGAAAGAAAGAAAAATTAAAAACATACATTCTAAAATAAAAAAAAAAAATATAGGTTTTGAAACAAACTAACATGAAAAATTTAAATTCTTCCATTGTTCTTTAGTATTTTTATTTTTGGGCTTATGTTTTTAATTTTTTTTTTTGCTTTTCATTTAAGGACCTAATTTTAATAACTTTTAAAAGGAGAAAAATGAAAAACTCATTTTGACACACTTTTAAAAATTTAGGTCTCAATATAAAAATCTTAAGAACAGATATCCTAAAATAAATAAATAAGTTAAATCCTCTTAATCATTTTTTTTTTTTTCCATTTAAAAGACACTGACACGAAAAATGAGATATTGAGAGATTATTTATTAGCCCAGAGCAAAAAGTTCCCAGCACTTCAACTTTAAGTCGGCAACTTCCCGAGGAAGGAATAAGAATTGCACCAATAAAATAAATCTACTTCCGCGAGAAGGATTTCGTAGCTACGTTCTTTCACCACCATAAGTTGAGGCGATCGCGCATGAGGGATTATACATTCGGCGAAGAGCCTGAATTGTAAACACCCGATGGAAATTCAAGAGCAATCAGCGCATAAAGAAGAACTGGATTCTGAAGAGGAATCAAAAGATCTTTCAGAAGACGGATCTTGTAAGGAAGAAATTGGTGAGTCATCTGAAATTTCCTGTGAAATATGTGCTGAAGAAAAAAGTACCGAGGAAATTTTAAGAGTGAGTGAGAAGTGTCAACACTCCTTTTGTTCCGTTTGCATTACCAAACACTTGTTAACAAAAATCCATGAAAATGTCACCAACGTTCTCTGCCCAGGACTAGGATGCCAAACTCCTATAGACATTGTTGGTGGAATTTTTGGGGAGATGCTTCCCCGAGACGTGGTGTATAGATGGGAACGTGCGAAATGTGAGGCTATTTTCTTAGAAACCCAGAAATGTTTTTGCCCATTTAGGGATTGTTCGGTCATGTTGGTTAAGGATGATGAAGGGAAAGGGCAAGTTGTTAGGGAATGCGAGTGTCCCTATTGTCACAGGTTGTTTTGTGCACAATGTTTGGTTCCGTGGCACGTGGGAGTCACGTGCGAGGAGTTTCAGTCAATGCATGAAGATGAGAGGGGAAGGGAAGATTTGATGTTGAGAGAGCTTGCGAAGGAGAAGAAATGGGGGAGATGCCCCAGCTGCAAATTTTATGTGGAAAGGACTACTGGATGCCCACATATAGTATGCAGGTTAGTACTTATTATTTTTGTTGCTACTTATCAGCTTTTGCATAATATGTCTTGGCATTCATTGTTGGAGCAGCTAGGGTTTGATCCAGAATCCAGAATATGGTGTGTTTTATGGTTCCTTATCACTGATTAACTACTAGCAGAATATTTTATAACTTGTGTAGAAAGGTTTAAAAAGTGTCTATAATGGAATTCTAACTCAAAAACCTTGCATTATAGTAGAAGGATGGTTCTTCACATTTCATTTTTGTGTTCATTGATTATTTGATAAAAGATATGGTTTTGTTTGATTAAAAATAATAATAATAATAATAATAAAAAGAAAGAGTGATAAATTACCATTTTAGTGTGAACTACTTTCCAAATCTCATTTTGCCTATGTATGATGTCGTGTTCTATACTCTGAAGCGGTTGCTCTTAAAAATGGGTCGGCGATTTTGATAGATCTAATTGTCTTCAAGGCAATTATTTACTTATTGAGAAAAATTAAGATTATTCAAAGGTTCTGGAAAGCAAAATACCATTCTACCTAATATTATTGTTTTGCCTGCGCATATGAAGAGACCGAATTGGGACTAAAATTTTGGAACAGATTTTATATGACCTAAAAAGAATCTAAACTACTTAAAATATTCAAAAAGATCAGAAATTAGATAGTCATCCATTTTCTAAACCTATCCTAATCCATGTGGATAAAAGTCGTCATGGCAATTTATACTCAGATATTGATATTAATGTGTATGATGAAAATAAGGTATGGAAGCTTCATTGGAATTAATATAATAAATAAGAATAAATAAAATTTAATATGGCAGAATATTTATAACCACCCCTATTAATACTAGTTACTAGTTGTCCTAACATGGTGACATATTAAACTTTTAGTAAATTACTGAGCAGTATACATGACATCTCATCTTTTTATGTATCTTTGTACAAGCCGGTGACTACACATGTTAATTTATGTTGCCATTAAAAGGAGGATTACATGTAGGCCATTTAACATTAATATAAAGTAATTACATATTTCACAAGAGAATATTATGGGTAACAAGGTTAAGTCCCCGAAACATTATAACAATTTCCTTATTACTCCTTTTTGTAAATGAATGACATGGAACAGGATGAATGGAACAAACTTAGAGGCAAAGAATTATTCTATTATATTTATACTTTATTAAAAGTGATATTATTCTATTATATTTACACTTCCATCTCCATTTTCTATCCCCTCCTTTCGAGACGGACGGTAAATTCGAAACTCAAAGCTATTGCTTCTTGGAAAGAATTTGTAATATCATTGATGGATTGCTACTGCTGATGATGGTAATTTCAGGTGCCAGTTTCAGTTTTGCTATGGATGTGGAAGGGAGTGGAGTGATGATCATGGTGGTTGTGCTAGAGACTGATCAGAAGCAACACTGCGGACGAAGAACTTGAACAAGATATGCTGATGAATTTACATGCCATGATTTTGAATTTAAATATGTTTATTTTGCTGACGCTAATATGGAAAAAGTTAAACAAGTTATTTAGGAGTACTGATTAAGAAATCAACTAAAAGGACCCGCTTTTCTATGGATTATGCTCTCGATGTGAGAAGGGGTGAAAATATACTTTATCTATGAATTTACATTGATATCTTGTGTTTTTTATTTTTCTTTTTTTAAATTTGTTTGTATGTAATAATAATGATCTGTTTCTCCATGTAGAATTGTAATTTTGATAGGAAAACGACATTTGGCGTTGAGATTTTCAGAATTCCAAAGAACATTGATTTCGAGAGCTTAATATGACGTGGCTCATTTAGTGTGAATTCTGCTCTTACAAAGATGGAATATATATAGAATTCCCTCTTTTCCCTCCCGTAGACCATCTTCATGCTAGGTCTTTAGAGTGAATTCCAAAAGTGAAGGATTCTAAAACAGGGTCCTTTAGTATTGGAGGTAGGTCTCCCCTCATTGAAGGCTTTTATTAAGCTGCCAATGTTCTTTTCCTTTTTTTGTTTTTTTGTGTTAGTTTTATATCATTTTAGCATTGTATATCCCATAATAATATAGATTAATGTAAAAGGAATTCTTTTTAAAAATCTTAAACATAATAAAATGAAAAGGTTTTTAAGAAAAAATATTCAAGTTGACATAATATCTAGAAATCTTAAATGGTCTTATTAAACATTTGGCCTAAAGAAAATAAGTGAAAGACAATTCAAACTTCGATTTATAAATTTGATTTAAGTCGAATGATTTTTCATTTGTCTAGAGGCAATAGTCAACTTACTAGAAGCTTAGTAGTCATTAGTTGGTCGAGAATGGGTGGAATTGTCTTTTTAATTTTTTCAAGGTGATATACGAAAATAATCTTATTTGAGCCAATAATTATGGAAGTCACAAGGTCCAACTTCGATACTACTAACTAAGAGGGAAGAGGGTACAAACTTCCAAATTTAGGGCGTTCATGCATTGTGAAAAGTTGAAGGGTTGCTTGGTACAGTTTTCCTTATCTTTTATGATAGGATAACTACTACAATTGACAGGTTTATTCGAATTTGGTAAGTAGTTTCAAACAGAGGATGCTTCTAGTTCAACAAGAGTTTTACTGCAGCCCCTCCCTTTGGTTAGTCATAGTTCTCCCAAGATTGCACCCTTCAATAAAACCTTCAACCTCTTCTCCAAGGTCATTCAGTTTGACACTAAATTGAGCAACCACATCCGCAGTACCCATGGACGTTTATGCATGAACCTGTTAAACTGAACTTATTACAAGTGCATCAGGGGGTATCTAATCACCAAATGGAAGATTCTTTGCACTTTCATGCTCTTCCTTGCAATTGGTCTTCTGTCTGCCGTATTCCCTTAAAGGAACAGTGGTAGCTATTGCTTCTTGTTTAGGGAAATGAAACTTTCGATTTACTTTTCCTTAATCTTCCTCAATTTATCCATTTAAAATGTCATGTATAATCAAAACACCAGATATTCGAGAGAAGTCTGCATAGCAGTCTATAATTTGCAAAATCTATAATAATTTTGCATGTTAATCATCGTACACTTAGCTCTCCAAAACTTTTGCAAGTGAAAATTCAATAACCCATGCGTTCTAAAAAGATGAAAAACAGCATATAGGAGCAAAATGTGGACCCTGGTGTTACAAGGGATTTTGAGTACACTTGCATATAGACAGAAGATGGGTCCATGAATTTACGTAAGATAAATGAAAGCTAGAAGGTGAGAAAACCCCAACATCATTCCCAGTTGTGGCGGGTAGGCCTAAGAGACCCCCCTCTCGCACTCTCTTTTAGCAAAATTCAAGAACCAAAATACAAAACCGAAAAGAAATAGTAGATCATGTTCATCAACTATATGCACTTCTCATTCAACGAAAAGTAACTCCACAAAGTAGTGTATATTTACACACTCAAATAACAATCATAACATGACCTGAAGGCAGGAAAATAACACTTCATTTTTCTCTTTTACTTTCTTTTATCCTTTCCCCCCCTTTTGCATAAATTCACTTCATGAGTAGAGATAATGGATTCAACCAAACCACAGACCAGAACTATCATGAACTCATAATCTTATCCAGTCTGGCAAAACCATGACAAGAGAAGTGAAAACACACTCAGAATTCCTTTAGGGCTACCTTTGTTGGTAGTAACTAGGCTACTGATACACGAAAAGATTGCACGAATGCACCAATCCTTCTCTTAATCTCCTCTGGATTGGCACCAACCAGCTTGTCAACTGGCACTCCATCCTTGATTAGCAGAAAAGTAGGCATGGCTTTTACCCCCATTCTACTAGCCACGTCCTATATATAAATTGAAGAAATTTCTGCATTTAAAAAGGAGACAACAACAAAGAAGAAAGAAATGTCGAAGTCCAGATAACCACTAAATTTATGCTCAAGAACACATACAGAGCAAGAAATAACTTCAAACGAAAATATTAAGAGCCAGGCAGAATGGCGACCAATACAAACGGAATAGAAACCAGTTCAGGAGAGATTATACACAAGAAATAGCCTCGATGTCAACAAAAAGAAATGATCCCTTTGTGAGAGCAGCTAGTAACGAATGACAATAGAGGAAGGCACAAGAGGAATATCAAAGAACCAATATAAACAGCGCTGACATAAAGGAATAGGTATATACAGCAGGGAGTCGATAATAGTAGAACACTCGAATAAATGCTAAATGGACCCATCTTTTTGTTTAAAGGCACTTTTATTTTCTGAAATGTGGACACCATATAAACCAGCCATTCATCTAAAATTTTTGGATAGCTCAGACCCATCTCTTGATATAGTTGGAAGTACCACATAGGAGGTCCGAAGTCTCTAGCTACATACCAGGGCTCTGGAAAACAACTATACAGCAGCAAAATGTAAAGATAACATGACACGGGAAGAGGATCCAGTGAAAATCGTTGCTATATGTTTCACTCCATGCTCGAGAGTGAACATAACTTTCCAGTTAAAGCAACAAATTATAAAAGTCACGTCTTATTCCAACCAGGGATGGACACTAACTGGCTGGATTTAGCCTTTATTAGGTCCATGTCTGAATTACCTGTAATAAAAAAAATCCACTTCTTATTTATCCAAAAAATAAAACTCCACTTCTTCTCACACACTAGTGTATGCTACTACACATCCAATGATTACTTTTCACATTTACAAGCCATTTTCTTTGTTGGAAATATAAAAGATAAGGCATATAATATAGAGAAAAGTTTCAATAGTATTAACAGATGAAAATTGGATTTATAGCGTACAAGTACTAATAAAAAATCTAACATGGAAAAATATGAATAGTATTTACTCACCACCCATACAAACACGTAGTGCATTAATACCGATAAATCTTTTTTTCATAATACAATAGTATCCTGTAAAGGAAATGAGTAATCATAAAATGCCTACTAATGTAAAAAGGCACCCATTTAAACATAACTTCATATTTATAAGATATTTTCATGATACATTTTACATTTTATGAGGTGTTTATTTTTTGTTGGGGGATAAAAATGCACCCAATTGACTCACTCTATGACATCAGTTTCATTAGTTTGTGGTAATGCTACTGGAATATGATTAGGCACTGAACCAGAGAAGGGTAGAAGTTAACGGTTAAGTGTTGTAGTGGGCCAAAGGCATATTTTTTTCGAAAAAGTAAAAAAGTTGTTGAATTATAAAATGCCTCATAATGCATCAAACATAACTTTTTGTATGTACCAGACACTTTATGCTTACCTTTTATATTTATGACTTATGAGATATTTTATTTGTTGCAAAAAAAAAAAAAAAAAATATCATGCAATACCATAAAATATCTCATAAATGTTAAAAAGTAATAATTAAATGACTCATAAATATATAATTGATAAAAAAGTTTTTTGACTGACCCATCAAAATGATCCTTGGACATTACTTGTTTCACTTGTAAAATATGTGATCAATGTTTTGAAAATCAAATTTTTCTTAATAGGTGAACTTAATCCAAGATACCCACTAAACCATTAGGTTTGTCCATGACTCCAGCCAACATGAATTCTCAGAAATGCAACGTTTAAATGTACCTTATGGAGATAGATTAGTAACATCTTCTACCAAATCCAGCCAATGTTGATGAGATTATATTGTTTGGGAAACACGAAACACATTTAGTGGATTCGTGATGAAAATCAGCGAGGACATCCTTAGAGAATGACAACCTAAGAAGGCTTCGGCTAAAGTTGTGTGGTTCTCCAAGGCAATTCCAGGCACACCCTTATACCATTGATGGTTGTTCACACACCAGACAGATCAGTGAGATCGGTGATAGCTTCGGTCAACTAATGCTATATATGCCATTGGGTGAGTAAAGATCACCAAAATTTGTTTTCTCAATTTTCATGAGCACTGACCCTGTGAAGGAAGGTGGCAAAGAAAGTTAACTGTCCAACACATTACATTGGCCGGCTACTACATATTCGGGTTCAATTGCAGTAGCACACACTAAAACTATTGTGATTTAAGCAATAGCCAGCATTTGCTCGTTCAGTTTATTTCATCCAGAAGGGAAATAATGCTAGAAGGGTAGCAAATAGAGCTTGCAGAATAGATATCCTAGCTAACATTCTGCTTCATACAGCCAAAGCTATTTTGGAATAGCTGAGACTCTCTAACTTTAATTTCAGTATTTTGTTTACAACATGTATCCAGTTCGTGTAGAGGTTAGATTGCGCTACAGAGCAAGATTTGTAGAATGGAACCCCTACATCAGAGCAAACAGGCACACACTTAAAAATTTTGTAGCCATTTTGGTTAATTTATCTAAATACATAAGAAAATCAATCTATAAAATGAAGACTCTAAGGCAATGGTGAAACAGACTGAACAATTAAAAAGGCAAGCAGGAAACCCAGGAAAAAGAAAACTGAGCAAACACAGAGGACAAATGAACATGAGAGCCACCTGAAAGACTAGGCATATATAGCTTCATTTATAAGATAAACTAATCCTCGTCTAAAACTATTATCAAATTCAATGAGATCATACTTCCCTCTAAGTCCTTACTTCAAAACCAAAACTTCAATAGATTCACAGTTAGAAGAGTAATAATAATGCATGAAATATCATCAGGATCAGAAGAGTCCCACTTTAAAAGAAATCACAACTCTTTTGCCAATACGTCAATACTGCCAACCTTCATATCGCGAAACTGAGTAGCTATGAACTTGAGAAAATCACATCTTCCATCCATGACACACATTTAACTATTCAAAATGTCTCAAGAAATTATATTGACTTGACAATGGAAAATGGGGCAGAAATCCGCATTTCGACATTGGCAGATAAATTCACTCCAGAACGAGCCAAAACAGAACATTTATCAAAGTTGAGGTTAATGAAATGAGGGAATTTTACCTTGACATCATCCACATCAACGGAGAGAAATACAACATCAGGAAAATTCGAGGCCAGCTCTTCGAAGAAGGGGTTCATAGCCACCGAAGGTATGCACCATGATGCAGTGAAGTGCACCACAATCTACGAAAGCCCGAAACAACTCAAATCACTCTCGGGCACGGTTAATCAAACTTTAATCAACCGAGTAACCACATGCTACAGTTACCCAATTCCAGCACCAAATTCAAAGCTTAACAATGATAGCTTTCATCCATTACCAAGGAATATCATAGAAAACCCTGGTCAAAATTTCCTCAAACTTGAAGCTTGAAATTAATAACGGGCAACCTCAGTCACTTAATAAGACACCAAAAGAAGAAGCTCTCCACCTTTCCACGTACTTGTTATTTCATAAAAAGGCGATCATTCTAGGGAGAATTTAAAAAGTTCTTTCGGGCACGGTTAACGGACCATTGAAACTTTGTCCCAAAAAAAAAAAAAAAAAATCAAATCAAAACTTAAACCTTATCCAAATACTATCCAATTATTGTAAAAACATGTATGCCCAAAATCAAACCTTAAACTCCAGTAATCAACTAAAAGTATCCTAAGCAGATCATCACTAAAAAAAAAACAGAAGAAGAAGAAATTCAACTAAATTCAAACAAGAAAGAACAAACTCACAGGAGAGCCTGGTTTAGTAGCTAGAGTAACATAAGAATCCCATGACCCAGTTGAGTCAACCTTCACAACCCTCGACTTAATCTGTGACTCTTGACCCTCCATCTCTATCTTTACACTAAATACTAACTTAATCTGTTAGAAGGCGCTTGAACTGTAAAGTCGATTGTTTCCCTCTCAATATATAGCAACAGCTAGACAGAACAGATGAGAACGAAGAACAAGGTAGATAAAACGATTGGTGGGGCTTGAGTAGGACCCAGTTTGGATATGTTTTCAAGGAATCTGAAATGCTGAGGCTTATCGTGATCGTGTTACCAATAATGGGCGTTTCTGCAGAATTTAATACCATCGTGTTTGTAGAGGTTTACCGGTGGCGCCCACCGGATTGTTCTTGGTTTGGTAAGAGAGAAACAGAACGCAAGTATTTGACACTTCTTGTCTGAGGCTCCTATTACGACTTTATCGAGTTAATTATCTTCCAATTAAGGTTTTCAGGTGTCGGCAACCACATATTTTCTGATCTGTATATGATGTGATTTAGATTGGGATAAATGGATTAGAGGTGATAAATGTTTGAAGTGAATTTTCTAAATGAAAAATAGATTGGTGTATTAATTAACAAAATAGAAAAAATATATATATATTTATAACATGCTTTATAAAAAAAAATTAATATATAAAAATTTATGAAACTATTTTTTTTTTAATCGTTAAAAAGTATCTAGGATACATTTATTAATATTTTTATCAAAATATAACATTTGATAAAGTTATAAATAGGTTACCAGGTAAAATGTTCTTTGAGATTTTGATTAAATACACCTATTTGATTAAAAATTGATACCATCATAACATATTATTTATTCGAAATATGTCAAAACATTGCTCGACTGTATTGAAAATTTTATGACCTTTTTACAATATCTATAAAAAGTAAAATGTTTGTGTTATATTTAAGAGATAATGGCATATTTGTTCTTTGAACTTTATAACATTTTCTAATTAAATATTCAAATTCTTTTAGCATCTATTTTAATACCCAATTAAATATTTTGATAATAGAATTAATACTTTAGTTAATAATCTTTAAATGATTTAACATTTTAGTGAATCATGCTATAAAGCGTATTCTTTTATATTAATAAAATAAAATAAAAATCTCATAAAAGCTAGCTCCTTTTCGTAGGTATTTTCACTATTTAGCTAAATTAACTTGGAAAAAAATAATTTAATTACTATCTAATATTTCAACTTTAAACAAGGATTTATTAAAAATTAAGAAAATCTTCTCAGCTCCCCTGCGGCGAGTAAACGCCTTCACTACCACTTGCGGAATGGCCTTTCCAATAGTGATTTAAGGAACACTGACAACTGCCTCCAAATAGGACCAAAACAAAAGACCAATGTCCTCAACAACACGCAACTTCGACATGCTAACTTAAAGTTAAATAATGCTTTTGCCTAAAAATCTAAAACGTTTAATAACAAAAATTTCAAACACGTTAAGAAACTTAACTACAAAACTTACAAGTACATCAAAAAATTATAATACAAATTTGACAAAAATTATCACTATTTTCATGACCAAAACAATACTTTTCCTACATATAAATGTAGTTCAATATTCATCATGAGCATAAGAAATCATTTTTAAAAATTATATTTAATAGACCATTATAGCCATATTTTATAAAACCATTGATATGATCGATAAAATTTTAAAAAAAAAAAACATAGTCTTACTCTATTGTTGAGGAAATTTCACTCTCATTGCTAAAATTTTACTCTAGCTCTCTTGCCCTCGGTTGTGTTATGTCTATTAAATACAAAACAAGCAACATTCATTCCAAGTAAGAGGAACTATTCTTAGCAGGGCGCTGAAATCAAATCACTACTCAACTTCAAGCACCAAAGAAGAGCTAATAGCTTAGCTCTCAACATGAATAATGAGAAGGCTTAACCAGCCTTATAAGCAAAAAAGAAGACCAGTCTATCTTCTTGGATTTGGTGTCAAAGCTTATTAGGCAGAAGGCCTCAACAAATGAAGTACAAAGACAATGTTAGAGAGGTCTTGCAGCTCACTGAACAAACATGTTTGCTCTAGCTAGTGTGTGAACACCTACAAAAATCACCAAAACTAGCAAGAACAAAGACAAAAGCAACCAAAAATAAAAAATAAATAAATAAAATTGCAAGCTAATTGCTGCTGTTCCCTAGCAACAGCCTGTTTGTGCTAGCTTGTTGGCAAGTGTACTGAAATATGTGTTATATAATTTTAAAAATATTTTATTTAGTAAGCTCCCAAAAAGGGTTAAATGGAACAAGAAAAGTACAAGTGCTAAGATTAATCAATTTAGATTTATCTAACCGAAATTCATTAAGGGATTTTTTATATTTATTTAATCTTTTAAAAGAAAAACTATATTTGAATATAAAATTCACTAAAGTTAATTAAGTAGCTTATAATTTAGCTTTCACTAGGGTGTTAGTGGTATAACAAGGTTTTAGTAAATGTTTTTAAAAATAAGTTTTTGTCATTCTTGATTTACCCATCTATTCATTTTCCAGACATAGCAAACATATCCTCATTATCCGACCATCTAACATGACAATTATAAATATAAAAAAGAATGTATTATGGTCCAACAAACTTTAAAACCCTAAAGAACTTATTAGTACTCCTCATTCTAATTGTGTTTTGTGTTGCTAATGTGATGCTATCAATAATTCAACCATTGTATCACGCTACAAACACTAAACTATTTAAGAATAAATTGGTTAATGGGATTTAAGCATTAAATTTTGAAAATAGCTTTGTGTCGATGCAACCATTGTATCTTCTTAACATACAAAAATCTAATAACTCCCATTAACTTGTCTAATCTATTGATTTAGAAATACCAAAAGCAAGAACACATAAAACCTTCCACGTTATCTAATATCAACCACAACCAAACTAATCTAACTACTCATGTTATATGCAACAAATAGATCAATAAAGCACGAACAGTATGGAAAGTCCATTAAATTAGCAATTGGAGGTATTTAGTAGAAACAATTTTTATAAACATACTTTAACAAATAAAAATAATATTGAACGATAATCAACTAACTAATAATCACTAATTATGCTAAAATTATACTAAATAGCAAATACTAGTTAGTTGTAACTAACCTTGTTAACCACCTATTCTAGGTTTTTCTTAATATAAGTATATAGATAGCAACAAGATATATAGCTTTTTGGCATTTGAATCTTAAATAGAACTTGTTTAGTTCATTTTTTTTTAATCTATTTAGCATCTATTTTGTGTTTATTCAAATATAAGTGTTTAGTTCAAAACAAATAAAGAAAAAATTAAAGAGATTAAGCACAAATCAAATACAAATAAAATACAAATAATCCAAATAAGCTCATATCAACTTCCTCCTATTGAAGTCATATAAAGTAGGAGGGTTTTGTGCCATTGCACTCCATTGGATTGAAGTAAGATTGTGATTGAACAAAGTCAACTTCGTATGATGCAATACTATTCTCAATCTCAATCACTAAACACTAATCTTCTAGTTTTCATCTTCTATGTAAATACAAGTAGACCTTATCCAGAATGGAATGATCTTCATATCATAACAATTAAGAAATTTGTTTAAATGTTTATAAAATCCTTGTTTTAATTGATTTAAAACTGAAATAAATTGTTCAAATTAACTTTTGATTTAGAAAAAAAAAAGATATGAGTTTATGAAAGAAGGATCTGAATTAATTCCTTTGAAAAACATATTCTTATAAAAATACATAATTTTCGAACACCAACAAGTGCACTTACCAAAAAACAACTATTATTCTTTCTAGACACACTTATAGTGTGCATCTTCATACTTCCTTTAGTGGGCTTAATTCCTTATGAAAGATTCATGCAACATTTAAAACCCTTTTTGAAAAAATTCTCCTTTAAGTTTAAAATAATTCCATAATGTGCTATCCTTAGCAGTGAAGTTTTTCTCCATTTTAAAATTTTATTTTCCAAAGTTTTTCAATAAACGTTTTCAAATCATATTCCAAATGTATAATCTTAGACTTAACCACTAATAATGTAATAATGTTTATTCTGGCTCTCTTATCCAAGTATATTACCTAATTATCCTCGATTGGTAAGTGTTGCGTTGCTTAATCTAATTCTACCTATGTGCGTTTGTTATCTCTTGCCAACACTATATTCAACTTATTATAACAATAATGTGCTTTATTAAGAAATGGATTGCTTACAATATAAAACAATCACATTTTATGATTTGGTTTTGTTCGATAAAAAGAAAAAACTAGATAGATTCACAGTTGCACATACTTGTTGGTAGCAATTCCATTGCTTTTGTCAAAGATAAAATTTTCTTCAAACTTTAAGGATTAAATTAACACTTATTAAAGGTATGGAACTCTATAAAAACATGTTTTCATAGTTCTTCATTTAAGTATACTTAGCAAGATTGAAAAAATCATAATTTCTTTTATTTATATTGTATTATTTATAGAGTAAATTATAAATATATCTCCTTATTTTATTTTATATGCACCTACCCTCCATATCTTTAAAGATAATCACTTTGACCCTAAATCTTTGAAAAAGTACTTTTATATTCCTATATGACCATTTTGCCATTTATCTTATTCTTTTGTTAATTTCACTAGTTTTGTATTTTTTATTCAAATGAAAAATACTAAAATAGAGCTTAAAAATATGTTTTTCAATGATGTGGGTTCTAAAGCCTTAATTTCAAGAAGGTTTAGAACACATATAAAGCAAATATAAAAAGATTTATTTACAATATCCCTTTATTTACTCAATCCTAATTTTGATCCAGCAACACTAGAACAATCACGTTTTAGTAATAATAATAGGCAAAGAGTAGAAATAAGCCATACTAAACGAGTCATAAAAAGCTGTAGCATTTGTTCTCTCTTTAGATTCGATTATTATAGCAGCAGCAACAATAATAGGAAGTTGAAGATGCAATTGAATAAAAATTTTCCTAAGTGGAAAATCCATTGGATTGCTTGGAAAAAGATCAAAAAGAAAAAAAAAATCAAAAGATAAAGGTGGCTTGAGATTAGTCAATTTAAGAGATAGGAATGAGGCAAGTATGATAAAACTTGCATGAGTAATGAGGGAGAAAGACTTACTAGGGACTCAACTAGTTAAGAAGAAAAATAAGTTTTATGGTATGGAATTCAAAGCTAAATCAGGGTCAGGATTCAACCTATTGATTTGAACACGTACTGGAACTAATGTGAGTTTTTGGTTCTCCAATTGGAATGCCAAGGGACCTGTATGAAAGTGGATTTAAGGGCATCTTCCAATAGATGGTGAAAGCCTCTCTCCTTTTAATGTCTAGAGGGGTAAAATGAAGCTATCAAGTTAGTTGTGTACTCTAAACTAGATAATGATATATTTGAATTGGTTTCAATACAGGCTGTAAAATGGATAGAGACCATGATGTTGATTACTCTTTTTTGCCTCATGTTGTTGTTACTCTATGCAGGGAAAAGATGAAACAAATTAAAATGCCAGTGTGTATGATACTACATGAGGGCAACAGGGTTGCAAATCTACTTGCAAAGGCTTGCCAGGACCGGAAGGGAGGAGACTTGTTCTTTTCTTCTACTTCTCCTGCTGTTATTTCTAAATTTCTGATTGAAGATTGTAGGAGATGTCCTTTGAAGACACCTCCCATTTTGGAACCAGATTAGTGTTTTGCTGTCCCTGTATTTTTATAGTTGTGCTTTGTCCTTTCAGTTGGTTTGGTTATTCTAGCTGTTTAACTTCTTGTATGAGACTTTTATCTTTTGGAATGGATTGGCTTTACCAAAGAAGAAAAAATATAAAATAAAATAAAATAAAGTTGAAGATGCAATCATCCAACACAGGGTCTATTTAGGCAATTCCAACTATTGGATATCTGTCCAATAATTAAAGTAGATGAAGCTGAATAATTATCTTCTCATCCAGTTTGCGCTTACGTGCTATACTGAAATTGATCTCTGTAATTTCTAAATTTTCAGACGCTACGTTGTCAAGCTTATCTATAATTTCTAAATTTTCAAACGCTACGTTGTCAAGCTTAACAAAACGTACAGTAATAATCCATCGTGGGGAAGAAAGATACCAGCCTATGTTCTAGACCAAACTTGCTTAAGCTATCTAGATATCCATTCTTTTGGATAAACACACGTAAAGTACATAGAAAAGCAATAAATTCAATGACCATAATATAACCATCTTCAAATCGAACTGTTTTTAGAATTCCTTGAAATACAATAACTCTCACTTTCAAGAACCTCTCGCTTTTACCTCACAAACCACAATATAATTGTTTACCAATAAAAAAAAAACACTTTAATTTTTCGAGAAAAATAAAATATAAGAACCAGTTTTTGGCAAAGGGCAGATTTTGCTCAAAGACCCATCTTTATCCTCCAAGGAAGTCTCCATAAAGATCCTTAGCAAAGGGAACTGGGTCAAGGATCCAGCAACAGATGTGCTCTAATGACAAGAAAGTCCAACGCTTAATGATATTAGATCGTGCTTTTTGTTAACCATGATCTAATTATAGCATCCGAGTAAAGATTACAAGAAATGGCAAATGAAACATATACCATATAAAGGAGATTAAGTTCTCAATAGGAAGCAAATGAAAGCCTTTTGGGTTACAAATAAGAAATATCCCTATGCTCCTAGGAAAGAAGTAATCCATACAGAAATACTGAAATGAAGTACAGAAATTGTTTTATGTATCCTTGAAGAATTGAGGCCACCAAAACCCAATGCCCGGAATTTTTTTTCTGCTAAACAATAAAACTTACAACAAATGGAATACAAGACCAAGCAACTCAAATATTAGAATACAACCTAACTCCACCGAAGGAGCATGAGTGCCAAATACTATCGAATAATGGTTACTTTAGACAAACTATGAATGTGTTAAAACAGAAAGTCAATTCAATTGCTCATCCACAACTCAAGCGTGAATCCACAAGACGCATTGATGTTTGCCGTCGAGGAACACCAATTTCACATGCGTTGACTCTAGCAGCAAATCGAAGAGAACAAAGCGATTCACCAACAGAAGTTGGTTCTGGTGATATGTTGACAAACATTAGGGTCTTGGAATCTCCACCTAAGCAAGGCTGATAATGACAACAAATTTTCAGTTAGGATAATGAAAAACTTCAAGTTAAAGACTCATAAAATTTGCACTTTATCCAATTACAACAAAGGTATAACTTCAGTAATCAGCTTTTTCCTGACCTATTTTCTATTTGTTCTCTCAGAAACATTTAATTGTTCAAAAATGACCAAGCTACATGTTACATAATCCTCAGGAAAAATAAAAATGCCAGTCCCTACTAAGCAAACCTTAAAACCACAGTTATTTCAAACTGAAGTGAACAACAGTACTGTTAAAGTCAACTGGCACTAGTAATTAAAAAAATTAATTCAAGACACCATATTCTTTCTTATGCGTGGGGACATTACCAATAATTGCTTAACAATATCTTAAGCAGCACAAACAAACAACAGGATTGATTTACCTGGAGAAGATACGTCAGTTTTGAGTTTCTAAACGGAACATGGTCTTCCTTCTTTGCCAAGGCAAATATGACATCACTCAGAGATGATAGACTCTTATTGATTGCCTGATTCAATAACCCAATAGACACGTTAAGACGATTAGCACTAAGACAATAAATACAAAGGTGTCTGCTTGTGTAATTGGACTACCTGAGTTTCTTTCAGCCTATCTCCAGTAGCACCACTTTTTGAGAGTCGCTCACTTCCAGCGAGATCAATCAGGTTCAACACACCATGCACTTGTTGCTCAGTGTTCTAAAAGTACAAAGAAGTTCAGCTAAACCAACCAAGAGATTGAAGACATTACCCATGCTAACATAAGAAACAGATAATATCAGAAAACCAACTCTGAGATACTGCAGGCATATCTTACCTCATTTGTGCCGAAAATCCGCAATGTAAAGACAAAATGACTCCTTGAGGACTGCTCATTCATTTGTGTCTTCCCAACAGACCTGAAAATAAAGTATAAAATTCTTATTTATTGGTTCATCATTTTTCTTCTTTTACATATCACCATCATGAAGAGGTAAAGTTACAATATATCTTTCTAACAGCAAGAACATACTGAAAAGAATGATTCTGGATCACTGCCAACTATTTCTGCCTAAAGTGGGGAAAGAAAAAGAAGAATCATCAAATTCATGCACCTGCTCTGTGCAGCCTGTTGTAATAGCGTGGAAAGTTCTTTGACACTAGAGACATCGACAATTGTAAGGTCAGAAACATGAGTCATTCCATTAGCATCATGCTTAATTGTAAACTGCTTTCCACCTGCACCACCTTCATTGCGCGTGATCTCCAAACCTTGAGATCGATTTGTTAGAAGCAAATCACGTACGGTTTCATTATATATCTCTAGAACTGAGGCCTACAGTAAACAAAAAAGAAGATGAGAAAAATAAATGACTGAAAAAGAAACTCAAGGGCAGATAAAGGAGAGGCACCTGCAATCTGTACTTCCAACCTTGGGCAGAGAGAGCCTGGCTTGTTTGAAAAATTTGCTCAAGAGAGCGTGGTATCAGCCCCTTCTGTTCTGGTGCATCTGGTCTACCCATCATGGTATATGTTTTCCCAGAACCAGTTTGACCATATGCAAATATACAAACCTGCCAAACATATACCAGTGTTATACTACATTTATGTATGATGAATTTCTTCAAGTACAACAGACAGTCCAAATAAATGAATAATAGCTCTATCACATTAACTGACAAAGTGAAACAGTTTTTTTAACAAATGTATATAAGCAGAAGAAACAGAAACCGAATGAAATAACACATTGATGCATTACAATCTTCTTCACTTGCGAAAGGCATCAAAACACAGAAAGATCACCTTATAGCCATCCAGTGCACTCTGAATCAACTGTGATATTTCATAAAATACATCTTCCTGAGATGCCTCTGGGTTGAACACCTTGTCAAATGTGAAAGGATATTTTTGACCTCCTGGCAATGAAAGAAGTAAAAGCTTAAAATGCATGCAATCCCCAGCCACTTAGACCATTAATTACCTGAACTTCTTTAAACTACACTTGCATTGCTATATACTTAAGTAGATCGCTAATACACATAACATACCACTTTGCAATAATTCAATGCCGCGGCCAAGACTCTCAGTTGACATAGGATAAGAGATAACTGGTTCACTCCCATAAGACTCATCAGGCAATAGAGGTCGCACACGGCAAAATACTCGAATGTTTCCTTTTAGTTCCTGTAAAATGCAAGAACTTAGGCTCATAAGGTTTTCCACTTTCTTTGATTAATAAATAAAGTGCATAACAAAGAATTACCAGAATGGTGTTGTGCAACTTTTTCCGCAATTGTTCCCCTTCAAGAACTTGCTGTTCTGAATTTGCTAATTTGTCTTGCAATTCACTAATTATTTTCTTTTGCTCTTCATAATGCGACCTCATTTCTACTGTAGATAGATCAGCCATCTGTATAACACAAAATGGTTACTCTTAATTCTCAAAAGGAGTGAATACTTGTGCATCTAAGAAAATCAAAAATCTACATTAAGCATAGTTCCACAATTCATTTTGTGCAACTACCTTTAACTTCTCGTTTGCAGCAGTAAGCTGATGCTGCAGTATGTGTATCTGTTCCATCTGAGATGAGCATGTCTCCTGCAAAAAGCTTGAAATGTCATTTATGATCTTGCATGATGATGGATGACAATATTCAAAACGATAGCAAACCTGCAGGGCATTAATCTTTATGGTCAAGTTATCCAGCTCAATAACTGACTTCCCTGTAGCTTCCTGATATTTTAATACATCTGCCGTTAATGCCTGGACTTGTCCTATCTGGCGATCACGATCCTCTCTCACTTTTTGCAGTTCTTCTCGAAGGCATTTAACTTCATTCACCAATGTTTCTTTCATCTTGATGGCTTCATCTGCTGAAGCCTGAGAATTTCAACCAAAAAAAATTAAGACAACCAAAATGTATATTAGCAAGAAATACACAACAATCATAAATCAGTGTATCTTTGTATTTTGCATCTCAACAACTTTTCCCAATTTCAAAATTCAGCCAATTCCTCTTTTAAAATTCAACCCTTGTAGCCTTTAACAATAAAAAAAGATAGCTTATCAACAAAAATGAGTTGCATGAATTCTAGGATTGCTGGACGAAGCACATGCAATGAGTATACTTATAAAAAACACATACACTGGTATCTTCTCAACATGATCCTTGCTTTAATAGGAAAAAAAATGACATCTAGTAAAAACCATAAGGGAAAGTTCCTCCCCTTCAAAATTGCTATAGTACAGGAGAGGGATGAAGGGTATCTAGTGTGTTGAGTAATCACTGAGCATTCAGGATCAGCTTAAGTCATATCTAGTTACTTAAGAACTTACTCTGAATGAAGACAACTGTTCCTGCAATGTATTGTAGTGACCTCTTAAAGTACTAAGGTTCTCCACAATAGCCATTTTTTCCTTTTCTGCTCGTTTTAATGACTCTGTTGTTGTCGAAACATCTGTTTGGAGTTTGCTGTTGTACTGCTGTAAGCTGGTGTTGTACTCCTGCAATCTCTTGTACATTTCTTTTTGTGCAGCAATCTGCATATATCAGAGTTTGAAAACAAGATAGAATCAAAATTTTTCAGGCAACATGTATAACATGACATGTAATGTCCAAGTCTCATTATACCTGCTGATCTGCATCCAACTTTTCTTGCTTAGATTTTTCAAGCTCTACTGAAAGTGAAGCCTGCAGCCTCTCTGCAGCAGCCCTTTGATCTTTTTCTTTTGCATAAGAATTGAGTGCATCCTGAGAGTCAGATCCATGCGTAATCAGGTATGAAGAAAAACAGAACATGGCACTCCATTTACTTGAAAAAACAACAGCAGTCTTATCTCACCAACTTCTCTGATGTTTCTTTCGCGATTTTTTCCTCTAACAAAGCATTGCTGCTTCTTAGCTCTGCAATAGTTGCATTTAGCTCCCCAACTTTCTTTTCCTTCTCAAGCTCTACACACAACGGGAAATTTTGAACATGTACTTCCCCCAAACTTGGAGACACATCAGAAGCTACTCCAAAATATTACCCAAACTGAATTCACTATGATGCCTAAATTACATCCAGTAAATGCCATAAAAGACAACTGTAACCAACTTTAATGAATAAAAGAAGTGTCACAGAAAAACAAATGAAATGCCTAATTGTCATGGATAGACTGGAAAAAGAGGATGTTCAATAGAGCATTTCTAAATAACATGGACCCTCCAATTTCCATTGTCATACCCAGGTTGGACCATTCAATTTCCCCCATTTTCCAAGAACCAAACATATCTATGGCAATGGAAACTAAAGAATCCATGCAACAGAGGAACCTTCAAAATCACAGGTATCATCTCATGCATGATATCATTGTATAATCCAGCTTCAATCAACTATACCCCTGCTTCATAAGACAGAATCTAAGGTTGTATTTATCCCAAAGAGAAATGTTATGTAAATCACATCCCCAACGAATCAATTTCATATATAACAGCATCTCTTCTCAGCAGATTACCTATCTCCAAGCATCTCTTTTCTGCAGATTCCAGCGAATTTTGTAGTCTATCCTTCTCAAGGAGGTGGCTTTGTTCAACTTGTTGGAACCATTTAATACAAAGCTTGAGTCTTCTATTATAATCTGTAAGATGCTCCAATCTCGCCTAACATTTTTTTCCCCAAAACAACCAATTAAAATATAAACATTATGACAGCTAATCATACACCCCAACTAAGCAAAATTGCATTAACATACCTTAAGCTCATGTTTTTTAGCCTTCGGTTTTTCATTTAACAGCATCTCAACTCCTTCCTTCGTGAATTCCATAACCTCACTCTCCACACCCTCCATATTAGAAGAATTCCCAGTAGAACTTGCATCTTGCCGTGCGCTAACCTCTGTTAAGGCCTGACGTCCACGAACCGTGCTCGTCGGACCACCCGGCCTATTTCCTACTATTCTCCTCCGTTTATCTAATGGTACCTCAATCATAGTTCCTTTCTTCTGAAAATGATTGCACACAGTAAACGTAAATTTCAATACTTTAGAACAGAAATTATTGAAGCCCTAATTTTACAATTAGCTAACTAATTTCACCCGAATATAATAATATTGTGCACTTACTGACTTAGGGCTGCGTGGAGGTCTATTCTCAACCCGACGCGAAGACATCATTGAGTTACCAGATCAAACGCATATGACGGGGAGAGAGAGAAGAAAGAGTGTGTGTGTGTGTGTGTGTGTGAGTGGGAGAGAGAGACTCGGAATTAGGGTTTTGGATCGAAAGATTGGAAGATGGAAGGAAGTTGAAAATGGGAAATTGGATTGGATTAGGGTTTGCAGAGGAAAGAGGAAAGACCAGAGACTGAGACCGAGAGAGAGAGAGAGAGAGAGAGCGTGAAATTTGAAATTTGAATAATAGGCGGAATAGGCTCCAGTTGGAGAACGAGTAAGAAAAAAGAGACGTTAGAGGTGAGGTTGGGGTTGGGGTGGGGGCGCGGGGGGGTGTTTGGGCCTAAATATCAGCCCAATGAGAATGCTACTGGTCTTCTATTTAAAGCCCTAATTAGGTTTTCTTTGTAGAAGGGTTTTACCATATACCGAATAAAGTAAATACGGTTCGATTTGAGAAAAGCCTACGCGTTGGCTTCCCCAACCAAGTTGAACTATTTTGGCTCAAATTGAACCTCGTTAATATATATGCTTGAGAGAGACTTCATTCCTGTCTTTGTGCATTGATTTTATTTAAATATATTTTGTTTTTGCTTCCATCGAATTTAATCTTAGCTTAACGCTAAAGAGTCTAGCATTTGTACCTTGTTTTCAAAGGACGAAAACATTTTTCTATTTTTTTAACCATATCATATAAGATTATAAATAAGTTAAGTCGAATCGAACCGAGCTGAGCCAAGCTTTTATTGAGTTAAAAAATTATAGGTTCTCGAGCTCATTAAAAAATTTAAAACTCAAGCTCGGCTAAACCCATTTATCAAAAACAAGTATAAACTCAAGCTTGTTTAAATAAATAAATTTGAACCCAAATTTGTTTAGATAAATAAACTTATTTATGAGCATTTTCACAAATCAACTTATTAATAATATAAACAAAAACCTACTCCCAAGCCTATTCGTGAACCGATTTATTAATAATATAAACAAAGTCTACTTACAAATATATTCATAAGCTAACTTCATGAGCTAACTTGTTAACAATATAAATAAAAGCTTACTTATGAGTCTGTTTGCAATACTACTCGCAAGCCTATTTGCAAATCAACTCATTAACAATATAAATAAACTTGCTCATAAACTTATTTGCAAACATATTTATGAGTTAACTTGTTAACAATGTAAATGGGCCTAAATAAAAAATGAGCTCAACTTATTTAAATAAATAAATCTTATTTTAAGCTCAATTTGACTTATTTATTAGGGGTGAATCCACTCATATCCTACTTAACTGGGTAAATTCCAAGTGAATATTAAGAATTATGAGATAGATTTCAAGTACTGATTTTTTGATACTTACTCTTACATGGTAGGATACAAGTGCAAGTTTTCTTCCCCTATACCCATCCTAAAACCCGTATTCCAAGTTATACGCAAAGTATAGGTTCTTGAGTATTTTGTACTTATTCTATAAAATATTATTAAATAATATTAGTAAATGACAATATTATAATTTTTTAGTAATAAATATTTTAGTAAAAAAGAGAAAAAAAAAAGAGTCTAAGTTCATAAGTTAATAACTCCAAACGACTAAATCTAATGTTGATCTTCTTTCTTTTTCTTATTCTTCCCCCATTTTCCTCTCTAATTTTGATTTTTATATTCTTTTTCCTTATTCTTTTATATTTGTTAAGTAGTAAAAGCGTAGAACTTGAAATAATTAAAATTGAAAAATTACTTTTTTGTATAATTTCACATATTTTCTTACAAATTACTTAAATTTTATATATTAAGAATTTATAATTCATATATAAATTAATTTTTTAATATCACATAAATTTGGGATTTAAAAAAAGAAAAATAAAATTTATAAGTTTCATAAAGTACCTTATATCCTATACATTTTATAAGGTAAGAGGAATAGAGTGGTTCTAAAGCTTTATAAGGTAGGCTCTAATTCTAAAAATTATAAACTTGTACCTTGTAGAACGGGGTACGAATAGAACTTCATATCCTACCTACCATGTACTTGCTCACCCCTATTATTTACTAATCAAGTTTAAGTAGCTTGCAAGTAACTTGACTCATTTATAGCTCCATAGATAGAATTGAGAAATAAAAATTCAATTTAAATGTAAAAGAAAATGCATAATTAAAATGATACAAAATAGCAAAAAAGGTAAAACAAATGAAAATAAAAGAGGTTTGAATTGTTTTCTAAGCTAAACCCAATTGCACTTTTTTCGTCCCTATATTTCTTATCCATTTAAGTTTAATATGAACCCCCCTCTTAGTTTAGAATCTTTAGCCCCACACAAAAAGAGCATATATATTGTGCGTGGTTGCTTGATGGTTTAAACATAATTCACGAATGTATTTTCTTTTTTTTTTTTTGGATAATTACAATAGGAAAGGAATATTCAAATTTAATCCATTTCATTGGGAGATTAGTATCTATATCACTAGATTATAAGAATCTTGATAGTGCATTTTTTAATTGAACTCAAAAATTAGTATTTAGTGAGTTACCAAATGTATTTCTTAATAATGCAAGGATAATTTAAATAGAGCAAGCTGTAAGTTAAAATATAGTTGATCTCTAACAAAAATCTTACTACATGACTATATATTTAAACTCTAACTTCTCTTAAAAGAAAGGCATGGCTATTAGCCAAAGGTTACAAGCTTAATTTAACAAAGTATCTACACACACACACATGAACAATTAGTTGAGCTTTGTATATAGATAATTGTTGAGCCTAAAAGTTCCACTTATAATTTTGATGAAACAAAACAAATGATTTTGTAAAAGTATCATTTAAGTGAGCTCATATTATTTATTTGTTGCCAAACAAACAAAAAACGCTCATAGTTACTTGTAAAAACTCTTAGACTTAATTTTAACCCAATTGATAAATTCTCAAGTTTTTTTATATACAAAACATCACTCTATTTGAATCTCACTTAAGGGAGATTCAAACAACCCTATCAAGAGGTTTTAAGTGTAGGGACAAGCACTTCATCTATGAGGCAAAAACTCTTTGAAGAAAATGTGTAGATATGGATATATTGGTGCAATGTTTGTTTCGATCCGAAGTGTAGTTATGTAAGCAAATTACACTCTATATTTGAAATCATTTGAAGCCATGGCATTGCTATTGAAAATAATTTAAACTATATGTACAGGACTATAAGAAATGTAAATGTCGATGTTTTTGGTAATGTAAACTTGTGAGACCATATATTTTGGTTGTGCTAGCTATGATAAATAACTTCCACATGTAACTGATATCTGATCATTTCAATTGCGGATTTAGCACTACAAACTTCCAACTCTGACTTCTCTATATACAATGTCCATTTTCTAATCCTAAAAATGCTCTGAATCACAACTCATCTCATTTGTTTGCTCTAATATGTCGAAATGTCTCAATATCCTATTGAGAATGCTTTTACATAGCTTCTCATTTTTTGAAGGGTTAGTCTCATTAGAGTTGGGGAATGTAACAGGTATTTGTGCATATGGAAAGAAGACCACAAATCTAAAATAATTTGGAAATTGAAAAGTAATCTCTCACACATATAAGCAAATGGAAAGTATAATCAATCCTTGAACCCATTATGCAATCGATAACCCCAACTATTTGAAGACTATAGAGAATTGGTCAAACAGCAAGATCCACTTATGTCGCCACATCATAATGCAATTTATGAGCAAAAGAAAATCACAAACATGCTTGTTAAATTGGAGATCTACTCTAAAGTTACTTACTAGCAAATAAGACAAAAATTATAGGTCCATAAACACATGAGGAAGTCATATTTCATTTCTACTAAATTTAGATATTTGCAATACGTCCATTCCAAAGTTTGTACACACCAGATTAAGCTAAATTACAAAAATAGAAACAAAGTAGTTGATTGCCTCTTCCTTCCTATACATCAAAAAGTGAAAGTGTTGCAACAGTTTCCCATTGCTAATCTTCATATACAACAAACTTGAACATCATTTTCTATTAAGTCTTCCATATGCTTTTAAGCTATCAAAATGAAGCTTCAAAAATTTGTTCTTGAACATACACCACTTGCTTAAAAGAAACACCCTCTAAAAGCTATTCACCATTGCTAATAACCTCCAAATATCCTCCAAAAGCATTCTTACATAAGTTAAATGACAATTAGGTTAAATCTTGTACCATATATCTAGATTCTTTGGCCACTTAGGAAACTTGATCAAGGCTTGATAGATCTCCCTTTTCGATGGACATTATATGGTACATAGAAACGTGATCAACTCATCCGCATCTACTCTTGCCTACTCACTAGTCAAACACTCCACAACAATCCATACAGTAGTCCTCATTTCTTACATTTCAGTTTTAAAAGTGCTATATAGTAAATGACAACTCAAGCATAGCTCCTTCTCCAACCATGGTTCTCTTCCTCTTTGCATTGGGTTAGGTTGAATTTTGATGTATAGATGACCTATCAATTTTATTTCTCAATGGTATCTTATCTTCCAAGTTGTGAAGTGGAGGTTCCTCTCTATCTAACTCCTCAATGACATCCTCAATTGTTTATGTATCCTAACCTATGGCATGGTCCTTTGTGTAGATCATAGACAGCTCCTCAAGATATAGAAAACTCCTGTTCATAAATGCAACGACATCCTTGTGTCTCTATAAAGAAGAAACAAAATTAAAATTTGATCTATATATACCATATAAAGGAAAATTTGTCAAGAAACATTGCTTACACTTACCATTAAGTAAGCTTCCCACAATGGCTTCTCTATAGTCACCATCATCTTCACTTGATCCCATTTGAAGCTACTGATTGCTTTGCCATATACCATGTCATACATAACGCTCCAATCTTTCTTCAAGGTTCTAATGCGCAAATCTATGTTTGGTTTTTCCTTTAACTCACAATTTAGTATCCTTGTAATTAGCATTCTCTCCAATTCATGAAGATAACCACTATGGAATCTAATATCAACATTGTGTGTCCCATGATTTAACTTCACCGCATACACAACTAGAACATCATCCTCAATCACCGTCCACTTCCTCTTAGTCCTGTTTGGTAGGCTTAGGATCCACTTGCATAAATTAAACTTTCTCCACGCAAAGAGTTCTCCAAAAAAGAGTAGGTTCACGTGTGCAAAAACCGTATAACAAGGCAATATCAAGAATATCACATCATGGAAATGACAAGGTAAAACTATGGCACCATTGTACAACCATAACAAATTAACATATTAGTAGTACTCCACATTAAATAACTTGTAAAACATACAGTGAAACAAGATCCAATTATAACAACCACAAGTCATAATATAACAAATGGTAAAATTCAATTAAGATTACGTCTTGATCTACTTTAATAATTGAACATTTGATTTGCTAATTGCAATTTCCAATTGGACCATGCATCACTATTTCCCAAAGTCAATATTAGATCATCTTCACCATTGAAAATGTTTTCCTCTATGCCATTTACATAGTTCTCTAGGGGATTGAATGTCATTTCCATCCTAATGAAGTTGTGGAGCAAACAACAAGTAAAATGATTCAATTGTGGATGCTCACTTCATAAAACAATGGACTCCTAAGTATACTTTATCTCATCCTAAGCAATCAGAAGCACCTCTCAATCACATTTCTAACAAACACATGCCTCAAATTAAACAATTATTCTAGAGTTCTTGGTTGATAATCCTACCACCATTCATTTAGGTGATACCTCTAACCCCTAAATAGAGCAAGGAATCCCTCACAATTGGGATAACCTCCATCAACTAGATAGTAACATCCTATATGAAGGATAGAAAATGAGTTATGTACAAATTAAGGGATAGCAAAGAGATAATTAAAATTTTAAAGAATAAGATAATGTATACCTTGTGGAACTTTGAAATCGTTCCTCATAGTAATTGCATCTTGAAGAATTCTACTACCTATAGTAGAGCCCTCCCGCCCAAGCAATACATAAACAAAGTGCATATTTGGTGTACATGCACAAAGTACATTAGTGGCAATCTTATTTTTCTGAATTGTGTCTTTCATTGACACTTTGATTTAAATGTACATCCCATCTATAGCACCTAGACAATTTTACATACAAACAAATGTTTATCAACCTTAATGTCCCAATTGTGTTAATGATGGGAAATTATTCTTTGTTACAATTCGGGTTTATGTCTTTTACCTTGAAAATTTTCCATCACCCATCATTAAAGTCCTCAGGGATAGGTTTAGGCTTCTGACTTGGTTGATTTCTTATTCGTAACATAGCATTTAAGACAATATGGAAATACCAATTGACCGTTGCTCTAGTCCTCTTAAAATTATGCTTAGTGACTTTGTTCTTCACATGGTGGGTAAGTAATTGCAAAAACATTGTAACCTGATTATCTACAAGGAGATCCCTAATTTCTCCTAATCCTCTTATACCCTCTAACATTTCACATAGTTTGAAAAATGTGTGTCTATCCAATTTCAACTATTCAATACATGTCACATCATCATTATGAACAAGTCTCCTAACATATTCTCAATGTTGATAAAAGTCTAATCAATAAGAACGAATAGTAAGATGATGGGTATGCAAAGCTAAAGCATGCAAGAGGAATGCAATGCAATGTGCAAGGTTATAATACTCCACCCATAAAGCTAAAATGAAGCAAGCAATCTTCTTCCTCCTCTATGAGTTGTTGAAGTGCAACATCATGTCATCAATCATTGCAATTGTACATGGTAGGTGGCAATAAGTGCATATAACACAATCAATCCAATTTTTTCAATCATATTTACATTAACCAAACTTGAAAAAAATTGTTTAAGGCAAGAAGAATTTCCCATATTATAATATGCTAATTTTAATACCGTTCACAATATAGGTTTAGATAGGTTCAAACTCTTATGAATATCCAATTTTTAGTCATTCAAATCTTCTTGCACGTACATACCCTTTTCTATGCACATTCAATGTTACTATTAATTGAAGATGTAGTGGTTCAAATTTATCCAAAGACACAACACGAAGTTGTCTTAAAGTCTTCACCATCAGTAGTTCTACGATTTATTTCTCTAAAAAACAAAGACAGTTCCATGTCAAAGGGTTAAATATTCAATCTTCACAAATTGACAAGATGGTTTTGTATAGAATTCACCCACAACAAACATTTCCACCAACTACATGTGGGTTACATATTGGAAAAACTTATTGCAATGACCTTATACCGAGATTACATATTTGCCCTCTACATATTAATAGATACCAATAGTTAAAACCACCACTTAACAATATTTAATTGGACTTAAACTAATGCATTTATGCCATCTTAATAAAATTTTCAATCTCTTTAATTGTCATAGCACAAATTGAGATTACTTATCAATGAGCAAGTTCAATGAAGGTAGTATCTAAAAAGCAGAGACATCTTTAATCCTCTGTTTCCAACTATATTGAGAAAATCCCCCTTTTAACCAAAAAAAAAAAAAATTATTAGCAAACAAGATGAACTAATGGCATTATAAAGAGCATAGACAACCACGTGAAGATAGTACATGATAAAGTTGAACAACGTGACACTACCTCGATAAAAAATACAAACCTACAAACAAAACCCCCAAACCTCGAGAAATCACACATACAATTAGAGAGACATGAACACGCGATCATAGTTGAAATAACAAATAAATTAGAATAGTAAATGAAGCTCATGCAACACGAAGACATTAGCGAAGCTATGAGAGAGGGCATCAACTTGGTCAAAAAGTGGTAGCTTGGGTGTAGACTCGCATTTAGATAGACGAACCGCGACTTGATCAGCTAACCTTCGCCTTGAGTTAAGACCTAAGTTAGCAACGGTGGTGGTTAAGCAAAGAGATGTACAAGGAAGACAAGATGGGTATGGTAGAAGTACAGTGGTGGGTACTTTGTGATTTTTTATTATGGGTATTTTGTGGCTATGTTTGATGAGGGTAACCTTTCTCTTTCTTGTGTTTCTATGGGGGTAAGTTGGAAAAAAAAAGGTTAATTTTTAGCTAAATTGCAATTCCAATGGTAAACTTAAGAATTGCAATTCCATAGTTAAAAATCAACTAAATGTCGTAATAGCAATTCTACATAGAATAAGGAGATAATGGAATTACAATTATAACGAAGTGAATGGGCCATAAGTGAGATTTAGATGAATTCGATCGGATATAGTCAATAGACAACTTTGATCGACATCTAATGTAAGGGAAAGAGCAAGTAATAGGAAGATTTTTTGAATAGTCTATAAATAAAACTCAAGAGCAATTATTCATGTGTTGAATCAAGCTAAAATATTGTACTATGTCATTATTACATTTTGTGACTCTTTTGTTCTCTTCAATTTTCTTAAGAGAGAAAGTGTAGTGCATTAATGACTTTATTTTTTGCAACACAAAATTGTATAAACTTGTGATTTTTTACTAAACGAAAATTTGTACAATTGATCATTGAAGACCACATTTAAGAGATTAATACAATACGTGATAGGTGCTTAATTAGATATATATATATATATATGTATATATATATATATTAAGTGAGATTTAAAGTATTTTTTTCTCATTTTAGTGTGTTTTTGAAGAATTTGAATTTGAATTGTGTCATATATTGATTTTAGGTTTTTGATAGATAATTGAATTAAAAAGAAAGAAAAGGAATCAATTTTACTCAATTTAGAGCTAAATAGAAGGAGTTATTGATTTTTTAAGATAAACATGAGCAACGGACATGACCATGTTTATATTGTGTTAAAATTGAAACTTGAAAGTTGAGAGTTATATGGAGGCTAGACACAACTGTGTTTATTGGTTATATATCTCTTAAAAATAATTATTTTTAAGCATGACTTAGACACGACCTCTAAACATGATTGTATCTAAGTCATGTTAACTACAATATCTAGTTTTCTAAGTTTTTTATCGTCGATTTAGGCATGACCTAAAGCACAATCATGTTAAACAATGTCTTGGCCTAAAAACAAAGTTTTTGACACATGTTATGTAAAAGGATGAGGGGGACCTGACCTCATAATTTTAAGAAGACATTTTTTTATTAATATATGATTATTTTTCTCTACTTCAAGAAATTAGGTTTTTTCTTTGATCTCTTTGATGACGATGTTGGCTTTTACACCATTAAGGATGCAAGCTTTTACATTATTGAGGATTTCTATTTTTAACATGATTAGAGCTTACTTTTCTTACTATATAGACTTGTAAATCCTAAGATTATCATTTAACTAGATTTATTAATATTCAATGAATTTTTAGATTTCTTGATTCAATCATGTGTTCTTTATTTTATTTAGATTAATATATATAGCATATTATTCTAATTATTTGATATTATACATTATTATTGAAAAATCTAATACGTAATTAGATCTAACATGTTTGAAAAGAATTGATATAATCTTAGAGATAAGTTATATAATTTTTTTTGGAATTAATTAGTTTATTTTTAGGGAATTCATAGTTCTTAATGCAATATTTAAAATATACTATTATGAAGAAATTCAAATAAGTATTTTTAAAATCAGGGTTAATAAGCTTGAAAAAATTATTAAACTAATTTAGGAATTTTCACTGTCAATGAAATTAAAAAATGATTTAAATGAATTTTGTTGATGTCACATAATAAATCTTAAGAGAAATAAAGTCTAGATACTTGTTTTGCTATCTTAAAGCTAATTATAATTTGTTTTGCTCTTCTTTCTTTCAACTTAATCTTTAGTTCATTAATTAATATTTACTTATAAGTTTTAAATCAATCAATCTTTACAATTTATCAGTTAAATAATAAGGTATAGGTTCGTATTAGTACTTGTAATCCCTGTGAGACAACATTCATATTTAATTCATTATATTACAAAATTTGATAAGTATACATGTCTCATATCAGTAAGCGATACTCCTCTTAGGAAACATTAGTGGTATTGGTGACCAGGTAAGTTAAATTGAGTTTTGCACCCTCAATTCTATTACTTTCTATATTCATTATCTTCTTTATACTTATTATTTGATTATTTATTCTTTAATTAAGTAATTTTTGGTAAAAATCCATTAAACCTCAATTTACCCCCTCTTAGGTTGCCTAATTAGTATTTCAGTTATGTTTAGCTCATATTGCATGTATAGTCCCACAAAGTATTTTTAATGGGACTTAAACTTAGACTTCATACAATTAGTTTTAAGAGTTCATAGGCCATAGCAAGTGGGCTACCCAAGAAGTGTAACTAACTCTATATTTGGATAGGCATTGAATGAAGGAAATTGATGAAAATAAAAGGAAATGTTATGTTTAGTAAATAAAAATTGAAAATGTGTTGAAAAAGAAAGAAATCAAGAAAAATATTTTCACTTTAAAGTTAATTTATTTTCTTCCAAATATTGAAGAAAAATATATGAGAATGAGATGGCGATTATAAAATTAATCTTTATAGCAATATTCTTTAAAATAACATGGGGTAACTTTATTAAACACCAACTATATTTCTAGTCATTTCCTTTTTGTAATAAACCAAACAAAAATAAAATAAAATAACGCATCTCCCTCCATTTCCTTGATTTTTCTTATTGTATTTACAAGCATGAAGTGAAAACTACAATTTTTTTCTATTTGCATGTGTTTCTCTTTCTTCTTACCCAATTCTATTCATTTCTCTTATGTTAAAAGTTGCCAAACATAGTGCAAACCTATTTTTCTAACTTCATTAAGGTCTTAACTTCATCACCACAAAAGCCCCAAGGTATGTTTGCAATTTTTAGTTTATGCTTTCTATTTTTTACCACAAAACTTGAGCTCTATTGGTTTATGAGTCTCCACATCCTAGAAATAAGAGTGTAAATGAGTTCTCTCTCTCTAGATTAAGATAAACTCATGTGGCCTATACATGGATTCATATATTTGGTAAAAATTTCATATGCACTCTTTATAGGACCTTCTATATTGTTTGATTTTGTTCTTGTTATATTGTATTGTTTCTTGTAAAAATCATGTTTATCTTCTTAGATTATTTGTTAAATGTTAATTGGTTGAATGTGTGTGAATTTGAGCTCTTCATGCAATTCTCAGATTGACCTTTCTATTAATGATTAGTGAATTAATGCCAAGATTCAAAATATTAGTCTCTAATTTAACTCCAAAATATACTTAGGATGAAAATAATGAAAGTCATGTGTATAGCAATTGTAATTCATAAGAAGTCAAAGTGCTAGATTAACTTTTAATTATCATATAAATATAGGTGATTGGGTAAATAATTAATAGGTTCAACTTTGCACAAAAGTGACTATCTAATAATCAAGTTCATTTGCAACGTTTATTAATCAATATGATCTACCACATAGCATGATTTTATAAATTCCAAGAATAGTAATTGGGCTGTATGTCTTGCTTGTAAAATCATGGTTAAAGTACTTTAAAGATAAGATCGGTATTATTTAGGTTTAGTTTAATTGGCATTTATTGGCTTTGGCTTGAATAAAGTCCAATCTTTTGATATGGGCACTTGGTTTTGAAGAAGAAAACCATTTTACACCACTAGAATTTCACTAGACTTACTAAAAACTTGTCATCAACAATCACCATCACCATGATAATTACTGTACCATGTTGAACATCACCACCATGGCCAATGTTGCCATTGGTGTATGAGTGGGTGGAGATGATGGTGACAAAAGGTAATGTTGCATTTTATACGAGGTGATTACCATGGTGCATGGTAGAAGTGTAACATTGTGGATTAAGGAAGTAAGTGGTTGTGATACTAATTCTAGTGGTGCAATTGTGGCAGTTTGTGTTAATGTAGGTGTGAAGGTTTGAGTAGTGAGTCTATTGAGGTAGTTTTGATCAAGGTGTTATAGGTTATCAATTATGAACTTATAATCATATAACTAAGTTTTTCAATAAATCTTATATGTGTATAAGAACTCATTGTTTGAAAAGTGATACCAAGTTACTTACATCAAATGATCGAATAATGAGCTTAGAGTGCAAGGTTTTAATATAGGAAAACTTCATTTAGACAAGTAAGAATTCATTTAAATGAAGTACAATACAAGAAAAAGATTTAGTCACTTCATTTGAACAAAGTGAGATAAGTCCTTATTTCTCATATTATGTGAATGAGATTTCCTTTAGTTTAAACTAGTATTCGATGTTCCAAAAAGTCCATCAAAATGTGAAAAAATCATAATATTGAGGGAAGTGTCGTCATCTATAGAATAAAAGTACCTATTCGTGCTTTGCAAGTTTTTTTATGAAATTATTGCATCCATTGAAATGCTTCAAATATGTCTAAACCTCTTAATTGTTATGACACATTCATAAGGTTTATAACCACTAGAAACATGAATGAAAAGGTTAAATTCACACTGAAAGAATGTGTTCCTTGGAAAAGGTTTCTTAACCTATAACGCCTATATGTTTGTAAAAGTTTGAATTTTTTTATTTTTGTAGACTCATGATTTATATTTTGCATTGTTTTTCCTCTTATAGCTAGTCAAACATAGATATACCAACTACTAAAGCCTAAGAGTTTGATCATAAGAATAATGGGGTTGTTATACCCATTCTTGTTAAACTTAGTTATATCTAGAGGTATGAATGAGCTAAACTTACTTATAAGCAACTTAAGTTTGACTTAATAATTATTTAAGCTTCATTTAAGCTTTATAAGCTCCAGTTGAGCTTGAATGTTAGACAAATTTAAGTTGAATTTGAGTCAAGTTTAGATATCAATATTATTTTAAATTGAAAGAAAAAATAATTTTTAAATAAATCAAACTTAATCAAATTAACCTCCAGCTTGAACTCATTGAGTGTTATTTTAAGTCATGCTCAAGCTCAAAATTCTAAACTAGATTAAGTCCAAGCCAAGTTATCTACTTTCTTGATTTGACTTATTTACGATCCTTTAGATCATCTAGGCGATCTACTTCCAATCCTAATTGAATTAATGCGTGTATGAATCAATTCAGTTTGTTTCTATTATATCACGAGCGTGATTTCCTAACAAGAATTAGTTGTGTGAAGTGGCTGATGGTGCAATGATGAAACGTCGATGGTGGTGTTGGTGTCATAGATGATTGCTTATTGACGCTCCAGTGTAGCATTTAGATACAGGGAATACCAAAAACGCTAAGTTCAATCTAACTCACATACAAGAATTCTGGAGAGTTATGCTCTAGAATATAAGTACATTCACTCAATAATTGATACTTCACAGCCGAGAGGATGACTCCTACTTAAATGTGGGGTTGAGATTTATTCGATTTTGGTAATAACAAATGATTCTCACTTACCACTCCCATAAATGCTTTCATTTATTTTTACCAACTCCACATATTATTGTACACTAGATCTAGGCAAACGTCTATTGGACCTGCAGATGGAACCCCATCTTTGCGCTAGAAAGATGGGTCTTGACATTGGGATGTGGCGCTATGGAAAGGGCATGGTGACGAGGTGGTGGATTTCGCACAGCAACATGGGCTGTTGCAATGCTATAATACTGAGTCCTTGTCGTACTTTCTATTTATTCATACCTTACTCCTCAATCCTTTTTTCAATTATACAGAGAATCAGCCATTTGACAAATTAATGACTTACAAATAATTATGACTGCATTTCAACTCTCAGATAAAAAGAACAAGTAGATTAGACTAAAATAGCATAAATTAACCAATCTAAGCTCGCCCTAACCGAAGATAGGCACATCGTTTTGCATCTCTACATCCATACTTGTCTATTTAGAGAAACGCAATCATAAGTTTCAGAACCAGTGTTAAGCATGATTCATTGAACAGTGAAACTAAAAATAACTGTTTGTTTTTCATGGCTATGAGAACTGAAAGTTTCCAGCAAATTAAGGATCAGGCTACACTAAATTCAACCATTCATTATCTATTGCCTCCTTGCGAAGTTTGACTGATCCTGAGATGCAAAGAAAAATGTACATGGTACAATCTCTGTTCTTCTATAATGCCCTCTAGCTGAAAAGGCAAAGTCAAATGAGTGGAAGCTCCTCAATTGCTCTCTACTATGGCTGAGAAAAGTAATTTGTTTATATCCTCCGACTCTGAATCAACCCCTGCATCAATTAGAGACTTGCTCAAAATGGAGTAGCAATTGCCTGATCAGTACATGAAAGGATGCAGCCAATCCTAGAGGCAAAAGTAAGCAACATGATCGGTTTTAGCAATTATGTTTCTCCCTACTGTTTGGAAGTGAGCAATGTTCAAAAAGTAAGATCAAACACACTGAAGGTTGTCTTGAACGACATCTCGTAGGTCTATGGCCTACAATAATCAGGTCACCAACTTAGTGGATTGCTTGGGAAAAACATGAAAGACAAAGTGTTGGAATGACACAACTTGATGGATGTTCAGGTGGATAACCAAATGGATATTCCCTACTTCATAGAGGTCAGTAAATTTCAAGTGGTTACTCAAGAACAGTCCTCGAGTTTCATAAAGTCAATAAAGCTATTTAGCATTACAATAGACCAGTTTGAATCAATATGAACTCTTACCACTCAAAAACATGATTATTTTCACTTGATAGATCAACGTATTGTCCTATGAATATATCAAATACAGGAAAACTGGAATGGCTGAAGGAGGTCAAAGAAGCAAGATCCTTTTCCATTTTTAAAACTTTTACTTCCTTCAGCAGTGTTGCAGTAGCAGTAGGATGAACTGAAGAATTCCTTATCCTAGATACTATACACAAGCCATTAGCACTCGTTGAGCATTTCCTGTGCACTGATGCTTCTCATAACAGTGTACCAACTAATATCGCAGGAATGTAACCGAAGGACCTCTAAAGCCAATATGTATTGTCCTAGTTACCTCCACCCTCCATGCACAAATGGCATATCTGGAGCCACACTGTACCTTTTACCTAACTATCATCCATCACAATATAACACCAGAAACCAAGCCGTTTCTCACTAGATGAAGTATGCTATGATACCACACTTTTTCTAAAACGTTCTCCACTATATAAATCATAATCATCAGCATGGAAACACAAAAACTGACTTTTACCACATTAGATTCTATCTTACCTTGCCTTGATCTGACTTGGACTGTCCACTCATCGATGATCTGCAGGAGTCATGGATAAGCAATTGTTAGTTGGTCTTCAGTCTCGTAGGTATATAATGTGTGTACGCATGAGATCTGAAAAGCCAATGCAAAGGACAAGATAATTGATGTAGCAAAGTTCAGAATCTCGGATCTGAGGTATATTATAACCACTGATGCACAACTCCCAAAGGAAGTTGCAGTTATGAGCTTTGCCATCAATTTATTTTGGTTGCTTGCTGGCAAATGGAGAAATAACTTGAGTCTCCACTTGGAAAATAGACAACCCTTCAAAATTACTGATGCAATGCTTAATGAAGTAAATCAACCGTGCATGGTTGCACACTATATTTTTGCTTTGCAATGAAGCACTTACTAAATCACACATGAAAGGAGGGAAATAAATAGATTGTGACATGATTAATTAGCAAAAAGATCAAGTATAAATCTGTATATACATATATATATAGAAAATGTTAACGAATGCCTCCAAGATACTTGTTAAGAACCAAAAGAAGAAACCTTTACTTATTTCCATCTACTAGTGTTATTTCCTTCTCTCTCTCTCTCTCTTGGGTGAAGATTGTAATCAATTTATAAATATGAAAAGTTTTTGTTTTTGGCTTGTCAACAAGTACACGGGTAATCGTGGACGGTAACCAGATATACATATTGACAATTTATAAGTCAACAGCAGAAATGTCGATGTCAAACAACATAAAATAATGGAAAATGTAGGTTTGAGTCCTGCTTCCAATTTGAATTGAGTTTTGGCCTCAATATTGATTTATCCATTACGTGGGTATGTGTATGGAAAAGAGAAACTTTGAATTACAACCTCCTGCTTTAAGTCAATCAATCTAAGACCTTTAATAAAGTTGTCCTACACATATGAAGAAGCTGTAATTAGCGGGAAATTTAGAAAAAAAAAAAAAAGGAATTCTTCAACTCATAAATAGCAAGAAAGCTTTCTGCTTCTGACATTCAAGTTTTAGCCTTTCGAGATGGTTCTTACCCACCCTCACTTGTTATGGTGAGATCCTTATTTTTAATGCTAAAGACAACTTTTTAATGAAATGCTAATGACAATTGTTTTCCACAGCAATCAAGGTTATTGACAAGCATCACCCAATTTCCAAGGCAGGGAAAATAATGTTAAATTAATTATTGAAGAAAAAAATGTTGAAACACACTACCAAAGTGGCTATTGCACCTAGAAAGGGTATTCAGAAAAGAAAAGATTTGATGCTGAAACTTTCAAAGTGGCTGTTACTCCTAAATAAATAGTGCTGTGTCAACTCACTCACACATAGCAGATTTAAAACATGTTCTATAGATAACAGGAACTAGAAGATACCAGTAGAGAGATAGCAGGAAAAGCCTCTTTCAAGCACTACTAGAATAACATGAACGGTACCTGGGTAAAGCTGGTGTATGTAGGATCATCAGAATCACTGGTCAGGGAAATTCCTACAGATGATTGCATTCTTCGGATCAAGTTTCTGTTTCCAACAATAGTTGTCTGAGCTTTATCAATTAAATCCTGCAAAATAACATTTACAAGAAACATGAACAAAGAGTACTAGTGTCCCCTTTGTATTGTGCCACAAAGATATGAGGTTCTATTCATACATCAAGCTATCAGTTCAAACAAGGGTGCATTTGTTACCTCAAGAACATTTTCCAAATTTCTTTTAATATTAGTTAGTTATCAATGCTTATAATGCCCTATTATCAAAGCTGTAGTCCAGAGTACTTGCAGTTATCTATAACTTTCAGTGGCAGGTGATGGTGAGAAATGACTGTCACAACCAATTTCCCCTATTATCCATTTACATTTTCAGTGGTCGTCAACCAGTAAAACTGGCCACCAGTTTTGTCTCCACCTCCCACCAGCACCATCACTACAAGTTAAAAACCATGAGTTACTACAATTTCTTGTGATTACTCCACTAATATTTTACTAATGTAAAAATTAGATTATAACAAATACAACGATGACGATAGCAAGATTCAAGCCTCATTCCTACTAGATGGGTTTTCTATATGCATCCTACTTCATCATTGCAAATCATTATATCATACCATCTCCAGTAAAAAAGACAGATTATCACAAATGTTGATACATCCATTGACTGATAGGCCACAAATGCTTTGTAAAGATTATGTTTGACATTTGCTATGTCTCTTTCTTTCATTCTCTGGTTAGTTAGAATTCTTTAGTCAGTTACAAATGAACAATGCTTATCTACCTAAACTACAAGAAAGCATACTAAAGCATTCCCCGTCAAAAAGAACAATTGTTCTCATTGTGAGACAGCAAACTTCTTACCCAATTAGGATTGAAAAGCAAATCGCATCCAAGTGATTTCATTTCCTTGGAAATAATCAGCAAACAAGAGAAAATTATAGAGGACAAAAACAAAACCTGCTTGGCAGCAAGAAGTTGTTGGCAATGATCTTTTAAAATGGATAGATCTTCCAGAAGCTTCTTTACCCTAGAAACGAGCTTTGCTGGATTTGCCTTCAAATAAATCAAAATGCCATAAATTCAGAAATATATAGCAGGACTAGACAAATATTCGTATATATCCAATTAATTCATTATCCCATCAGAAACCGGAGGCTTGAAGCTTGAAGGTAAATGCAGGATTCAGAATATATACGGGCATGGCAATAAGATGATAAATCTCACAAAGATTCCCTTCAAAACATATCACAGCCTCAAAGCAAGTAATCATAACGTCCTAAAACACATTACTTTCAACCATGACGTAAAACTCTAGGCTAAACAGCCAAATATTTAGCTAACTAGAACATGTATCCCTCAAGGCAAACAAAGCATCATATTTAACACGCCTATCAAGAATCCAGTTTCCACTGATCTTTCCTCTAAACATATTATATCACCAAACGATAAAATACACAATTATGTCTACACAAACTCAATATAAACATTATTCGATCGAATAATATCACTATCTTAGCCACTATGACCTCGAATTCCTACAAACCATACGGTATGAACACTTTTCTGCCACCTCTATGCAACACTTTCGATCATCTTCCCCATCCCAGTAAAATATAGAGCTGGCAAAAAGGGGGGAAAAATCTAATTCGTACAATGGATATTCCAATTGATACCTTGCACAAATTAACAAACTAATATCATTTCATAGCCCTCGAACCACAGTTCTTCACACATTACATACATAATTTTTCACAAACTTAGCCGACCAAAAATCACTCAAATCGCCCCACGACTCCAAATACCACATAGACTTCTTCTTCTTCCTAAAATACCCATTACCACAAATCACTTAAAGTTTATATCTTTAAGCAGAATTCTTCGTTCCAAAAACGTATACACCACTTTCCAACTAAAAACATTTGAAAAAGTGGTAAAATTAAACGAAATTAAGAAAGAAATGAAGGAGACTTACATTGTCTGGATAAACCGTTTGGAATTCTCGCTCGAGCCTGTGCTGGACTGCCGTTAGGTCGTGGTTGGCTTTTGTGAAGAGATCAATTAAACCGTCAAGGGATCGATGGTGCTGGTTATGTGTATGCCCCATCTTTGTTTCTTTTTCGATTGCGTTGTGTGGATTGAGCTCTCACTCCAAGTTTGGATTTTGAAGTTGCTTAGTGTATTCCAGATTCAAAATGCAAAGGCGGGACGAGAGTGGACAGTTTTACAAATAAATCTCTGTTTGGTAAATTGGTTCCCAAGAATAAGAATTCGGAGAGAAGAATGAAAAATTTTACGAACAAAGCCGCGAAGTATTTAACTATGTGTTTGGTAATGCGAAAATGAGTGGCAAGAAGGAAATCCAGTGAAAAAGAATATATATATAATTTCTACTTTAAAATATGGTTGACTATATAAATAGAAAATGAACAGAAATCAATATAGTATTTGAAAAAATTACTCCAATTTTATTTTGTTGAAAATTGCTAAAAAAAATTATTCCTTAAAAATGACTATTGTGAGTAATATATTAGAAATTTATGTTTTAGTTTTCCTTTGTATAAATTTTTATTGTAAGTAATATTTATTCTAATATTTATTTCATCTTATTTATCACAATAATAAATTGGAAATATGGCCAAAAATACATGCTCATATTTGGTTATTATAGAATATAACTAATAATTATTTATTGAGAATAATAAAAAATGCTATCTTATTGAAGATAATAATTATTCTTAATAGAATAAGAATAAAAAATATACTTGGAACAAAAATTCCAAAACCCATTTATAAGCAAATAAGGTAATAAAAAGTATTTCAAAAATACCTTTTCTATTACCTTGAGCACATGCCCATTTATAAGTGACAATTTTGTAATTCTTTTTATTTTTATCTATTTTCACTTATTTCTTTCCTATTTAGAAAAAAAAAAAGAAAATGATTTTCAAGATGGAAATCTCTTCACTTATTTTCATCGTCTTCACTTAGATATTTGATTAGCCAACAAACGTTCTATCTCAAGCTTCACTTTATTATTCTTTAAAAAAAAAAAAGAGGAGGCTAATGGTGTTGACCAAGCCTCTTTGTAGAATTGGTGTGTAGCTATTTTTTCACTTCATGTTAAAAATTTAAGGTCTTTCAAATCTTCTTTCTTTTTTTTTTTTTTTTTTTTTTTTGTAAGCCTAGCTATTTCTATAGACCTTATCTTACCTAGCTTATCTTGGCATCATAAAATGTGAGTCCATCTTGGTTTCTTAAATGATTTACATAGTGCTTAGAGGCTCTTCATCAAAGAGGTTTGAGAGGTCTAACATTTTGATTCCAAGAAGATAGCCGATAGCTTTATTTATGTTGTGTTTGTTTTAGTGATTTGTGCAATAGTTAGCAAAAGTTACAAAACAAAAAATATGTATAGGCCATTTTATAAGTGGTTTGTGTTTTTTTGTTTTCACAAAGAAGGTGAGTGATTGATTGGTCCTACTATGATTAATCACATACAGAAGTGGTGATAAGAGTAAGTGGTTAACACCTAAAAAAATTGTGCTTGACCACATGGCTAAGTAGTAGGTTTCTAGGGCTTTTTGGCTTAGTTTAGTTTTTTTTTTTTCTCTTTCACTTTTGATCTATGCCCTCATCTAAGTTATGATATAGGGTCTCGATTTGTGATCTTATAGGTTCTTTTCTACAAATTTTAAGGTTTGAATATTTAACTAACTTTCTATATGAGAGATTATTATTGATGATTGATCATGTACAATAGCATGCTAATCGATCTTAGAGAAGTCTTGATTTGATAACATATGGAGAGATGATCTTAGAGAAAGGCATGGGAGGAGGAACAAGTAAGCTCGAATTCTCAAAGCATGTGTGTGATAGCATATTGATAATATAGTTTTTGATTCATTCTTGACTTGTTATTGGTGAATTTCCGGTGTTTAATTTTATGGAGAGTGATTCTAATAGAGTAATGGCATCTATGTAAAGCTTACTAATACTTGGAATGTCGCAATTGAGGAGAAAGAGGCTCTTATATATTAATTTTAGCCCTTAACATTGACCTTTGGATGAAGTTGAGATGGATGGACTAGCTGAGCTATTTATGAGGGTTGTTAGATTAGTTCTAATGATAGATGGTTGAGATAGAAGCCTTTTTAACCTTATGGACTCATGGGCTTTAGACTTAGGCTTGGGCCTAGCTTAAGCTTAAGTCTTCTTAAGCTTTATAAGACTTAGCCCATTTCATTATAATATAAGCTCATTAAGCCAATTATCTTATTTAGGCCTTTTTTAAAGGCCTATTAAGGTCATATAAGGCCCAAATAGAGTCAAAAGATCTTTTTTTTTTTTTAGTTTACATTTTTCACACCAAGACAAATTGAGTAAGTCCAAGGGCAATAAAAACTAGTTCAACGATCCTTGTTTTGAGTCTATTAAGCTAAATCTCTTTATGACATCCTCAATTGGGCCTAGTTTCTTGGACTTGTCACCAATCCATGAAACTGGCCAATGGCATTGAATTAGGTTAAGGGCCTAAATACAAAAATTGCCCTCTACAATCTCTTTTTAAATTATTTGTAAGAATTAGATTTTTTTTTTTTAGGGTTCTTAAGTATGCATCTATCTCTTACAATATTAAATGATTGCATTTGACTTCTTTTGATTGAATGAAAGAAAAAAAGGTGAAGTTTTGATATAATGTCTTCTTAATTCAAAACTTAAATCCAATTGACATACTTTCCTTAAAAGTTTGTTTGATTATTATTTTAGGATTTGAAATTGAAGTATAAATAATGTATTTTTGTGTAGATTAGGGGAGATAAGGTTAAGTTTTAAGGTTTTGGTAAAGGTTACTTTTATAGATTTTCTCTTTGGTTTAGGTCTTTAAGGATTTGTCAATTCATAGAAATTGAGATTAAAATTTAACAGAATAATTTTAATTTGAGAAGTTAATTGGAATTCATGATGACTTTAGAATGGTGCTCCTTTCACTTTGTCACGATAAGTGGTTTTTTATTGGAGTAAATTATGCGAAAAAAAAAAGAAATGATGTTTTATTTATATTGTTTGTTATGGGTTTTAAGTTTGTCTCATCTAATGGTAGGTTTTGGCTCATTTTCCTTATATGAAGTTGTGTTCATTTTTAATTATATTGTATGTGTGTATGTACATGGATACAACCTACAAGCATATACAAACATACACATTGTTTCACTATTCATATTTGAGTTTTAACCGTTAAATAACACTTTATGTACCTGTAGTTTATCTCTATCTATCAATATAGTTAGTAGACATGCGTCAATTTTTAATCAGTCCACAATAATAAATTGAATAAAGTGATATTATTATTAAAAGAATACAAAATATATAAAAAAGGAAATGATTGAAAAAAAAGAACTTAACACCAACCATTGGCTACACCAACATTAAGACTTAGAGTGGTTAGCTAAGGTTGAAATCACTTGGTGGGTTATACAACCCACCAATAACTATGTGTGACTACCTTTACCTATTGAGGGTAGTGGTGCTAGATGACTTCATTACCTAAAAGCAAATCAAAGAAAGTATTAGGTCAAAGTTAAGTTACACGACTATACTTCGATGTGATTGCTTTTATTACGAATTTCTTTCTTTTTTCTTTTTAACTTTATAGCACAACCATACTTCGATTTGATTGTTTTTATTGATTTTTTTTTTTTTTTTTGCTTTCTAAAAGTAGTGAATGATACCTACCACATTAGGTGGGTTATAGCACTCACCAACAAAGGTGGGTATCCACCCATAACCTTAGTAGGTTGCATGACCCAATAAGTGATCTTGGCCTTAGCCAACCACTCAAGGCTTACAATAACTAGTCATTACCTTGGGAGGGTCATGCAACCCTCCTTAAATGGTGTTCATCTGCACCTTGATCTTGAGGTGTCTAACCACTAGCAAGGGTAAGGTTTTCTTTTGTAGCCATTTCCTTTTTTTTTTATTATTTTATATTTTATTTTATTTTATTTTAATTATATATATCTAGTATATAGATTTTATTAGAATAATTGATATGAACTAATTAGAAGCTAACACATCTCTATTGAATAATAGTGACAGATAAAGATAAAAGCACACATATGCATTCTCAAGACAAGTAATGAAAAGTACACATCTAAGACAAGTATGTAATTATAAAAGTATACTCATTAAGATACAAAACTGTTACAAAACTCTATTGAAGCAACAATTTCATTACCATTGCATGATTACGACATAACCATTAGTTTGTCATTGGTACCATTGCCACCAATACTATAACCATCATACTACCTTATTTGCCATCACACCAACATCAGCATCTAACTAACATTGCCACTAGTGTCACGGGATAGGAAGTTCTCCCCTTTTAGAGTTTCTGTAGGTACTTAACCATCATTTACTTCATATATTTTACTTTTCTGGATAATGAGTTAGCCTTCTCTTCCTATCTTCCCAAGATTGTTTTGAGTCCACCCTTTATTAAGAGTGCTATCACCAATTTTATCTTGGTTCCTTGTATGTTTGAGATGACCAACATCTTTAACTAGTTCCAGCTTACTATGGCTATCATTAGGAGAGCAACATTAACTTTTGACTAGTTTACTCATGGATGACCAAATTTTCCTTTAAAGTTCCTCAACTCCCAACATAAATTATCCTATTGATGCCACTTACAACAAATTAAGCTCAAGTTGATCCCTCCATGTCTGCATTGAAGTCATGGACTATGACATTTTCCTCACCTAAATTCGTGATGCACTTGTCACGAGACAAATCTTTTGTCACTACCCTCACTCAAATGATGGCTACCCTCCTTCACTCGTTGTCAGACTCTACTTAAGATTATCTATGTTAGGATTTCGGGCTTCCATAGGCAACCCTTGCCCTCACTTTTCTCTTCATCCTCCAAGATCACCTCTTGCTAAGTTACCTGATGGTAGGGTAGCTCACTAAAGTATTTTTATCATGATTTGGGTAGATCTTGTTACAACCTTTACTCACAACATAATTCTCTCTTACTAAGTTGCCTAATGGCATGGTAGCTCACTAAAGTACTTTTATCATGATTTGGGTAGATCTTGTTACAACTTTTACTCACAACACAATTGCCTTTCTCTCGCAACAATGTTCTCCCTTTGGTGGCTGCTTCTTCTCTTGAGCTTAACCTACACAAGTCCATTGACTCATGACACGGTTGCCTCCTTTTGCAACAATGTTGTCCCTCAGGTGGCTACTTTGAGCTTAACCCACATAAGCCCCTTTTGTCAACAAGACTACGCATACATTAATTTTACTTGGATAGCATTTAAGCGACTTGATGTAGATGAAAATTTTGCTATGATACTTCTTGTCACAAGACAAGAGGTTCTCCCCTTCTAGAGTTCTTATGCAACATTTGATCATTTTTTACTTCATACATTTTACTATTTTCTAAATAGCGAGTCGGCCTTCTCTTCTTGTCTTCATAGGACTATTCCAAGCTCACCCTTCATTAGGAGTGTCCTTGCAGGCTTTGTTATGGTCCCTTGTATGTTTGAGAGAATCAACATTCTTAATTGATTTTGGCCTATCAAGGTCATCATTAGGATAGCAACATTAGCTCTTGACCAATTTGCTCACAAGTGGCCAAACTAGCCTTTAAAGTATCTCTACTCCTAGTATGAATTATCTTACTGATGCCACTCGTAACACATTAAGTCTAAGTTGATCCTTTTATGTCTGCACTAAAGTCATAGATTGTGACAACTAGCACCACCATTATACCACCATATGTGATGGTAAAGGTGATATACGTTGTGTCGATGATGGTACTTGGGGAATTTTTTCTTAGTTATTTAACTATATACGTATAATTTAATTATAGTTCATTAATTAAAGAAAGATAAATTGTTGTTTGATTTGATTTAAATATTGTAATGAAACCAAACTTCTTAAAATAGTTCAATTTGAAGACTTTAGAAAGTACTTCAAAATGCATTAATAATATTTTATTTCTTTTTTCCTTATGTAATCTTTTATAGTTTTATTTTGGTATTTTCTATCGTCACATCAAAATTGAACTTTAGCTTCTTGATATCAATTATTGTTTGTAATAGCAAATAATAACACCACTGCTTAAGCCTAACTCCCATTATACGAGGTAGTTATATGACTTATGTTCGTCATTGCATTTTATCAAACATGTTCATATGGGGGAATATTCCCCTTTATTCTATATAAAGTTGCTTATTACAGTGTTTAATGTATTGAATAGTCATTTTCAATGAATTATTATTACCTAAAATATTAAATAGTAATCAAATGACAATTCATAAGTTGGATACATGAATTGCTATTCAATATTTCATTCATTATCTTTGTCATAAATATCCTTAGAGTTGTAAATGAGCTAAGCTATAAGCAAGTTACTCGAGATTGGCTCACTTTGAGCTTGAGTGGTAAACGAGATGAGCTTGAACTTAAAATAATACTCCTTTATTGAAACGAGTCGAGTTTTAGCTCTTGTTTAGACTCATGAGTAGACTTAAGATTAAACTTATTTATATTGTTAACAAACTAATTTGCAAATAAGCTCGCAAGTAGATTTATTTATATTGTTATTGAGCTAGCTTATGAATAAGCTTACTCATAAGTTTATGAGCATGCTCATAAGTAGACTCTAATTTATATTATTAACAAGTTTAGTTATATATGGTAATAACTATATAAGAAAAATATATATAGAAAATTATTTTTTGAGATATAATAATTGAAATATGATTAAATATCGATTCGCAATCCAATATATATAAATAACATTATGTATATATAATATTACAACATTATATATAGATAGTAACATAGCGTTATATATAATAATATGTTATACATGTATATAGTTATATTTGTTATGTAAATATATATAACATACGTTATATATATCATCTATACTTAATGCTAAATGTTATATTTTATATATCATCATCATCATCAAAATCCTTAAATCCATAGTATTATTATATAAATGGAGAAGTACATCCATAAAATTGTCAAATTAAAAAAAAAAAAAATTCGAAGCCTAACCTATCCTATCATAAAATTTATCCATGATGAAATTTCATATTCCTAACCAAGTTGTAGATGAGTAATAACAACAATGTTTGCATTCTTGTGATAACGATGGTAAAACCATTGTTTTAAGGTTAAAAAAAAATTATGATGTTTGATTGTGATTCATGATATTGAAAAGGATGCTTTTGTGATTCAATATTTATTAGCCTAACTTATAAAAGTTAGTAAATGAGAAAATTAATAAAAAAGTTTTTTTTCCCTAACAAATTAGTAGATCATTGGTACTTTTAAAATAAATTATAAATATGTTAAGTTATAATTTTGATATTAGATTTTAATAAAATTGACAGGTACAAAACTATTTGTTTTCATTAATAAAAAAAGTGTTAAGTTCTTTAATTTGGTTCTAATTTAGTTTTGATGATAACAAAAGAGGTTTAACATATTTTGAATGTTTATGTTTAGTCTGAAGGTGTTTCAAAAGTTTCGAAATATATCGATATTTTTCTTATTAATCGATCAGAAGCATTTTCAAAACCTTTGTGAAAAAAAGGATAGAAGATAGTTTTTTTGTTAGAAGCATTTTCAAAACCTTTGTGAAAAAAGGATAGAAGACAGTTTTTTTGTTAGAAGCTTTTTCAGAACCTTTATGTCTGTCACGAAATTTTTTTTATCACAAAGTTTTTTTAAAGCTTAGTAAAAAATGTTTTTAAAGGAATCAAGACCTAGCTTCATGTGTCAAGTATATTTGGGTAATATACTTGATGTGTTTCACTTAAGTTGGATTTTATATCATGGGGATTTTTTTTATACAAAGTTTTTTTAAAAAGGATCACGTCAGATTTTTTAAGATCATGTCAAAAAAAATTTCTATCTTTTAGAAGATAACGCTAAAAGAAGATCATGAACTTTTTATTTTTGAAGATCACGTCAAAATCAGATCTTTAAAACAAGATTACGTCAAAAACGGTTTTTATTTTTAAAAGAGATTACTTCAAATCAGTTTTATCTGGAGGAGATCAAGGCAAAAACGTTTTCTTTGATACTTATATCTATAGGAAGATTACCTTCTGAAAATCCAGGAGACTCCGAAGCATCAGTAGATATTTTCTGTTGAACAAATCTTTTTGAATTTCAAAAAGAAACACAACCGTTATCATCCGAGAGTTTCTCAACAAGGAAGTTGATATATATCCAAAGGAAGAAGAAGACGAAACAGAACAACAAGCGAACACATCTGAGTTTTTAAAAAACAATAAGCTTTTGTTGTGCGAGAAAAAAAAATTCCTTACTTTTATTGAAAAGAAGACTTAATATTTTTGTTGTTTCACTTCTTGTGTGAGGAATTGAGAGTAGTTTCATCACTGTAGTTTGAGTGATTAGCTTAGTGAATAAACTGAAGAGACTCAACAATGAGACTTTGCCTTAAAGAGGCTTGTTTTGTATACTCTCTTATCCTTTGATATAGTGAAATACAACCGGTAAAGACAACCGGGACCCCGGCTTGAAGCTGGAAGAGAGGACTGACGCTAGAGGCGGAACCTCTATAAATCTCTGAGCACTTTCTCTTCTCTCCTCTTTTAATTGTTGCATGTTATTGTTTTCATTCGTTATTATTCACATTCTTTTATCAAGAGATTTTTGATAAAATTGTTAAATTTTGAAATTTTAAGTTATTAATCAATTTACCCCCCCTCTTGATTAATATGTTTGGGACCAACAATTGGTATCAGAGTAGGACTCATTTATTTTGAGTGATCTGAAAATGACGGAAAACAATGTTGCAATCAATCGAGCACCTTACTTTGATGGCTCAAACTTCTCATATTGGAAGATGCACATGGAAACCTATATTAAAGCTAATGATTATGATTCATGGCAGGTCATTTCAATGGGAGACAATGTGATCACTTTGAATGGAAATTCAACTTTGACAGATTCGGAGAAGAAGATCATAGAGAAGAACAATAAAGCAAAAAATCTGTTGCTAACTACCATTGCTCCATCAGAGTTCTACTTGTTATCATCTTGTGCAAATGCAAAGGAAATCCGGATATTTTATCCGAGACATATGAAGGAACCAATACCATCAAAGAAAAAAAGATAAATGCTTTAATTCAACAATATGAATTATTTAAGTTTAAATCTAATGAAACTGTGAAAGATGTTTTTAACAGGTTTACAGCTATTACAAATGAGCTTGCATCACTTGGAAAGAAACTTCTAGATCCTGATCTTGTAAGGATAATATTGAGGATATTACCACTATCTTGGGATGCAAAGAAAACAACCATAGAAGAAGCTTAAGATCTCAACAGTCTAACTCTCAGTCAGTTAAGAGAAAAGCTTATGGCATATGAATCTCACATAAAAACTACGCAAGGAGCAGAAAGCAGCACCAAAGGAATTGCATTTAAAGTTAAGGAAATAATGCAAAATGAAATAGAAACAGAAGACAACAACGATGAGAAAGAAGAAGATACTAATCTTCTAGCATAGAGACTTAACAGGCTGTTCAAGAAACAAAGAGGTAAGAAATTTAGTATATTTAAAAAGAGTACTAAATACAAGAATAATGATGCAGGAAAAGTCTACAAGAAGAAAGAAAAAAAGGAAATTCAATGCTATGAATGCAAAAAGCCAGGACATATCAAATATGAATGCCCAACACTGATCAAGAAAATAGAAAATTACAAGAAGAAAGGTCGTGCAATGCTAGCTACATAGGATAACTTAGAGGACACAGAATCAAGTTCAGAAGAATCAGAAGAAGAGGATGAAGCAAATCTCTGTTTAATGGCTAATTCCGAGGTATACTCTGAATCTGATGATGATGTGAATGATACTGACATGCTAGCAGAAATAAGTAAATTATTAAAGACATTAAAAAAGGCTAATACAAAATTGGCTAAATATGAAAATGAAATAAAAGATCTTCAGGATGAAAAAGAAGTATTAAAACAAACAATTTCAGTAATTGCCGATGAAAATGATACCCTAAAACAAGAAAACAAATCTATATATGTTAATCTTGGAAGATTAAGAAAAGAAAATCATCTGCTTAAAGTAGACACAAATAATCTGAAGGAAAGAATTGAAGATTTATCTAATTCGTTGAAAACTACTTTCATGAAATTTGATGAGAGTGATAAGAAGCTAAACATGTTAATCTCGTTTCAAAGAATTTCAAATGAAAGATATGGATTAGGATATGAGCAAGGTTCGAGTTCTAAGTTAAACCAAAATACAGTTTTTGTCAAGGTTAAACAAGTTATGAGTAATGAATCTAATGTCAAAAGGTATTTATCGAATGCAAATTATGTTAAGAAAAGAAATACCAAAGACTATTACAGAAGTTACGTTGATAAGAAGTATTCATACAATGAGTACTATGGAAGCAATCCTAGAAGGTATAATAGAAGTTATACAAATCAGAACTACAAGAGACAGGTAAACAATAGGTATAGGAATGACAATTCTTATGCATGTTTTTTCTGTAATAAATTAGGCCACATAGAAAAATTCTGTTATTATAAAAGAAATAAGTTCAGTAGCCAACAAGAAAATCAAAGTAATCAAATGAGCTTATCTTTCAAAGGGCCCAAATTGGTTTGGGTTCCTAAAAGGACTTAATCTTTTCTATTTGTGCAGGAACATGAAGCTAAAATAAGAGGAACATGGTATTTCGATAGTGGATGTTCTAGACATATGACTGGAGATGCTTCATTGTTCAATAGCATAATTTGGGAAGAAAAAGGATATGTAAAGTTTGGAGATAATAGTAGAGGTAAAATAGTTGCAATTGGAACAATTGGTATGCCTACCTTCTTCATGGAAAATGTATATCTTGTGCAAGGATTAAAACATAATTTACTTAGTATTAGTTATTTATGTGATAAAGGATATAAAATGATTTTTGAACATGACAAGTGCTATGCATTTAATAAAAATGGTGAAAGATTATTTGAAGGAATTAGGAAAAGAAATATCTATCTTATAAAACTAGTTGAAATTGATAATGATTGTTGTTTACTATCTTTAAATGATCATGCTTTTACTTGGCATAAAAGACTTGGACATGTTAACTTTAATCACTTAGAACAATTATCTAAGAAAAATATTATTAAAGGATTGCCTAAAATAAATATCAAACAAGAAATAAAATGTGATAGTTGTTTAAAGAATAAAACAGTTTCTATTTCTCATAAAAGTAAAATGTAATTTCAACTAAGAGACCACTTGAATTATTGCATCTAGATCTTTTTGGACCTACTCGAATATTAAGCTTAGATGGAAGTAAATATAGACTTGTTATTGTTGATGACTTTTCAAGATACACTTGGGTTATATTCTTGCGACACAAAAAGGATACATTTGGTTCTTTTCAGAAATTCGCAAAACAAATACAAAATGAAAAAGGAGTATCCATAATTAGTCTTCAAACTGATCATGGAACAGAATTTCAAAATACAAATTTTTTAAATTTTTGTGAAGAACATGGTATATCTCATAATTTTTCGGCTCCATATACACCTCAACAAAATGGAATAGTAGAACGCAAGAATAGAACTTTGCAAGAAATGACTAGATCTATGTTACATGAAAATGGTATTGCTGAGTATTTTTGGGCAGAAGCAGTTTCTACAGCTTGCTATATCATCAATAGAGTTCTTATTCGACCAATGACATCAAAGATTTCTTATGAGTTGTTTCGAGGTAAGAAACCTAATGTCTCATATTTTCATATTTTTGGATTTAAATGTTTTGTGAAAAAGAATGTTCTTAATCTTGGTAAATTTGATGAAAGATTTAAAGAAGCTATATTTTTAGGTTATTCGCTAAATAGTCGTGCTTATCGTGTTTTTAATAAATCATAAAAAACTATTGAAGAGTCTATAAATGTTAAATTTAATGAAGATCTAAAGGATATTGATTCAGATGAAGAAAAAGATTCTAAAATAGAAGGATACAGAACCTAAGTCAGAAGCACCTATTGTTAACATTCAAGGAACTGGTCATTCAGAACTTGTTTCAAAGGCAAATACAGAAGGTACTTCAGGAGTTATAATAAATGAACCAAAAACTTCTAGAGCTTGGAGATACAAAACTGCACATCCTTCTAATCAAATAATCGGTAATGTTAATTCTGGTGTTAAAACAAGAGCTAGTTTACAAAATTTTGAAAATCATTTTGTGTTGATATCTGAAATTGAACCTAGTAATATAAAAGAAGCTTTAAATGATAACAATTGGATTATCTCTATGCAAGAAGAATTACAACAATTTCAAAGAAACAATGTATGAAAATTAGTTCCTAGACCTACAGAAAAATCTATAATTGGAACTAAATGGGTATTTAAAAATAAGTTAGATGAAGATGGTAAAATTATAAGAAATAAAGCAAGATTAGTTACCAAAGGTTATTCACAAGAGGAAGGAATAGATTTTGATGAAACATATGCACCTGTTGCAAGACTAGAAGCAATAAGATTAATGCTTTCTTATACATCTTTTAAGGATTTTAAAGTTTTCCAAATGGATGTAAAAAGTGCCTTTTTAAATGGTTTTATAAAAGAAGAAGTTTATGTAGAACAACCACCTGGTTTTGAAGATCCTTTCAAATCTGATTATGTTTTTAAACTAAATAAAGCTTTATATGGTTTAAAACAAGCCTCAAGAGCTTGGTATGAAAGGTTAAGTATGTTTTTAATCTCTAAAGGTTTTCATAGAGGAAAAGTTGATACCACTTTATTTCTAAAAACACTTGATAGTGATATATTGATTGTGTAAATATATGTGGATGATATTATTTTTGGATCTACTAAAGAATTATTATGTCAAGAATTTGCTGAGACCATGCAGGTAGAATTCGAAATGTCAATGATGGGAGAATTAACATTCTTTTTGGGACTTCAAATAAAACAAACAAGAGAAGGAATTTTTGTCCATCAAGAGAAATACACAAAACAAATACTAAAGAAGTTTGGATATGATAACTGCAAGAAGGTTACAACACCAATGAGTACTTCAACAAGGTTAGACTTAGACTCAAATGGACAAAAGGTAAGTGAGAAACTCTATAGAAGTCTTATAGGTTCTTTATTGTACTTAACAACATTGAGACCTGATATTTTGTTTAGTGTATGTTTATGTGCTAGATTTCAAAGTGTACTAACAGAAATTCATTTATTAGCTGTAAAATGAATTTTCAAGTACCTTTTTCATACTTCAAATTTATGCATTTGGTATTCCAAAAATCAAAATTTTAGCTTAATAGGATATTCTGATGCAGATTATGCCGGTTGTAAAATCGACAGAAAAAGCACATCTGGTTCTTGTCAATTTCTAGGTGGTAAATTAATTTCTTGGTCTTCAAAGAAACAAAACTCTGTTGCTTTATTCACAGCTGAAGCTGAATATGTTCCTATTGGTAACTGTTGTGCACAAGTTTTATGGATTAAACAACAATTGAATGATTATGGAATAAATTTTGAAACTATACCAATTAAATGTGATAATACGAGTGCAATTAATTTGACAAAAAATCCAGTACATCATTCAAGATCAAAGCACATAGAAATTAGACATCATTTTATCAGAGATCATGTGAATAGTGGAGATATAAATGTTGAATTTTGTAAACACCCCATTTTTGCCTTAGGAATGAGAAATAATCAATTCTCAATAATCTTCAATTTTTTTTCAATTTTTCCCAATTTTTCCCTAATTTAGCATAAATAATAAAAATATTCAAAAAAATAAAAATAAATAGGAAAACACATCAATTTTGAAAAATGATTTCAGAAATAGCAATAATAAATAATAAACAATTTTTACAAAATTTGGAATTTTCAAAAAATACAAAAAAATAGAAAAATCGCATTGCATATATGTAATTTGCGAAATTAGAAAAATCAGGAAATTGGGCCAGCTCAGCTGGTTCGTGTGTGCGCCTGGAACGTGTGAAAACGCCTGAGGTCCCGAGTTCGAATCCCCCCGCGCGCTCGGAAAATTTTTTCTTTCTTTTCCCTGGAGCTGCCACGTGGCAGCATGCGATTGGCCGAGAGAAAACACGTGCGTCGCGCGTGATCGTCTTCCTCACCCGGACAAACGCGAGGAGAAGCTGGAGCAGATCCGATGAAGACGAAATCGGCCATTTTTCCTCAAATCTTTTGGATTGCTGTCAAGATAAAGCCAAATCCATCAGATAAATCAAAGAAAAACAAGAGATCAACATCAAATCGCCGGGATAAAATCAAATCCAAAAACGGAAAAATATGGGTTTATCCAAATCGGAGGATTTGAGATTATCTGGAGTAGATTTGAAGTGCCTATAAATAGAGGAGGACAGGAGGAAGCCAAAACACGAAGAAAAAGTGAGAGAAAGGAGCGAATCGGAGTACGTCGGAGAAGCTTGAAGCCAAAACCACCGACCGGAGTTAGAGCCACTGCAAGGAGACGTTCTGGGAGTGAACCGCCACTACCATTGGACTCAGCACCCTCAAGAAGCTAGGATTCGACACCTCACCCGCTGCAAAAGGCCGCCGGAACGCCGTGATCGAGCAACCCCCCCCGCCGCGTCCGACCCGACCCGCGCACCGACCCGAATCCAGGTAAGTCGGGTTTTCCAAATTTTTTATTTATTTTTATTTTATTTTATTTATTTATTTATTTATTCCGAATTTATTTATTATTTGTTATTTCTTTAGCCATTTACTTATTTGTTGGTTTAGGTTTTATTTTCAATAAATAGGAAAATGTAGAAATTAGTTTTTTTTTAGGATTTAATAATGTAAAATAATAATAAAAAATAAATAATAAAATATAGAAAAATAGTAAAAAATATTAGGAAAATAATAATAAAATTTTAGATTTCAAAATAGGATAGATGATAAACTTGGATTTATTTGAAGAAAAATCACAAAAAAATTATAAAAATCACAAAAATCATGAAAATTAATAAAAAAATAAAAAATTATAAAAGAATCATAAAAAAATGAGTTTTAGCACTTAGAAAAATCATTTTTCTTCAAATAAATCCAAAATTGATGTTTTCCTCTAAAAAATCATTTTCAAAATAAAATCAAAGCTTAGGCTTAGAAGTTTTTTAGAAAAAAATCCCAAAAATGGTAAAAACATAAATCGAAAGAAATTTCAAGAATTAAAAATCACCAACACACTTAAAGTTTTCAGAAAAGCGAACTACGGCTTGTTTGATCCTGAGTAGCAGGTACGTAGGCACCCATCCGAGTCAACCCATAAAATGAATGAAAAATCATTTTCTTAAAATAATTCAAAAACATAAAGTAACAGAAATACAATAAAACACATTTCTAAAGAGAAACAGTTTCAGGAGATTAGGTGGTAACCATAAAGGTTTTAATAGGTTAGCCTCCGGACTTAGAAACTCTGGTTTTCCCTTTTCCTCTTTTAATAAAAACGAGAAGAGGAAATAACGACGACTAGTGGTCCAAATTAAGACTAATCCGCTCCTTTAGTCTTAATTCAGTATTTCCCAACAACAGTTGGGTGGCGACTCCAAAAATCAAACGAAATTCCTAACTCAAGTCGAGGATCTATATTAGATGAGCATAGGGTCTAGTCTAGATCGGATTAGGAATGGGAATTCAAAAATTAGACTCGACAAATTTGTTCCAACTGAAAATCAAGTTGCAGAAATTTTTACAAAACCCCTTGAAAAGATAAAATTTGAATTTATAAGGAATGAATTAGGAATTTGCAATCCTTTTTAAAACTTTTTAAACCTTTTTATTTTCATTTCTTTTCTGTTTTTTTTTTAAAAGGGGACAGTACTGTAATCTTTGTTTTACTTCTTTTTACCCTATTTTTCGGTCACAACTATTCATCTCTTTCTCTCTCTCTTTTGTGTTTACCATGGCCCCCCAAACCTCTGAACGAATCAAACAAAGAAGTTTCAAAACAAAACCCTCAAGTAAACCTTTAATCATCCATGATGGATCTTCTGAACCTACAATGAAAGAAAACCTCTTCGAAAAGGAAGCGACATCCAGTTCTAAATCCTTCACTGTTTCAAAAAACTCTTCAAAAAGGAAACGTCTTTCTATGAAAGGAAAAGAAAAGGTTTTTCAAGGAACTACTTCTTCAAGGAAGACGACAAAGAAAGACACCAAAAAGAAAAGTTTACAAAGCTCTCAAAATTTAGTAGGAAAGTCTTATGGCAAAAGAAAAAAAGAGGTTTGTTCCTGTTGTTTTGTAGACTTTAGTTTCTTTACAAATAATGGTTTTTACTGGAATGAGTTGTTAGAACATATTGGCTGTATGAATCTATGTTCTATTCAAGTTCTTGTTTATGGAGAGTGTATAAAAGAGTTCTATGGGAATTTAAATCTATTAGAAGGAAATGTTCTATCCTCAAAGGTATGTAAACAAGAAATCGGATTATGGCAAGGAGGCAGTGATAATTGATTTCGAGTTGTTTCCACGAATTCTACATAAGATTATCATTGAATGTATCTGTCCATGGAAAGGGAGCACAACTTCTATGTCAATAGATCATGCACAGATTATCTATGCCATGATCTATAAGAAAAATGTGGACATGGCATCACGGATAATTGATAAAATTTGGAGGAATAGGGAAAGTCTTATTTTTGGAAGTGTTTTGATGAAAATCTTTGAGTTCAAGAGGATTGTTTTGCCCTCTAGTTCCACATAACCTATCAAATTGAAACAAATTGGGAAAGAAGTGCTTCATCATATGTCAATTTATGTTAAAGATTGTTTGTAGTATGCAAATGATGGTTCTCATTACATACATGAACGACATAAGAAATGAACTGTTCCATTTGGAACCTCTTCATTACTTATTCAAGAAGGAACTCCAGATTATGGTTCAGAACCAAGAACAGAGCCAACAAAAGAACTTTCGAATGTTCGACCACAACCTAGTGATTCTCAAGTTGGAATAAGCGGAACAAAAGAAGTTACGCTCAATGTTAATTTGGAACAAATGAAATCTCTTATGAAAGACGAGCTTTCAGCAGTTGTGAAAGAAACTATCAAAGAAGAATTTTCAGTTTCTCAAACGTCTGATGTTAAGGTTTTAGAAACTTTGGAATTGAAAGTTAAAGAACAATCAGAAGCAATTTTGATCATCAAGAAAAATTCAGAGAAGATACTCACTGAATTTCATCATTACAAACTCTTGTATGATGAATTTAATGCAACAACCAAAAAGGATTTTTCCAACAACGTCTATGCTTTTGATAACTTTGTTTCTCAAGTAAAAAAGATTGGAGAATCAGTCACGACATCGTTCAAACTTTTAGATTCAAAGACTGATAAAACATCACAAGTCGTCACCAGCCTTCATGCGGAGATCAAGTTGTTCCTGTCAAAATATTTTCCAGACTATGTTCATAAGGAAGCCCATGTCATTGATCTAGAAACTTCATTTGACAAACGTTTTTCCAAACTCTCCACCACAACTTCAACTTCATGGGTCACTCGATCCCGAAAATCTTAGTTTTTCTCTTCACCGATCTTGCTTCTTACAGACTTATTTTTTTTAAGACTCATGATTCAAAGACCTTTTATGCATCAATTTAGGGGGAGTTAATTTTTTTTTGATGATTAACAAAAAGGGGGATAAAATATAAAAAGAAAGCATAGAGTAGTAGGAAGCACATAATTGCTTGCTTGATATGGTTGCCTGATATATATGTTGTTGCTTGCTTGAGATTTTTGCGTGATTATATCCGTTCATTTTATTTAAAAATGTTTTGTTATCATCAAAAAGGGGGAGAATGTTAAGTTCTCTAATTTGGTTCTAATTTAGTTTTGATGATAAAAAAAGAGGTTTAACATATTTTGAATGTTTATGTTTAGTTAGAAGGTGTTTCAGAAATTTTGAAATACATCGATATTTTTCTTATTAATTGATCAAAAGCATTTTCAGAACCTTTGTGAAAAAAGGGATAGAAGATAGTTTTTTTGTCAGAAGCATTTTCAGAACCTTTGTGAAAAAAGGATAGAAGACAGTTTTTTTGTCAAAAGCTTTTTCAGAACCTTCATGTCTGTCACGAAATTTTTTTTATCACAAAGTTTTTTTAAAGTTTAGTAAAAAATGTTTTTAAAGGAATCAAGACCCAGCTTCATGTGTCAAGTATATTTGGGTAATATACTTGATGTGTTTCACTTAAGTTGGATTTTATATCATGGGGATTTTTTTTATACAAAGTTTTTTTTTTAAAAGGATCACGTCAGATTTTTTAAGATCATTTCAAAAACAATTTCTATCTTTTAGAAGATAACGTTAAAAGAAGATTACGAACTTTTTATTTTTGAAGATCACGTCAAAATCAGATCTTTAAAACAAGATTACGTAAAAAACGGTTTTTATTTTTAAAAGATATTACTTCAAATTAGTTTTATCTGGAGGAGATCAAGGCAAAAATGTTTTCTTCGATACTTATATCTATCGGAAGATTACCTTTTGAAAATCCAGGAGACTCCGAAGCATCAGTAGATATTTTTTGTTGAACAAATCTTTTTGAATTTCAAAAAGAAACACAACCGTTATCATCCGAGAGTTTCTCAACAAGGAAGCTGATATATATCTAAAGGAAGAAGAAGACGAAACAGAACAACAAGCGAACACATCTGAGTTTTTAAAAAACAATAAGCTTTTGTTGTGCGAGAAAAAAAATTCCTTACTTTTATTGAAAAGAAGATGTCGAGTCTAATTTTTGAATTCCCATTCCTAATCCGATCTAGACTAGACCCTATGCTCATCTAATGTAGATCCTCGACTTGAGTTAGGAATTTCGTTTGATTTTTTTGGAGTCGCCACCCAACTGTTGTTGGGAAATATTGAATTAAGACTAAAGGAGCGGATTAGTCTTAATTTGGACCACTAGTCGTCGTTATTTCCTCTTCTCGTTTTTGAAAAGAGGAAAAGGGAAAACCAGAGTTTCTAAATGCAGAGGCTAACCTATTAAAACCTTACGGTTACCACCTAATCTCCTGAAATTGATCTTATTTAGAAGTGTGCTTCATTGTGTTTCTGTTACTTTTTATTATGTTATTTCAAGAAAATGATTTTTTTTTATTTCATTTTATGGGTTGACCCGAATGGGTGCCTACGTACCTGCTAGTCAGGATCAAACAAGCCGTAGTTCGCTTTTCTGAAAAACTTTAAGTTTGTTTGTGAATGTTAGTTTTTGAAATCTCTTTTTCTTTATATTTTTAACATTTTTGGGATTTTTTCTAAAAAATCTAAGTCTAAGCTTTAATCTGATTTTTGAAAATGATTTTTAGGGAAAACATCAATTTTTGATTTATTTGAAGAAAATGATTTTTCTAAGTGCCAAAACTCATTTTGATTTTGTGATTTTTATTATTATTATTATTATTATTTTTTATTTTTTATTTTTTAAAATTTTATCCTAAGTTAATATCTATCCTATTTTGAAATATAAAGTTTTATTATTATTTTCCTAATATTTTTTTATTTTTCCACATTTTATTATTTTATTTTTTTTCTTTTTCATTTTTTTTCATTTTTATTATTTTTCTACATTATTAAATTCTAGAAAAATCTAATTTCTACATTTTTCTATTTATTAAAAATAAAACATAAACCAATAAATAAATAAATAACAAAATAACAAATAATTAATTAATTAATTAATTAATTCGAAATAAATAAACAAACAAAATAAATTAATTAATTAAAATAATAAAAAAATCCGACTTACCTGGATCCGGGTCGGTGCACGGGTTGAGTCGGTCGGGTTGAATCGGGTCGGGTCGGATCGGTCGGATGCGGCGGCGGAGGGTGCTCGTTCACGGCGTTCCGGCGGCCTTTTGCAGCGGGTGAGGTGTCGAATCCTAGCTTCTCGAGGGTGCTGAATCCAATGGTGGTGGTGGTTCACTCCCAGATCGCCTCCTGGTGGTGGTTCAACTCCGGTCGGTGCTCGTGGTTTTGGGCTCTTCTCCGATGCTCTCCGATTTGCACTCTTTCCTCACTTTCTCTCAATTGTGATTCGTGTATTGGCTTCCTCCCCTCCTCCTCTATTTATAGGCGTCCGGAAACCCTCTTGGATAAGCTCAAATCGGCCGATTTGGATAAATCCGAATTTCTTCCGTTTTTAGATTTGATTTTATCCCGGCGATTTGATGTTGATCTCTTTTTTTTCTTTGATTTATCTTATGGATTTGGCTTTATCTTGATAGTAATCTAGAAGATTTGAAAAAACAAATGATCGATTCCACCTTCGTTGGACTTGCTTCGGCTTCTTCTCGCGTTTGTCTAGGTGAGGAAGACGATCACGCGCAACACGCGTGATTTCCTTCGGCCAATCACGCGCTGCCACATAGCAGATCCAGGGAAAAGAAAGAAAAATTTTTGCCGAGCGCACGCGGGGGGATTCAAACTCGCAACCTCCAGCCTTCACACGTTCCCTATACGCACGCACGAGCCAGCTGAGCTGGCCCATTTTCCCGATTTTCTTTATATCGCAAATTGCATATATGCAATGCGATTTTTCCATTTTTTTGTATTTTTTTGAAATTTCAAAAATTTGTAAAAATTATTCATTATTTATTATTGCCATTTCTGAAATCATTTTTCAAAATTGATGTGTTTTCCTATTTATTTTTATTTTTTTGGATATTTTTATTATTTATGCTAAATTAGGGAAAAATTGAAAAAAAATGGAAAAAATTGAAAATTGATTATTAGTGATTATTATTGATTCCTAGGGCAAAAATGGGGTGTTTACAGCTTCCCCTCTTTGTAGTAAAGTTTAAAAAACTTAACTACAAAGACAAAAAAGAAAAGACGCCATTTTTGGCCTCTTGAATAGATAACGTGGTCCTAACAATTTAGAGTAATGTTCCTTCCCAAAAAGTGCTTTATGGGCTGACTAATTGGCGACATGACACATCTCAAGCATTGTGTAGGAATGTATGAGAAATAATGATAGGAAGCGTCTTATCAGACTTGCAACCTTGGAAAGAAAATTTACTCAGGAAGCACCCTTATGAGCTGGCTACCCGTCAACAGAAGCGTCTTGTTAGACTAGCAACTGTTTGGAAGAATATTTCCTGAAAAGTGCCCCAAGAGCTGACTAATCGGGAGAGTTTAGGAAAGTGCCCCTCATGGGCTGACTAACCTTGAATTGAATGCCTTAAAAAGTGCCCCTTATGGGCTAACCTTGAGGTAATTTTTTTTTTTTTTTTTTAGGAAAGTGCCCCCTATGGGCTGACTAACCTATAATAGAAATGTTTCAAAAAGTGCCCCCGATGGGCTGACCATAAGAACAAATTTTTAGGAAAGTGCCCCCTATGGGCTGACTAACTTGGAGTTGAATTGTCTCAAAAAGTGCCCCTTATGGGCTGACCATAAGAACAAGGTTTTAGGAAAGTGCCCCCTATGGGCTAACTAACCTGGAATTGAATTGTCTCAAAAAGTGCCCCCTATGGGCTAACCATGAGAATAAAGTTTTAGGAAAGTGCCCCCTATGGGCTGACTAACCTGGAATTGAATTGTCTCAAAAAGTGCCCCCTATGGGCTAACAATGAGAACAAGGTTTTAGGAAAGTGCCCCCTATGGGCTGACTAACCTAGAATGGAATTGTCCTAAAAAGTGCCCCCTATGGGCTAACCATGAGATAAATTTTTAGGAAAGTGCCCCCTATGGGCTGACTAACCTAGAATGGAATTGTCTCAAAAAGTGCCCCCTATGGGCTAACCATGAGAACAAAGTTTTAGGAAAGTGCCCCCTATGGGCTGACTAACCTGGAATTGAATTGTCTCAAAAAGTGCCCTCTATGGGCTAACCATGAGAACAAGGTTTTAGGAAAGTGCCCCCTATGGGCTGACTAACCTGGAATTGAATGTTTAGACTAGTGCCCAACTAGGGGCTGACTCATCTTATGCTTCTGAATATGTTTTCTACGGACTGAACTATATGATGTGATGCTTTTCATGATAGTTATTTATTTTAATATGCTTGCCAGTTGATAGCAACCAAACAACCGAACCTTCGTGCTGGTTTGCTTCTGCTTCATTTCTTCTTATCTTGACACGGGGTTGAAAATTTTGATGTGCTCCCTTTCTTTATGCGCAAGGCTCTTTTGACAGTAATGTTATCCTAATGATGCGCTCAGTTCTAATGTTCAAAAATAGATAGGATTATATCACAAACTATATTAAGATTCATTATCATTTCAGCATTTATCTTTCATTGGTGATATGGTGGGTAATGTGTTTAGGAATACTTGTTGTGATGAGAATTGATTGTTGATCATTCAAGAATATTAACTTTGCTTGTAAAAAGTAAAAACTCGACTCAACGAAACTTATATCGAACATTGGCTTTCATAAACATTGGCAAAATTTCAATTTCCTTGCCTAAGGATAGTACATCTTTACAGCATCTGTGTTAATGGGGTCTCTCAATTCTGGACCATCCATTTGAGTTAATATTAGAGCCCCTCCTGATAAAACCTTTTTCATTACATAAGGGCCTTCGTAGTTTGGGGAAAATTTCCCTCTGGAGTCTTGGGCATTCGAGAGAACCTTCCTTAACACTAGATCCCCCTCTTTGAAGTATCGAGGTCTCAAATGCTTGGGCCATTCTTTGTTGGTAACACTGGCCATGACATAGTGCGGTAAGCCTTCTTTCATCAATCAGATTCAACTGATTAAGCCTTTTCCTTACCCAATCTGATTCAGTTAGCTGAGTTTCCGACAGGATTCTGAATGATGGTATTTCAACTTCAACTGGTAGCATTGCTTCAGTACCATATACCAATGAGTAAGGGGTAGCTCCCGTAGATGTTCTTATTGAAGTCCTATAAGCCATGAGAGCAAACGGTAGCATTTCGTGCCAATCTTTGTAAGTTGTTGTCATTTTCTCGATGATCTTTTTGATATTTTTATTAGCTGCTTCTACTGCCCTGTTCATTTGAGGTCGGTAGGGAGTTGAATTTCTGTGGTTTATGTGGAATTGTTGACATAAACCTGTCATCGATTTGTTGTTGAGATTGGTACCGTTGTCGGTGATGATGGACTTAGGAACTCCGTATCGGGCTATTATGTCCCTTTTCAAGAAGCGGACTATTACCCCTTTTGTGACATTGGTGAAGCTTCTACCCATTTGGTGAAGTAATCGATCGCTACTAGTATGAATCTGTGGCTGTTAGATGCTGTCGGAGTGATAGGGCCTATTATGTCGATTCCCCACATGGAGAATGGCCATGGTGCTGATAACAAATGTAGCTCGTTGGGCGGAGCATTTATTCGATTTGCGTAGACTTGGCACAAATGACAGTGCTTAACATATTTTATGCAATCCGATTCCATGGTCAACCAATAATATCCTAACCTCAGGATTTTTCGGGCCAACATGTAGCCATTCATATGAGGTCCACATACTCCTTCATGTACTTCTTTCATCAGTTCGCATGCTTCATCTTTGTTCACACATCTTAACAGGGTGGTATCAGATGATCTCTTGTAAAGTATGGACCCACTTAATAGGAAATGGCTTGCTAACCTTCTGAGTGTTCTTTGGTCATTCTTGCTAGCCATTTCGGGGTATTTACCTTCTTGGAGAAAGGTCTTGATATCGTGATACCAGGGTTTGTCATCTTGTATCTTTTCCATTGTTAAACAATAGGCGGGCCGACTTTCGATGTCTATTTTCATCGGTTGAACTTCGGCTCCCCCTGTTATCTGGATCATAGATGCTAGCGTGGCTAATGCGTCTGCGAACTAATTCTGAGTTCTCGGGATGTATGTGAAAGTGATTGCCTTGAATTCTTCAATCAGCTCTGTCAAGTGTTGATGATATGGTACCGGTTTGGGGTCTTTAGTCTTGTATTCCCCTCTTGTTTGTAGTATGATGAGCGATAAATCCCCATATACCTCTAATTCGCGGATTCCCATTTGGTAGGCCATTTTGAGGCCAAGAATGCATGCTTCATATTCCGCGATATTATTGGTGTATGGAAATGTAAGTCTTGTCGCTGCAGGGAATTGAGTGCCGTTCGGGGATATCAATACTGCCCCAACCCCACAACCGAATACATTGGCAGCTCCATCGAAAAACAGTTTCCATTTCGGGTTCTGCTCTATCCCAAAGTCTTCTACCAGCCTATTTTCTACTGTCAATATATTCTCATCCGGAAATTGGGCCTGTAGTTCTTGGGAACCTGTCTCGACAGGGTGTTCCGCCAATTGGTTGGCTAAGGCTTGCCCTTTCATCGAGTTCTGATTTATGTATGTGATGTCGAACTCGGATAGGAGCATTTGCCACTTAGAGATTCTCCCTATCAAGGCTGGTTTCTCTGCCAAGTATTTCAAGGGATCGTGTCTTATCAGCAGCTCGATATGGTAGTAAAGGGTGTATTGCCTTAGCCGATGCATGACCCAAATTAGAGCACAACACGTCTTCTCCACCTCTGAGTACCTTTGTTTCCCATCTGTGAACTTCTTGCTCAGATAATATATGGAACGCTCTCTTCCCTCTTCATCTTTCTGCCCCAGCACACATCCCATGGATTCAGGGAGTATAGTGAGGTATAGGAATAAGGGTTTTCCTTGCTTCGGGACTATCAAGACTGGAGGTTTTATAAGGTAGTCTTTGATTGCCCTGAATGCTTCTTCATATTCATCGTCCCATTCTATTGTGGCGTTCTTCTTCAACAGATGGAATAGTGGCCGGCATTTGTCGGTGAGCTGTGAGATAAATTGAGCTATGTAATTTAATCTTCCCAGCAAGCTTTTTACTTCTTTAACGGAGCGTGGGGAAGGTAATTCTAATATTGACTTTACCTTGTCAGGGTCGATTTTAATGCCCTCCTGGCTTATGACAAACCCTAACAATTTCCCCGTCGTAACCCCGAAAGTACATTTTTCTGGGTTTAACTTGAGTTGGAATTTTCTCAGTCGTTTAAACAATTTCCTCAGGATATCTATATGGCTTTCTCCTTCTTTGGATTTGGCTATCATGTCGTCGACATATACTTCAACCTCTCGATGCATCATATCGTGAAGTATAGCGATCATGGCTCTCTGATACGTTGCCCCGGCGTTTTTTAAACCGAAGGGCATGACTTTGTAACAGAAAGTCCCCCACGTTGTGATGAAGGTCGTTTTGGTTTTATCCTCCTTAGCCATTTTTATTTGATTATATCCTGAGAAACCGTCCATGAATGAGAAGAGATGGTTTCCCGCAGTGTTGTCTACTAGAACATCAATATGAGGTAGGGGGAAGTTATCCTTTGGCGTGGCTTGGTTTAAGTCCCGAAAGTCTACGCATACGCGTACTTTTCCGTTCTTTTTCCTGACGGGGCTATATTTGCTACCCACTCTAGGTAGTCAGATACTTCAATGAACCCTACTTCTAACAGTTTCTTGATTTCTTCTTTGATTTTCAGTAAGATATCAGGCCTAAATCTTCTCAGTTTTTGTTTTTTAGGTTTGACATCTTCCCTTATGGGAAGCCTGTGAACTACTATTGACTGGTCTAGCCCAGGCATGTCACCATATGACCAGGCAAACACATCTGCATATTCTATTAATAGCTCGGTTATCTCACGTTTTTGCTCGGCACTCAAACTGGTCCCGATTTTGAGGTTTTTAGGGTTTTCCATGCTTCCTAGATTTACTGTCTCCATAAGCTCGTCGATCGAGATTCCGCTTTGTTCATGTTTTAGCCAATTTTCTTGTATTATTTCGTGGTCTAAGATATCGCTTTCAACAACTGACCCAGCAACGTTGGAAACGATATCAGCGTTTTTACTTTCTACCTGCGCGAAATATCCCTGATGTTCGATGCTAGGAGATCTGAGTAACATAAAAATGAAAGCATATATATAAGAAGAAAACAAACTGCAATTGAACTTGATAAAGAGTCTCAATAAAATTTGTTTAATAATTTTTCTCTACTTTTGAGCTAACCTAGCGCTACTGATAGGATAACAAAACCAATTGTTCAGAGCCGGATGCTGGTTGGACGTGCGGGGGGTTGATTTCCCTTGGCTGTCGTCCTCTTCATTTATCCGCAGCTCTTGAATGATGTTTGCCTTTCGGAAAGATTGTTGGAGAGGTGGGATACACATCTGGGTGTCGATCAGCTTCCCCTTCATTCTACCTTTGACACCTTTCGTTTGCGCTTCTTCTGCGGCCGTAGGAATGTACCCTAGTCCAAACGTCCCATGCTGCCCCTCTTTAAACTGATGGCCCTCCTTGCTGGTTACCATGTTCACTTCATTGAAGATCTGTAGCCCCAGGTCTTCTGAACCCTCTTCCCCAATGTAAGGTATGGTAGTCTCCTTATATATGGCGTAATCCTGCTCGCCCAGTACAGTGACTATCTGCCCATTTGCGATGAATTTGACCTTTTGGTGGAGACTAGAGGGGATGGCTCCAGCAGCATGTATCCAGGGTTGTCCCAAAAGCAGGTTGAAAGACCTTGGGATGTCGAGGACCTGGAAAGCGATGTGGAATACTTGTGGACCAATTTCTACTGACAGGTTTACCTCCCCCACCATGTCTCTTCTTGACCCGTCGAAGGCTCTGACCACTGTGGAGCTAGGTTTTATGTTGCTTGGATCGACCCCCAGTAAGTCGAGCGTTGCCAATGGGAAAATGTTGAGGGATGATCCGTTATCGATAAGTACCCGGGAGACAATGGTGTCGTTGCACCTGACCACTACGAACAGTGGTTTGGTATGTTGGTCTCCCTCTTCTCCTAGCTCTGCCGGAGAGAAGGATATTTGGTCCATTGCGAAGATGGCGTCCGCCACGTGACCTAATTTGTCTGTAGCGATACCTTCCGGGACCTGAATCTTTTTCAGCACTTTAAAGAGTGCTTCCCTATGAGGCTCGGATGTTGTGAGAAGGCCCATGAGTGATATCTGCGTTGGAACCTTATTTAATTGTTCCATGATCTTGTATTCACTAGCCTTAACCATCTTCGTAAACACAGCAATACCCTCTTCCTCTTCTTCCCCTTTTTCCACGTTGAGCTCTTCGGTCGGGCCTTTATACTTTGGATCGTATAATCTCCCAGAGCGGGTGATGCCTCCCACCATAGGAGGCCACTCTTGTTCGAGGGCCCGATAATCGAACGGTGCAGCCTTGTAATTCTCTACTGGTATCGGGACATTGAATACATATCTTTTTCTTGGGATTTGTACCTCAGTTGATTGTCCCTCATAGCACTGTATAACCCTAGGCTTCTGATGAGAGTTGATCATGTTGACAGTCTTCCCTTCTTCCTTTACCGGGTTGTCTTCCTTCTCAAATTCCGATCCCTATCCACTAGGTGGCCCTTGCTCAGTCGGGGTATAAGAATAGTTTACCAAATACTGAAATCTCCCATGTGATTCTCCCAAAGTGCCAACCGTTGGGTCTCCGGCTAACCATCTTCTTTTAATGTGTGCTTTTGGAGTTTCTTCTGGAGCTTGGTGAGATTGCTTCTTCTGTTGCTCAGTTGAATTCTTTTTGGGGGCTTCTTTGGGAGCCGACTCCTCTGATGTGATCATGTTGATGGTGGGCTTGTGACTGGGCAGTGGGTTGGTGTTGACATTGGGTGCTGGGGCATTCACGAAATCCAATTGTATGATTCCTGCATCAATTAAGCCTTGGATTTTGTGCCGAAGCCTCCAGCACCTATCTGTGGAATGCCCCTCCTGACCCATGTGGTAGTCACACTTGAGATTTGAGTCGAAGTTCTTAGGCTTGTACCGGTCGTTGGGGATCTCGAAACTAATCAAGTTGTCCATCCTTAGCCAAGCGAAGACCTGACTGAGCGGAATAGGGATGGGAGTGAATTGCCTTGGGATCCTGGCGGCCTGATTATGACCCGTTGTGGGTTGTTGGACTGGGGTACTTGGGGTCTGGAATGTCACACGAGTCCCAGATTTTTCTGCCTTACCGGAGTGGACTGTGCTGACAGTGGACTCTTTAGCTCTGTTTCCTCCTACAGGCTTTTGTGTCGGTGTGACCCTAGGAGGCTCCATTGTTTGGAGTCTACCGGTGGTGATGGCATTCTTAATCCTGCACCCCGCAGCCACTACCTCTGCAAAACTGGATGAGGTCTGGCCTACAAGGTGTGAAAAGTAGGTTTTGTCCAGGGTATTGACAAATATGGATGTCAATTCCTTTTCAGATATCGGGGTTGCTACCCTAGCGGCTTGGGCTCTCCAGCGCTGAGCATACTCCTTGAACGGCTCAGCATATCTCTTCTGGAGACTCCCCAGGTCGATTATGGATGGGGCGACTTCAATATTGAACTTATATTGGTCATAAAATGCCCGGGCTAACTTCTCCCAGGTGTTAACAATGTTGAAGTCCAGGTGGGCATACCAGACTAGTGTAGGGCCTGTGAGGTTGTCTTGGAATGTCTGGAGCATGAGTTGGTCGTATTGAGCATACTTGCTCATTTTCAGGGCATATAGCCTAGTATGCATTTTGGGGCAGCCGGTCCCATCATACTTTTCAAACTCTGGGGTCTTGAACTTTTCAGGGTATATCTCTTCCCTATATGCTGGCAGATTGGTGATTCCGGCCTGTTCAAAACCATCAGGGCCTTCAATGCTTTTCATCTTGTCACAGAGCTGCTGGAAGAGTCGCTTCTCCATCTCCTTTTGCCTCTCTTCCATCTCCTTTTTCAGGTCATCAGAGGTCGGCCCCTGGTTGACCTTTGGCTCATATTCAAAGGCCGGGTTAAGGTGGGAATTGATCTCTTCATATTCTGGAGGCTGTCCCTCTACTACTTTCCCCTTTCTGGCCCCTGAATACTCTTCCTGGGTTGGTTGAGTGTTGCGCAGGAGGCCGATGCTTTTAGTTAAGAGGTGAACTTGGGCAGCTAGTTGTTGGACTGTTTGTTCTAGGGACATGATCCTAGAGTCCGAGGCAGCTTCAGCATTGGCGTTGTTGCGGTTGTCGCCATTGTTGGCCATTTTTGCTCTTGAGCGCGTGAGAACTGGGCTTCTAGGAGGGTTCGGTTGCTTGGAAGCTATTTTGATACCTGGACGCGCATTTTGTTTTTATTTTTAGTGCAATGAATGTAAGAATGATATGCATGTGTCACGCAGTTGCTAAAAAGTAAAAAGGGTTGACAACTGATTGACAATGTGATATTGAAAATTCACTTTTATTGAAAATTCTGGAGTTCAAAATAAAATATTACAAATAAAGATCTACTTCCTAGTTCTTTTAGTCTTCTGTTGTGGAGGCTCAGACTTCCCACTGATGACGGCTTCCAATTCCTTGATTTTGGCTTGGCATTTCTCCAATTGTGCTTCTAGGGCCTTGTTCCTTTGGTCGGATTCCTTGAAACGTCCCTTCCAGATGTCTTTCTTATGATCTGCAGCTTCAAAGTATACCTCCATTTGGGCCTTGACCTGTTCTAGGTATACTTCTGTCTCTGGATTGATCTTGTCTGGTCTTGGTTGGGTGACGTCTGGAACCCGATATGCTCTTTCCCCTGTCTGGTATAGCTGGCGAATTACAAATTCTCTGGTGGCTCGGTGTTTTCCCACTTCGCCATCTAACTCCCCGAGGTCCACATTCGGGCTTTCAATTCTGGTTTCCCAAAGTGCTTTGACCTCTGCCAGCTTCGCAAACTTCTCAGCTACTAACAGGTTCGGATCTTGATACTCAAAGGTAACTGCTTGTACCGAGGGTCGATAAACTATGTCTTGGATGGTACCAAATTGGCGGACCACTGAGTTGGGGTGATACCTAACACATCCGCTGATTTCGATTAAAGGCACTGCTTGGAAGTTTCTGCAGGTCAAGATGATTTTGTTACAGCAACTCCACCTGGCTGTCCATAGAATATCTTCGGCACTGAAACTCCTAAGCAGCTCTACCCAACTGTGGCTGGTAAGGTTGTCGGGTAGCTTCACCTTTTCTATACATGAATCTACAAGATCCACTTGCTGGGCTAAGGTTTTTCGGACCATGTTCAGCCCGAAACACTTAAGGTGGCTTACAAACCAGATCAGCAAAAGGTTGAGGCTTGAGCGGAGAATCCCATGGCCTTTCTTCTTGAGGAAATTTAAGTTTCGGATCTATTCAGCCAGTAGAGCTGGGATGTAAGATCCTCCCTCCAGAAATTGGGTCACCAGCTCTGCGACTCGGTAGTGAATATAGAAGGTCCCGGTGGGGAACAGTATGGTGGCGAAGGCTGTCAAGATGAAAGCGTTCACCCTTCTCTGTTTGTAAGTCTTGGGGTCCCCACATAGTATGTCCTTCCTATCCCCATTGTCCTCTCGGGCGATGAACTAGGCTTCCAAATCATCCATTCGTATGCAATATCCATTGCAGTCTGCTAGGGCTTTGTTGACTGCTGTCTTACGGATGCCTAATAATCTGCTGAAGGTACCGGCTGGCCCGGCCTCGAGGTTTAGCATATAGATTTGATCGGTTAGTGCTGGAGCCTGTAGCAACTGGGTGTACTCTTCCAAGGTAGGGGTGATCTCATGCGGCCCGATAAAGAAAGCAGCGGGCTCGATTTCCCATAATTGGAGCATGGCCCGGATTAAAGGCAAATTCAGCTCTATCCTTGTTAGTGAGAGGACGGGGTCGATCTTTTGCTGGATGAAGGCTTGCTCCTCTGGGTTGTACAAGGTAAACCAATGGTCCAGTACCAATTTTGGATCCAAAGGTTGTATACCCGTATTTCTTTGCGGAGGAGACGGTAGATTGCGGTGCTAGCCATCTATTTTACAAGAAGAAATCGCCTAATTACAAACAAGACTATGAAAGCATTACAGGGAAATAAATTTGAACTCCATGAACAAAACAACAAACCATTACATCGTCATTCAATTGTCAACCCTTTATGACGTCATGTATGCAAGTAGGTTGGTTCTAACTGGTTCCCGAGCTCTATGGCCTCCCGCATTCTCGAAGAAATGGATCTCAGGCCATATCGAAGCATAGGGTGGGGTAGCCTAATCGGTCCCGAACGGTGAATCAACTCACTTCGCCCGAAACCTACACAATGGCTCCCCGTCTTAGGTTTCTAGGACGGTCCGGGTTCGACCGCATCTACTCACACAAACATATGTATGCATGCTGAACCCCCACAATAAAGAAAACTGAAAATCTAACTAATCTTTGAAAGGTTAGCAACAGAGTAGAAAGAATGAAACACATTTCTTAAAGATAACAAATTGAAGAGATTCAGGTGGCTAGCTTACTGGCGCAATTCCCCAGCGGAGTCGCCATCCTGTGGCGAGTCTAATTTTTGAATTCCCATTCCTAATCCGATCTAGACTAGACCCTATGCTCATCTAATGTAGATCCTTGACTTGAGTTAAGAATTTCGTTTGATTTTTTTGGAGTCGCCACCCAACTGTTGTTGGGAAATATTGAATTAAGACTAAAGGAGCGGATTAGTCTTAATTTGGACCACTAGTCGTCGTTATTTCCTCTTCTCGTTTTTGAAAAGAGGAAAAGGGAAAACCAGAGTTTCTAAATCCGGAGGCTAACCTATTAAAACCTTACGGTTACCACCTAATCTCCTGAAATTGATCTTATTTAGAAATGTGCTTCATTGTGTTTCTATTACTTTTTATTATATTATTTCAAGAAAATGATTTTTTTTTTATTTCATTTTATGGGTTGACCCGAATGGGTGCCTACGTACCTGCTAGTCAGGATCAAACAAGCCGTAGTTCGCTTTTCTGAAAAACTTTAAGTTTGTTTGTGAATGTTAGTTTTTGAAATCTCTTTTGCTTTATATTTTTAACATTTTTGGGATTTTTTCTAAAAAATCTAAGTCTAAGCTTTAATCTGATTTTTGAAAATGATTTTTAGGGAAAACATCAATTTTTGATTTATTTGAAGAAAATGATTTTTCTAAGTGCCAAAACTCATTTTGATTTTGTGATTATTATTATTATTATTTTATTTTTATTTTTAAAAATTTTATCCTAAGTTAATATCTATCCTATTTTGAAATCTAAAGTTTTATTATTATTTTCCTAATATTTTTTTATTTTTCCACATTTTATTATTTTATTATTTTATTTTATTTTCTTTTTCATTTTTTTCTTTTTTATTATTTTTCTACATTATTAAATTCTAGAAAAATCTAATTTCTATATTTTCCTATTTATTAAAAATAAAACATAAACCAATAAATAAATAAATAACAAAATAACAAATAATTAATTAATTAATTAATTAATTCGGAATAAATAAACAAACAAAATAAATAAATTAAATAAAATAATAAAAAAATCCGAAAAATCCGACTTACCTAGATCCGGGTCGATGCGCGGGTTGAGTCGGTCGGGTTGAATCGGGTCGGGTCGGATCGGTCGAATGCGGCGGCGGAGGGTGCTCGTTCACGGCGTTCCGGCGGCCTTTTACAGTGGATGAGGTGTCGAATCCTAGCTTCTCGAGGGTGCTGAATCCAATGGTGGTGGTGGTTCACTCCCAGATCGCCTCCTGGTGGTGGTTCAACTCCGGTCGGTGCTCGTGGTTTTGGGCTCTTCTCCGATGCTCTCCGATTTGCACTCTTTCCTCACTTTCTCTCAATTGTGATTCGTGTATTGGCTTCCTCCCCTCCTCCTCTATTTATAGGCGTCCGGAAACCCTCTTGGATAAGCTCAAATTGGCCGATTTGGATAAATTCGAATTTCTTCCGTTTTTAGATTTGATTTTATCCTGGCGATTTGATGTTGATCTCTTGTTTTTCTTTGATTTATCTTATAGATTTGGCTTTATCTTGACAGTAATCTAGAAGATTTGAAAAAAAAATGATCGATTCCACCTTTGTCGGACTTGCTCCGGCTTCTTCTCGCGTCTGTCCGGGTGAGGAAGACGATCACGCGCAACACGCGTGATTTCCTTCGGCCAATCACGCGCTGCCACATGGCAGATCCAGGGAAAAGAAAGAAAAATTTTTGCTGAGCGCACGCGGGGGGATTCGAACTCGCGACCTCCAGCCTTCACACGTTCCCTATACGCATGCACGAGCCAGCTAAGCTGGCCCATTTTCTCGATTTTCTTTATATCGCAAATTGCATATATGCAATGCGATTTTTCCATTTTTTGTATTTTTTTGAAATTTCAAAAATTTGTAAAAATTATTCATTATTTATTATTGCCATTTCTGAAATCGTTTTTCAAAATTGATGTGTTTTCCTATTTATTTTTATTTATTTGGATATTTTTATTATTTATGCTAAATTAGGGAAAAATTGGAAAAAATTGAAAATTGATTATTAGTGATTATTATTGATTCCTAGGGCAAAAATGGGGTGTTTACAGAAGACTTAATATTTTTGTTTTCAGAAATTAGAATACACTAACCAATTTGTAAATTTATATGCAATAACCAAAATATCTCAAAGTTTTAAATCATATGTTGCTAAGATAAAAACGAGACAAATCAATCAGGTGTAATAAATTTGAAAAAAAGAAAAAAAAATTAGATGTCATAATTGCTAGCAACTTAAAAATCTTTGTAGTAGTTGCAGTTTGCCACAGATTTGGCATTAATTACAAACTATAAGCAGGCCTTTATTTTTCTTATGGACATTCAATATGGGTTTTTATTAGACTAAACATAAACAATGGCCTGTAGGAGGAAACTTTTCGAACTGGGAGGCCAAGGTCCCTTTTGTTAAGGTCGGCCGCAAACAAGTAAGTTAAAAAAGGAGAGAAAATAAAGACGCAAGATTTTTATCTTGGTTTACCCATTAATTAGGGTTACGTCCAGCAGAGGATTCCACTAAAATTAGCATCTCACTCTCTTGTTTTTCGTAACTTAATTACAAGTGAAAAAAGAGAATAGATAGAACAACTATTCATGAGTCAAAGCCCAAACTTTTAATAAATAAATATGGGCTTAATTGCTAAAACCCTCCTGGTGTCCAGGGGGCACTGCCCCCTTGAGACCCCCATCGGGGTGGCTTCCCTGGACCCCCGCTCGCTCAATGTGGAGTGGGACCCACGTGCTTTCCTGTCGTAGGGGAGTATGAGTCATACCCCAACACCTTTAGGTTCGTCCCTGTGTGTGTAGTGTAATATGTCAAATATGTATATAATTATATATGTTATGTCTATGCATATATAAATATATATAATTATATGTAGCATATATCTATGCACCATTAATGCTATATATTATATGGTATTATAATGTTATATATTTAATATGCTAAATATGCACATAATTATATATGTTATGTAAATATATATGCCGTATGTTATGTATCTCTATGCATGCTTATGTTAAATGTTATATAATAACACATAAACCTATATACACTATATAAAGTATATATACAGTTATAACGTTATATATATAGTGTCATAATGTTAGAATTATAATACCATATAACAAATATATATATTTGCGCAACATATATAATTACATACATATTTGACATATTGTGTACACACACATATTTATATATATATATATTTTGTCATAATACTATCAATATATAATGTTACAATATAATACTATTTATGTATAACGCAATAATACTATATATATATATACTGTCATAATAATAATATATATAATATATTACAATACTATATACATACATATATGTAATGTTATAAATAGTATATACATACATATAATAATATAAGAATGAGAAGAGTATAATTATAAATTTATTAAAAATATATGAATAGAAATATAACTATTTAAAAGAGCTCGACATGTTTATCTAGACTCATTTATCTAAATAGGCTTAAGTTCAAACTTATAGTTGTTTAGACTCGTTTATATAATATAAATGAGCTGACTTTTGAGCTTCAAATTCTTTAACAAGAACAAGCTCGAGTCTATAATTTTTATGCTCAACAAAAACTTCACTTGGCTTCAACTCGATAATTTTTCCAACAAGTCGAGCTCAAGCCTTTAAAGGCTTTGTTGTGCTCTCGGCTCAACTTGTTTGTAACCTTAAATACCCTATCATCATTACTTGTGTTGAGAATGTGAAAAATGGAGAATGGTAGGGATCTTAAGAGCATAGCAAATAATTTATTTATTTTTATTTTAGCTTTATTTATTATTTATTTTTATGCCAACTAAATAAAGTAATTGACATGTAATAACTATTATATATCTATTCAATATTTATTAAATTGCAATTTAATCTCTCTTATTTTATTTAGTGAAGTGAATGAACTATATATTTTCATCAATACCTATGATTGTCAAATCATTTTTTATTACTTTTCCTTAAATCTTGATTAGTCCCCTACCCTTGTTTTATGCTATTCATTTCCAAAATATCAGAATGTCTAATAAGCATCTCACATCTCTGTATATACTAAACCTTATCAATCTACCCTAGTTTTCACTTTAACACTTCTATTTCTTATCTCAGCATTCTCATATAGTTACTTTTTCTCTAAGTATAAAAAGCTTTCATTCAAGAACTTCAAGGATGTTTACATCATTTTTTAATATATGGGCACTAATTTTTTGTCTAACTAAATAAGACCTCTATAGAAAGAATCTAGAGTGAAAAAAATTAGTAAAGAAAAACGAAGTCTATAGATTTTCCTTACTAAATGATCTGCCGGTTGATTTGCTTCCTTAAATGTACGTGAGATTGTCGCATTAAGAAGATTCATCATCTTTTATATCCTATGAACTAAATGAAAAACTTCCCACTTAGGCTAGCAAGGACTGTTCAACCAATGAAGTACAGTTAGGGAGTCCAATTCAATCACAATATCCCCATCCTTCGGCTGCAGATAATGTATCCTCACATGCTAAACTGCTAAAAGCTCTATAATACCAATGCTTTTCCCCATAACACTTTACTGGGGATTGCTTCACTATAAAATTTCCACATAAATAAGGAAACTATTGGTTGGATGCACTTACTCCAAATGCAAGAAAGGTTGATAGAATTCTGATGTTTCGATCGAATTACGTTTTCAAGTCGCTTTACTTGGAAACTCACCATCTGTGGAAGCTTTCGAAAAGGCTGATAAAGCTAATTGCGATTTACCAAAAGGAATGTTCGTAATTTGATTAACCAAATCTTGATTCATAACCCCTGCAAGTTTTCCACAGTTTCCATCTTACTATTCTCATCTTTTATTCATGTACATGGTTTACTATATCACAGTCATATCAGATCTATAATGCATCACTGGTCTCATGGCACCTTTCAAGCTTTACGAGATTTCTTATAATAGTAGAGATACACTTCAAACGAAGTACAAGTATATTTTTATCCATTTTAAACAAAAGATGTACTTACCAAAAGGTATAGATTGCAGAGGTTTTAAGCTAAATTAGTTTAGATCGTATGGAAATGATATCGATAAATAGGTCTAAATAAAATTAAGGTATTCTCTCCTACATAAGTTGGAACTTTTTTTTTCTTTTTTAAGTGCTACAATTTGATTCATTTTAAAACAACTTAATTCTATTTTAAGAGCTAACTAATTTTGTAAAGCTTGAGAAAAATAGTATAAAAAAAATAAAAGGTCATGGCAAATAAAGTAACAAGGGTTTAATAAAATGGGCAAATTGGTCTTTTTGTGAGAAGAGTATAAAAAGGGCCATTATGGATTATTCTAACTTTTTTCACTTTCTATGCTATAGCTCCCAAGAGTAAAGGAGAAACCCTAAGAGAGGAAGGCAACTATCAAGATCTCATGCTTTAATGGATTTCCACACAGTAAGTATACAAATTATCTTTCCCTTTCGTTGTTTTTGTTTATGAGATGTGATTTAGGGTTAGGTTCTTTAAAATTGCACTACAAAATGACTCGGCGTACGTAAGGGTTAGGACAAGACCTTGATCGTTGGAGCAATCTGTATAATTAAGTGGTTTAATTTGAAGTCATTTAGTGTTTTCAAGTTGTAAATACCATGAATTAAGACTCAAAAGTGTTGGATTTCACCTAGAGTCAAAGTAGATTGAAATTAATGCAATTGGGAAGAGATTTCAAAGGGGGAACAATGGGGTATATAGTCAGGTACATGCTTCGTATACTTTCTTGTGCTGTCTAGAGGAGGAAAAGTGAGTTGGGAGGTTCATGGTTAGAGACACACTCGTATACCTATATATGGCCAAGTACATGGCCCATGTACTTGGGTGTGTAGATGGGTAAAAGTGTATAGAAGGGTGCATGGTTAGAGTACATGGCCATGTTCTTTACTTGTGATCTTGTACATGGCCATTTTTTTGAAAACTTTTTTGAACTGTTTTCTTTTCTTATTACTTGATTTTAATTAACCCTAAACACTTAATTAACTCTACAAACTTTACCAAAGTAAAGGAAGTGATTCGATAACAATTAGGTAACAAAATAAAAAAACTTAAATGATACTTTAGGCTAATTTTAAGATTTAATTACTCTATACATTAACAGCTTCTAGTGTAACTAATAGGTAAGGACAAGTTATGTTTAAGACTACCCTTCCAAGTATGTGTAATCTTGTGTATTTCTTATACTTGTTAAGTTAGTTAAGAAATTGGAATTAATGGTATATCAGTTTGATTAAGTGTTTGTTGGTTGTACTTGACTCAGCTTAAGGACTTCTAGTGGTAGAACCTTAGGGGGCACCTGTTGATCGATATATGGCAGTATGTCCCTAGTGGAGTTGCAAACTAAAATAATTCGGTAGATTTAGGGACTCATGAGCATTAGAGCTTATAGTGATAGTTTCTAATATTGTACTATATATTATATCTATATATGATATGATAGGGTCATGAGTACCCACTTATCGTTTGAGGACTATATAAGATAGTAACCTATTATTGATTGTTTAGTTGTTGCATAGGTGCATGTGATTTAAGTTATTGCTTGATTATAAGCATGTGTTTGTGGATTATATGTGTTAGGCATTAGCTCACCCTTTAGGGACCTTCTTTTTCAGCTAAAGATATAAATGAGTATGTTTTATATGATGAGGATTCAGGGACGTACATACAAGATAGAAATGATATAGAGTATTATCATTATGATGATGACTATGTGAGGAATGCCATTTGAAGTCCTTAACATTGTTGGAAGAATGTTTACTCTAGAGGATGATAGTGTGATTAATAGTTAGTATTTATGCTATTATTAGCTTGTTATATATTGATTTATCAAGATAACCTTCAAAGTAGTTTGTGGATTATAACGAGACTTAGTTAAACTATTTATTAATGAAGTCAGTTGGTTTATCTTTATTTGTGAATAACAGTTGTTGTAGGTTATATAGACTTATCATGTTTAAAATTTTCAACGTCTCTTTATCTTGTAAGGACATGTGGCAGATTGTAATATTTCCGGTTTTAGGGTATTGCAAATTCATGAAATGTTTGGATGTTTTTCCAAGTTGACCAAATCCCCTTTTATGACTTAAATTAGCTTGGTTTGGTTATGATTGGTAAGCACATGGTAGTAGTAGTGCAACGGTAGTGGTGGTGGTATAGCTATTTCGGTGATGTAGTTGGGATGCCGTTTAAAGCATTGGTTTAGGGATAGTACTATGGCTAAAGAATTTTAGTGCCATAATCTAAAGGCAAATTTTAGAACAAGAAACAATACCGCATTAATCCTTTTTCCCAAGTACACACTAAACAAAGAAAAAAGAGCAAAGTAATGTTGACCTAGTCACAGTAAAAAGAACAACATTAAGCGTTTCCTCTGGGTTGTTGTTAAGTGTGGGCTACACCATCTTCTTTAGCTGCGGCTTTGGCGGAGACATTGTAAGCAACCGCGAACAATCCATGAATAAAGCACAAAACACCACCAATCGACAAAAGACGATGATGTGATAACCCACAAGATGTCCTCGACTTTGTGTTGGACAATGCCCCGCTCATTAACATGGAGAATGCAACTACTAGTACGATCCTGCAAAAATTTTGGCAATAGTTTATTACTCATTATTAAATTAATTAACAGAAGAAATAGTTATAAACATTAATGACATTCTCGATTTTCGATATTTTGTGGGATTATAACACTCCAAGGACTTGTTTTATTTGTTTGTTTTTTCCCGTTTCCAATAAGCTTCTACCTTCTAGACATATTTTTCAGCTGTGCTATGAATCCTTAATTTAAGTTTCATTGCTAAATGAAAAGCTAATATCATTGTGACACCAATATAAATAATTGTTAAAGGGTTACAAATCCTGGGGGAAAAAAATCATATGTTTGATTGGTAATTAAGGACTAATACATCAAGATGAATTTATCAACTTGTGTAAGAATAAAGAAAGGTGCTGGACTGGAAGTTCTAGGTTGGATCATTAGTTTCACAAATTAATAAGATTTCTTTCAAAATTTAATAAAGAATTCTTATATGAAATTCTAATGATATATTATCAGTATCTCCTTTATTCATATTTTATCACACGTAAAAGATAGAAAGAGCAAAAAGTGGAATATATATTAAATAAATTCACATGTAGGTGTCCAATGAGTCTTTGCTCATTTGAGGGATTGGGACTTTTGATTGTAACCGATTCAAAATTATTATTATTTTTTAGTTTGGAGTTATATACCTGTTTCTTTTCACATTTCATCTAAAATAAGAACAGCCTTAATAGTTTATTGACATGCTTGAGGCCGAGGCCAAAACTCTCCTCTCCATCCCTTATTCAAAAAGATACATAAGAACACGACGTAAAAATATGCATGAAACAATGTCTGGAGTAAACAAATCATGAGTATAGACATGAAAAATACCAGGAGAAGATGAGAGATGCCACGGATAATTGCGTATTGGGCGTTGCTTTTTCAAGTTCTTCCTTAGACCTAACGCAAATGCACCCACCCAACAAATTTGCAACTGCATGAGCAACCGCCAAGAGTATAGCAGCTGATAGCCCTAGCTTGAATGCTTTATAGCTCGGGTCCTTGCACTCGAATATCCATACCTTCAAATGCTTCGCCTGCCACCATTTATATGAACATTCGAAATACGTTTGTGAAGTAAACTGGGTTTGGCTAAAAATGTTGAATAAATCAAGTTATCATTCTCTCAACATAGGTCCACGTGCCAACTTCCGATATATACCAAAAACGAACAAAATCAAATGAGTCAATTTAACATAATATATCAATCATGCCAAGAGTCTTATGGTCTACACGATATTAATATTATTTTCATACAGTAATAAAATAGATTTGATTCTCCTCATTCCTGTTTCTTGTAAAATATATAATTGATTAAATTACGATACTTCTATAGATCCAAGACTAAGAGGCATTAAGATGTGTCATCTGCACTTATATATATATCCGTTTGGTTCCATCTCAAAATCAATAAGTTGTAGGTATTACTTTATACATGGTTAAACTATTATCATCTATTCAATGTGATAAAAAAAAAGGAGTTCAATTTCCCAACGTAAAGCCTGTAAGATGCACACATTGCTATAGTTAAGACTTATTACACGTAAAATATGGGATGATGGTATTTAGATTGTCTGGATTTTTTATTTCAAGTAATTAAGTGTCTAAATTTTTATTTGTGGTAATTTAGTGTCTATGTTTTCAAAGATAGGTTGTTTAAGTATTTCTATTACAAATGGACGTTAATTTAAAACCCTTTGATTAGTCTATATTTTGGAATGTAATTAAACAAGTCATTATAGAATACTTGATCCATTGTTACCTGATAGGATTTTTATTAGGTTTAGGACATGATTCAAAATCCTATAGAGTTTAGAGTTGGGCTTTGAAACTTTTAAAAACTCAATAAAAAATCTGATTTTTTATTAGGTTTAGGACATGATTCAAAAACTGACCTTGTTCTGAGCAATTTCGGCTTCAATGCCGAGTATACCAGCGACAACATCCAATGCTATAATGAGCAAACAAATCAAGAAACCAACATTTTTCCCCATTTTTGTGACTAGAATGAGCGTAGCAATGGAAATGGCCGGATGACAATTTATATGGAGTAAGAATAATAAAGAGAAAGAGAGAAGAGCACAATATATATATATATATATATAAAGAGGAAATCTTGTAGATGTCTCCTTAGGTGGTGCACCGCATCGAACTCCAGAGATAAATAGAATAGAGACTAGAGAAGAATATAGGAATAAAGCAACACCAGGGAAGCAAGTCTTTTTTAATAACAACGGGCTTTCTTTTCGTCAATCCTGTCAGAGTCCATGTTAGGGTTAAAAAATAAGGAAGACAGATTATATATAGAAATAGGTGTATTTTTATGGATTATATATATAAGCGAGATTTATATGTGGTCTTATTTTTCTATTTATAATTTTAAATAATGATGAAAGATATGGTCAGGCATATTTATGTATCATGCATCTCTCGTGTTAAAAGGAGAGATATTAGTTGTAATCTGAATAAAAACCTTCCTTTGTTCTTCCTTTTTATTCATCCTTCTTTTGTTCCACCTTTTTCTTTACTAGGGATTCTTTGCATGGGAGAGAAGAAAAGCAGAGAATCTATCTCCCATTGATGACTTCAAGAATACGGTGAGGTTGACACCAACGTTTGAGTTGGTTGATCCCACTCTTGTCGCACTGCATTCGCCAATATGCAAGAGGCAGGAGCCACGATAGATCTCTTACGGAACGTATTCCTCAACGTTTTAGAAGTCGAAGGAGGTCTCTTTTTTCTACTCTCTAGAATGGAGAACCTAACAAGACATGTTTACGTTTCTATTATAAGGCATGACGAATCTGTGCAATATATAATCGGTTTTCTAGTAATGTTTGATTCTTAATACATAGTTTAGGATAAGGACAACAATATTGTACAGCACAAAAAAAACCATGCGGCACAAGTTTATTGTATTTTCATACATCCATATAATGAAAAAGATTGATTAACAATTGTGCATTAAGAATATACAATGAATTTATTAAATCAAAATAATGTTTACCAAACTCCTATTTCACCAAATTTTAATTTATCCTAACATTATTAAACTCTAATTTTGTTTCCAAGTGATGGAGGCACAAGGGACACGGGACATACGGCCTGAACACACGACCGTGTAGTGATTGGTAGATTTCCACAGAGTCATACACGGCCCCCATACACGGTCGTGCATCGAGACTGTGTATTCGATCCGGATTTCCACAGAAGCATACACGGCTTCCTTACACGGCTAGGAGACGGCCGTGCATTGCGACCGTGTATTCAATCCAGATTTCCACAGAGTCATACACGACCCCCATACACGACCGTGCATCGCGACCGTGTATTCGATCAAGATTTCCACAAACGCGTACACGGCTAGAAACATGACCGTGTACCTAGTCAAGAATATTTACAGAGTCATACATGGCTTACATACACGGCCGTGTATGAGACCGTTTGTAGACGCGTATCTTATTTTTTTCCACGTGTACGCTTAGATTTTTCCTTTTTAGATATTTTACGGGACCATATAAATACTCTTTTGTCAGATAGATTAGGGTCACTTTTTATTATCATATTTGAATACACTTTGAGAGAGAATTTTCTCCAATTTCCGGGTTGTGCGCAACTAGATTTGCATCAAAGAGTGTTTCTTTGTTGTGGGAAACCAATCCAATTTCGGATTCGTTTCGTTTTCGCTTTCCGCGCTGCGTCAGTTGGTATCAGAGCAAGGCTATTTCCTGTGGAGATGTCAACTCATCAAGGCGACGATAGCGGTCGTGTTCTTAACGGTGTTCAAGATGCGAGGTTTCAAGGGAACCATCAATGGGTTCCTAGGGCAGAGTTCGACGCAATGCATCAGAAGGTCGGGCGTATGGAACGGCGCCTTGATGAACTGATCGAGCGTTTCGATGCTCTAGTGGTAGACCCCAATAGGGTTGGAGGCGCTGGTAGAAATCCACCACGTGTGGTGGAGGAATTCGGGGGACGCGTGATTCGACCTGTCGTTGAGAACAGGTGGGGGCGTGTGGAGAGTGAAGAGTCCAGCGAAGAGAGTGATGATACGTACGGAAGTAGATCGCGGCGAGGACGTTGTGGAAGAGGCGGTGGTCATCGGATGGCTCATCATGGAAACCACCCTAGAGAAGGTGAGCACAGGAGGAACCGTAGGGGTTATGATCACGGGGATGGTGGAGACTACCGTCTGAAGGTTGATATTCCATGGTTCGATGGCAGTCTCAACATCGAAGGCTTCCTTGATTGGTTGGCGAAAGTAGACCGGTTCTTCGACTACATGGAAATTCCCGAGGACCGTCGTGTAAGGCTGGTGGCATGTAGGTTGAAGAGTGGTGCTTCGGCATGGTGGGAGAGATTGCAAAGTAGGAGGCAGAGGGAAGGAAAGCACCCAGTGAGATCATGGTATCGCATGAAGCAGTTGCTGCAACATGACTTCCTCCGCCGGATTACGAGCAGATATTGTTCCAACAATATCAGCGGTGCCGCCAAAGACAACGTTCCGTGCATGAGTATATGACGGAGTTCATGAGGCTGGCAGAGCGGAATGATTTGAGGGAGAGCGAAGGTCAGCAAGTTGCTAGGTATGTAGAAGGACTGAAACTATAAATTAAAGACAAGATTGGGGTGACGATGGTGAGAACCCTCGTAGAAGCAAAGAACTTGGCTCTCCGAGCCGAACTTATGTTACAGGAGCAAGGGAGTAGATATGGGGGAGGACGGAAAGGGTATGTAGGCGAAGCTATAGGTGGTGGTAGTCGACCGGTACTTGAGAAAAGTAGGACTACACCATATAAACCAATTGAGGACATGTTTAGGAGGGAAGAGAAAAGTGAGGGGAAGAAGCCAATGGAGCAGAAGGGAGCTCAAAGACAGAACAACCCCTATGCCAAACCTATATTGGGCAAATGTTTTCGATGCAACCAACCGGGTCATCGGTCAAACGAATGCCAGCGAGGAAGAGCGTCAACATCCTCGATAGGGAAGATGATGAGGAAATCTGCTGTGAGCCCGATGGAGAGGGAGAATATTATGAGGAAGAAGAAGAAGCAGCGGAGCCAACATACATAATTCGGCGCATGATGCTCACCCTAAAGCAAGAAGAGTTTACGCAGAGGCACCAGTTGTTTCGCACACGGTGTACGATCATGGCGAAGCTATTTGAGTTAATAGTAGACAGTGGCAGTTGCGAGAACATCATAGGAAGGGAGGTTGTGACACAACTGCAACTGCCCGTCGAGAAGCACCCGAATCCTTACACTATTAGCTGGATCAAGGCCGCCGAGAAAATTGAAGTTAAGGAGAGATGCAGGATACCTTTCTCAATAGGGAAGTACCGCGATGAAGCATTCTGCGACATTGTAGACATGGATGCTTGCCACATCTTGTTCGGGAGGCCATGGCAATTTGATGTGGACGCGCAACATACGGGCAAAGAAAATGTCTACAGGTTGGAGAAGGAGGGTGTGAAGTACACCTTATTGCCGTTGAAAAGGGAAGGACGTGATAAAGAGAAGAAGGTTGAGAGTCGCTCATTTTTAACTATCACTCAATCTGAGAAGGAAGTGATGGAGGACTTAAGGGAGTCGCGAGTGGTGCACGCCCTCATCGTGAAAGGAGTGACCGAAGGAGGGGAGGAGCTTGATGGAGAAGTGCCAGGGGCAGTGAAGGATCTTCTTGAGGAGTTCAAGGAAGTGGTTCCAGACGACCTACCCGAGGGACTACCCCCTCTGAGGGATATTCAACACCAGATAGACCTGGTGCCCGGAGCTAGTCTCCCAAACCTCCCGCATTACAGGATGAGTCCCAAGGAAGCCGGGATTCTACAGGAGAAGGTCCAAGAGCTTTTGGACAAAGGTTTCATCCAGGATAGCTTAAGCCCATGTGCGGTTCCAGCGTTGTTAACTCCCAAAAAAGACGGGAGCTGGAAGATGTGTGTTGATAGCCGAGCTATCAACAAGATTACCATAGGGTATAAATTCCCTATACCCCGCATCGAGGATATGTTGGACCGTTTGAGTGGCGCTACTATCTTCTCAAAGATAGACTTGCGGAGTGGATATCACCAGATTCGAATCCGCCCTGGAGACGAGTGGAAAACGGCGTTTAAGACCAAGGAGGGGCTGTATGAGTGGCTAGTGATGCCATTTGGGTTGAGTAATGCACCGAACACCTTCATGAGGATAATGAACCAGGTATTGAAACCTTTCAATGGTCGTTTCCTTGTTGTGTACTTTGACGATATTCTAATATACAGTAAGTCCGAAGAAGAACATTTAGAGCATCTAAGGTGTGTGTTGTCTACATTAAAGGTGAATAAGTTGTTCGCTAATCTCAAAAAGTGCACATTTATGTCAAGGCGACTGTTGTTCCTTGGGTTTGTGTTTAGTAGTGAGGGAGTGATGGTGGACGATGAGAAGGTGAAAGCAATTAGAGAATGGCCTGTTCCTAGAACCGTTACAGAATTGAGAAGCTTCCTCGGCCTAGCTAGCTTCTACAGAAGGTTCATTAGGCATTTTAGTACTGTTGCTGCCCCCCCTGACCGAATGCTTAAAGAAGGGAAAGTTCCAATGGGGCGAAGAATCTAAATTGAGCTTCATGAACTTGAAGCAGAGATTGTGTAGCGCGCTTGTACTAGCGCTACCAGACTTTGAAAAGTTGTTCGAAGTGGATTGCGACGCTAGTGGGGTCGGAGTCGGTGCAGTACTATCACAGGAGAAAAGACCAATAGCCTTTTACAGTGAGAAGTTGTGCGAAGCAAGGAGGACTTGGTCTACCTATGATAAGGAATTCTACGCTGTGGTAAGGGCCCTTAAAGTGTGGGAGCACTATCTGGTCGGGAAAGAGTTCATTTTGTATTCGGATTGTGGGGCTCTTAAACACTTGAGTGGTCAGACCCGAATTAGTAAGGATATGCATGCCGGGTGGATTGAGTTCTTGCAGAGGTTTCCTTTCAGGTTGATGCACAAGTCAGGTGTGCAAAACAAGGTTGCGGACGCCCTGAGTAGAAGAGCGAATGTCCTGCTTACTTTGAGTACAGACATTGTCGGTTTTGAGAAGCTAAAGGAACTATATGAGAATGATAGCGACTTTAAGGACACTTGGATTAAGTGTGCCAACAGGGAACCGTGTGACGACTATCATATACATGAGGGGTACTTGATGAAAGGGAACCAGCTGTGCATTCCCGAATCTTCTTTGCGGGAAAAGCTTATCAGGGATCTGCATGGTGGAGGACTGGCGGGACATATGGGTAGAGATAAGACCCTAGCCGCAGTTACCGCCAGATACTTTTGGCCTCGGTTAAGGAGGGATGTGCATCGGATTGTGGAGAGGTGCTACATTTGTCAGGTGTCTAAGGGGCAATCCCAAAACACTGGCCTATATACTCCTCTTCCCGTGCCCTCAAACATTTGGGAGGATTTGTCGATGGACTTTATACTGGGTTTGCCTCGTACCCAACAAGGTGCTGACTCTGTGTTTGTTGTAGTTGACAGGTTTTCCAAGATGGCTCATTTCATCCCATGCAGGAAGACCGCCGACGCACGGGCTATTGCGCGACTGTTCTTCAAGGAAGTGGTGCGGTTGCATGGAGTCCCAAAGTCCATCACATCTGACAGGGATAGCAAATTCCTTAGTCACTTTTGGAAGACCCTCTGGTTTATGTTTGATTCATCCCTGAATTACAGCAGCACCGCTCATCCTCAAACCGACGGACAGACCGAGGTAACTAACAGGACCCTCAGAAACCTCATCAGAAGCATCTGCGGTGAGAAGCCGGGACAGTGGGATCAAGCATTGGCTCAGGTTGAATTCGCTTACAATAGTTCTGTCCACCGAACTATTGGAAGGTCTCCATTCTCAGTGGTATACACAAAGACACCACAACATGCGCTGGACTTGCTTAAATTACCCAAGGACATGGTGGGTGATGTGGCGGCTAAACATATGGCGGAGCAACACCAAGCCACTACTGAGGAAGTTAAGCGAAAGATAGTGGAATCCAACACACGATACAAAAGGGATGCAGATAAGCATAGATGGAAGAAGCTCTTTGCAGTGGGCAATCAGGTAATGGTTTACCTTCGAAAAGAGCGACTCCCTGTAGGGAAGTATGGGAAACTTCAACCCAGGAAGTACGGTCCCTATGAAGTTGTACATAAGATCAATGACAACGCATATGTTGTACAACTCCCGAAAGATATGAATATCTCCTACACTTTCAATGTGGCGGACTTGTCACCTTTTCATTCCGATGATACGCCTCTATATCCGGACGAGAACTTGGGGTCGAGTTCTCCATTAGTAGGGGAGAATGATGGAGGCATAAGGGACACGGGACACACGGCCTGAACACACGGCCGTGTAGTGATTGGTAGATTTCCACAGAGTCATACACGACCCCCATATACGGCCGTGCATCGAGACCGTGTATTCGATCCAGATTTCCACAGAAGCATACATGGCTTCCTTACACGGCTAGGAGACGGCCGTGCATCGCGACCGTGTATTCAATCCAGATTTCCACAGAGTCATACACGGCCCCCATACACAACCGTGCATCGCGACCGTGTATTAGATCAAGATTTCCACAGACGCGTATACGGCTTCCTTACACGGCTAGAAACATGACCGTGTACCTAGTCAAGAATATTTACAGAGTCATACATGGCTTACATACACGGCCGTGTATGAGACCGTTTGTAGACGCGTATCTTATTATTTTTCCACGTGTACGCTTAGATTTTTCCTTTTTAGATATTTTACGGGACCATATAAATACTCTTTTGTCAGATAGATTAGGGTCACTTTTTATTATCATATTTGAATACACTTTGAGAGAGAATTTTCTCAAATTTCCGGGTTGTGCGCAACTAGATTTGCATCAAAGAGTGTTTCTTTGTTGTGGGAAACCAATCCAATTTCGGATTCGTTTCGTTTTCGCTTTCTGTGCTGCGTCACCAAGTCATTAGAATCATAATTTTTTTATTCTACAATAGCAAAACAACAACAACAACAACAACAACAACAATAATAAATAAATAAAATTCAATACTAAGCACTTAAATCTTCCATATAATAACTCAAATTGCAATTAAAAAAGCAATATCAATCACATATATACTAGGCTTGAAACAACCTAGTTTTTCAAAGTTACTTAAGTTAATTAACATAGAATAAGAGTTCTCAAAAAGGCAATTAAAAATAGGGTAGCTTAGAATATAGGACTAATTTCCATAAAATGACCTTTTTACCCTTTTTTTGAAACCCACCTAAAGAAATGCCTTCAAAACTCAATTTCAAAACTCAATGAGGAGTATTAGAGTGACAAAAATTTAATTTGAGGCAAAATTCCAAGTTCTAAGACAAATTTCTCAAAAATAACCAAAATATCTTTATATGCGATTTTCAAGGTAAAGGATAAAAATTGAGTTTAATTGATTAGAATAATGTTTGTAGTATTTTTGGCTCTAATTAAGTTGGAATTTGATATTAGGCAAGCAAATGGGAGAAATAATATAATATAAGGAGAAAAGTTGGGGAAAAATGAAATAAAGACAAGTGTTTAGTGGTCTCCCATTGGTTTTAGGGTTTAGGGTTTTAGAAAATCCTAAACCCTCTCTTTTTAAATCCCTTTTGCTGCCCTCTCTCTCTTTTGCCCCCTTCTCACATTTTCTAGCCTGGTTTAAGGTACTAAAACTCTAGTGTACTTAAGCAAAGGAAAAAAAAAAACCTACTTTTTGTGTAATTTTAAGTACTAATCAAGGTTGTTCTTGATGTTTAACTTAGAGGAATCTTGAAGGGGGTCTTCCTAGCATGGTTTTTCCTAGTATAGCTCAAACTTAAAATCTTAAAAAAGTAAGTTGGTTTGATTTCTCTTGAGTTTTAGTTAGATTTTAAGTATAGTTATCAAGTTTAATCATTAATTAACTGATTTAATGCTAGAGTCTTGTTTGAAATTTTAAGAAATCAATTCCTAAGACTCATAATCTATGTGTCAACTACAAGAGGAGTGAATAAGTAAACAACTTCTTAAGGTAAGGTCATCAATTGTGCATACATAGGTGTATAATGCATTATTTTGGGTGATTATTGGAACTTGGAAGTTGTTTAATGTGCTAATCATGTGTAGCTGCCACTTAACATGTGGAGTTAGGTTTGATTTTGATAAATTTCAAATGTTGATTAGGTAATAAATATGTTGAAATAGGTGTTAGAAGTGGATTTGTTAAGATTGAAATTAAGGCTTAATTTTGCACAAATCCCCTACCTCTAGCTTTATCACCACCATGTTTATGTTCTTGATTTTTTTCTTGTTTTAATTTACGATGACTTAGGATGTCTAGATGATGTTTTATGATATGATTTTTAAGTAATGTGATGTTTTTAATGCTAAATGATGCACATATGTTGATATAGATGGTTAATCTTACATGTTTAATGACTTAGAAGGTTTGATGGGTATTTTTCATGTCTAATCTTACATGATTTTTAAGTTTTTATGATAATTTAGGACTAAGATGGCATTGATAGTGTTATATGATGAGTATTCCATGTTTAAATTGTGTAGAGTGTTGAATTTATGAAATTTCTAGATTTTCCTAACTTGTATGAATAATTGGGGTGAAATTGATGCTTGAAGTGCTGGATTTCATGGTTAAAATATGTCTAAAAGAATTAGTATGGAAATAATGTAATTATTAACTAGTTTCCAACAAAAAACTTATGTGATTTGAGTTTTTAAAAAGTTTCTTGAACATTGTTCATCATATTCTTGATAAAAGGCACTTTTGATTCAAAATCTTCAATCAAATTCATCTAAAACGCTTTTTTCAACCAAATTTTAGCTAATGACATTTTCCTGCATATTTTGATCCATGATTTCAATTCTACCAACCAAATTTCCAAATTCAAATCACACAAAACCTAGATTTGAATCAAAATCTAAAATCAAAACTAGTTATAAATTGTATTTGATCTTGTTAGAAGCTAAAGTTGGTGAAAAAGATGTTTATGACATGGATTTTTCATTTTTGATAGAAATGACATGGTAAATGGCTTAATAATAATAATAATAAATAAATAAATAAAGTAAAATAAAATGGTAAAATAATATTTAGTTGAGATGAGGTCAAGGTCAGTCCACCCCAAACCAACCCACCTAAATTTGGCCAAAGAATTGGCCTAATAATCACCTTTGGAAGGTTCACAAAATTCCTTCCATAAAACTTTCTAGTTAAATTGATTGGCTTAATTAATTTAATTCTAGGATTAATTGGGTAAAAAAATTATAATTTAGCCAAATAAATTCAAATAAGCCTAATGGCATAATTTCCAATATTAGTTAGGCCCATTTTCCTTTTATACGGGCTTCAATAACATGAAACCTTCTTAGTAAGCCTTAAAACCCAATGAAGCCTAAGAGTAGTTTAAGGTCTTAAATGGATTTAATTAAGCATAATAAACTAATTAGGCTTAAGAAATAGCTATTAAGATTTAATAGGCCTAAAATGAGGTAATTTACACAATATGGACATGATGAGCCTAAATTGGATAGAGTAAGGAATAATGGGTTTAATTTAGATAAATTAGACATAATAGATTATATGGGCATAAGAAATTATTATTAGAACAAAATGGGCTTAAGTTAGATGAATAATGTGTAATAAACCTTAATGGATTTACAATGGTTTCATAACAGATAAAAATAACTTAGATGGGCCAGAGTTGGATATAAAAATGCAAAATGAGATTAAATGAATTAATTGCACTTATGCTAAAAAAATTGGACACAGAATACTTAAATGGGCCTAAATTGATGAACTAAAGTATTCTAGATCTAGTTAGACTAACTTAATTTGATTTAGTAATTAAGTGGTTAATTAAATGGACTTAGATTAAATAGTTTAGGCCTAAATAAATAAATACGATAATGGGTAAATTGTATTAGGTAATAAAGCATAATGGGCTTAATTGTGCTAAATAAATTAAATGAATCTATTGGCTTAATCCTACTTAAAATGATTAGGTCCATTTCTTTTTTTAGCCCATAACCAATATAGGCTTAGGCTAAAAACACCAAGACATGGGCTTTAAATAATATAGTGAATTTATTGGATTTAAAGTAACTAAATAGTTAACTTAGATAGTTAAATTACTAACCTGACTTGATTTAGTTAATTAACTTAATAGATTAATAATAGACTTAACTAATCAATAATTATCTTAGTGGGCTTAATTCCAAAATTAATTTGATTCACTTTTCTTTAGGGCTTAATACCTTAATTGGATTTTAGTAAGACATATAGATATAGATTTAGAAAATAATGGGAAACTTAGAGCTAAAATAAGCCAAAGCTTAATAGGCTTGACCTTAGAAAGTTAAGTAGAATTGTCGAGTTTAGTTTTTTTTGTCATTTTTATTAATTATAATCTATACTAAATCCTACCTATTTAATATAGATTACTTGACTAAATTAAGAAAAATTCATTTTTAAAAGGAGTCATCATCAGCCTAAGTTGGAAAATAAGTCAAGGTTTTAAATTTAGTGGATTAACTTTAATTAGCTACTAGTCTATAAATTCTCTTAAAAAAATATTTTAGAAAAATATGAACCAAAGATACTAGATTCGGGAGCTAACCTATTAAAATCTAAATGGTTACTATATAAAATTTTCAAGAATATTTACCAAAAGGCCTTTATATTCCTATCTTTATTTTTCATGTATTTGCTACTAAATATTATACTATGCTATTTATTATTTTTATGTTTTTATATTTTTGTAAGATTATGAATTTATGCTGAAAAAAACCTAAAGTCTGAAGTTTATTATACTAATTTTTCTAAAGCTTTTGTTATGTTTATGTTAATAACTTAAAATTTTTATTCATCTCATTTTTCTAAAGTTTTTATTTTATTTAATTTTTCTAAAGTTTTTATCTTATTTAATTTTTCTAAAGTTTTTATTTTATTTTTTGTTATTTTTTTAATCTAAAGTTTTTAATTTATTATGGTAGCCCCAAAAGTGCCTATGTATCTACTAATCGAGATCAAATTGCCGTAGTTCGCTTTTTCTTTTATAAAAATTTTAGTCTATTGTTCAATTTCATTTAATAAAAAGTGCTGGGTTTACATTATTTAATCATATTAAGAAAATACCTAGATGACTTAGATTATTATGTGGTGATTTTAGAAAAACCTAAGATAACTTAAGTTTGGGAAAAACATCATATTAAGTTTTTTATTTAAAAAAAAAGTCCTAAGTGATAAGCCCTAAAATACTAAATTTTAATAAAAAGTTTTTTTTATTTAATTTTAGATTTTATTCTTTAGTCCTATTCTATACTAACTAAGAATTTAATTAAAAACTTTATACTATTTTTTTGTATTTTTTAATCATTTTTATTTTTTATTGAATTTTTGTTTCTAAAATTTTATTTATACTAACTATTTTTACTTATTTATTTTGATTTTCCAAATTTTTCATTTTTTATGTTTTTTTTTTCATTTCTAACATCCTAACTTACAATAAATTTTTTATTTATTTTTATTTTTATTTCTAATACCCTAGCTTAATCTAAAAAAAATTTATTTTATTTATTTTATATTTTTTATTAAAGACTTTTATTTAATTAATTTTTTTTAGATTTTTATTTTTCGCCATCAGGTGATGGTATACATCACAACAACTAGATGGGTACTCCAAAATTATTATTTTTAATTTTTTAAACTAAAGCTAGGCTAAGCTAAAATAAAATAAAATAACACAAACATCAAATAGAGGAAAGAATAAAAATAAAAAGATCACCAACTGGATGTTTTAGAGGGACACAGATCGAGTTGCTTGGGGTTAGATTTTCGGGTTGGCTCCATGGGTGTGGGTTGGATTTGGTCGGCTTGAGGCACAATGGTTGTGATTCGTCGTAGGCGATGTTCTGGTGGAGATTGGTAGCAGGTGAGGAGTCAAATCCAAGGTTTTCAAGGGTAAGGAATCGATTAGAAGTGTTGGTTTTTACTAAAAGCTAACTTATGTGGTGGTTCAAAGGTGGCTAGTGAGTGGTGGTGGTGGTGTTTTCTTGATCTCGTTGATCGATGTAAAATTGGACTAAAAGTTGGAGTTTTCCTATTTTATGTGAACTAAGGCTTCTATTGGTACTTAAATGGTGGTTTAAGGTTGTGCACTGGTGGAGCTATCCTAGAGAGAAGATGGTAGTCGGTGCGGGTATGGATCTAGAGAGAGAAAGTGTGAACTAGCTCTTAGGTGTATGTTTTTTAGTGCTTTCAAAGGTCCTTAAAGTTGTAGTACCTTATTTATTTATAGGAGCCCTCAAATTGGATTTTTGAATCCCAACATATAACACCCCCATGATTTGATTCAATCCAATTTTTTGTTCAAATCCGTGTTAATCCGATCATGTTTATCATTTTTTGGCTAAACATTGTTGGATTTGTGCTAAAAAAATGGACTTGGAACGGCTAGATTCATCCTTGCCTTCTTCCCGATATCTTCAGCTAGAGGTTGAAGAAGATCATGTGTAGGGTACATGATCTATGTTTAGCTAATCACACGCTACCACATGGTAGTGGGGCTAAAAAATAAACAAAAAGGGCACAAAGTGCCTCTTGCTTGTTTCGAACTTAAGACCTATACCCTCCCTCACGTACACACAAACAACACATGGACTAGCTGGGTTAGCCCTTTTCTTGATTTTCTATTGCAATTTAATTGCATTTTAACCAACTATCCTAATTGATTTTTGTGGTTGTGAGGTTCCCAAGTTTAATTTAGAGACTTAATGTCCTTGCTTTTATTGAAAATATTCATATTTTTTTATTTGTTATATTTATAAATTTTTTCATTTTTTTATTATTTTCATTATATTTATTTATTATATATTTTCTTTCTTTTTTTATTATTCCTTAAACCAAGCTCTTTTTCTTTCTATTTTTTTATTTTTTCTTTTTAGACGAGAGCAAAAATGAGGTGTCTACAAGAACCTAATTGGATAATAGAATTAATATTTGATAAATAACATGAATAGGAGAAATTAATAAACCTTAAATAATGTATGGGTTAAGTGTAGCCAAAAGCTAAATTGGCTCATAACTAGTATGAGCCTTAGTCATGTAAGTTAGCAAGAACCTAAACCCACAATGATGATGATGATGATGATGATGATCAATTTTCTAAACTTAAATTTTTAACTTGTAATTTCTCTTTTCAATTGCATAAAAATCAATTAATGGTGATTGTTGGGAAATGGTATTGACTTTGGCTTTGAGAGACCTTAGACCTTCTAGGTATGCAATGACATGCGTGTTGCATGTTGGGGTGGAATTTAATTAATTGGACTAATAATTAAATTCGGCTAAACTAATTGCATGTTGCATGTGCTTGGCCACTTAAGTTAGTAGGTGACCACCTTAGATCGAGATTATGGTTGTGATCATATACCTTAAAATGACTTGGTAGATTAAGTGCTTAGGACATCAAGAAAGGCTTGGTGGGTAGCTAATAGGTGAAATTATGTTAGATAATGGGCATTGTAAATAAAGCAAAAATATATTGGGAGTCACCCGAAGTTATGGGTTTCAATGGGCGATATAATATAGTTAGATTATGATAAATGAGGATTGAATAACAATGATGACATCTACATGAGGCTACTTTTCAGTTATGAGGAATTATGTATTGATGTGGAATTTGACTACTCCCATCATCCCCTAATGACTATTGCAATGGTGTCAGATCTTAGGTGCCCCATTGTATTTCTAGAGTTATAAGTATTCCTGCACTGGATGTTTTTATTTAATTAACTATTAATCATAAAATAAATTATTGCTTATTACATTAGAGATAGGCTTGTGTGACATCCATGCTTGTGTATATGTTGCTATTTACTTGGATCTTATAACTTACCTTTCTTTTTTAAGGTATAGATGACTCTCTTATGGACCCTTTGTATGATGCTATGGGATATGGCTATGAGGAGGAGCTTTAGGCTTGTGCATGCGAGGTAGTGAATGGGATGATGGTTCTTAGTTAGGTCTATCTTTAGATTAGGGCTTACAGACTTGTATGAACTATGTTTTAGGAGTCATATGGATTGTTTAAATTTGGTTGTAGACTTTTTATGTGGACCTAGGATTTAAGCTTATGTTTGCAATCTAGTTTTAAGACTTTGTATCTACTGATAGCTATTCATATCAAGTAGATTATCAAATGTTTTTATAAACTTAATTGAACAATTTTAAGGTTCTAAAATTGGATTAGGATATCATTTAGTTAAATGTAAGCCTTACATGTTTTACTTAAATGAAATAGGTGATAGACTATCGTTGCCTTTTCGGTTTTGAGGTGTGATAAGGTTAATAATCAAATATTTGCCTACAAAATTTGCTTAACAATAAAAAGAAAAAACCTATAATCAATATTTATGTCTCATATATTTTAGCTCTGTGTTTCTTATATAGTTTAGAGAAGTGATTGTAAAAGAAAATCCACAATTAACTTTTTATCCTATAAAATCATTAAATCATATTAAGATAATACCATGAGCAAAATTAAATAAAAATGTGGCAATTGGGAATACATAATATAAAATAAACTTAATCTAATAATAAACGTACACTATATTTTTAATTTCATTATAAAAACATGGTAGACATTTGTGAAATTTATTTATGTTTGAGATGTTGATTCACTATTGTTATATCAAGTGATATGTGTTAAAGTTGATATTGGAATGGTGCTCATGAAGGGAAGTGTGAGACATGTAACCAAAGAAGAGAATATGCATATATGGTGAGTCATAAAAGGTCAACAATTGATGGAGATGAAAAGCAAATGTAACTACTAAAACTTATGCAATTAATTAATACAACTTTACTAACATTAGAAATCATATTATAATGATTTTTAAATCAAGTAAAAAAGCAAATGTAACCACTAAAACTTATAATATTATTTACTTATAAAAAATATATTTTTAATAATAATCTTTGGATTATACATTTGAGTCTAAAATAAAATAATATATAATATATAGGACTTAACTGGTGGTGTTCCCTATCAGATATTAACCTTATCAAAAAACTTGATCCAAAACCTTATAAAGAATTAAAATTTCACTCAAAACTTGTCCCAAACATTATAGGGTTACCTTATCTTGTGAATATTAGGTTCAAGTGGGTTAAGCACTCTATAAGAGCCTATTTGCTAGCATCCTCACAAAAGAGTACTCATATTATATAAGGATGACCATAGCAATTTATAAAAGAGCCATTTATGGTGGTTCTCACATGCATATATGTTAAGATATATAGCAAGTTGGTGATGTTATTCTCAATAGATCCTAAAGATGTATATAAAGATCATATTACTTTTGGCAAGATGAGGAAGAGCTTCTTCAAAGGTCCTTGGGAGATAGTAGTTTCAAATAATCATGCAAGTTTTAGTTAGAACACTAGAATTTAAATTTAAGAGTAAATCTAAAACAATCCTAGGAAGTTAATGAGCATTGTTGTAAAGTACACTTGAATAACCAAGTTGGGGCTAGCAAGCTTACCATATCAAGGATTCAAAATTATTTCGTGAAGCATGCAAAATGGAAGACATGTCATATGATGTGATTCTTTTAAGCCTATCAATTAAAGCTAATTAAGCTTTAATGCCATGGTTATCATACAATGTGATACTACACTATACAATTTTTTTGATTATATAAGAATAACCTTATAAATGCTACTAGAAAATTTGATTCCCCAATTTTACACATGAAATTTGAAATCGCCAAATGTTATACTCAATCAAACTTTGATTTTCCAAATTCACTCCTTAAATTTCATTGTTACACTTGTATTCTTCAACTAATGCGTGTTTAGAGATGAGAGGGGTAGTGAATTTGACAAGCAAAAGTTTGGTTAAATATAACAATAGCAATTTCAAACTTTAAATGTAAAATTTGATAAATAAAAGTTTGATTGAGTGCGATATTTAACAATTTCAAATTTTAGATGTAAAAAAAAAAATAAAAATTTGAAGTGTTATTTATTTGAAAGTTTGAATTTAAATTGCATTGCTAGTTTGAAAAAGGTATTGTAAAAAGTAGATCCTTTATGGTTTACATGGTAAAAAAAAAAGGGTTAAAATATGGTTGCCCTAAAGATTTTGATGGTGGGTTTGAAAAACGTTTAGCCTCATTATATATAGATATATATAGATATATAGAAGAAGAAACACCATAATAATTCAGCAAAGAAAATAGTTGCTTTGTAGGAACATTGATATACCTAGGGAGATGGCTACTAAGATATCACACAATAACAACGACAACAACAACAATATAAAAAAGGAAATAAAATAAAGTTTGATCCACCAAAGGATATGACTCACCAAATGATTGAACGAATAATGAGTGAATCACCTTGATATGACTTACAAACCAATTTGCTCTAGATAACTTGTCACAATTTATGGATTGATAAGAGTTGGAGAAGAGTTAGGACTCAATAGTAATGATGATTTTACTAATGAATAATGATGGTTCAGGTAACAATACTTAAACATGATATTGGCATAGTCGTAATAAAAAGAAAAAAAATATTGTCAGCCTTAATGTGGTCATTAACATGGGCGTGTTAATGACTATAAATCTATCTATCTATGATCAAGTTCTATACAACATGGACAACACACTTCATAACACGACCATGTCTTCAATATGTCTCCAACACAACCATGTTGGAGATGGTGTAACTCTCAATTTGCTTTTTCTCAATTAGCATAGTCATGTTCATAAGCTAGGATTGTGTTGTTCAGCACGACTAAGTACACAGCCATGTTTAAGTTTGTGTATCTCTTAGCTCCTTGTGTTCTTCATCCAAACCTATAATACAACATCGAGGCTTTGCTCGACACATAACTAAAATCCTACAATCATTAAAATTATATAAAGAAGAACTAATAAGTGGAAAATCATCTAGTAATGACTGTCCTTGTGTAATCTTGAGAATAAATATTTAAAGTCCTCTAGCAAGTGCTTTGGTGATAAGTCTTGCATTCTAATTCCCATCATCTTTCTGGGGTTATGGAACCCACAAAAATCATATAATAATTAATACCTAATTAGTATACTAATTGAATTAAAATCCTAATCCTAAACTTGAATAAATTTACATTAAAGGAAATCAAATGTTTTAATAGATAATTAAGTAAAATGATGAGTGAAATTTAAATTATAGACTTAGGTTGGTTAAACAAAAAATTCGAGTAAATGTTTAAACTTAGGATATTTAAATTAGTTAGCACGTAAATTTTCATATAAAAATACTATTGTTAGAGTCATTTACCAAAATAGTTAGTACGTATGTTGGATGGACTTAAGAAATTTGAAATTTCATCGACCTTAAAACCCCTCCTATAAACTTTTTTGATATGCTTAAAAGGGACTCTAAGCATATGCAAATAATCCAATTAAACCACTCCTAAATGACAAGATCACAACCGGTTCAAATTGGATCAAAATGCTAGAATTTCGTGAACCCTATTGGAGTGCAAGTAGATCTGAATGTTATAACTTACAAATTAATAATCCAAAATGATCAAATTCTTCAAAATAACACTAAACAAACTTGAATGCCACATGAATTCAAACAAAAACAACAAGAACCAATCAGAGATCCCCTTTTCCAACAAAGTGATCTACGGTTCAAATGAAGTAAAATTGATGGTTAGAACTAATGTCAAAACCAATCAATCTTATAACATGATAAAATGATTACAAATGAAATCAAAATCTGCCCAAGAACAATCCTAATCAACCCTAGATATAACTCACTAGTGATGAAAATGAAACACAACAAAAAGGAATTGGTATTACTCACAATTTCTCTTTGTTGTATTGAAATTAATAAGAGCAATTTGGATTTTAGGGAAACCCTAACCCTCACACGTGAAGTGTTTTCTAAAAATTTGGCTAACTTTCCCAAAACTCTACTTAAGCAAGTATTTATGCCTACTCCCTTTAGGGTTAAAAAGTTCACAAAATTACAACTATGCCACTTTTAGGGTAGCCGATCCTAAAAGATAATTACAGGCAAATGGAAGTGTCCCAAGAGAAAGATTACAACATAAATAGTCCAAAGAAACAATTATATATACAAAAAAAAAATAAGAATCCTCAAAGAGCTAATGCATCGATGCGATGTCGATCACAGTTGGTCATTGGATGAGAATTTGATGATGTCCCTTTGCGATCAACAAATGAAAGTCATTTGGCATCCCATGGAGAAATATTATTGTACTTATAAGATTATTACTCAAATATTTATTAGATAAAAGAAATAAAGGTAAAATATGAGTGATTTGGATCATCATCCAAATCGAGTTTTGTAACCATCTAGGTTGCCGGAAAAAAATTCCCATCATTTTCTCTCTCTTCCCTCATCTTCTTCTCCTTCATATATAAACTTACAACCCTCAAATTAAAAAAATTCACGACTTCCTTATATGATTTCTAAATTATGACCCAACACCATTAACACAATCCTTAAGAAGGGCTCTACAAATGTAGACCACTCTTAAGAAGTAAACTTTAAACTAAAAAACCAGGTTAAGTTTAGAGTAGCGTAAGTATAAGGTTTTAGGCTTGTGAAAATACTTAGAATATTAGGATTTAGCAAGTTTAACAGGTTTAAGTGTAGCACAAATTCTAGTAAGATCTTTGCTCTTTATATATAGGTCAAGATTTTGAATTACCTCAAATACTTGAGGATTATTTCAAGCCTTAGGAGATGAGGTAAAGGTGAGAGCGAAAAATCTATGATATGTTATAATGTTGTGTTTGTTTGTGATATCTTGTGTACATGTACATTTTCTTGCTGGTTGTTGTTGTTGTTGTTGTGTTTTTGCTATTGTTGGATGGGTGTTAGATGTGGTGCATGTAGGTTTAAGAAGAAATTATTTGAAGAGAATAGAAATTGGACAAATCTACAAGTGAATGCTATCAAGCCGATGCAAAAACTACTGTCTTAATGGTTGAGGGAATGAAAGGGTTGAAAAATTTGAGATTCACCAGCCTGTCGGTTCCTTTGTATTATGTGTGTTTGTTGTGTGTTGTGGAGTGTGTGTGTGTGTTACTCCCTTCCCTTTTCATTCTATGTACTCATATTTATACACCTATTCAAGTACACATTTACATAAGTATACAATCAAGAAAATCAATTACTTTAATCTCATCTTTTAAATTTATTTTACATTAAACTTTTTTCCACAAAAGTGCATGTGCATGTATCCCAGTCTATGCATATACATATGTCCATCTTATGCATAAATACACAACTATGTCTATAAAAAAAAAAAAAGCATATCTATTTTTGAAATATAACCTAAGGTATATACATGTTATGTGCTTGATGTATATAAATATAGATGTATACAATTAGACTCAAGTAATCATAGTTCCTTAAAATGTGTGTAACTTAACCTCCCCCCCCCCCCCCCCCCCCCCCCCCACAAAAGATAGTACTTGTGTATAAGTTGGGTGAGCTATTCCTTATGTAAACATATGGATATCTATTTACATATATATTATATATATATATATATATATATATATATTGATTACATTTGAGGAGTTGAAATACATAATGAGAAAAGCTATTTTCCTAACCATCTTATTTTATACATAAATAAGACTAGATGCTATTTACACATATATAAGCATGGATGAGGGCTGCCATGGTCATTAAGCTTTCTAATGGTTGGAAAGCTCAGAGGATAAAGGTTTGAATGAATGATGGATTAGGCGTGTGGCTGTTGGAGGATGTTTAAAGAAGTGCAATGTGGGTTATTTTATTGTGATTATGGGTTTAAATAGTTGATGGTTAGTCTAGTTCTCTTTGCTTTGTCCATGACATGTATTGATTGATTCTACTTGTGGTGTTGTGAAGGCGATTATAAGGTGTGAATTGTTTTGCTTGAGTGATTTGATTGGTTTTGCCTTGCCTTCGAAGTGTATTCCTTGAATGCTTCAATGGTTTGTTGTCTAAAATGTGAATTGACTTGTGACTATATAGTGTTTGATCACCCTGAACTAACTAATTAAAGGATTGGTCCTAACTAAAATTGAACATGCACTACACGATACATTGTATGGTGTAGAAGGCTATCATTACTATAGAATGGGATTACTGTTTTGCCATTGGTGAATTAAGTGACTTGGGAGTTGTTGCCCTTTTAATGAAATAAAGTTTAAGGGTTGCACCCATCTTTGAGGGTATGTGTTTAGTGTGCATTTAAGTGAAAAAGGTAAAAATTAAGTAAGATAGGATACCTGAGCATTGATGGTAAATGAGAATTCCCAACCTAAGGTTAAAGAAGGTGTTAAACCCTAGACTTCATGCTGGTTATTGGAAAACTATATGTGATATTGCATTGTATATGGTTGTTTATGCATAACATATGATTGGAAACTTGTTTGAATTGATTATGTGCGTGTAATATTGAGAGTATTGCACTCCCATCTCACAGAGCGGTGGTTGCTCACTCCTTTCTATACTTTATAATGCAGGTCACAATTACAAGAATCTCTCAAGTAGGATCAACACCAAAGTAAGTTCATTATCATAGGGGAGGAAAAAGGAATTGGAGCAAGGATTGAGAGATAGTTTAGAAACTTGTTAAATTATTTTGAATAATGTAATATGTTTTGAAAGTTTCTTTTGGATAACTTAATGTATTTTGGGCCCATTATGTAATAAGACCTAGATAAGGTCCATCTTTACAATTGTATTAGACAAGTATGGTTGTGAAACCTTCTTGTGGTTTAAACTCTCGAATGCACAGGTTTTAAGCAAGGAAAACTTAATGGTTTGAAAGCCTATACAATGCTTTTTATTTTGTTTATGACAATGATAGGTTAGATGCAGGACTTTGACAGGTTATTTTAAGATAGTTGTATAGATGCTTTGCGGTTGTTTAGTGGAAGTTAAGCAACTGATATGATTCTAAGAGCTAAGATACGAGCACCAAAGAAATCGAAGTCAATTCGAGCTATAGGTGGTAGCACGGGGTCCAAAAAGGGAGGACACAAGGTGAAGTTCGGCCAGCCTTAAGCCAGCCTTAAATAAAGGCCGGTCGAATTAACTTCAAGGCCGCCGGCTTTGGTGCTAGCTTATGTATAGGCCGCCGGCCTTTGGCCGGCCTTGAGCCGGTCTTGAATAGCCTCGCACAATTTTTTTAGCATGATATAAATAGTGGTCTTTAGGTATTTCGAAGGGGAATGTTATTTTTGGTTGAAAACAAAAACACTTTGAGTGTGTGTGAATCCTCTTTGGAGATTCTTGAATATCGAGAATTTGATTTCCCTATATTCTAATTGTTCTTATCAGATTCTTGGTCCCTATAGAATTTGTGGCGAACATCGTTATTGAATTCTTGGAATTCTTTAACCTTAGTGATTGATTTATAGAACGTGGACTCTATCGTTCTATGATTTGATTGCGAATCAGTTTAATTTTATCAATCTTGGCATCTATAGATTGGTGATTTTATCCATATCCTTTCTTTTTATTTCATTAGTACCAAATCTAGAAAACCCTAAAAATTTGTAACATTTGATTGTTATTGAAGAATTGATTTGTGTGGAGGAATTCGTATCATTTGCAAATTCATAACATTTGGTATCAGAGCATACCAATTTGTATCATTTGGTATCAGAGCAACCCAAATTTGTATCATTTGGTATCAGGGCAACCCAAATTCGTATCATTTGGTATCAGAGCCAGAAGGATTCGTTCAGAGCTAAGGTGAATTGAGCTCGGGTTAAATCAGAGTGAAGGTTAATGGATTTGTGAATCGACACGGGTTAAATCGGTAAAGCTGTTGAATCTCAATCTAATTGTAGTTTTAATTCAATACTGCCATTGGTTGGGAAATTTGGGATTTTATTTTGATAAGTATTGCTGTTGTTGGGTGTTGAATTGGTGTTTTGGGCTGTTGTTGAGAATTGGGGTTTTTTTTGTGAATATCTTTGCTGAAATTTTGATTGGTAGAGATGTCGTCGCATGGAAGTGTTAATAACAACAACAATGGGAATAGTGTTGATAATGGGGGTGAGGTTGTGACTAGGGTAGAGTTCAATCAAATCCAAGAAAATATTAGATTGATTATGGAGAGATTGGAGGTTAGGGATAGAAGAAGCCATAGTGGTGCAGGAATTAGGAGGAGACATTCTAGTGGTGAATCTGATGCCAGTAGTGAAAGGAGTAGGAGAGGAAACAATGATGACAGGCATAAGGGGATTGAAAACATAAAGCTGAAAATTCCACCTTTCACTGATAGTAGTAAACCAGAGGAATTCCTAGAATGGGTGCCATGGGTTGAGGTGTTTGACTATTATGAGTGGGATGAGCGCATGAAGGTGAAAATGACGTCTCTAACATTCTCTGAATATGCTAGTCTGTGGTAGGATAAACTACAAACTGAGAGACGTAGTGCGGATGAGGAGAAAGTACGTTCATGGGCTTTGATGAAAAGATTGATGAGACGCAGATTTGTGCCAGGTTACTATAAACAAGAGATGTTGATGGAGTTGCAATCCTTGAGGTAGGGTAAGAAAAGCATAGAGGAGTATGTTAAGGAGTTTGAGACACCAATGACAAGGTGTGATATTAAGGAATCATCAGATGAATCTATAGCACGTTTCCTCAATGGGTTGAAGATGGACATTGCCAGTGTAGTGGAACTCAAGCATTATTAGACTCTAGAGGATGTGATTAAATTAGCTAGTCGGGTTAAGCGGCATTAGCGCAAGCGGGATCAGAAATGGCAGGATCAGAAATCATATCACCACCATAAGTCAGATGATGGTGAGAGGGAGAAGGAAAGGATGGAAAAAGGAAAGGCAGTCACTGGTGAGGCTGTTGACCAAACACAACAAAAGAAGAGCAGAGATATAAAATGTTTTAAGTGTTTAGGACTTGGCTATATTGCTTCTCAATGTCCTAATAAAAGGGTTATGGTCATAAAGGGTGACATAGTCGAGAGTGAGGAAGAAGAACAGAAGGGTACTGAGGCAAAAGAGATAGCACATCTAGTACAAGGAGACTTGTTAATGGTTAAGCAGGATGAAGCTGTTCCTAATCAGAGAGCAAATTTGTTTCATATTCAAGGCATGGTGCAAGGGAAGACTTATTTGATTGTGGTTGACACAGGCAGTTGCACCAATGTTGCTTCAGCAGGCTGGGTTACCAAGTTGGGTTTACAAGTGGAGCAGCATCCAAGACCTTGTGCACTTCATTGGTTGAGTCCACAGGGAGTTGTTCATGTACACAAACAGGTTCGTGTTCCATTAATTATTGGTGATTATACTGACGAGATTGTTTGTGATGTAGTTCCCATGGAAGCTACACACTTGATTCTTGGAAGACCTTGGCAGAATGATCTCAGAGCTAAGTATGATGGATGCACTAATGAGTATACCATTCAGCAACAGGATAAGGCATACAAGCTTCTTCCTATGAGTCCAATTGAGATACAACAAACAAGGTTGATTTGCCTTAAGAAGCCCAAGGGAAAGAGGAGTCTGTTTATGTGGTCTAGCAGGATGAACGATACAGATTCGAGGTCGAATCTTTTTCAACATGGAGGGAATGATACGATTCTAAGAGCTAAGATACGGGCACTAAAGAAATCGAAGTCAATTCGAGCTATAGGTGGCAGCACGGGGTCCAAAAAGGGAGGACATAAGCACCGGGAGGACACAAGGCGAAGTTCGGCCAGCCTTAAGCCGACCTTGAATAAAGGTCGGCCGAATTAACTTCAAGGCCGTCGGCCTTGGTGCCGGCTTATGTATAGGCCGCCGGCTTATATTTAGGCCGCTGGCCTTTGGCTGGCCTTGAGCCAGTCTTGAATGGCCTCGCACAATTTTTTTGGCATGATATAAATAGTGGTCTTTAGGTATTTCGAAGGAGAATGTTATTTTTGGTTGAAAACAAAAACACTTTGCGTGTGTGTGAATCCTCTTTGGAGATTCTTGAATATCGAGAATTTGATTTCCCTATATTCTAATTGTTCTTGTCAGATTCTTGGTCCCTATAGAATTTGTGGCGAACATCGTTATTGAATTCTTGGAATTCTTTAGCCTTAGTGATTGATTTATAAAATGTGGACTCTATCGTTCTATGATTTGATTGCGAATCAGTTTAATTTTATCAATCTTGGCATCTATAGATTGGTGATTTTGTCCATATCCTTTCTTTTTATTTCATTAGTACCAAATCTGGAAAACCCTAAAAATTTGTAACATTTGATTGTTATTGAAGAATTGATTTGCGTGGAGGAATTCGTATCATTTGCAAATTCGTAACATTTGGTATCAGAGCATACCAATTTGTATCATTTGGTATTAGAGCAACCCAAATTCGTATCAGCAACTGTGGCAAGTTGTCACGTTTAAGGTCCCTACCGGGTGTGACATGAGCTATTGTTGACTTGCTCTCAAATAAGATAGGTCTTCACAAACATCTTTATCTTTTGGAGTATATGGAGAGAGGTTGGTTACATTGAAAGTCATGGACACTCCATAATCACCTAGCAAGTCAACTTTGTAAGCATTCTCATTGATCTTCTGTAAAATCTTGAATGGTCTATTGACTCTAGGTGATAGCTTTTGTGCTTGTTGCTTTAAAACCTATCATTTCTTAGATGGATCCAAAGTAGATCTCTAGGTTGAAATGTTACAAGTCTTCTTCCTCTATTGCTTAGTTGCTTATGTTTCTTAACGGTTTTGGATAGCTGTTTAGTAACCTTTTGATGGATTTTCTAGATCTCTTGGGCTTCTTTGACCCCACTAAGGCTCTCTTCTTTTGTTGTTAACATAGACACTAAATCTAAAGGTCTTATGGGATTATATCTATACACAACTTCAAAAGGACACTTACTGGTGAAACTATGAGTCAACCTATTGTAAGAAAACTCTACAATAGGGAGACACAAATCCTAATCCATAATATTCTTACCAACTGTAGCCCTAAGCAAGGTACTAAGAGTATGGTTGACAACCTCAGTTTAGCTATCTATCTAAGGGTGACATGCAGTACTAACATCATTTTGGTGCCTAGCTTTCTCCACAACATCTATTAAAGAAGCTAAGAAACTTAACATCCTTGTTAGGCACTATACTGTAGGAATGTTATGCAGTCGACCAATTTCGTATAAACAAAGGTTAACATAAACAACAACATCATCAGTTTTGGAGCAAGGGACAAAGTGTGATATCTTACTGAAGTAGTCTACAACTACCATTATCAAGTCCTTCCCCCTCTTTATTCTAGATATACCCAAAACAAAGTCCATACTCACATCTCTCTAAGATTTTGATGATATGGGTGAGGGCATGTACTTTCTATCAGTCTCTTGCCTGCCTTTAGCTTGTTTACATGTTACACACCTTTCTATCACTTGGTGCACATCTTTAGCCATATCTAGCTAGAAATAGTGTTATTTTAGTAGCTCCAAAGTATGTTTTTCACCAAAGTGACCCAGTAAGCCACCTGAATGAGCCTCTCTAACTAATAGGGATCTCACAAAGCATTGAAGAATACACAACTTGCTACCTTTGAACAAAAAGCCATCTATAAGATAGATCCCCTTAATTGTTCTCCCTTCCTTACACTTAGCCACAATAAGCTTAAAAGATTCATCGCCTGCATTTTATTTAATGATTAAATGAAAAACCCAACAACTTGGTTTGTAATGCAAAGATAAGAGTGTGCCTATAGGAAAGGGCATCATCTACTACATTTGAATTACCTTGTATTTGATAACATATGAGCTTGAATACCTTGTCAAAATCTGGTGATGCAAGAATAGGTGTTAAAGTGAGTTTAGACGAATCTTATCAAAGTTACTCTGAGTCCTTTCATTCCACTTAAAATTTGCAATCTTTTTGTTAGTTTTATGAGTGGAGCCACTATATTGCTAAAGTTTCGCATAAAATGCCTATAGAAGGAGGTAAGCCCATAGAAACTCCTAGCCTCAGTTGCATTCTTAGGCATTGGCCACTTTAGAATCACTCGTACCTTCTTCTCATCAACTCTTACACCTCCACCAAACATTAAAAACCTAAGAAACATGACTTTCTTTTGGTATAAAAAACATTTCTTTAAGTTCTTATATAATCTTTCTTCACTTAGCATAGTAAATATGATTCTTATTTGAGCAATGTGTTTAGGTAAATCCTTGTTATACACTATTGTGTCGTCAAAGTATACAATAGTGAATTTACCTAAGAAGTCTCTCATGACATGATGCATCGGTTGCATGAAAGTGCTAGGGGGCATTTGTTAAGCCAAATGGCATTGCCAACCATTCATACAAGTTAGTGGGTTTTAAATGTCATCTTCCATTCATCTTTAAGTTGCATTCTAATTTGATAGTATTTGCTTGTAAGATTTACTTTAGAGAAAATCTAAGTGCTATGGAGTTTGTTAATGATGGGTGTCGAATCCAACAAAAATAAAACCTACTCCTAGATAATTATATGAATTGCATATAGTGGTGAGTAAGGTCGAATCCACAGAGATTGGTTAAATTTATTTCTATCCAAGGAGAATAAAAAGGAAAAGGAAAATGGGGGGTTTGGTTTGTGAATCGAATAAAGTTAAAACAAGATAAGAAAATTGAATATTGATAAAAGCCTAGCCAAAGGAATCAAGATAGTTTAATTCAAGGAATTGATCATCGATGTAAATGTTTTCTATTCTTATTCCTAGATAAACTGGTTATGGTTATTAACAAGCTCTAACAACCTATCTCTCCGTACTTCCTCGATAACCAAGAGAAGCTCTTTGATTATTTCTCTTATCGATTAGATAACCCCAGACAAGCGCTTAGGATTTAATATACCAATAGCATTAAAAACTAGAGAGACCACCAATTCATGCCAGTAGATTATAAGATAACCTATTTAAACATGATCACACACCTCCATAACATGAATTCAATCATCTATTTTATAATCAAACATGTTATTATGTCACTGAGACTAGAACAATCAAACAATTACGGATTTGACGTGCTAGTTGACAATATATTAACTTGCTAATTGAGTAGAAGAGCTCTATTCATACCAATCAACAAAGATAATAATGACAAACGATCAGAAGATATATGAATATCCAAAAACAAAGAATAGAATAAATACAAGTCAATTAGACCTCACAATTCGTGGAGAATTAAACATCTATGACCCTTTGGCTAGAAAAGTAGCTTAGCTACTCATGTTCATCAACAAAACGAAAATAAAAAGTAGAGACATGATGAACCCGGTTGCCTGCTCTGCCTCCAAGATGATCCAAGGTTCTTCAAGATCCAAAGATTCAAAAGTTTTCCTCACCCTCTAGGGTTGGTTCTATTTATATTGTTAGAGGGATGACATGTGATCTTTTGCTAGCAAGATACGAAAATATCTTTCCTTTTCCAAGTAGATTTCGAGAAGTGAATCTTCGTCTGCCTGGCACGCCCTACCACACGGCCGTGGGTCAAGCCGTGCCTTCCTCTGTGCATAATTCACGTATCATCTTCCGTGTCCAATGTATAGCACGGCTCCACCCACGGCTAGATTTTCAACCGTGCCTTCCTCTATGCATGATCTACAAGTTCTTCTCCTTGGCACGTCTAGCTTCCACCACGGCTCCAAGCATAGTTTCTCCCATGGCTGCCACCACGGCCGTGCCCTAAGCCGTGTCTCTCTCTGTTGAAAGTCCACATTTCCGCCTTTTCGTCCAGTGTGTAACACGGTTTGCGCCATGGCCGCGCCTCAAACCGTGCTTCCGATACACGGCCGTGTATTTCAACCGTGTATCTTCCTGTTGATTCAAAACCAAGTACACGGCCGTGTACTTCAATTACACGCCCATGTACTTCCCTCCAGCATTGTAAATCCTTGTCTTGATCCAAGTTGTAGATGACTTCTCTAATTTACTTGAATTAGCATCCTTGACTCTATTTAACCTGATTTATCACCATAATAGAATTAAGTACCATTTCCTTATGATTTCTATAAAATCAATAATGAATTAACACAATTTATACTATAAAGATTAAGTATAAAATGGCTCTATCAGTTAAGCATATCATCAAGTCTCAAGATAGGCTACCGATACTTGATGGTGATCTTGTTTATGGCCCAATTATTAATGCACATTTGTTAAAGCCATCTTTCTTTGGCATAAGTAGTGTGGGAATTTGATGGGAAAATTTCTGACACCGTCAACCTCTTCAGAACCCAATTTGGATGATTAACCAAATTGCCCATATTTTACTTTATGTCTTTATATCTAATAAAATTTGGGAATAATCTTACAGGTATAATTATACTTCTCCATGGGATGCCAAAATGTCCTACAACTTTAGTTGGACACATAACATTTTTCAGGATAACAATCAAAGACCCGCTGCGATTGTTCTTTATTCTGAGGCATTGGATCATGAAGACTTATGTTATTTTGTATCTTGTAAATGTTTATTGAACTATTTTGGTTGTATTTTGGTTTTGGGACACTTTTATTTCTTTATAACTTTCATTTAGGGTTAGCCACCTTAAAAGTGGCAAACTTGTAATTTTGAGCACTTTTTAACCCTAGGAGTAGCAAGTATAAATACTTGCTTAAGAGAGGGTTGAGGGGCTGATCATTTTGCAGATTATACACCTCCTTTCACGTGAGAATTAGGGTTCATACCTTGGTTCCAAACTCATATCAATTTCAATCCCAAGAGTTGAAATTGTGGCGAGTGCAACATCTTGAAATTGTGAGTTATATCAATTTCATTTTGTTGTGATTTCTTTTCTTCTCTAGTGTGTCATATCTAGGGTTGAATTGAGATATTTCTTGGTCAGATATACATCTTATTGTTCACGAATCCTTGTACTTATTTGAAGTATTTATCAATTATATTCGGTTCATCATTGAAGATTTCCCTTGGAAGTGTGTTCTTCACTATTTGAAAAGGGATTATTTTGTTACGGTTTTTTCTTTGTCAAATTGAGGTTTTATTTGCGTGGATTACATGAAATTAGAGTCTTGTTAGAAGGCATGATCAGTGTGGTATTCTAATTATATCATTGGACAATTGGAATTCATCATATCTTCACTTGGTTCACATCATTTTGCCCTTATTTTTTGATCCGATTTTGCCTTGACTTGAGATAGTTTTTCTTAAGTCTTTTGAATGTGCTTTCAAGTGTGTTTAGGCACATCATCTTTTTGGTATCAGAGCTCTTGTTGAGAGAAGGGAATTGGTTGTATTCAATTTCGTGGAAGTGATCATCAATTAGGGTTGATCAAGTGAATACCGCAATTGTGTTGTTGTTGTTGTTTGAGATTGCGAAATTACCTTGGATTGGGATTTGATTTGCTTATTGTTGGAGTTTTTTTGGGAAGGTTATTATATCACTTTGTGGTCAATAATTTATGTGGAAGAGTAGAAGTACAAAGTGAAGTTTACTTTAGCAATTTTTTGAACTTGTAAAACTTACTAATTCTTGCTGTGAAATAGCTTGTGGCGTGAGGAGTTGTGTTGTTTGTTGTCTTTGAATTCCATTGTGTAATTCTGAATTGGTGGAGTGCAATTTGCAGATTACATTAAGTTTGATTAGTAAGGAATTATTTGAATTCAAATCATATGCAATTAAGTTATGGGAGTTAATGATTGCTATTTGAATTTGAATTCATTGTTACCAATTGAGGAAGGCTTGCAATAAGTGAAGTTATTTGAATTTCAAATTAAAAGTTGCTGCCTATAGTGGGATTCGGAATTCATTTTGGGAAAGCTACTTATTAATCTTTTGTCTTCATTATTTGCCGTGGAAGTTGAAGACTACTTGTAATCAATATTCACCTTGTTGTTGCCGTGGAAGTGATACATCTTAATTGTTGTTGTTGCTTGTGTGTTACCGTGGAGTGAACTTGTGGAAATTAAATTTGCTGCATCGTGTACTTGTGGCTTGTTGTGGAGAAGAGTATTACACGTGATTTGCAATTATAAAATTGTAACATTAAGTGGGTTTGTTTGTTTGTCTTTTGTAGTTGCTATTGTGTGGAGTTTAAGGAAGTATAGTAGTGGAAGTGTGTACCCTTGAATCATATCGTTTTGAGGAACAACATACAAGAATCTACAAATATTTCTAATGACAGTGTGAATGGGGGATTGGGTGAAGAAGCCAATAGCCAGGTTGGTGGAGGTCATGGTCGTAATGTGGCAGGTAGGAGAACTTTGGAGGAACAACTTCAGGAGCTTACTACTATAGTTGCTACACTGGCAACTAGAGTTGATATGATGACTTTGCCACAACCACCAGTGGTAAACCAACCAGCACCACCTCGAGTAGCTCCACAAAACCCTTATCGAAACAGAGTAGTGGGAGATGGAAATTTAAATAGAAGGATGGGTGAAGAGCATATTCCAAACAGGGAAGAAAGGGATGACAATTTTTGGGTAAACCTAAATCAGAATAGGGATTTCAGGCCACCTCGAGGTTTGGAGTATGTGAAACTACAGATGCCATCCTATGATGGTAAAGGATTAGCAGATGAATACTTAGACTGGGAGGATAAAGTCAAAGGTCTCTTCGAATATTATGAGATCGACGACAGTACCAGGGTCAGATTGGCTGCTGTTGAATTTGTAGGGTATGCTGCACTTTGGTGGAAGAATATGATCATCAACAGGCGTCGGGATGGAGAGGCTGAGGTTCAGACCTGGAGGGATATGAAGAGGTTGCTAAGGAAAAGGTTCATTCTTGAGCACTACAAACAGGAGCTGTTTATGCGACTGCAAACCTTGAGGCAGGGGGGGAAAACAGTGGATGATTATGTGCATGAATTTGAGACCCTTATGATTAGGTGTGGGTCTGTTGAGCCTCCAGAACAAACTATAGCACGATTTGTCTCAGGTCTAAAATATGAGATAGCGTGTATTGTTGAGCTGCAGCGCTATACCACACTTGATGAGGCTATTCAGTTGGCCTTAAAAGTAGAGAGGCAGAGGAGGTCCAACTTCTTTAGGGCTCCAAGTAGTAGGCCCAACACTGTTAATAGACCCATCTCAGCCGACAGTCGATCAGGGGGAACAAAGGTGGTAGGTGAGGGAGTCAAGGCAGTGGACATTACTACCCCAACCATTATAAGAGAAAACTTACCCACTGGGAAGGGTAAAGAGGTCATGGCCCCAGAAACGAGGCAAACTGTTCCCGGATCTACTAGTGGGAAAGCGCGCCAGATAAAATGTTTTAAATGCATGGGATTTAGGCATATGGCTGCACAGTGTCCAAATAAGAGGGTGATGACTGTTATGGAAGACATTGGAGAGGATATTGAGGATGACCATGATCAAATTGAGCCTACAGATCTACCAACAGCACTATAGGAATATTATGATGATCAGAATGCAAATGCGCCTGAGGAGCATACATGAGGGAAATATCTACCCCTTAATGTGTTACACAGGGTTCTATCCACATCTCCTGATACTAGTGATATTCAGAGGGAGAACATATTTCATAACTCTTGCAGAATCAGAGGTAACCTTTGTGTACTCATCATCGATAGTGGTAGTTGCATGAATGTTATATCTGTTGCACTGGTAGACAAATTACAACTGTCTACTATACCACATTCTAGTCCTTATCACTTGCATTGGCTGGATAATAAAGGTAGCATGCATGTTACCCTTAGGGTAAAGGTTCCTGTGACTGTCGGGCAGAACTATCATGATGAGATACTTTGTGATATAGTTCCTATGCATGCATTCCATTTGCTGTTGGGTCGGCCTTGGTTGTATGATTGACGGGTGAAACATGATGGGTTTGAAAATACCTATATGTTCAGCATGGGCGAGTCACGCATAGTTCTATTATCGATGACTCCATTTGAGGTCTAGGGTTTTCAGAAACAGATCAGGAATCCATTCACTACCATGGTTAGCCGAGAGAGTAGGACAACAAAGATCCTAGGGTTCAGTTCGACAACCGATCCTCTACATTTGAGGGCAAATCTTTCAGAAGCCCGAGGAGATTATGGGAAAATTTCTAACACCGTCAACTTCTTCAAAACTCAATTTGGATGATTAACCAAATTGCTCATATTTTACTTTATATCTTTATATCTAATAAAATTTGGGAATAATCTTACAGGTACAATTATACTTCTCCATGGGATGCCAAAATGTCCTACAACTTCAGTTGGACACATAACATTTTTCAGGATAACAATCAAAGACCCGTTGCGATTGTTCTTTATTCTGAGGCATTGGATCATGAAGACTTATGTTATTTTGTATCATGTAAATGTTTATTGAACTATTTTGGTTGTATTTTGGTTTTGGGACACTTTTATTTCTTTGTAACTTTCATTTAGGGTTAGCCACCTTAAAAGTGGCAAACTTGTAATTTTGAGCACTTTTTAACCCTAGGAGTAGCAAGTATAAATACTTGCTTAAGAGAGGGTTGAGGGGCTGATCATTTTGCAGATTATATGATGGGAATCAAAATCCGACAAGACCTATCATTAGGACAAAAATTGAAGGATTTCAAATCTTGGCAATGAAGGCCCATTTCAAGCAGATCAACCTCGGAATAAATTATTATCTAACCTCTTTTATCTTATTCATGAATTGTATATTCCAACAGGTATGCTTATTTGGTTTCACAAGGCGATGGATAAACTCACTAAGACTCAGCTTGTGGGTTATCTATGGACCGACCTGAACCGGCGATGAGTTGAACCGACGGATTCCATCATGAAGCTAGCCTGCTGAAGATTATTTTCTTTACTTGTAATTTATGTTTGAACCATTTATTTTGTAAGCTTTATGGGACATTTTATTTGGTTGTATTTTACCTTTAGGACCGGCCACCCTATAGTGGCATAGTTGTGATTTTTTAGTCATTCTAACCCTAAAGGGTGCAAGTATAAATACTTGCAAATTAGGGTTTTTGAGGAGCTTTTTGATATTTGAGAAAAAACACCCCTTTTGCCGTGAGAGAGAGTGCCTCTTTCAAGCAATTGCTCTTATCAATTTCCTTAGTGAAATTGTGGCGAGTAGGCTTGGATTTGTTGTGTGTTATATCAACAAATTACAAGTTGATCCTAATTCCAAACTAGTGAGTCATATCTGGTGAGGATTTAGTTACTTTTATGTACTTTTTGTTCTTATGAAATTAGGGTTCTAATTTCGAAATTTGAAAGAACCTTTGAATTGAATTTGAATACCATTTCGTTTTCCCTTCTAGCAATCGTCATTTGATATATTGTAATTCATCACAATTTCGGAATTTCATTTGGAATATTGAGGCTTTTCCTTTGTTTGTGGCGTGGATGATCATTGACAATTCATCCCTTTTAGTTGATTGTGCTTGACCCCCCTTTAGGCACATCATATTTTGGTATCAGAGCTACAGGTTTAAGAGGAGGGATTGTTGCAATTGGGATTTTGAAAATTAATTTGGTTATCTTCATCTTGCCGTGAGATTGCTTAAGGTTTAAGAGGAAGGATTGTTGCAATTGAGTTTTCGGAAATTGATTGTTTTAATTTCATCTTGCCGTGAGTTACTTGAAGGTTGATGAGAAGGGTTTTGTTGATTGAGGTTTGAGAATTGAAGTTTTGTCATACCATTGTTAACCGAATTGTAGGAGAGTGGAAATTCGGAACAATTGAATGTTTTTTTTTTGTTGTTGTTACATTGACATTTACGTGATTGATCTTTGTTGAAAGTGGGAACAATTGAATTGTTTATGTTGGTACTAAGTGGCGTGATTATCTTACTTGGGGAGTTGAAAAAAAACTTGTTGTAGTAGAAGTGGAGATCTTATTGTAATTTCTTGTTCTTGATCTTGCCGTGAAGGAAGAGGAAAGTTAGTGCAATTTCGGAAGTGCAATTGTGTAGGAAGGGAATTGTGTTTGTTTTTGCATTGTTGAATTCGGAATTGGGGAGGATATTTGCATTTTCCAGATTTGATTAGTGTGTAAGAAGGGAAGTTATTTGATTTCAAAACAAGCATTAAGAGTGAAGGAGTTAATTGTGTTTGTTTGAATTTGAAAATTTGCATCTTACCAAATGTGGAAGGGTTGCAATTAGTGAAGTGGTTTGATTTTCAAATTTAATTTGCTGCCTTCTTATGTAAATTGAGGTTGATAAATTGTGTAAAAGTGGAGAAGTGCACCGTAGGTGTGTAGGTGTTTGTGTGGTGTTGTGTTGTGCAAATTGGAAGTGGAAGTGTACAATTTCCAGATTTGAGTTTGTGTGGAAGAAGAGGAAATAATTTGAATTGAAACACATCCATTTACTTCAAGTAGTTAAAGAGTGGTATTGATTATATTTCATTTGAATTTGAAATTGATTCTTACCATTTGTGGCAAAGTTGCATTAAGGAGTGTCAAATTTGAATTTGTTGCCGTGTATGTGTGTAAATTACAGTGGAAGTGGGAGTGTATTGTTGTTGTTTCCATTTCTTGTTGTTGTCGCCATTTAAAGAAGCATCTTAGTTAGTTTTTGTTGTTGCTACCGTGGAAGTGAAGGGTTGCAACATATTATTGTTGCGTGAATTGGTTTTGGAAAGTGTGTTGTGTGTGTAGTGTGCAAGTGGCGGAGTGAGTTGGTTTTGGTGTGAATTTGTGTTTTGTGAAGTAAGTGTGCTACAATTACTAGACATTACATTAGTACATCAAATAGATTGCATCCACAAAAATGTCTATTAATAGCGTGAATAGAGGAATGAGTGATGTAGCATATAGTCGAATTGGTGGAGGTCAGGGTTCTAATGTTGCAGGTGGGAGGACCTTAGATGAACAACTTCGGGACCTTAGAAAACTTGTTACTACATTAGCAATAAGGATTGATAGGATGACATTGCCACCACCACCAGTGGTACACCTTCAGGAGCCACCTAGAGCAAAGGGAGATTATCATGCTCTTAGAGAAGATAGAGTTGGTAATTTTAGACTTAAACCATTCCCAGAAATGGAATTTAGACCACCTAGAGGCTCAGAGTGTGCAGAGCTACAAATGCCTTCACTTGAAGATAAGGGTTCCACAGATGAAAGATGTCAAACACCACTGTGCCAACCTTCAGAGGTTTCTGAAGGTAATGATCAGTTGGACCAATTGTTAGAAGACTCTAGGGATCAGCATAACAGGGATGAGTCAAAGGAAACAAACTCGTTGGAAAGTGTTGAGATAGAGGAAACATCAGTCGATAATGAGTCCTTGTTTTTGTTACAGGAGAGATACATCCTAGAGATGGAGGAAAGAAAACAATCATCTACTATAGTATTTCAGATATTGGGATTCTGTAGAGATACTCCTTCAGATGGATTACTTTTGGGAAACAGAGTCTCTGCTGCATTTGAACTGCAAGATTTGAGGTCAAATCTTTTTTAGGTCCAAGGAGATGATGGGAATCAAAATCCGAAAAGACCTATCATTAGGACAAAAATTGAAGGATTTCAAATCTTGGCAATGAGGGCCCATTTCAAGCAGATCAACCTCGGAATAAATTATTATCTAACCTCTTTTATCTTATTCATGAATTGTATATTCCAACAGGTATGCTTATTTGGTTTCACAAGGCGATGGATAAACTCACTAAGACTCAGCTTGTGGGTTATCTATGGACCGACCTGAACCGGCGATGAGTTGAACCGACGGATTCCATCATGAAGCTAGCCTGCTGAAGATTATTTTCTTTACTTGTAATTTATGTTTGAACCATTTATTTTGTAAGCTTTATGGGACATTTTATTTGGTTGTATTTTACCTTTAGGACCGGCCACCCTATAGTGGCATAGTTGTGATTTTTTAGTCATTCTAACCCTAAAGGGTGCAAGTATAAATACTTGCAAATTAGGGTTTTTGAGGAGCTTTTTGATATTTGAGAAAAAACACCCCTTTTGCCGTGAGAGAGAGTGCCTCTTTCAAGCAATTGCTCTTATCAATTTCCTTAGTGAAATTGTGGCGAGTAGGCTTGGATTTGTTGTGTGTTATATCAACAAATTACAAGTTGATCCTAATTCCAAACTAGTGAGTCATATCTGGTGAGGATTTAGTTACTTTTATGTACTTTTTGTTCTTATGAAATTAGGGTTCTAATTTCGAAATTTGAAAGCACCTTTGAATTGAATTTGAATACCATTTCGTTTTCCCTTCTAGCAATCGTCATTTGATATATTGTAATTCATCACAATTTCGGAATTTCATTTGGAATATTGAGGCTTTTCCTTTGTTTGTGGCGTGGATGATCATTGACAATTCATCCCTTTAGTTGATTGTGTTTGACCCCCCTTTAGGCACATCATTATACACCTCCTTTCACGTGAGAATTAGGGTTCATACCTTGGTTCCAAACTCATATCAATTTCAATCCCAAGAGTTGAAATTGTGGCGGGTGCAACATCTTGAAATTGTGAGTTATATCAATTTCATTTTGTTGTGATTTCTTTTCTTCTCTAGTGTGTCATATCTAGGGTTGAATTGAGATATTTCTTGGTCAGATATACATCTTATTGTTCACGAATCCTTGTACTTATTTGAAGTATTTATCAATTATATTCGGTTCATCATTGAAGATTTCCCTTGGAAGTGTGTTCTTCACTATTTGAAAAGGGATTATTTTGTTACGGTTTTTTCTTTGTTAAATTGAGGTTTTATTTGCGTGGATTACATGAAATTAGAGTGTTGTTAGAAGGCATTATCAGTGTGGTATTATAATTATATCATTGGACAATTGGAATTCATCATATCTTCACTTGGTTCACGTCATTTTGCCTTTATTTTTTTATCCGATTTTGCCTTGACTTGAGATAGTTTTTCTTAAGTCTTTTGAATGTGCTTTCAAGCGTGTTTAGGCACATCAGAATTGTGTAGGGGCTCATACTCTCTCTCTCACATAACCCCTATCCATCAATTCATCTACTTGTCTCTTTAGTTCTTTTGCTTCCTTGGGACTCATCCTACATGTGGGGTGATTAGGCAAAGCAGCCCCAGGTTAAAGATCAATGTTATTTTCTATGCCTATGATAGGCAATAGTCCCTTAGATAGTTCCTTAAGAAATGCATTAGCAAATTCTTCTAGAAACTATTTGATCCCATCTAGCAAAGGTAAATACTAACTCACCTCAAGCAATTTTTCGATTTGTAATATCAGTATAGGATCTCCTAAATTAATAGTAGAGATTAGCTTAGTTTTTACCATCAACATAGCCTTTTGCTTCGTATGATGGTTCATTTAGGTCTAAATGTCTTGCACTTGTTATGGGGTGAGAGGGTATAAAGTCACTTTCTTCCCATCATTTTGGAAGGTGTAAGTTTTTTTATAACTATCATGGAACACTCGCCTATCAATTTCCACAATCTTCCCAAAAGGGCATGTAGGGCATACATTGGGATAACATCACAAAGAATGTTATCCTTATAGTGGTCACCTATGGTGATGGATAATAACACTTGTTAAGTAACATGTAATGGGTTCTCTTCATTTAACCAAAGGAGTTTGTAAGGACGATGATGAGGTAGAGTGGGCAATTTCAATCGATCAACTAAAGACACGGCCACCACATTCATATAGCTACCCTACCTGTAGTAATAGAGCATAAATTTCCCTTAGCTCAGCACCGAATGTGAAATACTTTTTCTCATTGTTCATTCTCCACAATTAGAGTGGCACTTAAAGTCCTCCTCAATACCATGGTCATCATTTGATTACCTTCATCACCATATGTAGCTACTTTATCATCATCCTAAAAATAATTCATGACTGCTTTATTATCTTTTGATTATTCGGTGTCATCATTCTCATCTTCACTATGCACTTCTATTTCAGGCATCTCTCTAATGGCAATCATAACTTGCTTATTCAGGCATTAAAATGCAATACAACTAAAACCAAGGCATTTGAAGCACTTGATTTGCCTAGACTTACGCTTAGAACTACTTGCTTATTCAAGCATTAAAATGCAATACAACTAAAACCAAGGCATTTGAAGCACTTTATTTGCCTAGACTTACGCTTAGAACTACCTACCCCATTCCTATAGGCCTTAGTTGTAACAACAACCTTCCCTCTCGAGTTACCCTTTGGTACAACTCGACGAGTGTTACCTTAGTCATTTCTGCCTGTATCTTAAATCACTACTCCTCTTTTTGGTCTTCTACTCTCTATAGCAATAGGCTTAGATGGAGTTGTTAGTTTAAGGAATGATGTTTTGTAGAGGCTATTCCTTTGTTAGTGTTTTACCTTCTGTGTTTATTGAATGACATCTTCAAGTGTCTCTATCCTTTATAACTCCACTATATGCCCAATTTCATATTTTAATCTTAATACAAACAACCTAATGTTTGGTAGTTTGGGTCTTGAACTTCACTCTTTATCATTAATACATGGAATTCTAGGGCATATTTGTCTATGCTTATCCCTTCCTATTGAAGGGTCTGCAATTTCCTATAGGTCTTCTGGAGATAGTACTCAGACATAAACCCTTTCCTCAAAATAGCTTTCATCTCTCACCAAGTTTTAACTTCTCCTTCATTGTTCCTCCTACAGCTTGCCAATAAATTCTTCAACCAAAAGGAAGCATAATTTGTAAACTGAAGGCCTGCTAATTGGATCTTAGTCATGTCATCATAATCATGACACTCAAAAAAGTTTTTCAACCTTATCTTCTTAATCAAGATAAGTATCTACATAGCCACTCCCTGCAAATGATGGCATCTTTAGCTTCACAGTTTCCTAAGTGTGTGGATTTCTTGGCTATGGTTGTTTTGGACATTACTTCCATCATCAAGGTTAAAGTTAGCATAAATACTATCATTCGACATTAGGGATGCCACTGAGGCAGGTTTGAGATAGGTTTTGCAAAAGCTAAACTTGATTCGATACCCTATAGGGCTTCTTAGAACCTATCCCAGAACCTTATAAGGTTTTTATTCTATTCCTAGAACCTACCCCTCTAGGGTTTTCTTGAACTTGTTAATGATGCAACCTATCCTGCCACACCACAACATCAATTATCCAATTATGCCTCTTGTGAATTTGGCTAACTTTTTACATAATAACAAATGACCTATTTATTCAGGGAAAAATTACAAGCGAGGTGATAAATTTATAGAATCAAGTTTAAATAGGAGATTAACTTTTAAATAATTAAAATAGAGGATTAATGTTATACTAAGTAGTTAAAATAGAAAATCAAACTTTCAAGTGATTATAATAGAGGATCAATACTTTACTAAGTGGTTTAAACAGAAGATCTGTTACTATCTAATAAATATGCTCAATGATTTAAAAAGAGAATCTATTAGTGATTGTAATGGTGCTATAATGGGATTCTTTATTTGACCTATTTTCTGTAACATTAATCATTTATTTGAACCACTTTAAAATCAGTCCTATATTTGAACTTTATTGCAAATGTCGATTCCCTCGCTTGTAATTTCTTTATTTATTTAGTCATTAACTTAAGTTTGCTTCACATATTCAATATTATCTTTCAACCAATTTAAAGTGAAAGTTCATTTGTAACATTTATGAATAATATAAAAAAAAAAACTTTCTAAAAGGCTTCTTAAAAGATTATAAATAAGCATATTACTTAAATATGAAAGCCCTTTCTATGTAAAATGTTACTATTCTCATAAAAATATGAAAAACATCATTCAAACCATATAATGTAACCACACAAATAAATAAGCTTCCTCAAAATATAATATTTTATTAATAATTATTTTATTTACTTATGTATAATATAACATATAGTAATATGTAGACTATAAACATATATATTAATTTTAATCGAATTTGGGTTTTCTATTGGGTTTTTTCTAAGTCTTAAAACTAGACTTGAAACCTTATAGGGTTTTAAAATTACTCCCAAAATCCATTGAAAAATCTGTCACAAAATCCTAGAGGGTCAAACTCTATAAGGTTTTTATCAAATCAAGTAGGCTATGGGTAGGTTTAGGGTAGTGTTTAGGCTTAAGGGTTTGTGGTAGAATCCTATCAAACATTAGTTGAACAACTTATGACCTCCTTCACAATCCACAAACAATCACCATAACTACACTGTAATAATGCTTTATACCACAAATTAATCACATTGTAACATAATTCACTGATCAATCTCTATAGGCTATTGCAACTCCACACACCACATGCAATATACACTCCTGTTGTTAGCATTGTGCTTTGATACAAAACTAAATATGATATACTTAGGGAGATGGCCACTAGCATATTGTATAATAACAACATAACAATAATACAAAAATAGAATAAAATTAAGTCCGATTTTCTAACAAATATGACTCATTGATGATTGAACGAACAATGAGTGAATAGCCCTGATATGAACCACAAACCAATTCACTTAAAATAACTTGTCATGACCTATGGATTAATAGAAGTTGGAGAAAAGTAAGGACTTAATAATAATGATGATTTCACTAATAAACAATGAGGGTTTGGGTAAAAATACTCAAACATGATATCATGGCGGTTAAAATCACAATTCTACTCATACAATTCTATGTGTTTACGATTTTAGAAGACCTTCCCAAATTAACTTGGTTACAAAATTATTTTCATATAGATTCAAAGTAGAATCATAAGTCTATATATAAAATTGGTAAAATCTTAAATTTTTAATTGAATTTATCGATTCTACTTATTGAAGTCAAATGAATTAAAAATGAGAAAATACAACTTAGCTTTTATAAGATATGAATATTATTAATTCTTTGAAAAAATTGAAATTAGAATATAAAGATATTATTGATAGTAGTACTAATAATGATGGCATTGACGATGAAGATAATGATGATGATGGTGATGGTTAAGAGAGAACTAGCGATAATTTTGACTTTTGATGATGAAAAGAAGTTATTTATTTATTTTCTTTAGCATTGTATTTTATTATTGTAATTTATATAGTAATGCATTTCATATTGGTATAGTTATTTATATTATAGTTTTATACATTAACTTAAGAAGTTATACTAAATTATTTTTACTATAAGTACATAACTTTTATTATGAATTGTGACTAAAATTTATATTGAATTTCTTTATTTCATATTATATATCATGTTTGTTATGACTATAGTAAATATATTTATAGTTTTTTAAAAGCAATTTCATATAGTTTTAGAAATTTATATTTTTATGTTTCGATTCTATGTTCCAATTTTATAGACCATTTGGTGATTCTAAATAGAATTGCAAGTTTCACAAGCAAAGTTGTAATACAAGGAAAAAAAAATAGAAAATAAACATCATTGGCCTCAACATGGTTGTCAGCATCAATGTGTTGATGATCGTTTATCTTTTTGTGATCAAGTTTTATACAACATGGACAACATGCTTCATAACATGGCCACGTCTTCAACAAGTCTCCATATTAACTTTGCCTCAAACATCGGCTTGTAGGGAAATGCTTAATGACACTACCATTCACAACGACAACCATGTTAACTATGGACAAACATGAAGATATCAATATTATCCACTTTTATGAGAAATCTAAGCAGTTAACAACATTTTTTATGAAGTCCAACTTCTTCTAGTCATAGGCTTAAGCTAGGTCTAATTTCAAAATCATCCAATTGTTTTGCCCATTTTTTCTATTAAGTGAGTGCAACAGTTCTTGAAGGATGGTCACATTATCTATAGTTGCTCTATCGGGAATGAAACTATAATACATGGTTCTAAAAATTTAATGCACATATTTATCTAATTATAATTACTAAGTAAGCAACTAAATAAATAGTATAAGAGTGAGGGTAATCGTGTAAATAAGGATAAAAGACAGGGGCAGTTTTGTCTTTTCTTAACGGGACTATATGTAAGCAAGACTAACTTAGGGCTTCTCCTTTTTTACACTTAGACAATTTACAGTTGTATAGAGAGATAGAAGGTGAAAGAACCCTACAAGAAAAGCTAAGGTGACAAAAGGAGAGTCAAGTGGTTAATCGAATGGGTAAGAATCATAATTAGTTAAATAAGGATCTATTCTAACAATCGAAATAAGAAATCTCGAATTGACTTGGTTGTTTATAGGGTTGAATTAAAGAACGGGTGAAACAAGCGGGGAAATCAACCAAATTGAAGCTCCAAGTGTGAATTTGAGCTAAGTGAGTATACTAGAACCTAACTTTAGATTAGATATGGTTAATGTAAGGATAACTTAGATTAAGAAACATAGCAATTAGGATTTAGGAGAAATTAGTAAGGAAAATTAGGTTTCGTAGGTACTTATCGAGAGATACATGACCGTGTTTTGACTGTGTAAACTAGAGAGATACACAACCATCTAACACGATCGTGTTACTCTTGTGTTGATTAACTAAGGCATACCTAGAGATACATAGCCTTCTAATACGATCGTGTTACTCCTATTTTGAACATAATAGCTACATCAAGAGATACATGACCTATCTATATGGTCGTGTTTTGATCGTGTTGAAGCTGAGAAGTACATGGCCTATCTACATAGTCGTGTTTCGACCATGTTAAACCCAAAATCTACCGAGAGATACATGACCTTTTGACACGATCGTGTAATAGCCGTGTTGAGTTACATGACCTCCAATATAGACGTGTTAAGTGAAAAAATATCATTTTATATCTATTTAACTCCAAATTAAACCAATTTTTCCACAATCGAGATAATTAGAAAGACCTTAGATAATCTAATAGATTAAGAGAAATTAGGAGAGTTATATTATTTCTAGATTAGTACTAAAAATGATGTTTTTATGGTTATACAGATATCAACTTAACTTAAATTTAAGACAAGACGTGCTTAAGGTTAGGATTTCAGGTACGTGTTTACCTTGTTTGTTGTATGTGATTGCTAGGTAGTAATTTAATAAATTGTATGTGAAATATTGAAGTGTAGAAGAGTTATATGAATTGCTTGATGTATGTTGCTTGTACTAGGCTTAGCTTAGGGGCCTATAGTGGTAAATTCTTAGGAGGCACCTCGATGATCGGTATGCCGTATTGTCCCTAATGGAGCCATGCATCAAAATGATCTAAGGTAGATTAGGATTAGACAAGGCTCGTAGTGGCAGTTTTCACTAGGACAAATGTTATGTGTACCAGGGTCATGAGTACCCCTATGTGGTATAATTCATTTTGATATCAAGTGGGTGTGGTACTTACATACTGAGCTTAGGTTTATCTCCCTTCCTATATTTTTTTAGCTGCACGTGAGAATGACAAGCAAGTGGAGTATGATGAGAATGGGGACTTGGTGGGGCATTGCATGGATGAGATGGGAAGAGAACATTACTATTATGTGGAGAAATATGAATATTTGTAATTTAAAGTTTTATTAGTTAAATTAAAGTTATGGAGATAATTGTTATTTTTAGATTTGTTATTATTAAATAAAGAGACTTGGAATAACTCATATGAGAGCCCTTTATTTCATTGAAGTTATAGTAGTATGATAGATAATGTAAATGATCAAGTTTTGAAGTATTATGGAGTTTTAGAGCCTTAGCGTGTCGCTTTATAGTAATAACACGTGGCAGGCTATGATGCTCTAGGTTTTAGGACATTACAACTTAAGTGGTATCGGAACTTAGGTTGATGATCCCTAAAAGCTTAGGTTTTGATAAAAAATATATATATGTATATGGTATTAGAGCCTAGGTTTTGATGATCTTTAGAATTTAGGATATGATCAAATAGAGATTAAGCTGATGACTCCTATAATTAAGTAATGATAAAAAGGTGTAGGATTCAATCAGTAAAAGGTAAGTTGGAAGCATTAGAAGACTAAGTATTTGATCTATAAAACCATAAGAAATGAAGAGCGTGGGTAAATTAAAAAGGATAACTGTTATGTTATGTTACGCTAAATATTTTATTAAATTGTAGTTTACTATATATTCCTATTTAATTATATATAGGTATATATATATGTGTGTGTGTTTGACTTTGAGTATACATAGATGTATACTATCACTAACTCCCTTTAAAAATTCTAACTCTAGGATCATTTTGCTGTCTCAATTTACACATAATGCTTTTAAGAAGAAATATCATGCGGGGTTCATCTAGTGTTGGATAGGGTGAAGATGCCTTAGAGGATAGGAACCCTCAAAGACCACCTCAACAGGAAACCCCATAGCAGAATAATGTCATAGCTACCCAATTGTTAGAGACTGTAAATGCTCTAGTGGGAATGCTAGTACAACAACGACAATAGCATGCTGTGAGACTTGTCAAGCCTATAGATGAACTTTATGGGCTAGACAAATTTGTAAGATTGGTGATACACTCAGAACATATATATAAAATGGGAGCGTAAATTGCAGCAAGTGCACTGGTCGTATCAAGTAATAAAGTGGTGAAAAGTAAGGTTGTCGATCCCTCGAGGAACCAATAGAGTACTAGATCTATGGCAATTCTTATCAATATCTAGGTGATTAAAAAGGGGTTTTGAAATGTCTAATCTAAAAATTTAACTTAAAGCAACAAGAAAAATTTTATGACGAATCTATCAATTATGAACAAGGGAAATTAGAATTCACCCTAGATTTGTTAATCAAATTGCTACCAAGTTATGTCAACTAGTGGTTATAAGGTTATTCAAGTGAGTTTAGAAAATCCTTTTTAGGGATGTTGACCTTAAATCAATTAGTCGGCTTCCGCGTCTCCAATTAACCAAGGAATCAAAATTATGTTCATACACCTCCCGATGCTACAAACAACTAATGCCCTAAATCAATTAACCCTAATCCCTTAGTGATTAATTAACAAGAAACATTGCATTGCGCCCTCCATAAACTCTAATTAAACCAATTATCGCAACTCCCGTATTGATAATCAATCTAATTAAGAATTCCTAACAAATCCTAATCAATTCCCGTATCAAAAGGATTTCTAACAATTATAATCAAAGACTGATTATAATTGAAATCAAAGGAATTGCAATCATGAACAATCCTAATAATTCCTAATTACATAACATGGCTACAATTATCCTTTTAACATTCTAGAGTTTCATCCAATTTCCCACAAGGATGATTTAGAACATTATAGTATGAGTTGCATAAAAACAATTGAAATAAAGAGGTGCAATGGAATTCATATTAAACAACAAGAATAAACTAATAAATGGCATAAAAGAAAATAAAGTAAATGAAACAATGGTTATAATCTTCAAGAGCTTCAATCTTCAAAAATGACTCCTTGAATTCTTCAATTGAAAGCAAACTTCAACAAAATGACATTCTTTCTTCAAACTAAACTTTGGAAAAATCTAAAGTACCTAAGGAAATTCTAATGATTCAAAGGAAAGACAAATGATGCTAAAACAAAGAAGAAGAACAAAAGGATTCTAAACAAAAGAAAGGATGCTTAACAAAAGAAAGGATGCTTAACAAAAGAAAGGATGCCTCCAAGGTTCACACAAGGGGTCTATTTATAGATCCAAAGAGGAGGGGGATAAGGTTGATCTGATGAGGATTTGAGTCAGCAAATTAATTAGGATACGATTTTGGAGAGATTCTCGCAATGGATATCCGGGGAGTAATGAAGGTCGGCTCAAGGCCGGCGACCTTGAATGTAGGCCGGCGGCTTTTCTTCTTTTTGAGGCCGGTTTAAAGGCCGGCTCAAGGCCGGCCCAAGGACGGCGGCCTTCAGTGCAATCCTTCGCTCACTTCTTCAATTTTGTGAAAAACTCCTCCAATTAACTTGTAATTTACTTTTGGGTCCTCAAAACCTGTATTTTCACAATAAATACCATTAAGTATAATTTCTTTATATTTTCTTATAATATTAAAATAAATTTAATATAAGTCCAAAAGAAAATATAAGTATAATGTGATCTTATCAACATCCCCACACTTGAACTTTTGCTTGTCCTCAAGCAAAATAATTGATTTAAACAAGAGAAATCCATCATTGAACTTCTGGTGCCCATTGTTCTGACCATACTGAAATTTGTAACTAGTATATCTAGTTGAAATTTAGTAGTTAATCTAAATACAACAGATTTTTAATCCCAGTGTTTAACAATAGAAAACAATACTTAGTCCATAAGGAAAAACATTCATTTAAACTTCATTGGTTATTAGCAAGTATCATCTCCCTCAATTTTACTTCTCTAAACAAGATAACAAGGAGTGAAAGCATATGGTATCCATTTTTTCCTAGAATTTCTCCCCTTTTTTTTTTATGTTTTATTTGCCTTGATTGGCAGCGGAGTGAGACTTCACTCTTCTGAGGGACCAAAGCTCGCCCATGTCAACCTGACTTTCATTAAGGTACTAAATTTTTGCCTTTCCGCCCTTCTCGTTATTGTGAGTTCATTGAGTCGGCACATCCTAGGCTCATCGCCTAAGTGACCAGGTTTTAAAGGGACCCCTACGAACTCTTCCTCACACTAACATTTAAGATTGGATACTCTTAACTCACTTTCCTGAGTTATTGGAGTAAAGGCTCTTTTTTTTTTTTTTTTAAGGGATCACTAAGTAAAATATTTCTTTTACCTCTTTCACTAGGTGTTAAGGTATTCTCAAAGAAATTTCAATAGAGATTTATCCCAACCAATTTTTCCTTGAAGTAAACTTGCTTGTTTTTTCAACTTAAGGACTCAATCTCAAGTTCAAAGGCTAAACATAGGGTAAACCCTGTTCTCTAGAGATTTTACTCTTAAATTTTAACTATGTAAACTAGTCACAACAATTGGCGAGTAGGGCACCAATCTAATTCAATTTCAGGATTTCATTGAAAACACTTAAGGACATAAATAAAGCATGGGATTTGTAAGCTCATGATGTGTGCAATCATTATACTTCTACATTTATAATCCCTTCCCCACACTTAAATTGGACAATGTCCTCATTGTTCCTAATATATCACAAAATTAAGGAAACGAATGTCAATGCAGAAATTGAAATACCGGTACTTCGCTGGTATAAAATTGTTCATCAGGAAGAAAATTCCTCCTAAAATGTCTGTCATCCTTGGAGTGTCTTGAATGCACCGGCAGCTCTTATCCAGCCTTGAATTAGTTTTTTTTTTTTTTAACGAAACTATTATAGATACTTATTAAGCATAGGCTGCCTCCCATGAAGCGCTTAGTTTATAGTCGCTAGCCCGACTTTTCCAATTCAAGTTCTCAAATTTCCTAAATCCACAGTTGTGGCGTTTCTATCAACATGTTCTCCTTCATAGTAATGTTTGAGAAGATAATCGTTTACTTTAAAAGTACGGTTGTCTTCTGCCTTCAACTCAACTGCACCATAAGGAAACACATTAACAATTTCAAATGGTCCAGACCATCGTGATTTCAACTTACCTGGGAATAGCTTCAATCGAGAGTTGTACAATAAGACTCTTTGACCAGGCAAGAACTCCCGCTGTAAGATGTTCTTATCATGCCATCGCTTTGCTCTTTCCTTGTAAATTCTCGCATTTTCATATGCTTCCTCTCTCATCTCGGCCATTTGATTCAATTGGAGCAACCTCTTTTCACCTGCAGCTTGCAACTCAAAGTTAAGGTATTTTATGGCCCAGTATGCCTTGTGCTCAAGCTCCACGAGTAGGTGACATGATTTACCATAAACAATCTTGTAGGGGGACATTCCAATAGGTGTTTTAAAAGCTGTTCTATAAGCCCACAATGCATCATCAAGTTTTAAACACCAATCCTTTCGGGATGCATTGACAGTTTTCTCTAAGATTCGCTTAATTTCCCTATTGGATACCTCAACCTGTCCACATGTTTGTGGATGATAAGGGGTGGCAATTTTGTGGGTAACTCCATATTTTAATAATAATTTCTCAAATTGCCTGTTACAAAAATGTGTTCCCCCATCACTTATTATAGCTCTTGGTACCCCAAATCTTGAAAATATATTCTTTTTCAAAAATTTAATGACAACCCTACTGTCATTAGTTTGTAGTGCAACTGCCTCTACCCATTTCGAAACATAATCAACAGCTAAAAGAATATATTTGTTTGAAAAGGATGAGGGAAAAGGACCCATAAAGTCGATTCCCCAAACGTCAAAAAGTTCAATTACAAGTATATTATTTTGTGGTAATTTATGTCTTCTTGAAATATTGCCAGTCCTTTGGCATTGAGCACAAGTCATAATGAAGTTCCTGCAATCATGAAACAAACTGGGCCAATAAAATCCGCAAGATAAAATTTTTGCTGCTGTTCTTTCTACCCCAAAGTGACCTCCTGTTTCTTTGGAGTGACAGTGCTGTATTATGCTAAGCTGTTCAATTTTAGGCACACATCGTCTAATTACTTGGTCAGCACAGGATTTAAACAAATACGGCTCATCCCAAAAATAATACTTCACATCATGCAAAAATTTCTTTTTCTGTTGGAATGACAAACCACATGGTATGATTTTTCTAACCAAGTAATTAACTATGTCGGCATACCAAGGTAATTCATGGATGTCTATTGCATGCAAATGTTCATCAGGGAATTTTTCATTGATGGGTGGTTCTAAACAATCATATTCCAAACGTGATAAATGATCAGCAACCACATTTTCACTTCCCTTTTTATCCTTAATTTCTAAGTCAAATTCTTGCAGCAATAGAATCCAACGAATTAACCTGGGTTTAGCATCAGCTTTAGCAAATAAATACTTAAGAGCAGCATGATCTGTGTATACTATTACTTTAGAACCTATCAAGTAAGACCTAAACTTGTCACATGCAAATATCACTGCTAATAGCTCTTTTTCTGTTGTGGCATAGTTTTTTTGGGCCTCGTTCAAGGTTCTACTTGCATAGTATATAGCATGAAAGATCTTACCTTTTCTTTGTCCTAGTACTGCCCCCACGGCATAGTCACTAGCATCACACATCAGCTCAAATGGAATCTCCCAATTTGGTGCAACAATCACTGGTGCAGAGCTGAGCTTCTCCTTCAATATATTGAATGCCTGCAAACAATTTTCATCAAACACAAAAGTAGAATCTTTTTCAAGTAAATTACACAGAGGTCTAGAGATTTTAGAGAAGTCCCTGATAAATCTCCTGTAGAAGCCAGCATGTCCTAAGAAGCTCCTGACTCCTTTTACTGAAGTAGGTGGTGGCAACTTCTCTATTACTTCCACTTTTGCCTTGTCAACTTCAATCCCTTTTTCTGACACCTTGTGACCTAACACTATTCCCTCTCGTACCATAAAATGGCATTTCTCCCAATTCAGAAGTAGGTTAGTTTCCTTACATCTTTTGAGCACACAGCCTAAATTTTTCAAACATGATTCAAATGACTTCCCAAAAACGAAGAAGTCATCCATAAATATTTCAATAAAATTCTCTAACATGTCAGAAAATATAGACATCATACACCTCTGAAAAGTAGCAGGTGCATTACAGAGACCAAAGGGCATTCTCCTAAATGCAAAATTACCATAGGGACAAGTAAATGTGGTTTTCTCCTGATCCTCGGACGCTATATGAATTTGATTATACCCAGAATAACCATCAAGGAAACAGTAATAATCATGCCCTGCGAGTTTTTCTAACATCTGATCAATGAAAGGTAAGGGAAAGTGGTCTTTACGGGTGGCATCATTCAATTTTCTATAATCTATGCAAACTCGCCACCCTGTCACAGTACGGGTTGGGATCAATTCATTGGCATCATTCTTTACCACAGTCATGCCACCTTTCTTTGGTAAAACCTGTATAGGACTAACCCATTTACTATCAGAAATTGGAAAAATAATGCCTGCATCTAACAATTTAAGTACTTCCTTTTTTACAACTTCCTTAAGAGTTGGGTTAAGTCTTCTTTGTGGTTGTACTGTAGGTTTACACTCAGCTTCAAGAAATATCCTATGAGTACAAATTAAAGGGCTAATTCCCTTAATATCCGCAATGGTCCACCCGATAGCTTCCTTATGTTCTCTAAGAACATCCAAAAGTTGTCGCTCTTGATCACCTGTTAAAGAAGAAGAAATGATAATTGGCAAAGTATCATTTGTTCCAAGATAAGCATACTTTAAATGACCAGGCAAAGGTTTAAGTTCAAGCACCGGGGGTTGTGTCAATGATGGCATCGGTTTCTTCTCAGTGGTCCCCAGCTCCTCATAGTGTCGAGTCTTGAATTCATACACTTGTTCAACACGTTCTTCTTGGGGTTCATCCTCATCATCACTCCAATCATCTAAATCCCTGAGAACTGACTCCATCGTGTCCACACCTGCATTCTCTTCCATGAACTCAGAGGAAAGCTCATCAACACTATCAATAGTGTAACAGGATTTACAGTCATCAAATTTTTTTGTAGCCTCATACACATTGAACGTGACTTGTTCATCCATAACTCTTAAAGTAAGCTTACCTTGTTCCACATCAATTAAGGCTTTACCTGTTGCAAGGAATGGTCTGCCAAGGATCATGGGTACCTCTTTATCCTCCTCCATCTCCAAGACTATAAAGTCAACTGGAAAGATGAATTTATCTACTTTCACTAGGACATTTTCCACAATCCCTCTTGGGTATTTGATGCTCCTATCAGCAAGTTGCAAGGTAACATGAGTTCCCTTACACTCTCCAAGTCCCAATTTCCTAAAAATAGATAGAGGCATTAAATTTATACTTGCACCAGAGTCAATAAGAACTTTATCAAAATGAAAATTGCCTATGGTGCAAGGAACAGTAAAACTCCCCTGATCTCTTTGTTTTCTTGGCAAACTAGGTACATCATTCTGTAAGATCATTGAACATTCCCCTGTAAGCATCACCGGTTCATTCCCTTCAATCTTCCTCTTCTTTGTGAGTAAATCCTTCATGAACCTAGCATATGATGGCATCTGCTGAAGTGCTTCTGCAAAAGGAATGTTAATTTGCAATTTTTTAAAGACTTCTAAAAATTTAGCAAATTGTGAATCCAATTGTTGTTGCTTCAGCCTTCCTGGGAAAGGAATAGGAGGAACATATGCTTTCACTTTTGGAGAATTTTTCTTTGATTCCTCTTCCTTTTGTTTCCCTTTATCTTTTTCCAGGTTAACCTCCTCTTCCTCAAGTTTCTTATCAACCAATTCCTTACCACTTCTTAACATAATAGCATTTACACCTTTAGGATTTTGCTCAGTATTGCTAGGTAAAGATCCAGATGGTCTATTACTCAACTGTTGAGACATTTGACTAAGCTGATTTTCAAGATTCCTAATGGTGGCTTGTTGATTTTGCAACATTGTGTCAGTCTTTTGCATATAACTTATCATGAGTTCTTCCATTTTAGACTGACTTTGCTGAGAAGAGGTATTATGATTAGGATATTGTTGATGGGGAGTATTATGATTAGGACCTTGCTTTTGAAATCCAGGGGGTTTAAGTGCATTGTTATCATTTCTCCATGAGAAATTTGGATGGTTACGCCACCCTGGATTGTAGGTGTTTGAATAAGGTCCTTGATTACCTCTTTGGAAATTGTTGACAAAATTTACTTGCTCTCCATGGGATGAGGAGGAAAAGTTTCCAGATGGGCACTCAAGAGTTGAGTGTGGTCCTGAGCATAACTCACAACAAGAAATTTGATTAACATTGAAAGAAGGTGTAGAGGTGAGTTTACTTACCTGGGCGGTAAGAGCAGAAATCTGAGCTGTTAAGGTGTCCATATCATTGACAGATGCCACTCTAGACTTACCTCTTTCATGTTGCCAATTATGTGCACTAGAGGCCATTTCATCTATCAAAGCACTAGCCTCATCATATGTCTTACTCATTAATGCACCACCAGAAGCAGCATCTACTAGAGATCTCAATGTGTCATCTAAACTGAGATAGAATATCTCAATAAGGAGATTATCTGGTAATCCATGATGGGGGCATTTTCTAATTGCCTCCTTGAATCTTTCCCATGCTTCATAAAGTGATTCACCACTAAACTTACTGAAGTTTGTGATGTCATTTCTTAACCTAGCAGTTCTAGATGGTGGAAAAAAATCTCCTTAAAAATTTAGATGAGAGATCTACCCAAGTGGTTACAGAGTCTTGTGGCAATGAATTGTACCAAGCCCTAGCTTTTTCTCTAAGTGAAAATGGAAAAAGTTGTAGCCTAATTACATCATCAGATACATTATTCATTTTCACTGTATTACAATATTGAAGAAATACTGCAATATGCTCATCAGGACTTTCATTTGGATATCCTCCAAATTGATTTGATTGAACCATTTGAACGAGTGCTGGTTTTAACTCGAAATTATTAGCCTGAATTGTTGGTCTTCTAATTGCAGGACCTGAAACAACAGGTACCGTGTATTCTCGAAGTGCTCTACCAACACCCTGAATCTGATTGTTGTTCTCATCTGCCATGTTCTCTTCTTCCTTTCTTCTCTGCTCTCTTCTAAGTTGTCGCAAGGTGCGTTCTATCTCAAGATTAATTGGTAGAAGTTCAGCACTTCTACTCTTGCGCATAAAAAGACCCTTAAAGAGAATGGAAAACGATCACACAATGATAAGAAAAATTAAATAACAAAATAATTGTGCCTAAATTACCAACAGAATTACAAAATCTAATATCTATTAGTTCCCCGGCAACGGCGCCAAAAACTTGATACACTCAGAACATATATATAAAATGGGAGCGTAAATTGCAGCAAGTGCACTGGTCGTATCAAGTAATAAAGTGGTGAAAAGTAAGGTTGTCGATCCCTCGAGGAACCAATAGAGTACTAGATCTATGGCAATTCTTATCAATATCTAGGTGATTAAAAAGGGGTTTTGAAATGTCTAATCTAAAAATTTAACTTAAAGCAACAAGAAAAATTTTATGACGAATCTATCAATTATGAACAAGGGAAATTAGAATTCACCCTAGATTTGTTAATCAAATTGCTACCAAGTTATGTCAACTAGTGGTTATAAGGTTATTCAAGTGAGTTTAGAAAATCCTTTTTAGGGATGTTGACCTTAAATCAATTAGTCGGCTTCCGCATCTCCAATTAACCAAGGAATCAAAATTATGTTCATACACCTCCCGATGCTACAAACAACTAATGCCCTAAATCAATTAACCCTAATCCCTTAGTGATTAATTAACAAGAAACATTGCATTGCGCCCTCCATAAACTCTAATTAAACCAATTATCGCAACTCCCGTATTGATAATCAATCTAATTAAGAATTCCTAACAAATCCTAATCAATTCCCGTATCAAAAGGATTTCTAACAATTATAATCAAAGACTGATTATAATTGAAATCAAAGGAATTGCAATCATGAACAATCCTAATAATTCCTAATTACATAACATGGCTACAATTATCCTTTTAACATTCTAGAGTTTCATCCAATTTCCCACAAGGATGATTTAGAACATTATAGTATGAGTTGCATAAAAACAATTGAAATAAAGAGGTGCAATGGAATTCATATTAAACAACAAGAATAAACTAATAAATGGCATAAAAGAAAATAAAGTAAATGAAACAATGGTTATAATCTTCAAGAGCTTCAATCTTCAAAAATGACTCCTTGAATTCTTCAATTGAAAGCAAACTTCAACAAAATGACATTCTTTCTTCAAACTAAACTTTGGAAAAATCTAAAGTACCTAAGGAAATTCTAATGATTCAAAGGAAAGACAAATGATGCTAAAACAAAGAAGAAGAACAAAAGGATTCTAAACAAAAGAAAGGATGCTTAACAAAAGAAATGATGCTTAACAAAAGAAAGGATGCCTCCAAGGTTCACACAAGGGGTCTATTTATAGATCCAAAGAGGAGGGGGATAAAGTTGATTTGATGAGGATTTGAGTCAGCAAATTAATTAGGATACGATTTTGGAGAGATTCTCGCAATGGATATCCGGGGAGTAATGAAGGCCGGCTCAAGGCCGGCGGCCTTGAATGTAAGCCGGCGGCTTTTCTTCTTTTTGAGGCCGGTTTAAAGGCCGGCCCAAGGACGGCGGCCTTCAGTGCAATCCTTCGCTCACTTCTTCAATTTTGTGAAAAACTCCTCCAATTAACTTGTAATTTACTTTTTGGTCCTCAAAACCTGTATTTTCACAATAAATACCATTAAGTATCATTTCTTTATATTTTCTTATAATATTAAAATAAATTTAATATAAGTCCAAAAGAAAATATAAGTATAATGTGATCTTATCAATTGGCTAACAAATTCCACTTAAAGGTTGATGATCTAATAGAGATTGAATATTGGATCACCAAGACTAAAAGGACCTTTGAAGCTTTCATGGTCCTAGAAGACAGGAAAGTGAGATATGTTGCTTACATGCTGAAGGGAGTAGCTGTAGATTGGTGGACTGGTATGTCCAGATTGGTAGGAGCTCTTAACCAATGGCAGAGATTTAAGGAACTCTTATATGAAAAGTATTTCCCCAACAGCATTATGGGAATCAACCCTATGGTTCCAATAGTGGGGAAACCTAATTGGATGCATGAGCCTAGAAATCCACATATTGCCATATTTATCTAATAATGCTTATCTTTGCACTTTAGCAAGTACATTTATCGGTTTTTACATGATGGCAAATAAAAGGCACTAAGGATCAAATTAGGGACATTTTTGGACTTACTTCCAACGGCTTACAATGTGTTCAATTGAAGTAAAGAACCGGCCACTTGAAGACTATTTGTACTTGTAATTTATTGTTTTAAGAATCGACCACTTAAGTGGTTTATTTATAATTTGTTGTGTTATTTTTACCCTAATTGGAGCAAGTATAAATACTTGCTAAGTAGGGTTTTGAGGGAGCTTTTTGGACATCATTTTTTAGACTTTGTTACTGTGAGAGACATCCTCTTACATGCATCTACTCTTATCAATTCTTTGTGAAATTGTGGTGAGTTGGCTTAAGGAGTATTGTGAGTTATATCAATATTTCTTGAGTTGCTTCCAATTATTACTAGTGTATCATATCTAGTTTGTAATTGGTTATTTCATTGGTTCTTTTTCACGCCCAATTAGGGTTCATAAGAATTAGGGGTTCACGCTAATTATGGACTTAATCAATTGATTCTTCAATTGATTTTATGTAATTGCAATACATCAATTGAGGCACATCATAAACTCATCACGCTATTTGGGAATTTTATTTACAGCTTTTTCACGCCATTTAATTGGATTTGAATCAATTGTATGTATGTTCTTGTTGATTGGTATTGAGATCACTTAGGCACATCATCCCTTTTGGTATCAAAGTACATTATCATATTTTGGTATCAGAGCACATCATATTTTGGTATCAGAGCAAAGGTTTTGGAGAAGGGGATTTACGTGAATTACAATTGGGAAATTAAGGTTCTTGAATTTTCATTTCTTAATTGGAATTGTTGAAGTGGAATTGAAGTAGTTACTTGTGATTGTGTTGTGTTACACCTTGATGTTGCGGAAGTGGAAGTGGAAATTTTAACATTAATCTTTGTGATCTTCATCTTACCGTGAGAAGAAGGGGAAGAAGAGAAGTGCATTTTCTTGTATGTTGTTTTCAGAATTAAGGAGTGCAATTTACATTTTCAGATTTGCTTCTTGCGCAGAGGATTTGGAAACTATTTGAATTAAAAAACAAATCATTAAGTTGAAGAGTTATTGTGTATTTTTTATTTTAATACAATTTGAATATTTTGAATTGTTTCTTACCATTTGTGGAGAAGTTTCATAAAGTGTTGCAATTGTGGTGTTATTGCCGTGATTAGAAGTGGGGTAAAGTGTGTGTGTGCTGCACCGTAAGTGAAGAGTGTGTGTATGGCGTAGTGAAGGGTTGCAACGTGGTGTATTATGTGTGTTGTAGTGGGAAGGTTACTGCAATGTGGTTATATGTGTGTGTATGTGCCGTGGTGAAGAGTTTATGTAGTGGTTAAGTTTTGAATTTCAAAAGCAAACATTAAAGTGTGAAAGTTATTTTATATTGATACTTTAAACACATTTTGGTTAGTTGCAATCATTAACTTACCATTTAGAGAAGTGTTTATTATTGCTTCTACTTATTGTTGACGTGATTGCAAGTGTGCCGTAGGTGTGCGAAGCTTAAGTGGAGTATTTTATGTTTTGTAGTGATTGTTGTGTGGCGTGGAAGTGTGGTTGTTGTGAGGGCGTTGAATGTAAGGTGTACTACATTGCTTCGAATTGTCTTTATAATTCAACAAATCAAGTCAACAACCATGTCGAATGATAGTGTGAATGGGGGAATTGGCAATGAGGCTAATAGCTAAGTTGGTGGCGGTCAGGGTCATCGAATTGTAGGTGGAAGAACTTTAGAGGAGTAGCTTCAAGACCTTACCACCATTATTGCTACATTAGCAACAAGGATAGATTGGATGACAATGCCTTAACCACCAATGGCAAATCTTCAAGCACTACCACCCAGGGTAGCTCCTCAAAACGTTTAAAGGGAGGGAGTGGTTGGAGATAATCTGGGAAGAAGAGTAAAAGGAGATTATCATGCTCTTCGGAAGGAAAGAGATGATAATTTTGGGGTTAACCCATACCCAAATAGGTATTTTAGACCACCTCGGGGATTGGAGTATCTAAAATTGCAAATGTCTTCATTTGACGGCAGGGGTTCAGCAGATGATTACTTTTGGGAAGATAAAGTTGAGGGTCTTTTCGAGTGTTATGAAGTTGATGATAACACCAGGGTTTGTCTTGCAGTTGTGGAATTCATAGGTTATGCCGCCTTGTGGTGGAAAAATCTGGCAATCAACAGACGAAGGGATGGGGAGGTTGAAATACATACCTAGAGGGACATGAAACGAGTTTTGAGGAAAAGGTTCATACCTGAACATTACAGGTAGAAACTGTTTATGCATCTCCAAACACTGAGGCAAAGAGACAAAACAACAGATGACTACGTACAAGAGTTTGAGACGTTGATAATCAAATGTGGATCAATTGAGCCTCCTGAGCAAACCCTAGCATGATTTGTGTCTAGGTTGAAATATGAGATTTTCTGTGTTGTTGAGCTACAAAGGTATAGTATACTTGATGAGGTTATACAGTTGGCCTTGAAAGTAGAGAGGCAGAGGCGATCCAACCCTTTTCGAGCCACTAGTAATAGGTATGGTACTGTTACTAAACCTATTGGAGTAGATGGTCAGATGGGTGGACAAAAGGGAGTAGGAGGACATGCTAAGGTTGTAGACAAAATTATCTTTAGCATTGATAAGGAGAAAAATGTTTCTAGGAAAGGTAAAGAAATAGTTGGATCTGATTTTAGATAGGTAGCACTAGGATTAACTAGTGGGAAGATGTGCCAGATTAAATGTTTAAAATGCATGGGTTTTAGACATATGACTGCACAGTGTCCCAATAAAAAGGTGATGACTGTTATGGAGGGCAATGAAGAAGATGATGAGGAAGAAGTTGTTGAACTGATAGATGTATACCTAGCTTTGCAAGTATATTATGATGCTTAGAACGTTGAGACACATGAGGACAAAAAGGGTGAAAATTACTTACATATTAATGTGTTACACAGGGTTATGACCATATCTTCAGATGCCAGGGATATGTAGAGGGAGAACTTGTTTCACACACTTTGTCGAATTCGAGGTAACTTATATGTTCTTTTCATTAATGGTGGTAGTTGCACTAATGTCATATTTGTTGCATTAGTAAATAATTTATAACTAGCCACTAGCCCACATCCACACCCTTATAAATTGCATTGGTTGGATGATCGAGGTAGCTTGCATGTTACATAGAGGCCAAATGTGCCATTCAGTATAGGAGATAGATACAGTGATGAGATTATCTGTGATGTGCTTCCTATGTGCACCTTTCATATATTGCCGGGTAGACCGTGGTTATTTAACATGAATGTGCTACATGACGAGTTCATAAACACTTACATGTTTCAGAAGGATGGTACACGAATTGTCTTGAATGCTATGTCTCCGTTTGAGGTTCGCTCTTTCTAGGAACAGATTAGAAACATTACTGGCTCTTCCAGACCTTTAGCCAACAAGCAAACACAAACACCAGGTGTTAATCTAAGAGAAGACCCCTTAGATTTGAGGGTAAATCTTTCAAAGGCTCGAGGAGATGATGGGAATCAACCCTATAGTTTCAATGGTGGGCAAACCTAATTGGATGCATGAGCCTAAAAATCCACATATTGCCATATTTATCTAATAATGCTTATCTTTGCACTTTAGCAGGTATATTTATTGATTTTTACAGGATGGCAAATAACATGCACTAAGGATTAAATTAGGGACATTCTTAGACTTACTTCCAACGGTCTACAATGTGTTCAATTGAAGTAAAGAACTGGCCACTTGAAGACTATTTGTACTTGTAATTTGTTGTTTTAAGAACCAGCCACTTAAGTGGCTTATTTGTAATTTGTTGTGTTATTTTTATCCTAATTGGAGCAAGTATGAATACTTGCTAAGTAGAGTTTTGAGGGAGCTTTTTGGACATCATTTTTCAGACTTTGTTACCGTGAGAGACATCCTCTTACATGCATATACTCTTATCAATTTCTTTGTGAAATTGTGGCGAGTTGGCTTAAGGAGTATTGTGAGTTATATTAATATTTCTTGAGTTGCTTCCAATTATTACTAGTGTATCATATTTAGTTTGTAATTGGTTGTTTCATTGGTTCTTTTCACGCCCAATTAGGGTTCATAAGAATTAGGGGTTCACGCCAATTATGGACTTAATCAATTGATTCTTCAATTGATTTTATGTAATTGCAATACGTCAATTGAGGCACATCATAAACTCATCATGCCATTTGGGAATTTTATTTACAGCTTGTTCATGCCATTTAATTGGATTTGAATCAATTGTATGTATGTTCTTGTTGATTGGTATTGAGATCACTTAGGCACATAATCTTTTTTGGTATCGGAGTACATCATAGCATCAGAGACAAAATGGAGGTGGATTATTATAATTGCCAGCATGGCAGTAGATTTGTGGAGGCATATGAAATGGAGCTGAACTGCGAAAGCAAATTCTTGCTAGAGGTGATGAGAGGAGACGATGCCTCCCAAGCTAGAAGATTCTTAAGGGGACTAGAGCCTACCCTGTAACATGAAGTTTGGGCTTTTCAGTTGACTACTTATGCAGAAGTAATTGACAAAGCAAAATACTTGGAGTAGAGTAAAAAGAGAACAGAGGAACAACTATTCCGCAGATCATGATCAGTTTTGGGGGAAAAAGCCTGTTTCTAGCATACCTTATGCAGACGAAGGAAAGAGGTTGACTGTATATTAAGCTGGACCTATGGCTTATGCGCTTAGACCTCTTCAAACTAGGTTTGCACCTTGAGCATTACCTCCACTACCATAGGTAGGACCGGGTATGAGGTGTCCTGGATATTTGGGACCTCATGATTTGCAACAGTGTAATTGGCTAGAAGGGGCATGCTTCCCCTATGGCAAAACTGGACACACTAGCAAGAGCTGTACCAAAAGGACCCTCCCTCAAACCTTCTACCATGCCTATAAGTAGAGAGGGCACAGATCATTTGAGTGTGGTACTCATCGCACTCAAGCAGATACACCCCCACAAGTACAATAGCCTATAAGACTTGCACCTAGAGGACCACTAGGCAGGAACTAGAACATTGGACCAAGATAGAGGGCACCTGGTAGGGTGTTTACATTACAACAGCAGCTGCAGTAGGATGCCCATGATTAAGATACCATAGTAGGTACACTACTCATAAACTCAAATACTACCTATGTATTATTTGACACGGATGCAACACATTCTTGTATATCACCTATGTTTATAAATGTATATGGATTAAAACCTATTATATTGGGTGATGCTATGTTTATAAATACTCCTTTTAAAGTAAGAAGGAAATTAGATCAAATATGTAAAGATGCGTAGATTGTAATATATGGCAAGAAAATGTTAGTTGAATTGTTTGTATTAGAGATGATAGAATTCGATTTAATTATAGGAGTGAACTGGCTGTCTAAGTACTATGCCACAATAGATTGTCACAATCTAGTGGTTAGGTTTGATTTTCTAATGAGGTTGAGGTATTATTAAACAGGTATATAGCGAAATGATTAGCTTGTCACTTTATAGTAGTGACACATGGCGAGCTATGATGCTCTAGGTTTTGGAGCGTTATAGAAACTGTCTTAAGTTGGACTAATTATTTCCTCCAACAACTGTTTTATCCTATTTACTATGATCTTAGTGATAACGTTATGCAAGGTAGTACAGAGACTTATTGGTCTAACATCTTTTAGATAGTTTACCCCTTTTACTTTTGGTATTATGACGAGTAGAGTCTCATTTAACTTCGACCTCATTTCTCCTTTCTTAGAAACTTCCTTAACCACCTTCACTATAGTATCTCCGACAATATACCAGCAATGAGAGAAAAATTTTGCATGGATACCATTAATGCTTGCCATTTTATGTGGTCTGATACTATTTAAGGGCATTTGTATTTCCTCTAATGTTTAGGCATGCTTCTAAGGTTACCTTTCTACTCCTCGTTTATTTGTATACCCATTGGTTCCTTTAGCACATTTATACCTCTTCATTAATACATTTTTATAGGAGAAAAAGTATATTTTTACTTCTCAATGTTTACCTATTTTTTATTTAAGTTATCAACTTTTTTTTTCTTTTATTTAAGTCATCAAAATTTTTAAAACCTTATAAAAAAAAGGACTTGTATCATATCTATGAAGTTTTACATCCATTCGTGATATATATCAACTTCAATTTGGTTTATATTAATTAAATTAATAAAATGATAATATTAAATATATTTATTTATATGATATAATAAAAATAATATTAAATATTATTAATAAAGAGAAAATTATATCATTTTATTATCATATAAATGAAGAGGTATATAAAGTGTATTTTTACTTCTCGATGTTTACCTATTTTTCTATTTAAATCATCAACTTTTTTTTCCTTTTATTTAAGTCATTAAATTTTTAAAACTTTATTAAAAAAAAGGACTTGTATCATATCTATGAAGTTTTACATCTATCTGTGATACATATTAACATCAATTTGGTTTTTATTAATTAAATTAATAAAATGATAATATTAAATATATTTCTTATAATGAAGAGAAAATTTAACATATATAATAAAAGTATTATTTTATTAATGTTTTGAAAATATTAAGGATTAAAATAGAAGGAAAAAAAAGTTTGAAGATCAAAATAAAAAAAGTAGGTAACTATTAAAGACTAAAAGTATATTTCTTTCTATTTTTATAATACATTTTGTCACATGCATCTTGTCATTACTACTATCTTTTGGTCAATAACATATTCTTTTCGAACTATATATTTAAGAAACACGTCATTTTTGTAAATAGTGACAAGAGTTGCAATTCTTTCATGGCTTAACATAAAAAACATAATTCTAGGTTTCGTTAAAGAGCGGCTCTTATAAATAACATAACATAACATTTCATAAAAATGTAAAATGATTATCAATAATCATATAAAATTAATAGTTATATTAAATGATAGTAACTATACCATATCTAATATTATATAATTGCGAAGCATTTTTGTCTTCATATCGTTTTAATATATATATATATATATTTTGCTTTTGCCAATTACCATTTTTTTTTAGTAGTATTGTTGGACTTGACTAGAGAATTGACTTAGATATATAAGAGGGTCAAGGGCCAAGGGGTTGAATTGGGGATTGTAACCCTTTGTTTCTTTTAATAAATCATATAATTTCATATATAAATGTATAGATAACATGGACAACTAAATAAATATTGGATATATTATTCATATTGGTTTATGAACATACAATATTAGTATGTTAATGTGATATAATCCTTTTATATATATATATGTATAGAAAAAAGGTTAAAATCTAAAATCTACACATATCGTGGGCATTTAATTAGTTTAGAACTTTTTTTTCTTTTTTTTTTCCAACCAAAGAAAGGATGAATATTATTACACATCAATCAATTTAAAACAATTTATAAACATATACTATTAATATATTAATTGCAATAATATAAATTTATCAAATTGAAATATGCATCATTTTCATTTTTTTCTATCTTTTTTGCATCGTTTTAAAACCTTGCATCTAGTAAAATGAGATACTAAGAGAATAAAAGTGTATATATATATATATATATATATATATATACCTTTTTTTTTTATAAAATTAAACATCGTATAAACTTAAACTCATGCCTTTATTAAATTTCTTTTATAAATAAATAAAGTATATTTTAAAACATTTTTTTTCCTAAGTATATAAATTTTTAGTTCTCAGTTTTTACTCTCTAATTACTATCTTTACTATAAATATGATTAGAGATAAAAAAGTCATTGTATTCAAATAATAATTTGAAATAAAATGGATAAGATATGGGTTAAATTATTTTTCAAGAAATTCAAACAAGTGATTACTCAAGGAAAACAATTCGGACCCTAATTCCACCGCAACAACTCAAGAGCGGGCGAGGCATAGATTTTTGGGCCAGAAAAAAGGTGCGTAAACCTACATTAAAGCCCAAATCTTATATCAACAGCATCACCCGAATCATCATCTTTTAACCCGACTCCATCCCCCTCCTCTGACTCTGACACCCTCCCTCCCTTCCTCCCTTCCTTCCTTTCCCTCCTCCATCCAATTTTCTCCTCCACTTTCCTTTTTTATCTTCTGACAGAAATTCGTATTTCTTCTTCTCTCTCACCCCTCCTCTCTCTCACTCTCTTTCTCTCACAAGACCACTTAAGTATCTACACGTACTTCCCTACATTCCCTGAACGCCAAAGAGAGAGAGAGAGAGAGAGAGAGAGAGAGAGAGATTTATAATTACGATACAATCATAATAACGATAATATAATACGAAAAAAATAAAAATGTCGAAGAAGAAGGCTTTTAGTGGCAACACCATGACACTCAAGGACTTCCATGGCGGTTCAATCCCTTCCGATCTTCTTCTCCCTTCTGCTCCTGGCGTGTGAGTATATATTAATTCGTTAATTACATTACATATCATTTTCTTTTTCTCCTTAAATTTTATTTATTTGAAAATTTGAAGCTTTATTTGTCAGTTTGTATTGATATAGATATGAAACTCATGACGTCTTGATCTGGGTATTGTATATTTTTCTGTTTTTGTTAGTTATGCTCTAGGGTTTATGTCAAAATTTTCCCTATTAAATTGGATACTTGTTAGTTTTGGTTGTCTATTCATTAATTATTAAAGTTTTTATCTCGTTCGATTTTTTTTCCCCACTGATCTGAGGATAAAAGGTGAATTCGGGATCCGGATAATGGGTTTTTTAGTTTATCTTTAAGGGTGGGTTTTTTTTATGGTTAGTGGATGATTGAATTCTGTTGATTTGGAAAAATGGATCTGGGAGAAGAAATCGAATAGTGGTTTGATGTGGTTGAGTGGTAATTTGCAGGTCAGTTAGGTCATCCGATCGGCTGGGATATGATAGGACGGGGGCGTGGGGTAATTCAATGGGCCGAGGTGATCATCGATCCAGGCCGAACTCGTCCCCTGCCCCTCGGCCTTTTGATGATAAGACCCCTTTTTTGACTCACGCAGTTCCTATTGGCTGCAATTTCGATGAAGATGAGAGGAAGCCTCTGGATGGGGTATCAGCTCCTCGTCGTATTGTTAGTGATGACAGTTTTCGGGTTCCTTCTTCTCGTTTGGAGCTGAAACCTCAAGGTGTTGCTTCAGTGGTGAGGGTGTCAGGTCAGCAGGGGCCTCAAGTTTTTCCTTTACCTGGCTTGAGTTCCTATTCTGGGAGGGTTGCTGGCAATGTTGGTTCTGCTAGTGGTGGTGGAAGTAGTGTGCAGGGAGTCTCTGGGTCTTTACCAAATGCATGGGGTATGAGGAAGGAGGCTCCTGCAAGCGTTGGTGAGCCAGCACAATCTGCATGGTCTGCCTCCAATGCTGCATCCAAACTAGTTCATGCGAGTGCTGTTGATAAGGTGTCATCAGGTAGATGGCAGTCAAAACAGTCCGCTGAAGCCCATTATCAGGTTGACATGGAAGTCATGAAACATATGGAAGTGAAGAGTGATTTCAGTTCCAAGGTATACGATGATGTAAAGGGCAACAGGGTTGAAATTTTGTCTGGGAGCGAATATCATGATGCTGCACTGCCTAGGCATGTGGAGCGGGGTCTTAATATTAATGATGGGACTCATAGTGGTAGGATATCTGAGGATCTTATTTATGCAGACGTCGGAGAGAGGAATCAAGTCATAAACGGTGAGGGGTCTCAACTAGTGCAAGCTGATGTTAAATTTCATCATCAGGGGTTGCAGCATCCCGTGGTTTCAGAAGCATCAGAAAGGCCTAAGCTAAAGTTGCTTCCTCGTACTAAGCCATTAGAAAATCCAGAACCAGCAGTTATTGATCATAAACAGGTATCCAACCCAGAAATTTTCAGTTTCTGATTGACTATCTTCTCTATGGCTACTTGCTGATAGTATGACTGGGATAGGTCTATCAAAGGTCAATGGACTCTGGCCAATTGGAGATAAATAATGAATTACAAGGAAATGTGGACTCTGCGAAGCATGGTCCATCTGGTGTGGAGAGTGGGAGCCAAGCAGTAGAGCGCCCAAAATTGAATTTAAAACCACGTTCACAGCCAGTTGAACAATTGGATGAAAACAGTGAGCGGGACAGGTTAATAATTTTAAACCATACTGTTAATTGATGATGCAACCACTATTGTTTTTCGTGTCTTTTCTTTATAGTTTCCCTGGAAATGGGCAAGACATGTTTTATTTTCTTTATTCTTGTGTTAGCTTTGTTGTAATTCCATGAAATTTTCTTACCACGTTTAGTTGATTTATGGTGTCATGAGTGATATCATCCACTAGAAGTAGAAAAAGACTTGGAATTCTGATGGAAATCATAATAGTTGTTCTTTTTTTTTTTTTTTCTTAAATGGAATAATAATTAATTAATATTATCTTGATTCTACCCTTGTCTGTGAAATGCAGCCTGCCTGAAGTCCTATAGCTTAAAAACTGTGAAGTGATAATCTACTGCTTCCACACCAAAATCTTTACCGTATATTTTTCATTAGCTTGAAGTTTTTTGCTCTGAGCATGGTCATGTTTCATGGAATTTGCTTTGATGCTGTGGCACTCATTTGCCTGCATAAAATGCTTGAGAATTCCAGATTTCTTTTTTGATGTGTCTTTGATATATTAGCCTGAGTGATGTTGATCCTCACATCTGTGATAACATAAAGAACCACCACCCCACCAAAACCCCAACCCAAAAGAGGAAAAAAAGGGTTCCCTTTTGTTTATATGCTGCATTGCATCACCTATTTCCTCTTGCATCTTTCTTAGTTCCTTAAGTAGGAGATTGTATTCTGTTATGTTTTCAGTGGTACTATAGAAGGAAAATTACTGACTTGACTCACCAAATAAAAAGAAAAGGGGTTCAACTTGTGTAAAGCTGACATTTCCCTTGCATGCCAGGAGCTTGTTGCATGGTTCTATATTGGTTATAACATTGTAAAAGTAAAGATATCCTGACAATATTTTGGATGTTGGGACAAGTGTGTATGCTTACAAAGAGCTGTATAATGGATGCAAGGATGCATTAAGCTTGATTACCATATTTATTACATTCTGCATGCCAGAACAACTGACAGATTGGCACAGAATTTGTGATGCAATGTTGCATGCCGAGAGTAGGAACTAGGATATACTAAGTACATGGAAGTGGCATCTATTGTTGATACATTCATGACGTTTTAAACAGGCAAAGTGGGGGCAATGTGAGTGGCCAGGGTTACTTTTTCTCTTCTATTACTGCTTTGCTAGGATTGACATTGTCATGGATGAAAACTTTCTTCTTTCTGATATATCTAAGGCTTTAGATGGTTTTAAATGCAACATTTGACAATGGCTTGTAAAGTTATGTCACAAAATTTTAATGATTTTTACAAGAAACTTTTTTCTGTGTAAAAAAGAAAAAGCCCTAGTGGGTATAATCTATCTCATTCTGGAGTAGAGAATGTATAGTTTTTTAGCTTTTTATGCTGATACTACATATAGTTGTTGGGATAAGAGAGTAATGGTCAAGCACTCAAGGGGAGTAGATATGGGGATTTAGATCAGGGCCATTTTTGGTATGTAAATGGAATTTTCATCTAATTGATTGGTTTGTGGTTTGAGGATCCATTTTGTGATGGTTGCTATTGGAGCAGACAGGTTAATCACTTTAGTTTTTCTCAAGCATTCTAGTGTGCTGGACTAGATGTGCTGAGAGTGTCATGACTTTGGATGGTTAGTCTTCCTGTGCTATCAAATAAAAAGAGAGTGTTTTGGGTTTCTCTGTTGTCTTTGGCAAAAATGGCTGTTGGAGTATCGCATGATCAAGTGCTGTAGAGGGAGTAGGCAGTGTGAATGAAAAATAGAGTTAAAATTGTTTTGGGTTTATCAGTGGATGATGCTAGATATTCGATATAGTTAATAGAATTATTAGCATAAATAGTAATAGTAATAGTATAGTAAGTAGGGAGTCCAATAAAGGGATGCCATGTGGCTTGTAAATAGAAGACTAGTGTTATAAATAGTGGTAAGTAGTAGTGAAAGAGGGAAGGGAGTCATTTTTGTTATTTTCTCTTGTGGAGTGTATGTTTGGAGCTTTAAGCTGTGTAAGGAGTAACTTGCTCTGGAAAGTGTGGATCTTTTATATTATATTCAATATAATTAGTGTTTTGATTTCCGGGTCTCTATCGGATGATAATTGATAATATTACCTAACATACCACCCTATTGGGGTGGGATTCTAGATTGTGACATTTGCCTTGTTGGAGATAGTTGGAAGTCCATATAGTGCACTTGGTAGGTCATTAGTTCTTAGAAGTAAACAGAATATCAATCTACACATTTTAATCTACTTTAAAACATGATTTAAAATAAGGTTTGTTGTGATGTCTGTAGAAAGAATAGCGTGCTTTGTAAAGAAATATAGAAATTCTTTTCATGTGAAATTATGGGAATTGAATTGTCTGGTTGATGCCACAGGGTGTTTAGTAGATTCTATGTGAGTTTACATTGTTAAGACACATTTGAATTTTTTTGAACTGTGCATGTTTTTAGCACTGGATTTACCACAATAATATGGCTATGACCTCTTTTTTTGGCCTGCGTGATTGCTCATTTTATCCCATGACAAATACAGAATTTGAAATCACCAATTTGGTTCTTGATACCTGTCATGTTTTCTGGCAGTGTATCTGTATTGGAACTGTATTAGAGTATAAAAAAAATGTCATTTCCCCCTGGATCTGGAGTGGTCTTTTCAGTTGTATGATGGGGGGTGTGAAGCTCAAAAATGGGTAGATTTTGCTGCTGATAGTAGTAATGGGTCATTTGATCAATCTTATGATTCAAAATTATTTGTTGACTGATGCAGGAGCGTGGTATTTGGTGGTGCTCGTCCCCGAGAACTGGTGAGTGACCATCTTAGTGGCCAATTTAGTTCATAGATTTTTAAATTTCTGTGACTTGTATATTTTCTTTCACTCTTATGTTCCTTTTTCTGTTGCCTTTTCTTCTCTGTTTGTTGTTGCATGCCATATTTTCATTTTCAGTGATAATAATGTGCCTGTGTTCTATGGAAAACATTTCCCATCTTTTTAATCTAATATTTACAATCCTTTACTATAGTAATAAAGAGTAGCTGTTTTTACTACTAATTTTAAGTTGTAGGTGATTCTAGATTGCCGTGGTGGTTGTTAACTGCTTCATTAATGTCAATAGGAAATGGGGAAAATAATTTGATCCTCTTGTCAGTTATCATTCATAAAAGCCACTAGTACCGTTTCCTCTTGACCTTCCAACAGTAATATTTGACAATAGCAAAGACTAGATCAAAGTAAACGTCCAAAACTTGTTCTGATGATGCTTTTTGTGTAATGAACAAACCCACAATATCCATTTTAAGAATTTATACATATAGGGGGTGTTTTATGATGAAATCTATATTTCTGCAAGATTTTCACCTTGTCAACTATGATTTAGGTGCTGAAGAATAGAGGAGTTGATGGTGTTTCTATCGTTCACAGTGAATTGGGCCAAAGTTCTGAGAGGTAAAGACTTCATCTGCGCCTAACCACCTTGCACACATTTGCTATTATCTTGGTTCATCTCTAACATTTTCCATGTTTTGACTATCTGAAGGGTCAAACACAATGTGCCAAGGACTGAAAGGGGTACTGCAAATGCGCTACCTGCCCGTTATGGTGAGAGGAATGAAAACCCTGCCTCTGATCAAAGACATGGGAAGAAATTTGAGAGGAAGGATCCACGGCCAGATGACAGAAATGATCCACAACGGAGGAACTGGCATAATGACAACCGGAGGAACGTGAGGGAAGCAGATAGGCAGCCGCAGAAAGAGAGGCCACCTTCTCCAGAGACTTGGCGCAAGCCAGTTGAGGAGCTTAAACCTGTTTCCCCTGAAGCAGGTGTGAGATTTGGGAAAACGGCGTCTGCTCTTGAGCTTGCCCAGGCATTCTCAAGATCAGTTTCAGCTCCTCCAAAGGCTGCGGAGCAGTTCTCTAATCAAAGAGGCATTCCTAGTCAAGGACAGGTGCCTTTCTCTCGGCTGGTAGGTCCAGCATCGAGGGCCCAAATCAATGGTTACTAGATCGGTTTCTTGGTATGGTGATTTGCTGTGCATGGCCTGAGTGCCCTCTGAAGGGAATTTAATCAAATATATCTAGAAGCACGAGGATGTAGTAGATATTCACGATGAAGTCCAGATTTTATTTGCTCTGGAAATTTGTCGTTCACAAATTAGATAGTGATATTTAGCCGCTTCCAAGGTGCTTTCTTCGATCTTAATCCTGTGTCTTCCTATCTCAGTCCATGTCCATCTGATTATTTATCAGTTCCCCTATGCTATGATTTTCGTCTGCCTGTAGGCGCATTGGAGTTTACGACTTTAGGGGAAGTAATTGTTAGCCTTTGGCCCAAGGCGCATTGCTAGGGCCTAGGGGGATAAAAGCTGCTCTGTTTTTTTGATCGTACACTTTTGTCAGATTCGTCGTTAACTCGTGTAGTGAGCCTTTTTTCCTCCGGATGGTGTAGCTGCTCATTTCAATGGAATTTCCTTCTGCCATGTTTTTGTGATTGCTTTGGTTTGGCGATGCCTTGCTTATCTTCTACATATATGCGTAATGCGTGCATGTATTGATAGTACTTTGAAAAGGTTTTTGTGCTGAAGAAACTTAAGAAACGCCAGGTAAAAAGGAAAAACTACGGTGCTCAGTACTCATGACGTACTTGATGGAAACGCGTTTGTATTTTATTTCGAATGAAACATTAGCTTATATTAATAATTTAGGTCTCGCAAACGGGTCCTTAGGACACTTATTATAGGCTTAAAACCGACCAACCTGCACCCAATTCCCAATGCCAGCTACCGAGCTCAGTCAAACGAATTCCAGGCTTGATTTTCCGAGCCTTGTGTAGCAAGGTTTCATTCAATTTCATTTTCTGTATTTCATCTCTAATTCTAGTTGGAGCTTGTGTCCTGTTCATACTGGAATACTCGTTATTGGGTCTTGCGTCCAAATTTTGTCTTGTCTTTTTTCGATTTCATCTTCTCCTTACCGTTGTTGTTGTGTCGGATGAAGGTTTGGAGTGCATAAATTTTACCCAGATTTAGATATTGTTGATCATTATTGTTTCCATTTTATAGGTAACCTTGGGTTTAACAAGATGCAGCCAAGTCAATAGCTCAAACTCAAAGCATGGAAATATTATTAAAACCGTATAGAGTGGACCTACCTTGTAATTTAACTGGCGTTTTTGAGCTGGTTGAAGGACCAATGCATATTTTCCCTCTTTTATGGGCTTCAAAATTAAGTGGAAGCCAATTTCGTTTAGCCCAATTGAAGAGTGCATGGGTTGCTTCCGAAAACCTGATGAAAATAAATTAATACACTGCTAGGTTTTAAGGCTAGAAGATGTCTCTGCCACGGGATGGAATAGGGATACGATTTAATAACAATTACTCAAAAAAGTAATGCAACTATAATAAGTTTTGAATGGTTATTATTCAATTGACTGAATTGGAGTTAATAAAACTTAATCTTCTTGGTAGAATGGATTGAAGAATAAGATCTTAATAGCTTAAAAAAGTACTATAACGACCTCGTGAATAGTCCAATAACTATAAAATTATAATAATGGAAAAAAGAAAAAGACATAAACAATAAAACATGTAAAATAACAATAATATATGTTAAAAATATACATTACTTGTAAATACCTTAATAAAATATAATGTATACTTAGCAATATATCATATTACAATACAATAAAGTAGATATAATAATATATACATGATGTTATATATTACATTATAAATGAAATGCTACAAAAAATAAAATTAAAAGAGGGATAAATAAAGTAATTTTACCCTTTAATGTGTCAATTTATAAATTAGAAGGTAAATTATAAAAAGATGACGTGTTTTTAGAGGAATTCTCTTAAATAATATCTTTTTTTTTAAAAAAAATTGCGAAATAGTTTATCCAAAAAAATTATTTCAAAAATATGTCACAAAGACATAGCTTAGAACAAACCTTTAGTTTTGCCAATTTTTGCAAAATTGAAGGTGTGAATTGTTTCTGTGCCCTCATCACAATTTGTATTGAAGGCATTGTGCCTTCAATAAATTACTCTAACAATTTTCTTTTGACATCATCCCTCACTATTCAATAATTTTTTTTAGTAGATAGTTAGTCGTTAATATGTGATTAATTAGTTATTAGAAAATTAATTGGTAAAAAAATTATGAATAATTAGTCGTTAGAAAATTAATTAGTAAAAAAATTCAGTATTGATTGTAAATGTAATATCTTGGTGTATTATTATAAAAATTGATGTGAATTAAGCTATCATTAATTAATCATTAATTAGTAGATAATTAGTTGTTGATACACAATTAATTAGTCATTATAAAATTAATTATTAAAAAAATTATATATTGATTGTAAATATAATATCTTGGTTTATTATTATAAAAATTGTTGTAAAATTATTTTGATATTAATGGTAACTTTTTTATTTTTTTTTTGGTACATAATAGATGGAGCATTGACTCTTTGATCCTTTAGTTTCGATGTAGCAGAAATGACATTAATCATAAGTCGTTTGGGACAGAGAGGCAAACCACATTTATCTTGTTAGGAGATTTATGTTACATTATCAATAGTACAACATTTAACTTCTTATATTTTAGGAGTAATCATGGCTTGCTGTCCGATGGAGTGAGATGTCACTTCATCATGACAAGAACATCATCCTTGTCGATCCTTGAATGGAGCTATTCTTGTAGTTGGTAGGATTCCTAAGTGCAAGCCGCCTGCCATTCATATAGCTGGATTGACACATGATAACTGTCTTGGTCAAGCAATGAAGGCTAGAGATGCATATATTTCACATGCCGATTGGGGAGTTCACTATCTCCCTACAAGATGTTGAGGTTTAACTAGGCCTCCCCATCGATGGTCAGGCAGTTACAAGGAGTAGTTGCGTAGATTAGGGTGCAACATGTGAGGGTGAGGCCGAGGTCTAGTAGTGGGGAAGGTTGCATTAACATGGTATGGTTTTATTGTATGTACTAGATTTTTCCAACCCACATTAATGGTGAGCAGGTTCAGCGCCTTATGTATGTGTACATATTGTAGTTGTTAGGGGCATTTATTTATGCTGATAAATCCAGCTTCCTCATTCACACAATGTTTTTTCTTTTGTTCGAGTATTTTGACATTACAGGAATGTATAATTAAGGGTTCGCATGTCTGGCTTGGTTATATTGCTAGCTTTATGTTGCATCATTTTCGTTGGCTCACGAGATTGAAGAGGTTATCATACTCCTAAGGTTTGGGCATGGAATAAATTCCCACACATAACACCCCTTAGCTGGCATAGGTTGATTATAGAGGTTGGAGCTCCCTTGGCCACTTGCTAAGAGATGTAGAAGGACACTCAGCATCACCCGACCCATGTAGTTAGCACATATCAGAATGCTCTCAGTAGGCAGCATGATGAGTAGGTATTTTGGTATTTTTTTTTTTTCATTTCATTGTATACATCATTAACAATGGATTTTATTTACTACCCTTTAGGTCAAGTGAGAGCCATAAATTGGTAGTTTGATTCACATCCTACCACATTTCTATAGAAGTGGCATGCACAATTGGACTGCTTAGGTGTCATTCACATGTTTCCACATAATCGAGTGGCATTACCTTAACCATGTTGCAAGGCAATTTAGGGGGTTTTAATATATTCCACATGATGTGAATACTTAATAAGAATTCCATCAGATTGACTTGCGCAAGAGGGTTGATGTGGATTAACCAGTGTAGCATGTAACGTACATATCCTTATGAGAAGAGCGTATGGCATGGGTGGTATACATGGAGAGCCCTTATGGTGTTCATGAAGAATACATGAAGTGGTATAGATCTATCGGTTGTCAATATATAGGACGTATGGGAGTAGTTCTTGGATATCTGGTAAGTACAAAATCAATACTTGCTAGGTGATTAATTGCATATTTGTCATTAATTATTTAATTTACGATTTGTTCTAACATGCAGGCTGATACATTAAGACAAATCCAACTATCCTCAGATCATGACACTATCGTTAGTATAGCTTACCATGGTCTTGAATTCATATATGACCACGAGGGGGTAATGCTGTACTCGTAGGCTCACTAGCAGCATGGCGCAGAGGTTGAGGTTAAGTTCTAACTGGTTGACATGTTCCAACAGTAGCCAATTCTTATGTGCTGTAGGACCACAGGATGTCGACATCTTCGAAGTTAGGCTGAAGCACATGAATATCCGCTACAGGACCAACAATTCCCACCAGATTCTAGTGTGATGTACAACAACTTGACCCTAATGCTTAGCACATATGTCGCACCACATTGTCATTCCATCAGTGGTCTTGTCCCTATATTGCCTGCTATGCATAAGAGACACTTTGGTAAATAACCAATGTATCAAGGTAAATCTTCGCGGTGTGCTATAGAGTGGAGTCCAATGCCTCATCGAGACTTCGACTATACCTCCGGGCACCTTCTAACATAGGAGTGACAAGCTTTTCTTGCTCTACGTCTAAGGCTGTCAAGAGAGCCTACGAATGCATTTACCCAGCTGGTTAGACAATTCATTAGAGGAAGGAATAATAAGGGATTAGATTATATTTTTTCTTATTTATTTTATATGTATATTTTTCATCGAATTTTTTAGTTGATGTAAATTAATATGTGAAATTGATAAATTTATTAACATTTTCTAATAAATTATTTATGGAAATTAACATTTTCTAATAAATTAGCATCAATTTTTTAATAAATTTTTATAATTTTATAATTTATGATTTTTTGTTATTTTTTATGTAAACTTTTATTTTTTTTAAAAAAAAATTTAATTTGAGAAAATTTATTTTTTCTTTCCATATTTTTCATAATTGTTTTTCAATAATAATAATAATAAAAAACGCTGAAGGCTCGGACATGGTCTATGCCTTCAGTTTTGCAAAAATTAGCAAAATTGAAGGCGTATTCTAAGTTCGTGCATTCGCAACTTATTTTTAGAATACTTTTTCTGGGTATGCCATTTCGCAATTTTTTTTTAAAAAGATATTATTTAAGAGCATTCCTCCGTGTTTTTGTTCACTTGCAAATAATTTACCTATGTTTATGTTTTGATGAAGAGTTGAGATGATTTTTTTTTTTTTAATTTTGTGTTAATGATAGGAATAAAAATCCGACAAGACCTATCATTAGGGCAAGAACTGAAGGATTTCAAATCTTGGCGTTGAGGGCCCATTTTGAGCAGATCGACCCCGAAATTATTTATATATTAACCTCTTTTATTATTCTTGTATTGTGTTTTCCAACAGGCACACTTATCATATTTTATAGGGCAATGGACAAACTCCCTCAGACTCAAATTGTGGGTTATCTATGGACCGACCTGAACCGGCGATGAGTTGGACCGATGGATCTTATAGAAGACCGGCATCTTGAAGACCATTTCTTTTATATATTTACACTTTTATGAACTATTTTTGGTTGTATTTGGTTTTGGGACACTTTTATTTCCTTGTAATTTTCATTTAGGGCTAGCCACCTTAAAAGTGGCAAACTTGTAATTTTGAGCACTTTTTAACCCTAGGAGTAGCAAGTATAAATACTTGCTTAAGAGAGGGTTTGAGGAGGCTTATTTTGCAGAACAAACACTTCACATTTCGTGAGAGGGCTTAGGGTTTTCCTAATTCCAAATTCTCTTATCAATTTCAATCCCAAGAAGTTGAAATTGTGGCGAGTGCAACATCTTGAAATTGTGAGTTATATCAATTTCATTTTGTTGTGATTTCTTTTCTTCTCTAGTGTGTCATATCTAGGGTTGAATTGAGATATTTCTTGGTCAGATATCCTTGTTGTTATTCACGAATTCTTGTGATTATTTGAAGGAATTATCTTATTGATCCAATTCATCTTTAAGGATTTCCTTGATAACGTGATTTTCACCATTGGAAAGGGATTGTTTTGTTACGGTTTTTCTTTGTCAAATTGAGGCTTCATTTGCGTGGATTACATGAAATTAGAGTGTTGTTAGAAGGCATTTTCATTGAAGTATTCTGATTATATCATTGGTTGTTTGATTTTCATCCTTTCATCATTAGGGTTCATTTGAAAAGTGCCATTTTTGGATCCGATTTTGCCTTGACTTGAGATAGTTTTTCTTAAGTCCTTTGGATGTGCTTTTAAGTGTGTTTAGGCACATCAGTTAATGACATAAGCAACACTTGTCCTTATATTATTGGTTTGAAATATTATTAAATTATTTAGCTAAATAAATATAAATAAAAATTATTAAAATAATACAAAAAAAAAATTTAGAAAAATAAAAAAAGGAAAACCTCTCTTGGTAACCCCAAGGCCTACGGTGTTCGTCCTTTGGTTTTTGTTATAAACATTAAGCAATTGTTAGACATGTTTGGATCTAGCTTAGGACTTTCTCTATGAGCTCGTCCACCCTCTAGTAGTAAGACCTCCCACAATAATATAGATGGTACTATGGGTTGCTTGTTGGTTTGCTTTTAAGGCTTTGGTGCGTTGGTTACCTTATCAACTGTGCTTAACTTAACGTTCAGAGTTGGCGATGTACTCCTTCAAGTAGCACCTTTAGACTAAATCTTCGATAGTATTGTTGAGTTGAACACAATCTTTTGTTGTGTGGCCTTAGTCTCTATGGAATTGGCAATATTTGTTGGAGGCCTTCTTATCGGGTTATTTCGTAATTTCTCTAACTAGGTTAGGATGCCTGTGTCTTTAAATTCCAACAAGACTTTGGCTTGGGATTTGTTCTTGTTTTTAGGAGCTTGGTTAGCTTGTCATATTGCCACTATTGCATCCTCTTGATTTATATATTTGATGGCCTTCTCTTGGAACTCGATGAATGCTTCTAGCCTTTTCATGATGGAGTAGAATAATTGTGATCAATCTTTTACTCATTGGATGGCAACATTGAGGGCCACATTTATGTTGAGGTTAGGAATCTCGATCATGGTAGTGGCTATGTACTCTTGTAAGAAGTCATTTTGACCTTACCTGGCTCTTTGAAACTTGAGATGTTTGGTTTGAGACCATGTTACTAGGTTTGTGCATCCTTCTTAAGACTTCTTGCAAAGGCTTTATAGGTAATGGCTTTTGAGACACCTAGCAAGCTTATTTGTGCATAATAATAGCTAAAGTGTTCAGTTGGGCCAATATTACCATCATAAAATTCAAATTGAGGTATTTTAATGTGTTCATGTAGGGTTTCTCCCTATATATCTTGAGTGAAGGGGGATTGCTCTAGACTAAACATGTCCTAAAGGTTAGTTTGCTTAGTCTCTTTGATGTTAGTAAGTTTTTTTTTTTTTTTAATTATCTAGTCGTCTATATCCTCAATGGGTTCATTTTTGAGAGTTCACTGAGAGTGGACTTTCGAGGGTTTACCTTTATGGCTTGTGAGTTGTATCCAAGGTGGGGAATGGTTGTTCTTTATTGGGGAATGACTCCCCCCTCGATCCGGTGGAGAATGCTATAATGATTGTGAGTGGTCATCTTGTTTCTCTTGTTGGAGGGTTTGTTTTTCCTTGTTGTCCTTTTGGCGTAGCTGTTAGACCTCAATAGTAAGATTATCATTTTCTTGTTGAAATGCATCCATATGTTATCAAATGGTTGTGCATTTGATGTAAGTCATGGTGTAAGTAGGAGTGTTTGTGAAGGTTTCATGGTGTTTATGCTATAAAAGGTGGATAACAAAATATTGTTATGTAATTCTTGCTCTTACGTATTGAATCTAGCTTAAGGGAAATTATAGACTTTTAAGATCGAAAATTAACCTAACACATCTAAATTAAAGATAACACCATAAATTACTATGGTCTTACCCCTTCACTAATAAAATACGACAATTAGGTGGGAGTGTTGACCGGTCGTGTTTGCTGGGTTGTGGTCCAGACGTAGTGAACATGTCTTCCATGACAAGCCCTCTATATATGTCCATTGAAAGGGATGACTATTTGATTGAGCTCCCCATGTTCCTCGGGTCGTTAGCATTTAAAGGCAAGGGGACCATAATGTTGAGTATGCTTATCTGAGTGATTGAGAGGAGAACTGGCGACGAGTGTCAAGTAGTGTAGGATGTAACATCTGTCCTTTCTTGTTTTCTGTCCCAATTTGTCTTTTATGGGACAGGAATGAACCGGCGTTAGAATTGAACGCCAGTATCAACAGGTTTAATGGCATTTCAAAGTGGCTGGTTGGAAACATTCCATCATCGTGGGAATATGACGCAGCAACTGCATGTCATATATTCATGGCATGCAATGTTGGATCCTTAATCCAACGTTGGCCTTATATGTGAAACGATTATGTGTTGCGGGCTGTCGTATTAAGTTAAGCTCAATTAAAAGATCAATAAGATTTGGTTATTTGAGTCTTAATATATTTAATAGGATATGACCCCTTTTATGTGTAGAGATCTTATGGGTAGTTTCTATTTTTATGATGGGCTAAAATAGAAATACCAAAAAGGTAACATATAGTTATCTATATAAATAGTGGTTATGGTCCCCAGGTCATACACACACCTTTCTTATCTCTTTGTATCCTATTATCGGAGAAAACAAAAGGGATCTCTCTAAAAGAAAACGTATTGACCTGGAAGGCCGACCGCACAACCTAAGAATCGTGGAGCGCAATGGATTTAGGTACGCTTCCGCATATTTATTTTTTAATTCTTAATGATCAAACATGAAAAGATCTAGTATTTTGTTTGTGATGATTTTCATAAAAGGATTATTCAAGATTCAACAATTGGTATCAGAGCCTACATTATTTGATCATTAGGAATTACTTTTGTAATTTTTTTTATAAGGTGTTATTATCTCTAATTCTGGAGATTAGGTTTTGGACAAACATTAAAACATGTAAACGTTCGTCTCCATAAAAGAATCCTCAACTCCTGGATTCATCAAAATCAATGGCCATTGTCTCGTTCAATATTGTCTCTACGAACAGTATTTAGGAACGGCATGATTCCGATATGTTATCGGATCTCTACATGGTGATTTTGCTTTCTGTGATTGTAATTCACCACGGTGAATTAAGGTTTTCTTCACGGTCCGTTTTCGAACGAATTAGGAACCACATCAATAAATGATGCATCACGTTGCTTCCTCCACGGCCAAAATCTTCCGTATACACGGTCTCGACCCATAGTTATACATGGCCGTGTACTCAAAACGTGTAACATTCTGTTAGTTTTTTTAGGTCAACATATAGGGCCGTGCCTTCAGCCGTGTATTCAAACCATGTAACATTCTGTTAGTTTTTTTGCCAACATACACGACTGTATCTTTAACCGTGTAACATTCTGTTAGTTTTTTGCTAACATACATGACCGTGCCTTTAGCCGTGTACTCAAACCGTGTAAGATTCTGTTAGTTTTTTAGGCTAACATACACGGCCGTGCCTTCAACCGTGTATTCAAATACATAATCACTTATAGATTGATATTTAAGTACGCCAATTTCCTTTTGAACTCTAATTTTAATGCTTAAATTATTGAGTCATGTTTGGATATGGGTGCTTAGACCCAATAAGTTTTTAGCTAAAATTAGAGTTGCCTTTGACTCAATGTTTGATATAATTTTAAATTTGAATATTGATATATTTATATGTATTTTGAGATGAATTAATTGAAGCAACATACTGCCAAAGTAGTCTCTCTTGTAGAAATTAATTCATTTCAAAATATAAAAGGATGTGTGCTTACAACTTCTGTGAATTTTTAATCGGCACAAAGGAAGGTTAATGTTTAACAGAATTGGAAGTACACCTATGGTAATAAACTCATGATGATTATTTGGTTTTACATGAGAACAATAAATCGGCCCAAAGGAAGCTTTATTGTTTGATATGTTCTTATTGTCAGTGTTTGATTACTACACCAAGATACCACTTAGTAGTTAATATTTTGTCCAAAGATGAAATATTAATGGGCTACCCGGTATTTTGAGATGGGGTTTACCTTTATTTGAATTTATTATTATTTTGTTGTAAGGCTTATGTAAGCTTGTTTATTTGTTTGTTGTTCTCATTCAGCTATGAATAATCCTGCTAATATTACTGCCAACATCAATTCCATTCCTATGCTAAATGGCACTAACTTCAAGTCGTGGAAAGATAATCTATTGATAGTACTTGGAGTTATAGATCTCGACCTTGCGTTAAGAACTGATTCTTCTTCACCTCTTACTGATAAGAGTACCTCTGATGACAAGAGGGAGATGGAAAAGTGGGAGAAATCAAACCACATGTGTATGATGATCATGAAGAAGGCCATTCCAGAAGCATTTAGAGGTACAATATCTGATAAGATAACTAAGGCTAAGGAGTTCCTTGATGAATTGAGAAAAGGTTTGCTAAGAATGAAAAGGCAGAAATAAGTACACTCCTAGCAAACCTAATCTCAATGAAGTACAAAGGCAAGGGAAATATTAGGGAGTACATCATGGAGATGTCTCATCTTGCTTTCAAGCTAAGAGCACTCAAGCTAGACCTCACAGAGGACTTGCTAGTGCATTTGGTTTTGATTTCTCTTCCAGTACATTTTAGCCAGTTTAAAGTGAGCTATAATTGTCAGAAAGAGACTTGGTCTCTGAATGAGCTCATCTCACACTGTGTTCAAGAAGAGGAAAGCTAAAGGAAGATAAGATTGAGAGTGCTCACCTAGCCTTAACCCCTAAGAATAGGAATAAGGATAATAAAAGGAAAAGGGATAAAGAAGCTGCAAATATGGCACCTCAGAAGACACAACCAAAGAAGTCGGATGCATCAAATGGTATTGGTTGTCACTTCTGTGGAGTTGTAGGGCATTATAAGAAGCAGTGCACCAATTATCATGCTTGGCATGCTAAGAAAGGTACACTTCTTAATTTAGTTTGTTCAGAGGTTAATTTAACTTTGGTACCCATAGACACTTGGTGGATAGATTCTAGTGCAACAACTCACATCAGTGTGTCTACGCAGGGTTGCCTACATTGCTGAAAACCAAGTGATGGTAAAAGATACATCTATGTGGGTAACGACAAGACAGTTGAAGTTGAAGCAATTGGGAAGTTAGATTATTAAAGACTGGATTTTATTTGGATCTTAATGAAACATTCATTGTAATGTCATTTAGACGGAATTTGATTTCTGTTTCTGTTTTGGACAAATTTGGTTATTCTTGTTCATTTGGAAATAAGAAATTTAGTTTGTTTCATGATTCAAAATTAGTTAGATCTGGTTCTCTATTTGTTTATGATAATCTTTACTTGATTGATATTATTGCTTCATTTAATGAATCCCTGCAATTAAGTACACGAGGTATAAAGAGAAAATTAACTAATGAAAATTCAGCTACATTATGGCACAAAAGATTAGGTCATATCTCCAAACGGAGAATGGAGAGACTTGTGTCAGATGAAATTCTAAACCCCTTGGATTGTATAGATTTTGATGATTGTATTAACTGTATAAAGGGGAAACAAACCAATAAAAGGAGATTTGAAGCCAATAGGAGCTTATACGTCTTAGAACTTATACATACAAATATTTGTGGGCCATTCCCTACAGTTGCTTGGAATGGTCAACAATATTTTATAACGTTCATAGACGATTTCTCACGATATGGCTATCTTTATCTCATTCATGAAAAGTCACAGTCCTTGGATATGCTTAAAACTTATAAGGTTGAAGTTGAGAACCAACTCAACAAAAGGATTAAAAGCATTAGATCTGATCGTGGTGGCGAATACTATGGTAGATATGATGGTTCAGGTGAACAACATCTAGGACCTTTTGCTAAATTCCTAGAGGAATGCGGTATTGTCTCACAGTACACTATGCCTGGTTCACCCACCATGAATGGTGTTGCTGAAAGACGAAATAGAACGCTTAAGGACATGGTAAAGAGTATGATTTGTCACTCCACCTTACCAGAATCACTATGGGGAGAAGCACTTAAGACTGCAGCATATATCCTTAACAGGGTTCCAACTAAAGCAACTAACAAAACCCTTTATGAACTTTGGACTGGGAAAAAGCCTAATATAAAACATTTACATGTGTGGGGATGTCCAGTTGAGGCACGACCTTATAAGCCCAATGAAAAGAAACTGGACTCAAGAATAGTAAGTTGCTATTTTGTTGGGTACTCTGAAAGATCAAGGGGTTACAAGTTCTATGATCCCACAACTAAATCAATATTTGAGTCAGGAAATGCTCGGTTATTTGAGGATGTCGAGTTTCCCGAGGGAGATACGGTTAGAGATATTGTCTTTGAAGAGGAATACGTTGATATTCCCACAGGTGTTATTGAATTTGGTCAAGATTCTATTCCCGATCTTCTTCAAGACACAATAGAACAAGACAATATTGGAGATCCCATTCAAGATACTGTTCCAGAAGAACAAACTCTACCACCTCAAGAACCTATGCCATTGAGGAGATCCACTAGACAAAGAAGAAGTGCACTGCCAGATGACTACACTGTATTTCTTCAAGAACATGAGGTTGACATTGGAATGATGGAAGATGATCCAATAAACTTCCGTCAAGCCATTGAAAGTTCTAAATCTCAGAAGTGGATTGATGCCATGAATGAAGAGATAAATTCTATGAAAGACAATGACGTTTGGGATCTTGTCCCATTGCTAGAAGGTATGAAGCCCATTGGTTGCAAATGGATATTTAAGACCAAGAGGGATTCAAAAGGCAATGTGGAGAGGTATAAGGCTCGTCTTGTTGCAAAGGGCTTTACACAGAAAGAAGGCATTGACTATAAAGAGACTTTCTCACCGGTTTCTTCAAAAGACTCTTTTAGGATTATAATGGCATTAGTGGCACAATTCGATCTTGAGTTACATCAGATGGATGTAAAGACCGCCTTGCTCAATGGTGACATTGATGAGACAATCTATATGGTACAACTAGAAAATTTTGTATCGGGAGATCCAAAGAATATGGTTTGTAAACTTAAGAAATTCATCTATGGACTTAAGCAAGCATCTCGACAATGGTATTTCAAATTTCATCAAGTGATCACTTCGCATGGTTTCGAGACGAATTTGGTCAATGATTGTATATACCATAAGTTCTGTGGGAGCAAGCATATTTTCTTGGTTTTATATGTTGATATATTGCTTGCCAGCAACGGTATAGGCTTATTGCACAAAACCAAGAGATTTCTAGTTGAGAATTTTGAGATGAAAGATCTTGGTGATGCCTCTTTTGTGTTAGGAATACAAATACATCGAGATTGCTCTCGAGGTACTCTTGGATTATCACAAAAGAGCTATATCGAAAAGGTACTCAAAAGGTATGGCATGCAAAATTGCAAACCAAGTGATACACCTGTAGCTAAGGGAGACAAATTTAGTCTTAGTCAGTGCCCTAAGAATGATTTTGAGGAAAAGGAAATGCAAAAGATTCCCTATGCATCGGTAGTAGGGAATCTAATGTATGCTTAGGTTTGTACGCGTCCAGATATTGTGTACATTACAGGAATGTTGGGCAGATACTTGAGTAATCTAGGATTAGACCATTGGAAAGCAGCCAAACAGGTCTTGTGGTACTTACAGAGAACAAAAAATTACATGCTTACCTATCGGAAGTCAGATCAAATCGAGATTGTTGGGTATACTAATTTCGATTTTGCTGGATGCTAAGATAGTATGAAGTCTACATCAGGCTACATATATCTGTTAGTTGGGGGAGCTGTCTCTTGGGAAAGCATAAAACAATCCCTTGTTGCTTCTTCTACTATGGAAGCAGAGTTTGTAGCATGTTATGAGGCATCCAATCATGGAATATGGTTGCAGAATTTTGTCACAGGGCTGCGCATTGTGGATACTATTAATAGGCCACTTAAATTATTTTGTGACAATAAGTCAGCAGTTCTATATTTTAACAACAATAGGATCTCGACGAAGTCAAAGCATATAGAGATCAAGTTTCTAGTTGTAAAAGAAAGAGTTCAGAGTGGACAGTTGTCTATAGAGCATATAGGAACAAACTCTATGATTGCGGATCCGCTCACTAAAGGAGTGTAACCCAAACTCATGAGCACACTGCTCGTATGGGTGTCAAGACCTTGAGTGACATTAAGTTTTAGTGGGAGTTTGCTACCTTGTATGCATTTATGCCATAGACAAACTGTAATAAGTTATTTTGGTTTATTATGTTTTGAGGATATCTTCTGCAGAAATAAAGTATTTTATTTGCCTACACTCTGTTTTTGGTTTATGGTGGACCAATTGATAAGAATCAAAATCCGACAAGACCTATCATTAGGGCAAGAATTAAAGGAATTCGAATTTTGGCGATGAGGGCCCATTTTGAGCAGATCGACCCCGGAATTATTTATATATTAACCTCTTTTCTATTATTCTTGTATTGTGTTTTCCAACAGGCACACTTATCATATTTTATAGGGCAATGGACAAACTTCCTCAGATTCAGCTTGTGGGTTATTCATGGACCGACTTGAACCGACGATGAGCTGGGCTGATGGATCCTATAGAAGACCGGCATGTTGAAGATCAATTTCTTTTATATATTTTTCATTTACATGGACTATTTATGTTGTAACCATTTTGGGACACTTTTATTTCCTCGTAATTTTCATTTAGGGTTAGCCACCTTAAAAGTGGCAAACTTGTAATTTTGAGCACTTTTTAACCCTAGGAGTAGCAAGTATAAATACTTGCTTAAGAGAGGGTTTGAGGAGGCCATTTTGCAGATTATACACAAGCACTTAACGTGTGGGAATTAGGGTTCATCCTAGTTCTAATTCTCTTATCAATTTCAACCCAAGAATTGGAATTGTGGCGAGTGCAACTGATCGTTGCCAATCGTAGTTTTAATAAATTGAATTCTTGTTCTTAATCCTACTACGAAGCAATAGGCAAGTGCACCTATCGTAGCATAATATAGCGAGTAAGCACAAGGTCGTCCCTCAGAGATACACCAACTACTAGTACTAACTCCGTTCCTATTATCTAACCGCCGCTTAATAATGTTGGTTGAAACTTAATTACTCTAATCTTAAAACTAATAACTCACTAACAACAATGGTTCTGAAGATTTATCAATTAACAAAAGAAACCTAGATCTTATTCTACTCCTTCTCTATCATGTAATTCATTAGATTTTTGAAGATTGTCGTAATTGACTTCTTATACTGTCGAATTCTCTAGTCAAGTTAACTACTTTCTCAAGTATATTAACCTATCTAATCCTAGGTTTATCAAATAGGATCTCTCTTTAGTTAATAGCAACCTAGAATTGCATAAAGCACATGAATTCGCATCAAAATAATCAATGTAAACAGAAGACTCTTGTTTCCTATCTCTAGAAGAACAATCAAATCTCATCAATTGCATTAGATCTAATCATATGAGCAATTTCTCAATTAACTAATATGATATCATGCATAAATTCATATTTCGGATCTATGAATCTAAGAAAAAATTGAAGAGCATGCAATTAATCATAAGAAAGTCAACAACTTCGCATTAATGACCAAATCTTCATCACATGACAGAGGAGTTTCAAATAAAATCTAGATCTAGGGTCTACTCCATAAATTGGACAAAAGAAATGCAATTACTAGAAAAATAGATAAAATTCATGGTCACAACCCTTAAAGATAGAATCTTCTTCTTTGTGGGTCTTCAATCTCCCTTGGAATCGACAGAATCTTCTTTCCCTTGTTGTTATGAGAGTGAGAGAAAATGAAAAATCCGTAACCTCCGTTTCTAGGGCAAATTGATGGTCTATTTATACATGTACCCCGATTGGATATATACACGAGTGGATACATAAGTAGTGTATCTCGTTCGTGTATCTCATGCTTACTTCCAAGTGTCCTTATGTGAATATACACGAGCAAGTACATGGGAGTGTACATTGGCCGTGTATTTGAAACATCATCGAACAGAAGAAAAACTTAGATACACAAACAAAGTACATGGGCGTGTACTTTTCTCGTGTACTTTCCAGAAATCCGCTTCAGTATACACAAGTAAAACAGCAAAGTGCATGGGCATGTATCTCGCTTGTGTACTTTCTAGAATTCTTTCTCTTCACATGTAATGTATCCAATTCCTTCCAAACTTGCTCCGACTCTTCAAAACTCCTTCCCTTAGCTCCAAAATACTCTAGAGGATCCTGAAATTAACATTCATTCCATTAAGCATCCTTTTCTTTAACAAATCATCTAAAAATTCAACAATAAAGCACAATTTCATTACTCTAGATAAGGGTATTTTGCAACTTATCAGCAACAAGGGGAAATTGTGAGTCATATCAATTTCTTTCTTTGTTTTTTTTTTTTTCATTTCATCTCTAGTGAGTCATATCTAGGGTTGATTTGGAGTTTCTTGGACATATTTGTGAACAATTATCTTGTTTAAGATTGATTTTCCTTTTAGTACTTGAAATCAATATCATTTCATTGTTGGTGTGCATTGGAATTGAAGGGAAATTGATATCACGGTTTTGATCCATCCTTTTTAGTTTGATTCACATGGAATTCAATTATTCTTGATATTATATGGTGAAGATTACATATATAGATTGCAATTGCATCATTTGATCTTTGCTTTTCCATCAAATTTCCAAAGGTGTTCATGTGAATTGTCACCTAAGTGGACCGGTTTGTAATTGAGTTGTGATTTGTTTTCTTTGAGTCATTTGATCGTGCTTGGACTTGGTTTTGAGCACATCATCTTTTTGGTATCAGAGCACAAGTTGAGAGAAGGGATTAAGTGTTGGTTGATTTCGTGATTATCACTTTCAATTAGGGTTCTTCATATTGTGATCCGAATTGTGAAGTGGAGTTGAGTTATTTCAAATTATGTTGTTGAAGTGCTATCTTGTTGTTTTGTTGTTGTATACTTGGAGACTTGTAACATTCTTGGTTCCTTTGAGAAGTGCCCGTGAGTGTGAAGTGCCTTTGAGGTAGAACATGAAGGAGAAGAAGTGTTGATCCTTTGTGATCAATTGTAGAAGTGTGAATTGTCTTGTTGAATTTTCGGAAGTGAGGAGTAACATTTGTGAGTTTTAGATTTGAATTTCCAGATTTGAGGTGTGATTTAAGGAAGCAATTTGAATTTCAAAACACACATTAAGTCATTGTTTAATTGTGTGTTCATTTGAATTTGAAAGTGGCTCCTTACCATTTGTGGAATATTGCAATTAATGATCTCATTTTGAATTTGAATTAAGCTGCCTTTTGTTGTGAGTTGCGGTTGGAACTTGTGGAAAGTGGAAGTGTATTTGTTGTTGTTTCCATTTCTTATTGTTGTCATGGAAGTAGAGTGTAGTATTTGTGTTGTTGCCGTGGAGTTGCTTGTGAAGGAATGACTTGTGGGGATTAAAATTTGTTGCACCGTGATTGAAAAGAGTAGGGAAATATTATTGTTGTGGTGAAGTGAGTGCATCGTGATTGAGGTGTGTGTGGTGGTGTAAATTTTTGGAGTGATAGGAATAAAAATCCGATCAAGACCTATCATTAGGGCAAGAACTAAAGGATTTCAAATCTTGGCGATGAGGGCCCATTTTGAGCAGATCGACCCCGGAATTATTTATATATTAACCTCTTTTCTATTATTCTTGTATTGTGTTTTCCAACAGGCACACTTATCATATTTTATAGGGCAATGGATAAACTCCCTCAGACTCAGCTTGTGGGTTATCTATGGACCGACCTGAACCGGCGATGAGCCTGGTCGATGAATCCTATAGAAGACCAGCATCTTGAAGACCAATTTCTTTTATATATTTTTCATTTGCATGGATTATTTATGTTGTAATCATTTTGGGATACTTTTATTTCCTTGTAATTTTCATTTAGGACTAGCCACTTTAAAAGTGGCAAACTTGTAATTTTGACCACTTTCTAACCCTAAGAGTAGTAAGTATAAATACTTGCTTAGAAGAGGGTTTGAGGAAGCCAATTTTTACAGATTTGAGAGACACTTTCACGTGTGGAATTAGGGTTCTTTCCTTAGTTCAAAACTCTTATCAATTTCAACCCAAGAATTGGAATTGTGGTGAGTGCGACGAAGGGGAATTGTGAGCCATATTGATTCCATCTTTGTTGTATGTTCATTTATTCTCTAGTGAGTCATATCTAGGGTATATTTGGATCTTTCTTGGATATATTTGAGTTTTTTTTTTTCGAGAATAATCATCTTTTAAGATTGATTGTTCATTGAGAATTGAATTGCTCTTAGTGATTGGCGTGAATTGGCAAGGTTGGAAGGGTGTGAGTTCATGGTTTTTGAGCTTGTCTTTTTCATCCATTTCACGTGTAATTATCTTGTTCTTATTGTTGATTACTGAAATTACTCATTAGTGGAAGTTAATTGAATCTTTGAATCATTGAATTTCATCATAATTCCATTAGGGTCACGCAATTTCCTAGTCACTTGGACGGTTTTGTAAGAGACTTGAGGCTTGTTTTCTTGAGTCATTTGATTATGCTTGGAAGTGGTTTTGAGCACATCATCTTTTTGGTATTAGAGCACATGTTGAGAGAAGGGAATTGGTTTTATTTGATTTCGTGGAATTAATCATCAATTAAGGTGATATAGTGAAAACCGCAATTGTGTTGATTGTTGTGGTTTTGAGCTTGAGAAATTACCTTGGCTTGGAATTTAATTTGTTGTTTGTTGGAGTTGGATTGGGAAGGTTGTTGTATCATCTTATGATCAATAATTTTCGTGGAAGGGCAGAATCATAGAAGTGTTGTTTAATTCAACAACTTTTGGAACTTGAAAAAACTTACCAATCCTTGCCGTGGCTTGTTGTAGCGTGAAGGAGGATGTGTTAGTTGTTGTTGTGACTTCCATTGTGTACTTGTGAATTAGAGGAGTACAATTTGCAGATTTGCATTGAGTTTTGATTAGTAAGGAATTTATTTGAATTCAAACACATGTCATTAAGTTGTGGGAGTTAATGAGTGCTATTTGAATTTGAATTCATTACTTACTAATTGAAGAAGGCTTGCAATTAGTGAAAAGATTGAAATTCAAATTTGAGTTGCCGCCTATTTTGTTGTAAAGTTGTGGTTAGAACTTGTGGAAAGTGAAGTATGTTTTGTTATTATTGCTGTGGAAGTAGAGTATATTTGTTGTTGTTTCCATTTCTTATTGTTGTCGTGAAGGTGGAGTGCAATTTGTTGTTGTTGCTGTAGGAGTTATTGGTGAAGTGAGTGCACCGTGATTGAGGTGTGTGTGGTGGTGTAGATTTGTGGAGTTGTGTGGAGTAAGGTGCTGCACATTAAGATAAAGTGTGAGTGTGAATCGTGGCTAATTAAGGAAGTTAAGTAGTGAAGTTTGAAATTCAAATATAAGCATTTAAGTGTGAAAGTTATTGAGTATTGTTACTTAAACACTTGCTTAGTTGAATTCAATATCTTAACTACTTAGAAGTATTTATTTGTGCTTCACTTATTCTAATATACTTGAAGTGATAAGAAGTATTTGTTGCATTAGTGACTTGTTGCACCGTGGGTGTACAAGTGTGTGTGTTGTTATCCAAACTTGTCATTGTGACGTAGTGAAGTGAAGGGAGTGTGGTACAAATTATTTGAGATTCCATTCGTACTTCAGATAAATCGCATCCACAAACATGTCATATGATAGTGTGAATGGGGACATTGGCAATGAGGCCAATAGCCAAGTGGGTGGCAGACCAGGTTGTCGAAATACAAGTGGAAGAACTCTAGATGAGTAACTTCAGGACCTTACCACAATTGTTGCTACATTGGCAACAAGAATTGATAGGATGACATTACCACCACCACCTATGGTAAACCTTCAGGCACCACCTAGAGTGGAAGGAGATTATCATGCTCTCAGGGAAGACAGAGATGATAATTTTGGGGTTAATCCATACTCGGACAGGAAATTTAGACCACCTCGAGGATTAGAGTGTGCGAAGCTACAAATGTCTTCATTTGATGGTAGGGGTTTCGCAGATGATTGCCTAGACTGGGAAGACCAAGTTGAGGGTCTTTTCTAGTGTTATGAGTTGATGATGACTCCAGGGCACGTCTTGCAGCTATAGAATTCACAGGGCATGCCGCTTTGTGGTGGGAAAATATGGTGATCAGCAAGCGAAGGGATGGAGAGACCGAAATACACACTTGGAGAGACATGAAACGAGTTTTGAGGAATAGGTTTGTACCGAAACACTATAGGCATGAGCTATTTATGCGTCTCCAGACACTAAGACAGGGGGGTAAAACAGTGGATGACTACGCACAGGAGTTTGAGACACTAGTGATCAGATGTGGATCAGTTGAACCTCCTAAACAAACCCTAGCACGTTTTGTATCTGGGTTAAAGTATGAGATAGCTTGTGTAGTTGAGCTTCAGAGATATAGTACACTTGATGAGGCTATACAGTTAGCCTTGAAAGTGGAAAGACAGAGGCAATCCTATTCATTCTAGGATACTAAGAGCAGACTACCAGGGAACCAAACTGTTCAGGGTCAGTTATGTTCTCCTTCAGAGACACTAGAGATTCACGAGCAATTGAGTACACTATTGGAGTATTCTGAGGATTAGAGTCAGATGAGTCTATCATTAGAAGGCCAGAATGTTCAGAGACATTTGTGTTCACCTTCAGAGGTCTCAGAGGGCAATGAGCAGTTGGGCCAACCACTAGAAGACCATTAGGATCGGCGACATACAGATGAGTTAGAAAAGGAGGAAACAATATCAGTGAAATGGGTTGAGATAGGGGATACCTCAGTGGATAATGGGTCATTATTTGTGTTGTAGATGAGATACATCCTGGAAATGGAGGAGAGAAAACAATCACCACCTGTAGTATTTTAAATATTGGGATTTTGCAGAGATACGTCTTCAGATAGATTGCTAGGAGAAAACAAAGTCTCCATTGCATTTGATCTGCCAGATTTGAGGACAAATCTTTTTGAGGCCTGAGGAGATGATAGGAATAAAAATCCGACAAGACCTATCATTAGGGCAAGAACTAAAGGATTTCAAATCTTGGCGATGAGAGCCCATTTTGAGCAGATCGACCCCAGAATTATTTATATATTAATCTCTTTTCTATTATTCTTGTATTGTGTTTTCCAACAGGCACACTTATCATATTTTATAGGGTAATGGATAAACTCCCTCAGACTCAGCTTGTGGGTTATCTATGGACCGACCTGAACCGGCGATGAGCTGGGCCGATGAATCCTATAGAAGACCAGCATCTAGAAGACCAATTTCTTTTATATATTTTTCATTTGCATGGACTATTTATGTTGTAATCATTTTGGGATACTTTTATTTCCTTGTAATTTTCATTTAGGACTAGCTACCTTAAAAGTGGCAAACTTGTAATTTTGACCACTTTCTAACCCTAGGAGTAGCAAGTATAAATACTTGCTTAGAAGAGGGTTTGAGGAGGCCAATTTTTATAGATTTGAGAGCACTTTCACGTGTGGAATTAGGGTTCTTTCCTTAGTTCAAAACTCTTATCAATTTTAACCCAAGAATTGGAATTGTGGCGAGTGCGACGAAGGGGAATTGTGAGTCATATCGATTCCATCTTTGTTGTATGTTCATTTCTTCTCTAGTGTGTCATATCTAGGGTAGATTTGGATCTTTCTTGGATATGTTTGAGTTTGTTTTTCGAGAATAATCATCTTTTAAGATTGACTGTTCATTGAGAATTGAATTGCTCTTAGTGATTGGCGTGAATTGGCAAGGTTGGAAGGGTGTGAGTTCATGGTTTTTGAGCTTGTCTTTTTCATCCATTTCATGTGTAATTATCTTGTTCTTATTGTTGATTAGTGAAATTGCTCATTAGTGGAAGTTAATTGAATATTTGAATCATTGAATTTCATCATAATTCCATTAGGGTCACGCAATTTCCTAGTCACTTGGACCGGTTTTGTAAGAGACTTGAGGCTTGTTTTCTTGAGTCATTTGATTGAGCTTGGAAGTGGTTTTGAGCACATCATTGAGTTGTGTGTAGTGTAAGGTGCTACACATTAAGACTCATTATGGGTGTAAAACTTTAGCAAGAAAGGAAAGTTGAGTGGTGAAGTTTGGATTAAAAAACAAGCATTAAAGTGTGAAAGTAATTGAAACTCTGATAGGAATAAAAATCCGACAAGACCTATCATTAGGGCAAGAACTAAAGGAATTCAAATCTTGGCGTTGAGGGCCCATTTTGAGCAGATTGATCCCGGAATTATTTATATATTAACCTCTTTTCTATTATTCTTGTATTGTGTTTTCCAACAGGCACACTTATCATATTCTATAGGGCAATGGACAAACTCCCTCAGACTCAAATTGTGGGTTATCCATGGACCGACCTGAACCGGCGATGAGTTGGGCCGATGGATCCTATAGAAGACCGGCATCTTGAAGACCATTTCTTTTATATATTTACACTTTTATGAACTATTTTTGGTTGTATTTGGTTTTGGGACACTTTTATTTCCTTGTAATTTTCATTTAGGGCTAGCCACCTTAAAAGTGGCAAACTTGTAATTTTGAGCACTTTTTAACCATAGGAGTAGCAAGTATAAATACTTGCTTAAGAGAGGGTTTGAGGAGGCTTATTTTGCAGAACAAACACTTCACATTTCGTGAGAGGGCTTAGGGTTTTCCTAATTCCAAATTCTCTTATCAATTTCAATCCCAAGAAGTTGGAATTGTGGCGAGTGCAACAAGGAGAAATCGTGAGTAATATCGATTCATCTTTGTTGTTGTTCATTTCTTCTCTAGTGAGTCATATCTAGGGTAGATTTGAATCTTTCTTGGACTTATTGGTTATTGTAATTCGTGGACATCAATCTTGTAAGATTGATTGTTCTTTTAGTTATTGAATTCACTATCATTTTTAGTGCATTGTGACGTGAATTTGGTATTGAAAGAGGAAGTGGAATTCACGGTTTGTGTTGCTTCATTTTGATCTGATTTCCACGTGATTCTCAAGCCTTATTGTGGTTATTTGGTTAAATTATCATTAGAGATTACAATTATATCATTTGATCATCATTTTTCCATCAAATCTTCACGTGAAATCACCCTCAATTGAACCGGTTTGTGTTTATGTGAATTAAGGTGTTTTTCCTTGATTCTTTTGATTGTGCTTAAGTGGAATTAGGCACATCAAACTCAATACTTAAACACTTGCTAGTTGAATTTAATTTTTAACTACCTAGAAATAATTGTGTGTACTTCATTTATTTAACTTTACTTGTGGTACCAAGAATTATTTTATTGTGCTTCAATTATTTCACTTGACTTTACTTGAAGTAACAATAAGCATTTCTTGTATTTGTTGATTGTGAGCACCGTGGGTGTGTAGGGGCGTGTAAGGGTGTGTTGCCGTGGTGTGGTGAAGTGTATTGAGGTTATTGAAATCAGTAAGCAACAATGTTAAGTGAGTTGTATTTGTCCACTAACATATTGCATCGGGACTTGACTTCCTTTTAAACCATTGATGAGGGACAAAGAGAAAACTTGTTCCATACTTCTTGTAGGGTACAAGGAAACTTGTGCGCAATTATTATTGATGGTGGTAGTTGTACTAATGTTGTAGCTGCATCATTAGTATCGAAGTTGAAACTTGAAACTATCCCACATCCCAGACCCTATACATTACATTGGTTGAATGATCAGGATGGTCTTTATGTGACCCAAAGGGTTAGGGTACCCTTCAGTATAGGGGACAAGTACTATGATGAGCTTGAATGTGATATTCTTCCTCTTTGTGTATCCCATATATTACTTAGTAGACCATGGTTGTATGACAGGATGGTATTACATGATGGGTATAGAAATACTTATATGTTTAAAAAAGATGGAAAACGTATAGTATTGAACCCTATGTCGCTATCAGAGGTCCAGGAGATGCAAAGATAGATAAAACAACTATCACAGAATCTTGAGGATCATAGCCACATGATCAAACCTTCGGAGGACGAAACTGTGCAGACGCAGGTATACTAACCTTCAAAGGTTCTTGAGGGCTCTAGTGACACAAGCCAACCCTTAGAGCATAAAATTTGTCAAACACCGATGTGCCAACCTTCAGAGGATCTTGATGATCATAGTCAGATGAGCAGACCACCAGAGAGCCAGACTGTTTAGAGACAATTATGTTCACCTTTAGAGGTTTCAGAGGGTAATGAGTAGTTGGGCCAACCATTAGAAGACCATGAGGATCAGCAACATACAGATGAGTTAGAAAAGGAGGAAACGGTTTCAGTGGAATAGGTTGATACATGGGTGACTTTATTGGAGAATGGATCATTATTTGTGTTGCAGATGAGATACATCCTAGAAATGGAGGAGAGAAAACAATCACCACCCGTAGTATTTTAGATTTTGGGATTCTGCAGTGATATTTCTTCAGGTGGCTTGCTAGGAGGAAACAAAGTCTCTACTGCATTTGATCAACCAGATTTGAGGACAAATCTTTTTGAGGCCTGAGGAGATGATAGGAATCAAAATCCAACAAGACTTATCATTAGGGCAAGAACTAAAGGAATTTGAATTTTGGCGATGACGGCCCATTTTGAGCAGATCGACCCCAGAATTATTTATATATTAACCTCTTTTCTATTATTCTTGTATTTTGTTTTCCAACAGGCACACTTATCATATTTTATAGGGCAATGGACAAACTCCCTCGTACTTAGCTTGTGGGTTATCCATGGACCGACCTGAACCGATGATGAGCTGGGCCGATGGATCCTATAGAAGACCGGCATGTTGAAGACCAATTTCTTTTATATATTTTTCATTTGCATGGACTATTTATGTTGTAATCATTTTGGGACACTTTTATTTCCTTGTAATTTTCATTTAGGGTTAGCCACCTTAAAAGTGGCAAACTTGTAATTTTGAGCACTTTTAAACCCTAGGAGTAGCAAGTATAAATACTTGCTTAAGAAAGGGTTTGAGGAGGCCATTTTGCAGATTATACACAAGAACTTAACGTGTGGGAATTAGGGTTCATTCTAGTTCTAATTCTCTTATCAATTTCAACCTAAGAATTGGAATTGTGGCGAGTGCAACAAGGGGAAATTGTGAGTCATATCAATTTCTTTCTTTGTTGTTTTTCATTTCATCTCTAGTGAGTCATATCTAGGGTTGATTTGGAGTTTCTTGGACATATTTGTGAACAATTATCTTGTTTAAGATTGATTTTCCTTTTTGATGAGAGCCATGATGGGAGCTAAGCCAGAAGATGGAATGTGGATCCTCTTGAAGTGCCACCTGGACCAATCACAAGAAATCAAGCGAAATGATTCAAGGAAGCACTTAACGGGTTGATAAAGGATGTCCATGAAGCCGGAAAGGATTGGAGCAATCATGAAGTTGGAAAGGATTGGAACAACCATGGGAATGCACTTGCTCTTGTACAAGTCATACCGGATACGGGGTGAAGAGGGCGTGTCTTTACAAGGCACGGCCGTGTATGGTGTCAAGAATTTCCATAGAAAGATACACGACTAAAAGTACACGGTCGTGTATGTTGTCAAGAATTTCCATAGAATTATACACGGCCAAAGTACACGGCCGTGTATCTCCCCGGCGCCGGCCTTCATGTCTTGTTTTGTTATTTTTACGCACTTATTGAAGTGATGTCGTTTTGGGCCTTTATTGTTACGAATTGTAAACCCTAATATAAAGCTCCTAGGGTTTAGAACATTTAGAATATAGAACATACAACATTAAAGTTTGAAAAACACTTTTGAGAGAATTCCTCTCTTGGTTCTTTAAAGAACTAATCTAGAACTTATCGGATTTTTCTTCCATGGCGTTCATCCCGACTTATCAATCGGTCTTTCATCCCGATTGTGGCATCTTCATATTATACTAAGGTTCTTATCTCGCTTATAGACAATGGGTCGCGGTTTCCACTTGAGTGTGTTTGGCATCTTAGGTAGCGAATTCCGAACGTATTGGTATTGGGTTTCGTCACACGTTGGCGTGGTTCATATCGGTTAGGAATCCGAGCAAACGAATTTCGTATCAGTTTGGTATCAGAGCCTAGGTTTGTTAAACATCAGTTCGGTTTGAGGAAGGTAACATCAAAACCCTAACTCCAATCGTTCATATCAATTGTTAGTATTCAATTTCATAGTATTAATTGTCTATTGAAAGTGTGGTACTTACTATTCAATTTTGTTACAAAAAAAAAAAGAAGAATCACGACACAAAAAAAAGGAGCGTGATCAAGAGCAACAACAAAGACAAAAAAAAAAAAAAAAATTCAGAAAGAAAAGAGGAAATTTACGAACCCTAGAGTTGTTTTGAATTCTACGGAAGGGAATTGGTGTAGTTTGGGTTAGTTCCAAGAGAATTGAGAAGAGGAATTGGCGAGTTAATATCATCATTGTTTGTGAGAATACACGAGTGACTGTGTGATATGATCATTTGAGCGAAACACGTAAGGGAGTGTATTGTGAGGCTTAAGTATATATATTTGTATTAGAACTAATCTTTTTCTGCAGGAACTATGTCGAGGCATCATTCTCCTGAAGGTGAGAGGGGAAGGTTTGATGCTAGGTTAGTGATTGAGGTGTTGAGGGCTGAGATGAAGAAGATGTTTTAGGAGGGGATGGAAAAAATTCATGAGACGGTAGAGCAATCTAAAAACGTCTTCCAAGGGCGTAAGAGGGAGAGTCGTTCTAGGAGAGTACAAAGGGGTAGAGATGAAATGTCGGGTGATGACTTTGATGAGCCTTCTGTCGGGAGTTATAGAGGTTATAGTGGTAGGAATAGAGAAACTAGGGATTGGGAAGATAGAGGAGATAGGAATAGAGAGGATAATCAATTGGGTAGCATAAAGATGAAGATTCCTCCTTTCCAAGGGAAGAATGATCCCGAGGCGTACTTAGAATGGGAGAAGAAGGTGGAGATAGTATTTGATTGTCATAACTATAGTGGGAGAAAGAAAGTGAAACTTGCTGCCATTGAATTTTCGGATTATGCCATAGTGTGGTGGGATCAACTAATGTTGAATAGAAGAAGGAATGGCAAACCACCTATTGAGTCTTGGGAAGAGATGAAAAGAGTGATGAAGAAGCAGTTTGTGCCTGCATATTACTATCATGAATTGCACAACAAATTGCAAACTCTTAAGCAGGGAAGCCGAAGCGTGGATGAGTATTTCAAGGAGATGGAAGTAACGATGATTAGGGCGAATGTAGAGGAGGATAGAGAGGCTACCATGGCTAGGTTTCTTGCGGGATTGAATAGAGAAATTCAAAATGTCATAGAATTGCAGCATTATGTAGAATTGGAAGATATGGTTCATATGGCTATAAAGGTTGAGAACCAGCACAAGAGGAAAGGTAATAGTAATGCATGGTTTCAACAGGGTACTGGTTCATTCACCTAGAAGACTAACCAATGGAAGAAGGAAGAAAGGCCTCTATCCACCAAACCAAAAGGAGAGCAGAGGCAAGCGGGTTCTACTCCTGGTGATCAAGGTAAACCTGACTCTTCTACTCCTAGAAATCGTGACATTAGATATTTTAAATGCCAAGGTAGAGGCCATATTGCTAGTCAATGTCCAAATAGGCGTGTGATGATTTTGCGTGATGATGGTGAGTATGCGACTGAGGGGGATAGTGAAGAGGATGATATGCCTCCATTAGAGGATGCTAGTGATGATGAGGAGCCTGCAGTAGGGAGGTTAGTGGCAGTAGTGAAGAGAGCTTTGAATGTGCAGGTGAAGGAAGAAGAGGAGGTGCAAAGAGAGAATATCTTTCATACTAGATGTTATCTAGGTGATCACATTTGCAGTTTGATCATTGATGGAGGAAGTTGCACTAATGTGGTGAGTAATTTTATTGTTGAGAGGCTGGGACTCAAGACTACTAAACACCCTAGTCCATATAAATTGTAGTGGCTGAATGATAGTGGCGAGACTAAGGTGAGTAAGCAAGCATTGATTGCTTTTCGCATTGGTAGGTATGAGGATGAGGTGTTATGCGATGTAGTGCCAATGCAGGCGTGTCATGTGTTGTTGGGGAGGCCATGGCAATTTGATAGGAAGGTTGTTCATGATGGCTTTTCTAACAAGTATATGCTTGTTCACCAAGGGAAAAACTTTAATCTTAAACCTTTAACACCTAAGCAGGTGTATGAGGATCAGTTACAGCTACAACAGTCTTTTGCAAAACATAAGGTGAGTGAAAAGCAGAGGGAGAGTGAGAGAGCAAAAGACAATGAGAAAGAAAAGGAATACAAAAGTCGAACTTACAAGGAAAAAGAGAGGAAGGCTGGAAAGAGTGTGAGAGACCAAGTTGAAGGGGGATTAACTTTGGTGGTAAGTGAAAAGGAGAGTGCAGCCTTGCAAAAGGAGAGTTGTGTGGCAAGAGTGAGTGTAGTGAGGAGAGCGTTAGTGATGAAGCAACCTATGTTGTTGCTGGTTTTTAAGGAAACATGTCTAAATACCAACGAACTATCTAACTCTTTGCCTAGTGTGGTTGTGTCTATTGTGCAGGACTTTGAAGATGTCTTCCCTGAGGAGATTCCAAAGGGATTACCACCTATTTGTGGTATTGAGCACCAAATTGACCTTGTACCTAGAGCATCGATTCTAAACAAGCCAGCTTATAGGAGCAATCCAGAGGAGACAAAGGAACTCCAAAGGTAGGTCGATGAATTAATGGAGAAGAGGTACGTGAGAGAAAGCATGAGTCCATGTGCAGTGCCTGTGATTTTGGTGCTTAAGAAGGATGGGTCATGGAGAATGTGTGTTGACTGCCGTGCCATCAACAACATCACGGTAAAGTATCGTCATCTCATTCCTCGCTTAGATGACATGTTAGATGAGTTACATGGGTCTAGTGTCTTTTCCAAAATTAATTTGAAAAGTGGATATCACCAAATTAGAATGAAAGAAGGTGATGAATGGAAAACCGCATTCAAAACGAAATATGGATTGTATGAGTGGTTAGTAATGCCTTCCGGTTTAACTAACGCACCTAGTACTTTTATGAGACTTATGAACCATGTTTTGAGGAATTTTATTGGCAAATTTGTGGTTGTCTATTTTGATGATATTCTCATTTACAGCAAGAGTTTGGAAGACCATATATCTCACTTGAGGGATGTTTTAGAAGTGCTTCGAAAGGAGCAATTATATGCTAACCTCAAGAAGTGCACTTTTTGCACAGACAAACTTGTGTTTCTTGGTTTTGTTGTTAGTGCACAGGGAATACAGGTTGATGAAGAAAAGATTCGTGAGATCCAAGAATGGCCTAGTCCAACTAATGTAAGTAATGTGCGAAGTTTCCATGGACTAGCGAGTTTTTACAGGAGATTTATGAAGGATTTCAATACCATTGCAACACCACTTACTGAGGTAATTAAGAAGAACGTGGGGTTCGGATGGGGAGAGCAACAAGAGAAGGCCTTTCAGACGCTTAAAGATAAGCTGACTCAGGCGCCATTACTTGCTTTACCTGACTTTGCTAAAATGTTTGAAATTGAGTGTGATGCTTCAGGATTAGGTATTGGAGCAGTGCTCATGCAAGAGAGAAGACTAATTGCATTCTTTAGCGAGAAGCTAAGTGGGGCAACCTTGAACTAACCTACTTATGATAAGGAGTTATATGCCTTGGTTCGAGCACTGGAGACTTGGCAACACTATCTTTGGCCAAAAGAGTTCGTGATCTACACTGACCATGAATCGTTGATGTACTTGAAGGGACAACATAAGCTAAAAAAAAGGCATGCTCGTTGGGTGGAGTTCATTGAAACATTTCCCTATGTCATCCACTACAAGCAAGGTAAAGAGAATGTCGTTGCTGATGCACTTTCTAGAAGGTATGCTCTTATCTCTACTCTTAGTTCTAGACTGCTTGGTTTTGAGCACATTAAGGAATTGTATGCTACTGATTGAGATTTTTGTGAGGAGTATGTGCATTGTGGGAAGAGTGGTCATGGTAAGTTTTATAAATATGAAGGATTCTTATTTAGGGAGAGTAGACTATGCATTCCAATTTGTTCTTTAAGGGAATTACTAGTGAGGGAGTCTCATGGAGGAGGTTTAATGAGACATTTTGGAGTAGCTAAAACCTTAGGGGTATTGCAGGAACACTTCTATTGGCCTCACATGAAACGAGATGTTGAGAGGATTTGTGAGCGGTGTATCACATGTAAGTAAGCAAAATCTAGAGTCCAACCTCAAGGGCTTTATACCCCACTTCCCATTCCTCATGAGCCTTGGATAGATATTTCCATGGATTTTGTGTTAGGATTACCCAGGTCTAGACATGGTCGAAATTCTATTTTTGTAGTTGTGGATAGATTCTCTGATGGTACATTTCATTCCTTGTCACAAAATAGACGATGCTTGCAATATTGCTAATTTGTTCTTTAGGGAAGTTGTGAGATTACATGGTATGCCTAAAACAATTGTATCGGATAGAGATGCTAAGTTCTTAAGCTACTTCTGGAAGACCTTGTGGGCTAAGTTAGGAACTAAGTTATTGTTTTCTACTACTTGTCATCCATAGACTGATGGTCAAACTGAGGTAGTAAATCGAACTTTATCTACTTTATTGAGGGCTGTCATTAAGAAGAACATTAAAAGTTGGGAGGATTGTTTGCCGCATGTTGAATTTTCTTATAATTGTATAATGCATTCTGTTACTAAGTTTACTCCTTTTGAAATGGTGTATGGTTTTAATCCACTAACTCCTTTGGATTTATCACCTTTGCCTATTTCTGAGTATGTTAATATAGATGGCAAGAAGAAAGTAGAATTTGTTAAACAGATCCATGAGAAGGCAAGGCTAAACATTGATCGAAGAACAGAGTAGTATGTGAAACAAGCCAACAAGGGTCGTCAACAAGCAGTCTTTGAACCTAGAGACTGGGTTTGGGTTCACATGCGTAAAGAGCGGTTTTCTGTGCAGCGTCGATCTAAACTACTTCCTAGAGGCGGTGGACCATTTCAAATCCTTGAGCGCATCAATGATAATGCATACAAGATAGATTTACCCGGTGATTATCAAGTAAGTGCTACATTTAATGTTTCTGATTTGAGTCCTTTTGATGCAGGCGATGATTTGAGGACAAATCCTTTTCAAGAGGAGGGGAATGATGAGAGCCATGATGGGAGCCAAGCCAGAAGATAGAATGTGGATCCTCTTGAAGTGCCACCTGGACCAATCACAAGAAATCGAGCGAAACGATTCAAGGAAGCATTTAACGGGTTGATAAAGGATGTCCACGAAGCCGGAAAGGATTGGAGCAATCATGAAGTTGGAAAGGATTGGAACAACCATGGGAATGCACTTGCTCTTGTACAAGTCATACCGGATACGGGGTGAAGAGGGCGTGTCTTTACAAGGCACGGCCGTGTAGGAGTCTGGAGGTTACATAGAATCATACACGGTTCAAAGGCACGGCCGTGTATGGTGTCAAGAATTTCCACACAAAGATATACGACTAGGAGTACACGATCGTGTATGTTGTCAAGAATTTCCACAGAATTATACACGGCTAAAGTACACGGCCGTGTATCTCCCCGACGCTGGCTTTCATGTCTTGTTTTGTTATTTTTACGCACTTATTGAAGTGATGTCATTTTGGGCCTTTATTGTTACGAATTGTAAACCCTAATATAAAGCTCCTAGGGTTTAGAACATTTAAAATATAGAACATACAACATTAAAGTTTGAAAAACACTTTTGAGAGAATTCCTCTCTCGGTTATTTAAAGAACTAATCTAGAACTTATCGGATTTTTCTTCCGTGGCGTTCATCCCGACTTATCAATCGGTCTTTCATCCCGATTGTGGTGTCTTCATATTATACCAAGGTTCTTGTCTCACTTATAGACAACAGGTCGCGGTTTCCACTTGAGTGTGTTTGGCATCTTAGGTAGCGAATTCCGAACGTATTGGTATTAGGTTTCGTCACACGTTGGCGTGGTTCATATCAGTTAGGAATCCGAGCAAACCGATTTCGTATCACTTTTAGTACTTGAAATCAATATCATTTTATTGTTGGCGTGCATTAGAATTGAAGGGGAAATTGATATCACGGTTTTGATCCATCCTTTTTGGTTTGATTCACGTGGAATTCAATTATTTTTGTTATTATATAGTGAAGATTACATATATAGATTGCAATTGCATCATTTGATCTTTGGTTTTCATCAAATTTCCATTAGGGTCACGCAATTTCCTAGTTCAATTGGACCGGTTTGATTGTGACTTGAGGATTGTTTTCTTTGACTCATTTGATTGTGTTTGAACTTGGTTTTGAGCACATCACTAGTAGAAAATAGACATGTTAAGATCACATTGCATGGGATTTTCTTGCTACACATCCATATCATGATCTATGTCATTCAATTATATCAGCATTGTGACCATTGATGGGTAGAGTTACGATAAATGTGATGAATACCTCTTTGATCCTATGTTGATATGACTGATGGACTGGATTGGTTATAGATACATTCAGTTCATGACAGCAAATTTGAGCTCATATGGTTTTGCAAAACATGATTGTAAAGTTACACATATAGTCCAAGTGGGAGATTGTTGGATCCTTAATCCAACGTTGGCCTTATATGTGAAACGATTATGTGTTGCGGGCTGTCATATTAAGTTAAGCTCAATTAAAAGTGATTAATAAGATTTTGTTATTTGAGTCTTAATGTATCTAATAGGATATGACCCCTTTTATGTGTAGAGACCTTATGGGTAGTTTCTATTTTTATAATGGGCTAAAATAGAAATACCAAAAAGGTAACATATAGTTATCTATATAAATAGTAGTTATGGTCCTCAGGTTATACACACACCTTTCTTATTTCTTTGTATCCCATCATCAAATAGACTATAGGGAGAAAACAAAAGGGATCACTCTAAAAGAAAACGTATTGACCTGGACGGCCGACTGCACAACCTAAGAATCATGGAGCGCAATAGATTCAGGTACACTTCTGTGTATTTATTGTTTAATTCTTAATGATCAAACATGAAAAGATCTAGTATTTTGTTTGTGATGATTTTCACAAAAGGATTATTCAAGATTCAACATGCAAGTCTTCATCGTTCCATGTCACCTTGCTGGAAGGAGGAAGCTTTATTTTACTCCTAGTGGTGTAGTTTCGTATATATATTTGTACGCTAACCTTAGAAGTGAATATGAATTTCAGCAACAATTGTTAAAATAAGTTGTATTTGGAACTTAAAAACATTCGACAATGTAGATTTAAAAAAAAATTAAAGAAAAATATTTGATTGTAAAAAATTAATTTATAAATTATATAACAATCTAAATTTAATATTTCTTTTTAAGTTATTTATTGACCAATATGACCAAGATAGTCTAAAATATGACCAAGATAATTTAAGAAAAATCTTCGTGTTAACTAATATGACCAAGATAATCCAACAATATGTTGGCTTTGTGGACAACCTAACCTCCATGCAATTGGAAAGAAAAAAAGAAAATGAAATTTTATATAATATATCAAAATAAGTGATCCCCAACTAATAGGAAAAGGAAAATGGCAGACTAAGTAGGTTATATTTGTTTCCTAAAATTTTTATTTATTTCGAGTTCCTCTTTGGAACTATAAGAGAAATTCATCATAAACCCGAGAAATTGCAGTTTAATGATGGTTTTTAGCATTAAGTGTTGGTGGGAGACAATAATGGCAATCGATTTGAGCTCTCTTTATTTACATTATCATAATTACCAGAACATAGCTACTATTGCCTTCTTTCATTACCTATGTCAAGTGTCTTTGATTACTTTAACCTATTCACATTGGTATTATGATATTCCGTTACAAACTGATCCCCGTTACATGTCATGGTCCATCTCATGTTTGAGGGGATCAATTTTCTCAACTGATTTCGACTTGCCATGGTCACCATTAAGAGAGTGTCATCAACTCCTGACTAGTTTACTTATGGATGACCAAACCCACCTTTAGAGTACCCTTGCCCCTAGAACAAACTACTTCATTAATGCCACTTATTATGCTTTAAGCCTAAGTTGATCCCTCCATGTCTACATTGAGGTTACAAACCATGACATTCTCCTTCACTTGAATTCATGATGTGATGCCCTCATCATGAGGCCAACCTATTGTTAAACTCTACCCAAGATCATCTCTAGCTAAGACTCTAGACTTCTATGGGCATCCCTCTTGCCCTTATCCTTCTCTCCATCTTTTGAGATTTCTTTTCATTGAGTTGCCCAAAGGTAAGGTGGCCTACTAAAAAATATTTTTTTGTTACAATGTTTTGAATTACAACATAGCTACCTCTCTCTCTCTCGTAACAATGCCTTCCCTTTAGTGGCCACTTCTCTTCTTAAGCTTTTACATGAGTCCTTCGACTTGGGACACAACTGCCCCTTTGAGCAATGGTGTCCTCCATTTGGTGGTTGCTCTAGCCCTTTTTGTCAACAAGTCTATGTATACATTGATTTCATGTGGGTAGTATTTAAGCAGTTCAATTCGGTTGGAACTTCTACTCTAATGCCACTTGTCACAAGACGGAAGGTTATTTCCTCCCAAAGCACTCGTGTGGTACTTAATTATCCTTTACTTCATACGTTTTTACATTTTTGGATGGTGAGCCAAACTTCTCTTCTTGTTTTTATCTAGGATTGTTTCGAGTCCATCCTTCATCAAGAGTGCCCTCGTTGGCTTTACCATAGTTCCTCTTATGTTTGAGGGGATCAATCTTCTTAATTGATTTTGGCATGCTATAGCCATCATTAGGAGAGCAACTTTAACTCTTCACTAGTGTGCTTACGAGTAGCCAAACCCACCATCAAGGTACCCTTACTCCTAGAATGAACTACCTTATTGATTTTTCTAGCATGTAGGTCACGGATTATGACACTTTCACATCTTATTTTTCTGGCATGTAGGTCCTAATCACTCCACATGACAATTTATTTCCTTGTTGAGAGGAAGAGACATTACATTTACCTTTATTGCTCCTTGGATTGTAGTTTTGTATAAATATTGCTAAGACCATCCAAGATTAATTCTAGAATAATATATAATCCAATAATTCTAGAATGAAAAAGGAAAAATGAAAAAAAAAAATTATATACGGGATTGTTGTACATATAACATTTTTTCATAAACTAGCAATGGTGTGTGCAATTAATATTGTCTTAGCATAGTGACAATTGGATGGAAGCAATTAGATTCCATAGACTTAGACCAATCACCCCGTTTAATATGTGCTAAAATTTTCTATTTGATCTCTATCCATTATGGATTGACAGGTTAAATGGGCTAACTCATTAATCGATTAAAGAATAAACTCACTAGTTTATGTAGGTTTGTGGTGCTGTGGGTGTGTGTGGATCCTTAAGATCAAGGGTGGATTTAGAACATATTAAAGGGGGTCTTAGCGCTTACAATTTTGATTTTTTTAAAATAAGAAATTGTATATATGATATGTATATTTTAAGAACAAATATTAATAAAATATAGTGTATAAATTAGTGGTAAATATAAAGATTTGTAAAATAGAGGTCAAGGGTTCAATTTGTATGATAGTCATTTTAATTATTTATTCATTTTTTTAAAGGATAATGTTGCATTTGATGCCTAAATTTTACATCATTTTTCAATTAAATGGCAAAACTTTTTTAGTGTCAATTTTAGTACTTAATCAAACTTTTTGATGCTAATATTAATACCTGGACTAACTCCATTAACAACTGTTAAACATGCTAGTTTCAAGGACAAATTAACATCTAACATGTGTACGATTTCATTTAATTAAACATAAAAAGCCAGTTATAACTTGCCACATCACACTTAATAAAAGAATTTATTTATTTAATATTTTAAACACCTTAACAAACTAAATTTATTAAACACAAATGAAAGTGCTCTCCAAAAAAAGAAACAAATGATAATAATAATAAAAAACTCTTCTCCATAAGTTGTGGACTCATATAGTGAAGAAACTCAAAATCAAGAAAACTTAAAACTAGGATAATAGAAGATTTATTCAAAGAAGAAACTCAAAACTTATAAATATATTTTCAAAAGAAAAGGAAAAGATAGAAAACAAAAGTAAATGAAAAACTCAAAAAGTCTAAAACTAGGTGATTGCCATAGGTTATGAGAAATATAATGAATAGCAAAAGGACAATTTTGAAGTTATAATCATTAATTACAATTAAACATTAACACCCATCATTGAAATTTTCTAATACATCAATTTACATCTTCCCCTTGAACCATAAATTTGAATCCTGGAATAGGAAAATATGAGCCTAGATCCATACTCTTAAACCTTTATCCAAACCTTAAAACCTTGATTTGACAAACACAGATCCAAACCATTAAAGGAAACTTGTGAATAGATGAAAGCTTTATTGATGATTTCATTTATGGCTCGAATTGCAATGATATGAAACCCAAACCTATAAATGGTAAATGGAACCTAAATTTGAAACTCAAATTTTTAACCTACAAGTAGATGAAACATCAATTTAGTCCCACCAATTCTGATTGATGATTTCATTAATAGGTTTGGAGTGAAAAACACGAAGGATAGAGAAAAGACGAGAATAAGATGCAATCAAGCTTCTTCTAGACTTAAGAAAGTGAAAAGAGGAGAGTGAAGAGAGAGAAAGAGCCAAGTTGGTGGTTAGGATGTTCACCAGAGAAGGAGAGGAGAAGTTGAGAAAGAGGTGATGATGGGAAAATTTCTAACACTGTCAACCTTTTCAGAACCCAATTTGGATGATGATCCAAATTGCTCATATTTACCTTATGTCTTTATTTCTAATAAAAATTTGAGAATAATCTTATAGGTACAATGATAATTCTCCATGGGATGCCAATATGTCCTACAACTTCCGTTGGACATAGAACATTTTTTAGGATGACAATCAAAGACCCGCTGCGATTGTTTTCCTATTTCGAGGCATTAGATCATGAAGACTTATGTTATTTTGTATCTTGTAATTTTTTTATGAACTATTTTGGTTGTATTTTGGTTTTGGGGCACTTTTATTTCCTTGTAATTTTCATTTAGGGTTTGCTACCTTAAAAGTGGAAAACTTGTAATTTTGAGCACTTTTTAATCCTAGGAGTAGCAAGTATAAATACTTGCTTAAGAGAGGGTTTGAGGGGGATTATTTTTGCATAATAGAGAGGTCATATTCACGTGAGAATTAGGGTTCCTAATTGTCATTAGACTCTTATCAATTTCAATCCCAAGAGTTGAAATTGTGGCGAGTGCAACACCTTGAAATTGTTAGTAGTATCAATTTCATTTTGTTGTGATTTCTTTTCTTCTCTAGTGTGTCATATCTAGGGGTGAATTGAGATAGTTCTTGGACAAATTTTCTTCTAATTGTTGTCAAATTCTTGTGTTTAATTAAGATCTCTTTCAATTGAATTCGAATCATCTTTGAAGAATTCCTCTTGAAAACGTGATTATCACTTGTGGAAAGGAGTTCTTAGAATTGAAGTTTTCTTTTGAATTTGTGAATTATTTTCGTGGGTTTATATGTGATTAGGGGGGTGTTGTTAGAAGAGATTAACATTGAGGTTTCACAATTGCAACATTGAACATTTGGATTTCCTTGCATCTTCATTAAGGTTCATGTGAATTCTTGCCCTTTTGGAGCCGATTTGTTGTTGATTTGAGTTAGCTTTTTCTTGAGTCTTTTGAATGTGCTTCTAAGTGGATTTAGGCACATCACCTTTTTGGTATCAGAGCAATCATCATATTTGGATTTAAGATTGAACACATCCTAATTGAAGAATCGGTTATAAGCATTGGAAATTGACACCATTATTCATGAGATTGAAACTAGTTTGATTGACATTATTTGATTGTCTTTCTAATTAGTTTTGCATGTGCTTAATCTTGGTTTTCAGCACATCATCTTTTTGGTATTAGAGCACATGTTGAGAGAAGGGAATTGGTTTTATTTGATTTCGTGGAGTTAATCATCAATTAGGGTTGATTTAGTGAAACCACAAATTGTGTTGATTGTTGTGGTTTTGAGCTTGTGAAATTACCTTGACTTGGGATTTAATTTACTGATTGTTGGAGTTGGATTGGGAAGGTTGTTGTATCATTTTATGATCAATAATTTTCGTGGAGGGGCAGAAGTATAAAGTATTGTTTAATTCAACAACTTTTGGAACTTGCAAAAACTTACCAAATCCTTACCGTGGCTTGTTGTGGCGTGGAGGAGGATGTGTAGTTTGTTGTTTTGATTTCCATTATGTAATTCTGAATTGGTGGAGTACAATTTGAAGATTGCATTGAGTTTTGATTAGTAAGGAATTATTTGAATTCAAACACATGCAATTAAGTTGTGGGAGTTAATGATTGCTATTTGAATTTGAATTCATTGTTTACCAATTGAAGAAGGCTTGCAATTAGTGAAGTGGTTTGAATTTCAAATTGAAAGTTGCTGCCTATTGTGGAATTCGGAATTCATTTGTGGAAAGTCACCTATTAGTCCTTTGTTATCATTATTTGCCGTGGAAGTGGAAGCCTACTTGTTATTATTATCCATTTTGTTGTTGCCGTGGAAGTAACTCATCATCATTGTTGTTGTTACTTGTGTGTTGCCGTGGAGTGACTTTTGGAAATTAAATTTGTTGCACCGTATTGTTGTGACGTGTTGTGGAGAAGAGTATTACACGTGAGTTGCAATATTATAATTGTAACGTTAAGAGGGTTTGTTTGTTTGTCTTTTGTAGTTGCTATTGTGTGGAGTTAAGGGAAGTGAAGTAGTGGAGTGTGTACCTTTGAATCAAATTGTTTTGAGGATCAGCATGCGGGAGTCTATAACTATGTCAAATGACAGTGTGAATGGGGGAATTGGTGATGAAGCCAATAGCCAGGTTGGTGGAGGTCAGGGTCATAATGTGGCAGGTAGGAGAACTTTGGAAGAACAACTCCAGGATCTTACTACTATAGTTGCTACACTAGCAACTAGAGTTGATAGAATGACATTACCACAACCACTAGTGGTAAACTAACCGGCACCACCTCAAGTAGCTCCACAAAACCCTCATCGAAATAGAGTAGTAGGAGATGGGAATTTAAATAGAAGGATGGGTGAGGAGCATCTTCCAAACAGGGAAGAAAGGGATGATAATTTTGGGGTAAACTTAAATCAGAATAGGGATTTCAGGCCACTTCGGGGTTTGGAGTATGTGAAACTACAGATGCCATCCTATGATGGCAAGGGATCAGCAGATGAATACTTAGACTGGGAGGACAAGGTCGAAGGTCTCTTCGAATGTTATGAGATCGATGACAATACTAGGGTCCGATTGGCTGCTGTTGAATTTGTAGGGTATGGTGCACTCTGGTGGAAGAATTTAATCATCAACAGGCATCGGGATGGAGAGGTTGAGGTTCAGACCTGGAGGGACATGAAGAGATTGTTAAGGAAAAGGTTCATTCCTGAGCACTACAAACAGGAGCTGTTTATGCGACTGCAAACCTTGAGGCAGGGGGGCAAAACAGTGGACGATTATGTGCAAGAATTTGAGACCCTTATGATTAGGTGTGGGTCTGTTGAGCCTCCAGAACAAACTATAGCACGTTTTGTCTCAGGTCTAAAATATGAAATAGCGTGTATTGTTGAACTGCAGCGCTATACTACACTTGATGAGGCTATTCGGTTGGCCTTAAAAGTAGAGAGACAAAGGAGGTCCAACTTTTTTAGGGCTTCGAGTAGTAGGCCCAGTATTGTTAATAGACCCATATCAGCCGACAGTCGATCTGGGGGAACAAAGGCGGTAGGTGAGGGAGTAAAGGCAGTGGACACTACTACCCCAACCATTATGAGAGAAAATTTACCCACTGGGAAGGGTAAAGAGGTCATGGCCTTAGAAACGAGGAAAATTATTCCCGGATCTACTAGTGGGAAAGCGCGCCAGATAAAATACTTTAAATGCATGGGATTTGGAAATATGGCTACACGGTGTCCAAATAAGAGGGTGATGACTGTAATGGAAGACATTGGGGAGGATGTTGAGGATGATCATGAACAGATTGAACCTACAAATCTACCAATAGCACTATAGGAATATTATGATGATCAGACTGCAAACGCGCCTGAGGAGCATATAGGAGGAAAATATCTATCCCTTAATGTGTTACGCAAGGCTTTATCTATATCTCTTGATACTAGTGATATTCAGAGGGAGAACATATTTCATACCTCTTGCAGAATCAGAGGTAACCTTTATGTACTCATCATCGATAGTGGTAGTTGCACGAATGTTATATCTGCTGCATTGGTAGACAAATTACAATTGTCTACTATCCCACATCCTAGTCCTTATCACTTGCATTGGCTGGATAATAGAGGTAGTATGCATGTTACCCATAGGGCAAAGGTTCTTGTGAATGTCGGATCGAATTATCATGATGAGATCCTGTGTGATATAGTCCCTATGCATGCATTCCATTTACTGTTGGGTCGGCCTTGGTTATATGATTGACGGGTGATACATGATGGGTTTGAAAATACCTACATGTTCAGCATGGGCGAGTCACGCATAGTTCTATTACCGATGACTCCATCTGAGGTCCAGGGTTTTCAGAAACAGATCAGAAATCCATCTACTACCATTGTTAGCCGGAAGAGCAAGACAATAGAGATACTAAGGTTCAGTTCCACAACTGATCCTTTAGATTTGAGGGCAAATCTTTCAGAAGCCCAAGGAGATGATGGGAAAATTTCTGACACTGTCAACCTTTTCAGAACCCAATTTAGATGATGATCCAAATTGCTCATATTTACCTTATGTCTTTATTTCTAATAAAAATTTGAGAATAATCTTACAGGTACAATGATAATTCTCCATGGGATGCCAATATGTTCTACAACTTCCGTTGGACACAGAACATTTTTCAGGATGACAATTAAAGACCTGCTGCGATTGTTTTCCTATTTCGAGGCATTGGATCATGAAGACTTATGTTATTTTGTATCTTGCAATTGTTTTATGAACTATTTTGGTTGTATTTTGGTTTTGGGACACTTTTATTTCCTTGTAATTTTCATTTAGGGTTAGCCACCTTAAAAGTGACAAACTTGTAATTTTGAGCACTTTTTAACCCTAGGAGTAGCAAGTATAAATACTTGCTTAAGAGAGGGTTTGAGGGGGATTATTTTTGCATAATAGAGAGGTCATATTCACGTGAGAATTAGGGTTCCTAATTTTCATTAGACTCTTATCAATTTCAATCCCAAGAGTTGAAATTGTGGCGAGTGTAACACCTTGAAATTGTTAGTAGTATCAATTTCATTTTGTTGTGATTTCTTTTCTTCTCTAGTATGTCATATCTAGGGGTGAATTGAGATAGTTCTTGGATAGATTTTCTTCTAATTGTTGTCAAATTCTTGTGTTTAATTAAGATCTCTTTCAATTGAATTCGAATCATCTTTGAAGAATTCCTCTTGAAAACGTGATTATCACTTGTGGAAAGGAGTTCTTAGAATTGAAGTTTTCTTTTGAATTTGTGGATTATTTTCGTGGGTTTATATGTGATTAGGGGGGTGTTGTTAGAAGAGATTAACATTGAGGTTTCACAATTGCAACATTGAACATTTGGATTTCCTTGCATCTTCATTAGGGTTCACGTGAATTCTTGCCCTTTTGGCGCCGATTTGTTGTTGATTTGAGTTAGCTTTTTCTTGAGTCTTTTAAATGTGCTTCTAAGTAGATTTAGGCACATCAGGGGATACTTTGGTAGTTATACTAAATTGATAAGAGAGATAGATAAGATTTTTTTTCCTTGATGCATTCTTATTTATTTTTAATAAAATGAGTTGTTTAAAGTGATCAAAATATTTAGCTAACGAAAAAATGTTTAAAGTATCAAATAAATAAATTTACTCCAAGTGTGATGTGGTAAATCTTTGTTAGATTTTTATGTTTAATTTATTGATATAAAATACATGTCAAATGTTTATTGGTTCCTTGTGCCAATGATAAATGTTATAAAATATTTATTTTTTTGTAACCTCTATAATAGTCCTTTTTTTAATATTCTCATATTTTGGATGAATATTGCACTTAATCATTCTTTTTGTAGATTTCAGAACTTTAAAATGTAATTTAAAAAAAATGGAAGAAATAGGTGAAATTTAGAGTGAAAATATAAATGTTACAAGATTAGGAAGCATGACATGATTTATAGAATGGCCGTATCTGAGGCTATGTTGAATAGAGCATGAATTGAACATTTTGGAGAAGTTGTACAAGAGATCATGTAGAGGTACATGGTCAAGTATATGATCGTGTCAGAGGGCGTCAAGAAGACAATGTTTGGATATTTTCAAGATAGAAGGACACACGCAATAGCACGACTATGCTATTTTTGTGCTGAGCAGTAATTCAACTTTCCAATTTAATTTGTTAAGGTTGATTTTACTTTCCTAAAGTGCAATTCATTTTGAAGATTCAACTTCTTTTCATGAAAAGCTAAATTTCCTATTTTCTAGAGAAGTTGTTATTGCTTATTGAAGCAATATTTCCTAATCTATGAAGATTTCGGTTTTGTTTTAGGAAACTAAAAACTTTCCTAGATAGGTAGTGATTAATGGCTATATAAGGATTACGGAATTCTGATAAAGGATAACAAAGTTTTAGATTAGTACTAGCATAGTGATAGAATTTATTAATGCTTTTGTTTATACACTTTTTTTATATTTTCGCTTTCAATTTCAATATATTGCTAGCTTAAGTTTTTTTGTACTCAGGTATGATAAGCCTTATATTAATATGTGATTTTTTAGTTTATTATTCAATGAAATTATTGTTATTCTTGTGATCTAATTATGTGTTTTTTCATTGTTTTCAAATTAATATTATTGGCATATTAGTGTAATATCTAATTTCTTATATAGAGATCAAGAGATCGTATACTAGAGTAGATCTAGCATAATTCGAAGGAGTTGCACACAATCTTAGAGATAGGATGGTGTGGCGTAAATTTTTCAGATTATGGTCAAGCCTAATAGTGAAATTCATAGAGCGAAAGTAATGCGATTCTAGGGATTTAATTAGGAAGAGATTCTGATTAATTAACATAGGATTAGGAATTAGTAGACTTGAGAGAGCTATTAGTTCAAATTAAGAATTCTCACAGTCTAAGAATATAATAATGAAATTAAATAATAATCAGTTAATTACATTAGTAATTTTAGAAGGATTTAATATCTGGGTACACTTTTATTGATTATTGTTTTCTTTAATTTATTTTTTGCTTTTCCACTTCACTAGATTTTGCAAATTAGATAATAGGAGAAAGGTTAACACTAGTAATTATAATCCATATGGGATCGATACTTAATATTGTTATCTGCTATACTATAGAATCGATATGTGTACTTGTTTATAGGTCTAAGATAGTAGGATATATTGATATCAAGTTTTTGACATCGTTATTGGAGACTCGGATATTAGGAACACCTATATTTTATTTATCTAATCATTATTTCTTTTGCTATTTATTCTATTAATTTTTATTTTCCATAGTTTCTGATTTTCTTCCTTTGTTTATGCTAAAGGGATGTCAAAGGGCAAATCAAGGATATCAGGTCTTGGCTCAAGAATCTAATGATAACCAATCTATCAACATAGCCAATGAACAGGATGAAAGGATAATGTTTGATTATGTAAGACCATCATTTACATGAGCAAATTCAAGTGTTGCTAAGCTTGCAATTGTAGCCAATAACTTTGAAATTAAACCTAATATTATTCTGATAGTCCAATAATTTGTTCAATTTGATAGGTTATAGGATGAAGACTCGAGCACACACATTACAAGTTTCTTAGAAATCTGTGACACTTTCAAAATCAATGGGGCCATAGATAATGCCATTAAGTTACGACTTTTTCCTTTTTCTTTAAGAAATAGAGCTAAATAGTGGTTGAACTCTCTTCCTAGAGGTTTAATCACTACATGAGACTAGACGGTAGAGTAATTTCTTGCAAAGTATTTTCCACTAGTTAAGATTGCAAAACTATGAAATGATATCTCCTTTTATGCTCAAATAAAGTCAAAGACTGATGGGAATTAACCTTATGGTTCCAGCAGTGGAGAAACCTAAATTGGATGCATGAGCCTAGAAATCCACATATTATCATGTTTTATCTAATAATGCTTTATCTTTGCACTTTAGTAGGTACATTTATTAGTTTTTCAGGATGGCTAAATAACATGCACTAAGGATCAAATTGTGGGATATTCTTGGAATCACAGCCAACGGTCTACAATATGTTCAATTGAAGTGAAGAACCAGCCACCTGAAGATCAATTGTACTTGTAATTTGTTACTTTTGGAATTGGCTACTTAAGTGGCTTATTTGTAATTTTTATGTTATTTTTACCTTAATTGGAGCAAGTATAAATACTTGCTAACTAGGGTTTTGAGGGAGCTTTTTTTTGAACATTTTGAAATTATACACTTCTTTGCTGTAAGGGTAGTCCCTTGTTTGCAAAAGTCTCTTATCAATTCCACTAGTGAAATTGTGGTGAGATCAACTTAAGTAGATTGTGAGTAACATCAATCTTGCTCTTGTTGTTTTCAAATTGTATTTAGTACGTCATATCTAGGTGCAATTTGTCGGTTACTTGTTTCTATCCACGTGAATTAGAGTTCATCCATTTTAGCTTTAAATCACTTTAATTTGAGTGGAGTTTTAATTCATTTCTATTGTTATCCATTGCTACTTATACAATTACATTGTTTATCAATTCAATTTAGTGTTATTATGATGTGCCTACAATTTGATTGCAAGAACACCAAACTAATTCCATAAAATGCGTGACTCCAACAAGCACTTAAACCCTAAAGTTCAAGTGATATTCATGCAATTTACAATGACAACCAATTATATTTCCGAAATAAAACAAATGAACAACACAATAGAGTCCAATTTCCAACTAAAATGGAGTGAACCTTAGATTGGAAAGGAATCCTTAATTGGCGTGAAATATAAACAAAACAAGAACAAATCTAATCACTCACTGGATATGACACACTAGTAATAATTGGAATCAACTTAAGAAATTTGATATTACTCACAAATTCTTAAGCCAATCTCGCCACAATTCCACACATGAAATTGATAAGAGGTGAGATTTTGCTAGCAAGGACTCTCCTCATGGCAAAGTGTTTGATTTTTTACAAAATGTCAAAAGTCCCCTACAAACCCTAGTTAGTGATAAATACAAATTAACACTTGTATTTCTGATGAATTCTAGTGGTGTATGTAATAAATTGATGTTATTTTGAAGAGTTTTGATAGAAAATTGATGTTATTTTTAGTTTCAGGACTGTGAACCACTATTTTGAGAGGAGATATCAACTTGGATTGAGATCGGATAAGAAAACACGAAGAAAAATGCTTTTTGGAAGGAACAGGGGAAGAGCACGGCCATGTGTCAAGGAAACACGTCCATAGAAGCACACACGGTTGAAGGCATGGCCGTGTTTTGAGCTTAGAACACCACAGAAGCATACACGGTTGAGTACACATTTTAAGGCACGACCGTGTGTTGAGCTTGGAACATCCACAGAAGCATACACAGTTGAGTACACGTTTTAAGGCATGACCGTGTGTTGAGCTTGGAACATCCATAGAAGCATACACGGTTGAGTACATGGTCTGAGACACGGCCGTGTGTTATTTGCATGGTTTTACAGAAACTACTCAAAGGCACGACCGTGTATAAGCCGTGTGTCGAGACCGTGTGCTTGAAAAAGTCAGCCGTTACAGGAGATTTTTGGGCTTCCATGCTTATATATATTCTCATTTTCTTCCAGAATAAGGGGAGTGAGAAAGACACCTGAAGCAGATAGAAAAAACAAGAAAAGAAAGAAGAGGAGGAGACGGGGAAAGCTTACTTAAGGGAAAAGCAACATCAACGGATTCGTCCTTATCTTCTAAAGTGTTTATGCACACGGGTTTTTCATCTTCACTGAGTTGTATCTTGAAAATCATGAGTGGCTAATTTATTTCATACCCGAACCTTACGAATTCTAATTGTCATGTAACATGGGATTGATTGCATAGTTAATGAATAGTGGAATTCTCTGAATTTATTCATGTTGTTCATGTAGTGTTGCTAATTTGATGTATGGCCAGCATTGCGTTTGCATTGATTTCTCAGAAGTTGATTGGAAAATCTCTTGTTTGAATAGATCATGCATGAATAAAGGAATTTGTATGTAATCTAGGGATAGAGAAAATAAATTTTCCATATTAGATTGAATTAGATAATTAGACCTAATTGAGGGTTCAAGAGAGTTGATGCAATTCTAATTGATTTTGATAAAAGTGGAATCTTTATCAATGCTATTAGGGTTAAGAGCTAATGAATCTGGGAAGAACATTAGCTTAGTGTTAGATACTCCGCGGTTTAGAGTTAACCATTGCTCGTTATCTGATTTATAAAAAGGGTAAAGTTACATGATAATTAGAGGAGTAGTAAGGGTAGGGTATGTTCTTAATTATTGGATTTAGTAATTAAGTCATTGTGTTATTTTTAATTGCTATAGGTTTTGTTAAGTGTTTTTAATTTAAATTGAACCTCTCAAATTTGTGCGGTTAGATAGTCGGTTTAAAGTTATTATTGGTACTTGCTGATCCCTGAGGATACGATACCCGAACACAATTCTATACTATTACAATTGATAGGTGCACTTGCCTATTTGATTGTAACAGAGAGTCATAGAAAAGGGATTTTTAAATTTGTGTGATTACGGTCATCAACAAGTTTTTGGCGCCGTTGCCAGGGATTGGCGATATTAAGAAAGCTAAACGCTGATTACTTTAACCATTTATTCTTTAGTATTTGTTTTGTTACATTCATTCCTTTGGAGATAATTAATTTTCCCTTGATTTTATTTGTGGTTTATGACAAGGAGCTCTTCATCCAAACTTTTTGCTTTTGATCCAAAGATTGAGCGGACATCCGGAAGAAGGTTGAGGAGTGCCTTTGAACAAGATGTGGGAAATCCAGTTTTTGAAAATCAGCAATTAGGTGAAGAGGAATTGCATTCTAGTGAGGGTGAGAATTTAGTTGCAGAAATGGCAGATCAACGCTGAACGATGGTAGATTATGCCAGACCTACATTGGATAGCACGGGATCTTGTATAGTCAGACCTACAATAAACGCCAACAATTTTGAAGTCAAAGCTTCTACAATGAACATGATCCATAATCAATGCCAGTTTGATGGTTTAGTTGATGAGGACCCCCATGCTTACATCTAGATGTTTCTAGACATCTATGAAACAGTTAAACAGAACGGGGTGACAGATGAAGCTTTGAAGTTGCGTCTTTTTCCTTTCACATTGAGGGGAAAAGCAAGGCAGTGGTTCAGCTCCTTAGATTGGAACTCCATCACAACTTGGGCCCAGTTGGTAGAAACATTCTTGGACTACTATTTCTCGCCTTCTAAAACGGCCAAACTAAGAAATGATATCACATCGTTTACTCAGATGGATAATCAGCCCCTTCATGAATCTTGGTTAAGGTTTAAGGAATTGCTCAGGTGGTGCCCACATCATCAGATGCCCAATTGGTTACAAGTCTCCACCTTCTATAACGGGCTTAATTATCCAACACGACAAACTATTGATGCTGCTGCTGGTGGTACACTTAATGTGAAGACTCCTGAGGAGTCTCTACAGCTGTTTGAAAACATGGCGAAGAACAACCATCAGTGGAGTAATGGTAGGACAAGGCAAAGAGCAGCAGGGATCTATGAAGTTGAAATGATGACCAATCTTGTCGCAAAGGTTGATGCTCTAGCCAAAAAGGTTAATGGGATGGCAATATCTGAGTCACCCGAATATTTTCCAGCTGAGCAATCAACCGCATCAGTGGCTCATGATTATATGGAGCAAGTTGATTATGTTAGCAATTTTGTGCGATCTCAGAACAACCCTTACAGCAACACGTATAATCCAGGATGGTGTAATCACCCTAATTTTTCATGGAGTAATCCACCAATTCCTCGGGGTAATGCACCTGCACCTGGATTCCAAAGGCCTCTTCCACCACCTTTTACTAAAAAGAAGTCCAATCTGGAGGATTTGATTTCCAAGTTCATTCAAACCTCAGAGTAGCGCCAGCAAGCTACAAATACCGCTTTAAGAAATCACGAGGCTTCCATTCACAATCTGGAAAACCAGGTGGGTCAGATTGCAAAAATGTTATCAGAGAGACCACAAGGGTCTTTACCTGGGAACATGGAACCTAATCCAAGGGAGCAAGTGAAGGTAGTGACCCTTAGGAGTGGAAGGGAATTGCATTCTGACACCATTGGAGTGTCAGGGGTTGTATAAGAACAAGAGGTTAAGGTTAGACAAGACAAGGTTGCTGAAGAGGAACAAGCTATTACACAAGGTAAGGAAAAGGAGCTTGATAAGGAGGAAGGTTTGGGAAAGGTCAAGACTTCAACAGTTCAGCCCTACAAGCCTCCAATTCCATATCCGGTCCGCTTGAAAAAAGATAAAGAGCAAGAACACTTTGGTAAGTTTTTAGATCTGTTTAAACAATTGCATATTAATATACCATTCATGGAAGCTCTTGCGCAGATGCCCAGGTACGCAAAGTTCTTGAAGGATTTGCTGTCGAACAAGAAATGGTTGGAAGAGGTTTCTACTGCAGTCATTGGAGCAGAATGTTCAGCTATTTTGCAGAATAAGTTGCCTAAGAAACTCAAGGATCCAGGCAGTTTTACTATTCCATGCCTAATTGGTGAACTGCCTGTAGAGAGAGCCTTGGTAGACCTTGGGGCAAGTATAAACTTGATGCCATATTCACTGTTTAGGAAGCTCAAACTTGGTGAGACAAAGCCTACAAGGATGAGTTTACAGCTGGCTGATCGCTCGATCAAATTTCCCAGAGGAATTATAGAAGACGTCCGAGTAAAGGTAGAAAAGTTCATTTTTCCTGTTGACTTTGTTATCTTGGACATGGATGCAGATGTAGAGGTCCCGTTGATCTTGGGACGACCATTCCTTGTTACTGCACGAGTTGTGATAGATGTTGCTGATGAGAAACTGGTTTTGAGAGTGGGAGAAGATGAGTTAACTGTGACAATCCCAGCAGCTTTGAAACAATCTTTAAGTGCTGATGATTCTTGCTATGCTATTGACTGTGTTGATATGTCTATGATGAGTTCTATGCAGGAATTATTATGCTGTGACCTTTTGGAATTTAGTTTGACAGCAACTGGAGGAGAAGAGTGTGAGAACTTTGATATTCAGAATGTGAGGGCTCAATTGAATGCTTGTGAGGAGGTAGTGTGTAAAAGAGGGTTTGAGAAGATAATATCTAGTGAGGAAAGAAGGCTGAAACCATCGGTTGAGGAACCCCCAGAACTCGAGTTGAAGAAACTCCTAGAATATCTGGAGTATGCCTTTCTGGAGGCTAATTCTAAACTCCCTGTCATTATTGCTGCTGGTTTGACAAGGGAACAAAAGGATAGGCTATTGGGGGTCTTAAGGGAGCACAAGCATGCTCTCGCTTGGAAGATTTCTGATATTTGAGGTATTAATCCTTCGTTTTGCACCCATAAGATTTTTCTTGAGGATGATTTCAAACCAGTGGTGCAACCTTAGAGGAGGTTAAACCCCAATATGCAGGAGGTTGTAAAGAAAGAGGTGATCAAAGACAGATGTGAAACCGCGACTCATTCGGTGGATCTTGCTTCTACAAGAATTCGATTTGGAGATTCGAGACAAAAAGGGAGCTGAAAACCTAGCTGCTGATCATCTATCTCGGTTAGAGAACCCAAAATTAGAAAAGTTGAATGAAGAGGATATTGATGATACTTTTCCAGATGAAGGACTCTATCAGATTAACAAGGTAAGTAACACCTCGGAGCCTTGGTTTGCTGATTTTGCAAATTACCTTGTCTATAAAGTACTCCCTAGTGACAAAACTTCTCAGCAAAAGAAGCGTTTCCTTGCTGAGTTAAAGCACTATTATTGGGAGGGACCATTTTTGTTCCATGTTTGTGTAGATCAAGTGATTAGACGATGTGTATCCGAGCAAGAAGGGCAGGAGATTTTAAAGCACTGTCACACCGGGCCAACTGGCGGTCATTATAGTGTGAATCGGACAACCCACAAGATTTTGGAATTAGGATTTTATTAGCCAACTATATTCAAGGATTCCTTTAATTTTGTGAAGACTTGTGACAGATGCTAACGAGTGGGGAGTATGTCAAAATGTGATGAAATGCCCTAAAATTTCATATTGGAGTGTGAGGTCTTTGATGTGTAGGGGTTTGATTTCATGGGACCTTTCCCCAATTATTTCGAGAACAAGTATATACTCGTGGCGGTGGATTATGTGTCTAAATGGGTAGAAGCCTAACCTTTGCCCACCAATGATGCCAGAGTAGTGGTAAAATTCTTGAAGAAACTTTTTTCTCGGTTTGGAACACTACAGGGTTTGATTAGTGATAGGGGAACACATTTCTGTAATGTGCAATTGGAGAAGGTGCTGAAGCCATATGGGGTCACCCATAGATTAGCAACTCCCTATCACCCACAGACAAGTGGTCAAGTAGAAGTTTCTAACCGTGAGCTAAAAAGGATTCTAGAGAAGATAGTGGAGCATCACCGAAGGGATTGGTCGGAAAAATAGGACGATGTGTTGTGGGCTTATAGGACAGCTTTCAAAACTCCTTTAGGTACCACCCCATACAGACTAGTATTTGTGAAAGCTTGCCATTTTCCAGTGGAGTTAGAACATAGAGCTTTCTGGGCTTTGCGTACTCTTAACATGGACTTAGAGGCCGCTGGTAAGAAGAGAAAGTTTCAGCTGAATGAACTCGATGAATGGCGAGCAATGGCTTATGACAACACGCGAGTTTATAAGGAGAGGATGAAGAGGTATCATGATATGTGGATTCATCATCCGATACAATTCCGTGAGGGAGATCATGTTCTCTTATTCAATTCGCGATTGAAGCTTTTCCCAAGTAAGTTGAGATCGAAGTGGTCCGGGCCGTTTAAGGTGATAAAAATCTCCCCTCATGGAGCAGTGGAATTGGAACACCCGAGTGGACATACCTTCAAGGTAAATGGGCAACGATTAAAGCTATATTTTGGGAATCAAGGAGAAAAAGAGGGCCAAGAGGAGTTTAGACTCCACCCTCTTGAGAATTAATCAGGTGTAATTTCTTTCCGTCGAGTAAACGACGTTAACCAAAAGCGCTTGATGGGAGGCAACCCATGCATTTCTTTAGGTAAAGTTTTTCTTTCTTTAATCCATTCAATTATTCTCTATTATTTTTGGCATTAACTTGGTAGGAAATTCCGTCTTTTGTGGATCTAATGCATAAAGGGAGAGTGAGGTATGCAAAAAGGAGGTAAGTTGAACATTTTACAAGTTTCATGGCAATACACGACTGTGTACACGGCCGTGTAAAAAAAAAAAAATCTACAGAATGATACACGTCATGACACACGGCCGTGTACGATGGGTGTGTGTCTGGGAGAAACCACACGGGCGAACACGCGCCTGTGTAGTTAATCGTGTATTTGAGTTAAAAAACACGGACGCACGGCCGTGTATATGGCCGTGTTTCAGACCGTGCCTTTCTAGCATGACCGGTTCTTTTATTTTGAAACCCTTCAATTTTTTTTTTACTTTCATTTTCAACTATCCTCTCCATATCAATTCACTCCTTCTCCATCCTCTATTTCATACATTCTAAAATCCATTTTAGGCGGTAAAGGTAAGATTTCTCCCTCGATTCTTCTTCAATATGCAATTTTTCCTCCATTCGTTTAAGTTTTTCGGATTACACAGCATTTCATGCATGATTTCGAGAGTAATTCGAGTTTTCTCAAGGGGATTTTGCATCTTTCGATCGATTCTTTCCCAGTATTGATCTTTTCTCATGTTTTTACTTATTTATACTAGGATTCAAGACGTATTTTGCACAATTTCCATGTTTACCCTAAAACCTAGGTTTTGTATTCTCATTTTGTGAATTTTTTGTGGAACCTAGGTTGTTATTAGGTTACATGGTGGGTGGTTATTAGCTTATTATCGATGATCTTGTGCAAAATGGGTTTTACACGGCTGTGTCCTTGGGTGTGTTGTTTTGAACGGTGGAGGAAAGCGTTTCCGTGAAAGACACGCCCGTGTATGTCACAATATACGAGCGTGTGTTTAATTATTGGATTCTTTTTGCTCTTCTTCCTCTGATTTTAGTCCGTACTCCCTCATGCATGGCCATTCCTCATCATTATTACAACTTATTGTGTGATAGTGTAATAAGTTGTAATGGAAGTTATGAGTATTTTCTCTATTTTCTTGTTCAGATGACTCGCACGAAGGCAGTGGCACAAAAGAGAAAAAGATCAGATGAAGCAAGTAGTAGTAGGGGAGCATCTCGTTATTCGGTCGGCATGAGACAAGAGCACAAACCTATCTACGACAAGTTCAAAAACTCGAAAATTATTCGACCCAACGTTGTAATTGATTGGGAAGTATTAGAACATTTTGGTATTAGGGGTGCACGTGAGAATCTTCTTCAAGATCAAGCCTGGTGAAATCTTCTTGCTATTGAGGAGAAGATTTATAAGGAGATCACACTCACTTTTATCTCTACTTTTACTATCCGGGAAGGCATTAGCGCAGGGTTGGACAACAAGGTAGAATTTTTGGCCATGGTAGATTATTGGCGATATTCTATGACGGACTTCATTGCAGCAATGGATCTTTATGATCCTCCTTTCCTCCAGAGCCAAGAATTTCGCCAACTCCCTGTATCATTTCCTCGAGGATTTCGACCCAGCGATTATTGGAGCAGGTTGGGTAGACTATCATATAATGCTTCTGCTATGAAGGGATCTTCCTTTAGTCAGCTGTCTTATCGGGTAGTGCACTACATTTTTGCTCGCTCCACCACGGGCCGCAGGGATTCTGGGGGTGTGGTGAACACCCACGATGTGTTTCAGTTATGGAGCATGAATTCTCACACAAGGGTAAATGTAGGGGTATTTGCTGCATTTTGCATACTCCACCAATCTGAGGCTGGGAGTCTAGGTGTCTTCATAGGAGCATGGATAATGCGCATTTTGAAGAACCTAGAGTTATTTCCCATTCGGTAACCTGGTGACTGTGTGGGACAGTCAGTGCGCTTAACGAATGGGCCTATTATTAGCTGGGGGCATAGGGTTTTACAGCGAGATGAGGAAGCTGAATTAGAAGGAGATCCTATTCTTGAGGGGCAAGAGGAGGCTGAGATTCAAGAGGATGAACCTCAGGAACCAAGAGCAAGGAGGTCATCGGCTGAGCTTCTTCAGGAATTATCTACTAAGGTTCAGTCTCTGTAGGAAGAGCAACGAAAGATGATGAAGAAGCAGAACAGGTTAAAACGGTTCCTTCGGAACGGTTTTATCAAGCTGGGTGAGACGCTTGGGATAGACTTCGCGTCTTGCAGCTGTTCTAGCAATGAGGACGTCCAGGTCGATCTACGTACACGGGCCTCAGGTTCTTCTCTTTGACGGGAAAAAGGCGGATATCGAGATGACTCGAACAATGGGGATGAGGACTAAAGGATAATTGTTGGGACTGAACTATTTGAACCCCTTATGTGGAATTTCAATTATATTTTGTTTTTGCCAAAACTTTGTATTTAAATAGGGATGGATGATATTTCTGTATGCTTCTATTGTTCTTTCTTTATGCTTTTATCTTTTTCTTTTGGTTTTTGATTTTTCATTGCAGAGATTTTGTTAGATTGGTGGAGTACATGACTTTAGTTTCACATGTTTGGTGTACTTCTCAAAGAATCATGGTCGGTGCGCATGAATATTAATGATTTGAGTCACTTCTAAAAAGTGGAAATGGAAGCGCAATTCTGATTTTGATCTAGGGGAGTCCTATTCTCTTTCACCTTTATTCCCATTTTTCCTTCCTTGTTGTGTAGTTCAATGTAGACATTGGGAACAATGTCTAACACTAAGTGTGGGGGAGGGATCTGAGTAAAGGAAGTTATATGAAATATAAGTGTTAATGAAAAATTTTTTTTTTTCAAAAGTTTCCTCACTTAAGATGTATTTAATGAATTACTAATAATCAAGAATTGTTGAGATTTAGTTATATGATTTACTGAGATAAAAAGTCTTGGGAATTTTGAAAATTTTTACTCTTTTATCTTGTTTTATAACTACTTTGCTAGAATTATGAGTTAAAATCCAAGAGAAGAGAATTACTTGTTATTTAAGAATTTATACAAGAATTGGGAGTGGATCAAGGTCACTAGTAAGTTTAGTATGCTTTTTCTTTTGCTATTAATGTGAGTGTTGTAATTCTGAGTAAAGGAGTAGATATACTTGTAGCTTGGTGATCCCTTTTCGCAATTATTGGAACTGAGAACTTAAAAAAAAAAAGTTCAGTTAGGCTTCATACACTCGAGTAATTAAGCCTAAGGGGTGCCTTTTTGAGGGAATAACATCTATTGACTTGAGGACAAGAAAACGCTTAAGTGTGGGGGAGTTTGATAAATACAAATTAACACTTGTATTTCTGATGAATTCTAGTGGTGTATGTAATAAATTGATGTTATTTTGAAGAGTTTTGATAGTAAATTGATGTTATTTTTAGTTTCAGGACTGAGAACCACTATTTTGAGAAGAGATATCGATTTGGATTGAGATCGGATAAGAAAACACAAAGAAAAATGCTTTTTGGAAGGAATAGGGGAAGAGCACGGCCGTGTGTCAAGGAAACACGTCTACAGAAGCACACATGGTTGAGTACACGGTTGAAGGCACGGCCATGTTTTGAGCTTAGAACACAATAGAAGCATACATGGTTGAGTACATGTTTTAAGGCACGACCGTGTGTTGAGCTTGAAACATCCATAGAAGCATACACGGTTGAGTACACGTTTTAAGGCACGACTGTGTGTTGAGCTTAGAACATCCATAGAAGCAGACACGGTTGAGTACACGACTGTGTGTTATTTGCATGGTTTTATAGACACTACTCAAAGGCACGTCCATGTATAAGCCGTGTGTCGAGACCGTGTGCTTGAAAAAGTCAGCTGTTACAGGAGATTTTTGGGCTTCCATGCTTATATATATTCTCATTTTCTTCCAGAATAAGGGGAAGTGAGAAAGACACCTAAAGTAGATAGAAAAAACGAGAAAAGAAAGAAGAGGAGGTGATGGGTGTCGAATCCAACAAAAATAAAAACCTACTCCTAGACAATTATATGATTTGCATATAGTGGTGAGTAGGGTCGAATCCACAGGGATTGGTTAAATATATTTCTATTCAAAGAGAATAAAGAGGAAAAGAAAAATAGGGGGTTTTGTTTGTGAATCAAATAATGTTGAAACAAGATAATAAAATCGAATATTGATAAAAAGCCTAGCCAAAGGAATCAAGATAGTTTAATTCTAGGAATTGATCATCGATGCAAATGTTTTCTATTCTTATTTTTAGATAAATTGGTTATGGTTATTAACAAGCTCTAACAACCTATCTTTCCGTACTTCCTCGATAATCAAGAGAAGCTCTTTGATTATTTCTCTTATCGATTAGACAACCCTAGACAAGCGCTTAGGATTTAATCTACCAATAGCATTAAAAACTAGAGAGACCACCAATTCATGCCAGTAGATTATAAGATAACCTATTTAAACATGATCATACACCTCCATAACATGAATTCGATCATCTATTTTATAACCAAACATGTTATTGTGTCACTGAGACTAGAACAATCAAACAATTACGGATTTGGCGTACTAGTTGACAATATATTAACTTGCTAATTGAGTAGAAGAGCTCTAATTCATACCAATCAACAAAGATAATAATGACAAAACGATCAGAAGATATATGAATATCCAAAAACAAAGAATAGAATAGATACAAGTCAATTAGACCTCACAATTCGTGGAGAATTAAACATTTATGACCCTTTGGCTAGAAAAGTAGCTTAGCTACACATGTTCATCAGCAAAACGGAAATAAAGAGTAAAAACATAACAAGCCTCTGTTCTCCGGCTGCCTGCTCTGCCTCCTTCTTTCCTTCTTGTCTCCAAGATGATCCAAGATTCAAGATGCCCCCAACCCTCTAGGGTTAGTTCTATTTATATTGTTAAAGGAGTGGCAGGTGATCTTTTGCTAGCAGGATACGAAAATATCTTTCCTTTTTTCAAGTAGATTTCGAGAAGTGAATATTCGTCCACCTGGCACGCCCTACAACACGGCCGTGGAGCAAGCTGTGCCTTCCTCTGTGTGTAATTCATGTATCATCTTCCGTGTCTAGTGTGTACCACGGCTCCACCCACGGCTAGATTTCCAACCGTACCTTCCTCTGTGCATAATCTACAAGTCTTCATCCGTGTCCAGTGTGTACCACGACTTTAACCACGGCTAGATCCTAGGCCGTGTCTTCCTCTATCAATGTTCCACAATTTCTTCTCCTTGGTTCATCAAGCTTCCACCACGGTTTCCACCACGGCTTCCACCACGGCTTCAACCACGGCCGTGTCACAAGCCGTGTCTCTCTCCTTCTCATGCAGTGTGTAGCACGGTTTACACCATGGCCATATCTCAAACCGTGCCTCCTTCTAGATAGATACATGTCCATGTGCTTTCCTCCGGTGGTGTAAATCCTTGTCTTGATCCAAGTTGTAGATGACTTCTCTAATTTACTTGAATTAGCATCCTTGACTCCATTTAACCTGATTTATCACCATACAAGAATTAAGTGCCATTTCCTTATGATTTCTATAAAATCAATAATGAATTAACACAATTTATACTATAAAGATTAAGTATAAAATGGCTCTATCAAATTCCCCCACACTTAAACTCTTGCTTGTCCTCAAGTAATTGACAAATCCGTCATAGATTATACGAGCTTTCTTTTCATCATTCTAAGCATCTTTTCATTTGTAATTCATGACTTGTAATTTTAATGTCTACTACTTCAACCAAACTGGTTTCATGTGATCAAATTACTATGGACAAAATTTAGTAGCTAATCTAAACAAAACAAACTTTAATCCTCATGTTTAGCAAAAGAATTTTTATTCCAAAAGTAAATACTTAATCCACTAAGGAAAAACACCCAATTAAACTTCATTCGATATTATCAAACATATAATCCTTACAGCATAAAGTAAAAGCATATAGTATCAACTCTTTCCATAGATTTTCTCCCTTTCTATTATAAGTCTTGTTTAAATCAATGAATGTTTCCATTCATTGTTCTTTTGATTTAATCAAGCATCTATTTTGACGGGTTTTTGCCCGCTTCTTTTCATGAACTTTTGCCTTTTTCGCCCTTATCGTTATAGTGAGTTCATTGAGTCGGCACATCCCGAGCTCATCACTCAAGTGACCGGGTTTTGAGATACCCCTATGGACTCTTCCTCACTCTAACATTCAAGTTTGAATACTCTTAACTCAATTAGTTGAATCATTGGAGTAATGGCTATGCTTGATTTATTATTATTAATTTTTTTTTTAGAACAACTTCAAAGAGTATATAGTTGCTAATATAACCTAGAAGTAAACTTGTTTATTTTTCACTTAGGGACTCGACTTACTCTTAGACTTCCAATTCTAAAGCTAAATACAAGGTAAATTTGTTTCTTAAAGATTTTACTACTTAATTTTAACCAAGTATTCTAATCACAGTAGTAGGTGAGTAAAGCATTTGAACAAGTCAATTTCACATTTTGTAGATGCTTTTTACAACATTTAGTACAATCTCCAGATTCCATGATAATTTTGAAAAAATTAGCTTAAAATTGCTTAAGGACAAACATTCAAAGTATGGGTCAATTCTCTATTCTCTATATTTTATTATCCTCTCCCCTACACTTAGCTTGAACAGTGTCCTCACTATTCCTAATTCAGCACAATTAAAGAGGAATTAACAACTCAAGGAACATTAGAGAATAAGAGAAAGGAAATACTAGTACTTCCCTAGGATTGGAGTTCTCCCTTTAAGCTCTAGAAAGTGTCATTTGATGATATGTATCCTTGCTGCAGCTAATCCAAAGAGATCAAAATAACACTAAAATCAAAACAAAACTAAAACAAAACAAAACTAAAGCAAAACAAATCTATTTTTTTTTTTGACATGGGTTGCCTCCCATGAAGCGCCTTTCTTTAACGTCTTTGGCTAGACGTTCCTGGCTATATGTTCAGGTAAGGATTTTGATTCCAGCTTTGGTGCCTGTGGTGATGGGTTAATAACATCCGCAAAAAAAACAGGAGAGATATCGTTAGGATGTTTTATGGCATCATAAATGTTAAATTTAATCACTTCACCATCAAATTCCATAGTGAGGGTACCATCATTTACATCAATTTTCGTCTTGGATGTCTTAAGGAATGGTCGCCCTAATAATATCATTGATGAATTATGAGAATCATTATCTTCCATATCAAGCACATAAAAATCAGCAGGAAAAACCAACCCATTGACTTGAACTAAAACATCCTCTAGAACTCCCTTAGGATAAACATTAGACCTGTCAGCAAGTTGAACAATAACACCCGTTTCCTTCAAAGGACCAACATTTAAACGTTGATAAACAGACAAAGGCATGACATTGATAGAAGCTCCTAGATCACACATGGCTTTAGAGATTCCAAGATTACCTATTTTGTAAGGAATGGTAAACATACCTGGATCCTTACATTTAGGAGGAAGCTTCTTCTGAATAATAGCTGAAACATTTTCACTCACACTAATCTTTTCATTGCCTTTCGGCTTCCTTTTGTTAGTGCACAAGTCTTTAAGAAATCTAGCATAGCGTGGTATTTGCTTAATTGCATCAAGCAAAGGAATATTTACCTCGACTTTGCGAAACGTTTCCAGAATCTCTTTTTCTTCCGCTTCATTCTTGGATTTCGCCAATCTGGAGGGGAAAGGAGGTGGTATCAATGTGACATTTGATGGCTCAACTAGAGACTTGCTAATCTGGTTGTCCTACTGGTTCGGAGTTGAAATTTCTTTCTTAGTCTCTTCCCCAAGAGTAGATGGGTGTCCTTTCTTATTTGATCCCTGCAATTCTGTTCCACTTCTCAAGGTAATTGCGTTAATGCTTTGCTTCGGGTTTGTAATAGTTTGAGAAGGTAACTTACCTTGAGTTTCTAATCTGTTTACAGCAGAAGCAAGTTGGCTTACCTGATTCTCTAAGTTTTGAATGCTTTGCTTTGTTTCCTCTTGAAATTGTTTGGTATTAACAGCGAGAGACTTAACAATATCCTCAAGAGTCATACCTGAAGTGGAAGGAGCTTGGGGTACTTGGTGTGATGGCTTAGGTTGGAATTGTTGGAAATGTTGAGGGTTATTGCCATATCGGAAGTTAGGATGATCCCTCCATCCAGGATTGTATGTATTCGAGTAGGGGTCATACTTCCTTTGTGGTTGTCCTGGGAATCCTCCTACAGCAGTGGCGTGATCATGATTGTCATCTTGTAATGTGGGGCACATGTCGGTAGGATGATTAGGAGCAGCACAAATTCCACAAGCCTTCACCTGCTGTGTTTTTCCAAGGGCTATCTGTTGCACAAGGGAGGTTAGGTTAGAAATTTGATGTTCAAGGTTAGACACACTTACCTCATTTACCTTCCTTGAAGATGTATCATGCCTATACCCAAATTGTTGCGAATTGGCAGCCATAATGGAGATCAATTCCCTAGCTTGACCAGGGGTTTTGTTTACTATGGCGACTCCACTTGCAGCATCCATCATCTTTCTTTCCATCGGAAGCAGGCCTTCGTAGAAGTATTGGATGAGAAGTTGTTCAGATATCCCATGTTGTGGACAACTTACACACAGTTGCTTGAACCTCTCCCAATACTTATAAAAAGTCTCGGTGTCCCTCTGTTTGATACCACAAATTTCTCTTCTTATACCAACGGCTCTGGATGCGGGGAAGAATTTGTCTAAGAAGAGTCTGACCATATCTGTCCAAGTGGCTATAGAACCTGGAGGCAAATAAAACAACCAATCTTTAGCTTTAGTACTTAAAGAAAATGGAAAAGCACGTAGCTTGATTTGATCGTCGGTTATTCCTTGCGACCTCATACTAGAACACACTATATGAAACTCTTTCAAATGCTTGTGAGGATCTTCATTCTCAAGACCATGAAAGGTGGGTAGCAGATGTATCAACCCAGATTTTAACTCGAATTCAACAGCTAGTTCGGGGTAGTGAATACAAAGTGGTTGTTGATTCAAATTCAGTGCAGCCAACTCCCTTAATGTTCTCTTGGGATTTGCCATATCGTCTTCTTTTTCAGAATCAAGGGGTGAATCAGACAAATCCGATGCTAAGTTCAGTCTAGGGGATGATCTAGCTTCTCGTCGCAGCCTCTTTAGAGTCTTCTCAATCTCCGGATTATAAGTGAGTTCACCTGTTTGAGAAGAACGAGTCATACAAGAATAGAAATAAATTTGACACCAATCCCTGGCAGCGGCGCCAAAATTTGATGGGTGTCGAATCCAACAAAAATAAAAACTTACTCCTAGACAATTATATGATTTGCATATAGTGGTGAGTAGGGTCGAATCCATAGGGATTGGTTAAATATATTTCTATTCAAAGAGAATAAAGAGGAAAAGAAAAATAGGGGGTTTTGTTTGTGAATCAAATAATGTTGAAACAAGATAATAAAATCGAATATTGATAAAAAGCTTAGCCAAAGGAATCAAGATAGTTTAATTCTCGGAATTGATCATTGATGCAAATGTTTTCTATTCTTATTTCTAGATAAACTGGTTATGGTTATTAACAAGCTCTAACAACCTATCTTTCCGTACTTCCTCGATAATCAAGAGAAGCTCTTTGATTATTTCTCTTATCGATTAGACAACCCTAGACAAGCGCTTAGGATTTAATCTATCAATAGCATTAAAAACTAAAGAGACCACCAATTCATGCCAGTAGATTATAAGATAACCTATTTAAACATGATCATACACCTCCATAACATGAATTCGATCATCTATTTTATAACCAAACATGTTATTGTGTCACTGAGACTAGAACAATCAAACAATTACGGATTTGATGTACTAGTTGACAATATATTAACTTGCTAATTGAGTAGAAGAGCTCTAATTCATACCAATCAACAAAGATAATAATGACAAAACAATAAGAAGATATATGAATATCCAAAAACAAAAAATAGAATAAATACAAGTCAATTAGACCTCACAATTCGTGGAGAATTAAACATCTATGACCCTTTGGCTAGAAAAGTAGCTTAGCTACACATGTTCATCAGCAAAACGGAAATAAAGAGTAAAAACATAACAAGCCTTTATTCTCTAGCTGCCTGCTCTGCTTCCTTCTTTCCCTCTTGTCTCAAAGATGATCCAAGATTCAAGATGCCCCCAACCCTCTAGGGTTAGTTCTATTTATATTGTTAAAGGAGTGGTAGGTGATCTTTTGCTAGCAGGATACGAAAATATCTTTCCTTTTTTCAAGTAGATTTCGAGAAGTGAATATTCGTCCACTTGGCACGCCCTACAACACGGTCGTGGAGCAAGCCGTGCCTTCCTCTATGTGTAATTCATGTATCATCTTCCATGTCCAATGTGTACCACGGCTCCACCCATGGCTAGATTTCCAACCGTGCCTTCCTCTGTGCATAATCTACAAGTCTTCATCTGTGTCCAGTGTGTACCACGGCTTCAACCACGACTAGATCCTAGGCCGTGTCTTCCTCTGTTAATGTTCCACAATTTCTTCTCCTTGGTTCATCAAGCTTCCACCACAGCTTCCACCACGGCTTCAACCACAGCCGTATCACAAGCCGTGTCTCTCTCCTTCTCATGCAGTGTGTAGCACGGTTTACACCATGGCCATATCTCAAATCGTGCCTCCTTCTAGATAGATACATGTCCATGTGCTTTCCTCCGGTGGTGTAAGTCCTTGTCTTGATCCAAGTTGTAGATGACTTCTCTAATTTACTTGAATTAGCATCCTTGACTCCATTTAACCTGATTTATCACCATACTAGAATTATGTGCCATTTCCTTATGATTTTTATAAAATCAATAATGAATTAACACAATTTATACTATAAAGATTAAGTATAAAATGGCTCTATCAGGAGGAGATGGGGAAAGCTTACCTAAGGGAAAAGCAACATCAACGGATTCATCCTTATCTTCTGAAGTGTTTATGCACACGGGTTTTTCATCTTCACTGAGTTGTATCTTGAAAATCATGAGTGGCTAATTTATTTCATACTCGAACCTTACGAATTCTAATTGTCATGTAACATGGGATTGATTGCATAGTTAATGAATAGTGGAATTCTCTGAATTTATTCATGTTGTTCATGTAGTGTTGCTAATTTGATGTATGCCTAGCATTGAGTTTGCATTGATTTCTCAGAAGTTGATTGAAAAATCTCTTGTTTGAATAGATCATGCATGAATAAAGGAATTTATATGTAATCTAGGGATAGAGAACATAAATTTTCCATATTAGATTGAATTAGATAATTCGACCTAATTGAGGGTTCAAGAGTGTTGATGTAATTCTAATTGATTTTGATAAAAGTGGAATCTTTATCAATGCGATTAGGGTTAAGAGCTAATGAATCTGGGAAGAACATTAGCTTAGTGTTAGATACTCCGCGGTTTAGAGTTAACCATTGCTCGTTATCTAATTTATAAAAGGGTAAAGTTACATGATAATTAGAGGAGTAGTAAGGGTAGGGTATGTTCTTAATTATCGGATTTAGTAATTAAGTTATTGTGTTATTTTTAATTGCTATAGGTTTTGTTAAGTGTTTTTAATTTAAACTGAACCTCTCAAATTTATGCGGTTAGATAGTCGGTTTAGAGTTATTATTGGTACTTGCTGATCCCTGAGGATACGATACCCGAACACAATTCTATACTATTACAATCGATAGGTGCACTTGCCTATTTGATCGTAACAGAGAGTTGTAGAAAAGGGATTTTTCAATTTGTGTGATTACGGTCATCAACAGTTAGCAAGTATTTATACTTGCTCTAATTAGGGTTAAAATGTCCAAATAATTACACATAAGCCACTAAGTGGCCGGTTTTAATCAACAAAATACAAATAAATCAAAAGTCCAAAAAATGAGTAAAAAGTGGCCGGTTCAATAACGAAAATACAAGAACAAAAGATGGTCTTCAAATGGCCCGTTCTTTAAGTCAATTGAGCACATTGCGGACCATGGGATGTGAGTCTAAGGATGTTCCCAATTTGGTCATCAGTGCATGTTATTTGACTATCCCGTAAAGACTAATCAATGTACCTGCTATAGTGCAAAAAAACCAAACATTATTAGGTAAAGAAAATGAACATATGTGGATGTCTTAGATCATACATCCAAATTAGGTTCCCCTACTGTTGGGATCGTAGGGTAGATTTCCATCATCTCCTCGAGCTTCTGAAAGATTTGCCCTCAAATATAGGGGGTCATCTCTTAGTCTGAAACCTAATGCCTTTGTTGACTTGTTTGCCTGGCTGTTAGAAGAATCAGAAGTAGTCCTAATTTGTTTTTGGAAAGTGCGCATCTCAGATGGAGACATAGGCGTCAAGACTATTCGTGACCCACCCTTTTGAAACATATAAGTGTTTTTGAATCCGTCATGTAACCCCTTTCTATTAAACATCTAGGGTCTAGTCAACAATAAATGAAAGGCACACATAAGAATCACATCACAGATAATCTCATCATGGTATTTCTTTCGTACACTGACTGGCACCTTCGCCCTTTGTGTAACATGCAGACTATCTCGATTATCCAACCAATGCAATTTGTAAGGGCCAAGATGTGGACTAGTGGCTAGTTGTAATTTATCTACTAATGCAGTAGATATGACATTAGTGCAACTACCACTATCAATGATTAGTATATAAAGGTTACCTCGAATCTTACAAGATGCGTGGAATATGTTCTCCCTTTGTTTGTCCCTAGCATCTAGAGATATAGTCAAAACCATGTGCAATACATGTTCACCCGTTTTATCCTCATGTGTCTCAGCGTTCTGATCATCATAGTACTCCTGCAGAGCCATGGACAGATCTATAGGCTCGATAGCTTCTTTTTCATCTTCTTCTTCTTCTTCGGTGCCCTTCATGATTGTCATTACTCTCTTATTAGGACACTGTGCAGCCATATGTCCAAATCCCATGCATTTGAAGCATTTAATCTGGCGCATTTTTCCACTAGTTGATCCCGGTACAGTCTACCTAACATCAGGTTCAATTACCTCTTTACCTTTCCCAAAAATTATTTTCTCTTTGTCTATGTTAGGGGTAACTCTGTCCACTGCCTTGATAGATTCACTTGTTCCCTTTGGTCTACCCAACTGATCATCAGCCCCCATGGGCCTAGTAGTAGTACTAGGCTTGCTACTAGTAACCTGGAATGGATTGGATTGCCTCTGCCTTTCCACTTTCAAGGTTAACTATATAGCCTCATGAAGTGTACTATATCTCTGAAGCTCAACAACATAGGTTATCTCATACTTCAACCTAGATATAAAACGTGTTAGGGTTTGTTCAGGAGGCTCTATTGGCCTACATTTGATCATCAAAGTTTCAAACTCTTGCACATAATCATCCACAATTTTGCCTCCCTATCTCAAGGTTTGTAGACACATAAACAGTTCCTGCTTATAATGCTCAGGAATGAACCTCTTCATCAGAACCCTTTTCATATCTCTCTAGGTATGAATTTCAGCATCTCCATCCCTCCGCTTGCTGATCACTAAATTTTTCCACCATAGGGCGGCATACCCTATGAACTCAACAGTAGTAAGTCAAACTTTGGTGTTATCATCTATCTCATAACACTAAAAAAGGCTCTTAACCGTATCCTCCTAGTCTAGATAGTCATCTGCTGAACCCCTATGATAGGAATCAAAATCCTATAAGACCTATCATTAGGGCAAGAGCCAAAGGATTTTGAATCTTGGCGATGATGGTCCTCTTTGAACAAACTAACCCCAGAATTATTTGTATACTAACCTCTTTTCTATTACTTATGTGTTGTGTATTCTAGCAGGCATTCTTGTCAGGTCTTATAGGGCGAAGGACAAATTCACTAAGACTCAGCTTGTGGGTTATTCATGGACTGACCTAAACTGAAGATGAGTTGGACCAACAAATTCAATTGACTTGAAGAACCAGCTCTTTGAAGACTATCTTTGTATTTGTTTTTTTTCTTTAAACCGGTTATCTTGTAATCATTTTAGGACATTTTATTTGGTTGTATTTCTTAAATTAGAACCGGCCACATTAGTGGCATAGACGTAAATTTTTGGACATTTTAACCCTAATTGGAGCAAGTATAAATACTTCCTAAAGTAGGGTTTGTGGGAGCTTTTTGAACAATATTTTTCAGATAGGAAAATGTGAGGGTTGCCTCCATTTTTCACATACTCTTGTTATTTCTTGAGTGGAGTGTGGCGAGTGGGATTTGATTCTTGTTGTAAGTAACATTAACAACGTCGAATCCATCCTAATTCCCTACTAGTGAGTCATATCTGGTGAGGAATTAGTTTATCTTTTATTGTAATTTTCATGCAATTTTTAGGGTTGGATTCAATTGATTTCATATCCTTTTGATTGTGTTTAGTGTGATCCATTTCGGAAGTTGCAAATTGTGAATTGTCATTATCATTGTTACTTGAGTGATTATCATTGGACATTTAGGGATTTGAAGTTTGTGGATTTCACGCCATTTTTGGGATTTGTTGAAGTGGTTCTTCAATTGTTTTCATGTGCTTGAATTTGATCATTTAGGCACATCATCTTTTTGGTATAAGAGCATTATAATTTGCTTGGTTTCACGACAAATTTGGATTCATAAGGATTAGGGGTTCACGCCATTTGTGGTCTTGTTTGATTGATTCTTCAATTGACATTGTATAATTGTATTCCATCAATTGAAGAACATCACCCTGCCATCAAATGAAGGCAGTTGTAGCTTCACATATTTTCGACCCCTAGGTGGCCTGAAATCTTTGTTTAGGAAAGGATTGACCTTAAAGTTATCATCCCTCTCCTCCCTAAAGGCATGATGATCTCTTTCCACTCTCCTTCCCATGTTTCCTCCTCCTACTGCTCCCTCTCCTTGAATGTTTTAAGGAGCCACTTTAGGTGGTGGTGCCTAAGGATTTGCCACTGGTGGTTATGGCATTGCCATCCTGTCAATCCTTGTTGCTAGTGTAGCAACAATGGTGGCGAGGTCCTGAAGCTATTCCTCTAAAGTTCTTCCACTTGTAATACGATGACCTTGTCCTATACCAACTTGGCTATTGGCCTCATTGCTAATGCCCCCATTCACACTATCATTCGACATGTTTATGGATGTGATTTGTTGAAGTATAAATAGTTTAAAATAATTGCAGCATTCTCCCTTCACCACATAACACGTCACCTGCTACAACAATCAACTTACCTACAAAATAATCACAACTCTATTTAACTTCACACACCATGTCAACAACATATACACACTTGTACACCCACGGTGCAACAAGTCACCAATGCAACAAATACTTCCCTACACTTCAATTATAGCAACAATAAATTGAAGAAACAATTAAACACTTCCAAGTAGCAAGTTATTGAATTCAACTAAGCAAGTGTTTAAGTAATAATACTTAATAAATTTTACACTTAAATGCTTGTTTTGAAATTCAAACTTCACTACTTAACTTCCTTTTCTAGTCATGATACACACACACTATCTCCATGTGTAGCACCTTCCTCACACATAACTCCATAACAATTCACACCGCCACACACACACACAATGCACTCACTTCAACCCACAACAATTCACACCACTACATACACTACACACTCACACGATGCACTTTCAATCACCACTATACGCATAACACCTCACTCACAATGCAATACCCTTCAACTCAATACACACAACACAAACTCCACCAATTCAATACTCCCTTACACCTTCACACATACACAAAAAAACATGACAACAATTCAAATTAACACCCTTAATGCAACTTTCCCCACAAATGGTAAGAATCAATTTCAAATTCAAATGAAATGCAATCAATACCACTCAATAACTACTTCAAGATTAATGGATGTGTTTGAATTCAAATGATTTCCTTTTTTTTTTCCACACAAGCTCAAATATGGAAATTGTACACTTCCACTTCCAAAATACACAAGGAAGACACACGGCACACTCCACAAGTTACTTCAAATTATGGAATTCCAATGTTGGAATTCAAATTCAAATAACTTTCCCTTCTTCTACACACAAGGAGCTCACGATAAGGTATTGATCACTAAAGATCAAATATGAAATTCTACTCCCAATTTCGTAACAAGAAGTATTCTACAGCATAATTCACACATAAGTACTGCAACTCCTCTTCAATTAACAACAAGTATGAAATGGAAGAACAAGAACCCTAATTCCCAAAATCAACAATCACAAAATCCCATCTCAAAAACCAATGCTCTGACACCAAAAAGAGATGATGTGCCTACAATTTGATTGCATGAACACTAAGCCAATTCCATAAAATACATTACACCAACAAGCACTTAAACCCTAAAGTTTGAATGATATTCACGCAATTTACAATGACAATCAATTGTATTTCCAAAATAAAACAAATGAACAACACAATAGAGTCCAATTTCCAACTAAAATGGCATGAACCTTAGATTGAAAAGGAATCCCTAATTGGCGTGAAATATGAACAAAACAAGAAAAAATTCAATCACTCACTAGATATGACACACTAGTAATAATTGGATTCAACTTAAGAAATTTGATATTACTCACAAATTCTTAAGCCAATCTCGTCACAATTCCACACATGAAATTGATAAGAGATGAGATTTGCTAGGAAGGACTCTCCTCATGGCAAAGTGTTTGATTTTTTTCAAAATGTCAAAAGTTCCCTATAAACCTTAGTTAGCAAGTATCTGTACTTGCTCCAATTAGGGTTAAAATGTCCAAATAATTACACATATGCCACTAAGTGGCCAGTTCTAACCAACAAAATACAAATAAATCAAAAGTCCAAAAAATGAGTAAAACGTGGTCGGTTCAATAATGAAAATAGAAGTATAAAAGATGGTCTTCAAATGGCCGGTTCTTCAAGTCAGTTGAGCACATTACGGACCTTTGGATGTGAGTCCAAGGATGTTCCTAATTTGATCATCAGTGCATGTTATTTGGCCATCCCGTAAAGACTGATCAATGTACCTGCTATAGTGCAAAAAAACCAAACATTATTAGGTAAAGAAAATAAACATATGTGGATGTCTTGGATCATACATCCAAATCAGGTTCTCCTACTGTTGGGACCGTAGGGTAGATTCCCATCATATTACCTCTTGGTTCCACATGAATTAGGGATCATTGGTGAGTTAGTGATCATGCCATTATCGATTGGATTTTGTTGATTACGCCATTTGTGGATATGTTTACATTTCAATTAGTAAGGCACATAATAGTTTTTAGTATCAGAGCACATCATAGTTTTTTCATTTAGTATTAGAGCACATCAAAGACACTATATGATACATAGGAGAGATATAAAGATCCGCTAAGAAGATGCCCACACTATGGTCTTCCATTATGGGTGAAACTCTAGACTTTCTAGGGGAGATTAAATCAAATAATTAGGTAGATGATTGACACAATTTCTAGAGGAACACTAAATAACAAAACACTTGAAGAAGCATAGAATTTGATTGAAAATATGGCCATGAATAGCTACTAATGGAAAGCTACAAGAGCCAGATAACAAAGAGTAGTAGGAATTTATGTAGCATAGTTCAAAGCGTTAAGTAAGAAGATTGACTGGATGACCATGACACAATAACTAGGTTAGTCAAATTTTGCTTTACATCTTAATGTGCATGTTGATTTTGTCAAACTCCCCATTAGGAAAAAAATAACCCCTATAGTAATACCTATAATCTAGGATTGAGAAATCACCCCAATTTTTCTTAGAGAAATCAATAAAGGAATGTTTCATCCAAATTCCAACAATCACATCAATTATTGGAAAAGAAGCCAAATTTAGAAGATTTTATGACAGTTTATCCATACCTCTAAAACACACTTCCAAGCTATAGAAGTGTAATTAAGGAATCAAGAAACTTTAATTAGGAAACAAGAAGCTTCAATTTGGAATCTTGAAAACCAAATTGGTTACATTACAAAGATGGTTTTTGAAAGACTATAAGGTACATTATCAAGTAATACTGAAACTAACCTTAGGGAATAGGTTAAAGCAATGATAGGAATTGGCTTGTACCAACACTTTCTAATGATCCGTTACAAGGAATTAGAAAACCAATGACAAGGGTAAGGATGAAACGCATGGAGTAGGCTTTGAATGGATTTGTTCAAGATCATTTGGATCAAGCATTGAAGTTGGCCAAAGTGAGTAATCCAAGAGATAAAGAGATCATTTTTCATTTATCAAGTATCTCCAATAATAATATTGAAGATCAAAGCTTGAGAGCAACACTAGCAAATAAAATTTCTAAGCTTGAAAGCCGACATTCCATTAGGTTTTAGGTTTTAGGTTCATCTCACCTAGGGTTCGCATCGATTGGTACTACAACTTTAGCTTTTAAAAATCAGGTGTTACCTATTCTTTGACTTTTTCATTGTTATCTTTCATTCATTTTTTTTTTTTGTTGTGTTTCATCTTCTTGTTGCTTTTTTTTTTTAAAAAAAGAGAAATGCATATGAAAAAAAAAATCAGAATTGAGTTGTGTAATCAATACTTATCACACAATTTGAATTGAAAAAGAAAAGGGATTACGATAAGGTTGCTGTTTGGTAGGATCATTGATAAGGTTCTTATTAAAGAGCTTATAAGGAGAAGTTTATTTAATAAAAAAAATTGAGTGAAATATGAGTGATTCGAATCCATACTTTTGAATGTAAACATGTGAGGGAGTGTTTGAGAGGAAAATCCTCTTTTTACTAGTAAGCTCTTTTGCAGGTTGTGAAACATGAGTAGTGGAGGAGATAATGTGGAATTTGATATGAAGTTATTTATGAAGGTTATCTAAGATCAATTTAAACTTCTGAATAGAAGCTTAGATAATCTTGAATCTCCCTCTAAGCCTAAATCTTTCAAAAGAAGTATGCATGAGGAAGGGGAAGGGGAAGATGAGGAGTCTGATGTTGACGTAACTAGTTCTAGGAGAGGTAAAAGGGGTGTTCAGAAGCAAGATAGTAATTTGGGGAGCATTAAGGTGGAAATCCCTACTTTTCAAGGGATAAATGACCCTGAGTTGTATTTGGAGTAGGAGAGAAGAGTACAATGATAAGATCACATTATACTTATATTTTCTTCTGGATTTATATTAAATTTATTTCAATATTATAAGAAAATATAAAGAAATGGTATTTAATGGTGGTTATTGTGAAAATTCAGGTTTTGAGGACCTAAAAGTAAATTGCAAGTTAATTGGAGGAGTTTTTCACAAAATTAAAGAAGCAAGTGAAGGATTGCATTGAGGGCCGTCGGCCTACTATTGAAGGCTGCTGGCCTTAAGGCCGGCCTAAGAAAGAAACCATCATAATGCATCAAAGCTGCCGGCCTTGAGCCGGCCTACATTAAAGGCTGCTGGCCTTGAGCCGGCCGTGACTGTTTCTCGGATATCCATGCGAAAATCTCTCCAAAATCTTATCTTGATTAATTTGCTGGCTCAATTCCTCATCAGATCAGCCTTATCCTCCTCCTCTTTGGATCTATAAATAGACCCCTTGTGTGAACCTTTAGAGCATTCGGGTTTTTGGATCTTTTGAATCATTCGAATTCCTTTGAGAGCTTTAGGATTTTATCTTCTCTTTAAATTCTTTTACATTTCATGTTATTCTAAATTTTAGTTTGAAGAAGAATGTTATTGAAGTTTGCTTTCAATTGAAGAATTTTAGGAATCATTTCGGAAGATTGAAGTGTTACAAAATCTTGAAGATTATAGCAATTGTTTTGATAGGAATAAAAATCCGACAAGACCTATCATTAGGGCAAGAACTAAAGGAATTCGAATTATGGCGATGAGGGCCCATTTTGAGCAAATCGACCCCGAAATTATTTATAAATTAACCTCTTTTCTATTATTCTTGTATTGTGTTTCCCAACAGGCACACTTATCATATTTTATAGGGCAATGGACAAACTCCCTCAGATTCAGCTTGTGGGTTATCTATGAACCAACCTGAACCGGTGATGAACTGGATCGATGAATCCTATAAAAGACCAGCATCTTGAAGACCATTTCTTTTATATATTTCTTCTTTTATGAACTATTTTGGTTGTATTTGGTTTTGGGACACTTTTATTTCCTTGTAATTTTCATTTAGGACTAGCCACCTTAAAAGTGGCAAATTTGTAATTTTGACCACTTTCTAACCCTAGGAGTAGCAAGTATAAATACTTGCTTAGAAGAGGGTTTGAGGAGGCCATATTTTGCAGATTATACACTTCTTCTTCATGTGAGAATTAGGGTTTCTCATTGTCGTTAGACTCTTATCAATTTCAATCCCAAGAGTTGAAATTGTGGCGAGTGCAACACCTTGAAATTGTGAGTTGTATCAATTTCATTTTGTTGTGATTTCTTTTCTTCTCTAGTGTGTCATATCTAGGGTTGAATTGAGATAGTTCTTGGATAGATTTGCTTCTAATTGTTGTCGAATTCTTGTGTTTAATTAAGGTCCCTTGCAATTGAATTCGAATCATCATTGAGAATTCCCTTTAAAACGTGATTTTTACTAGTGGAAAGGAGTCCTTGGAATTGAGGTTTTCTTTTGAATTTTTGGATTATTTTCATGGAATTATATGTGATTAGGGTGTTATTAGAAGAGATTATCATTGTGGTATTACAATTATAACTTTGAGCAATTGGAATTCATTACATCTTACTAGGGTTCACGTGAATTTTGCCCCTTGTGGATCCGGTTTGTTGTTGACTTGAGATTGCTTTTTCTTAAGTCTTTTAATTGTGCTTCTAAGTGGATTTAGGCACATCATCTTTTTGGTATCAGAGCACATGTTGAGAGAAGGGCTTTTAAGTGGATTTAGGCACATCATCTTTTTGGTATCAGAGCACATGTTGAGAGAAGGGATTTATGGTTATTTGATTTTGTGATATTCATCTTCAATTAGGGTAAATTAAATTGTGAACCGCAATTGTGTTGTGTAGTTTGTGACTTGCGAAATTACCTTGGTTGGAATTTTGATTTGTTGCTTGTTGGAGTTGGATTGGGAAGGTTGTTGTATCATTTTGTGATTAATAATTTTTGTGGAAGGAAGGAAGAATTAAAGTGTTGTTAATTCAACAATTGTGTGAGCTTGAAAAATTACCTTGTTCTTGCCGTGACTAGTTGTGGCGTGAGAGAGGTTGTGAAGTTTGTTGTTGAGATTTCCATTGTGTAATTCTGAATTGGAGAAGTGCAATTTCCAGATTTGAGGTGTGAGTTAAGGAAGCAATTTGAATTTGAAAAAACACATTAAGTCATTGCTTAATTGTGTGTTCATTTGAATTTGAAAGTGGCTCCTTACCATTTGTGGAATATTGCAATTAATGATCTCATTTTGAATTTGAACTTAAGCTGCCTTTTGTTGTGAGTTACGGTTTGAAACTTGTATAGAAGTGGCGAAATACAAGTGTGGAAGAGTGTGTATGTGTGTGCTGCAATGTGTATAAGAGGTATATGTGTGTGTTGTATTTTTGTAAAATTAGTGAAGGGTTTGTATGTGTGGTGTTATGTGTGTATGTTGATTAAAGGTGCTGCAACGTGGTGAATTGGTGTTGTGGTGAAGTGAGTGCATCGTGATTAGGTGTGTGTGGTGGTGTAAATTTGTGGAGTTGTGTGTAGTATAAGGTGCTGCACATTAAGATTCATTGTGGGTATAAAAATTTAGCAAGAAAGGAAGGTTGAGTAGTGGAATTTAAAATTTAAACAAATCATTAAAGTGTAAAAGTAATTGAACTAGTTACTTAAACACTTCTTGTTGAATTTAATTCTATCTACTTGAAAGTAGTTGAGTGTACTTCATTTGTGGTTTGGTTATGTACTTGAACCTTGGAAGTGTGAAGATAATTATTGTATTGTTGGATTTGAGTACAATCATGTCTAGTGAAATGTTTCATTATGCTAACATATTGCATCGGGACATGACTTCTTTTCAAACCATTGATGAGGGACAAAGAGAAAACTTGTTCCATACTTCTTGTAGGGTACAAGGAAACTTGTGCGCGCAATTATTATTGATGGCGGTAGTTGTACTAATGTTGTAGCTGCATCATTAGTATCGAAGTTGAAACTTGAAACTATCCCACATCCCAAACCCTATACATTACATTGGTTGAATGATCATGATGGTCTTTATGTGACCCAAAGGGCTAGGGTACCCTTTAGTATAGGGGACAAGTACTATGATGAGCTTGAATGTGATATTCTTCCTCTTTGTGCATCCCATATATTACTTGGTAGACTATGGTTATATGACAGGATGGTATTACATGATGGGTGTAGAAATACTTATATGTTCAAAAAAGTTGGAAAACATATAGTATTAAACCCTATGTCGCCATCAGAGGTCCAGGAGATGCAAAGACAGATAAAACAACCATCATAGAATCTTGAGGATCATAGCCACATGATCAAACCTTTAGAGGACCAAACTGTGCAGATGCAGGTATGCCAACCTTCAAAGGTTCTTGAGGGCTCTAGTGACACGAGCCAACCTTTAGAGCATAAAATTTGTCAGACATCGATGTGCCAACCTTTAGAGGATCCTGATGATCATAGTCAGAAGAGCAGACCACTAGACAGCTAGACTGTTCAGAGACAATTATGTTCACCTTTAGAGGTTTTAGAGGGTAATGAGCAGTTGGGCCAACCATTAGAAGACCATGAAGATCAGCAACACATAGATGAGTCAGAAAAGGAGGAAACAGTTTTAGTGGAATAGGTTGATACAGGGGCGACTTTATTGGATAATGGAGCATTATTTGTGTTGCAGATGAGATACATCCTAGAAATGGAGGAGAGAAAACAATCACTACCTGTAGTATTTCAGATATTGGGATTTTGTAGAGATACTTCTTCAGATGGATTCCTAGGAGAAAACAAAGTCTCTATTGCATTTGACCTGCCAGATTTGAGGACAAATCTTTTTGAGGCCCGAGGAGATGATAGGAATAAAAATTCGACAAGACCTATCATTAGGGCAAGAACTAAAGGAATTCAAATTTTGGCGATGAGGACCCATTTTGAGCAGATCGACCCCGAAATTATTTATAAATTAACCTCTTTTCTATTATTCTTGTATTGTGTTTTCCAATAGGCACACTTATCTTATTTTATAGGGCAATGGACAAACTCCCTTAGATTCAGCTTGTGGGTTATCCATGAACTAACCTGAACCGGTGATGAACTGGATCGATGAATCCTATAGAAGACCGGCATCTTGAAGACCATTTCTTTTATATATTTCTTCTTTTATGAACTATTTTGGTTGTATTTGGTTTTGGGACACTTTTATTTCCTTGTAATTTTCATTTAGGACTAGCCACCTTAAAAGTGGCAAATTTGTAATTTTGACTACTTTCTAACCCTAGGAGTAGCAAGTATAAATACTTGCTTAGAAGAGGGTTTGAGGAGGCTAATTTTTACAGATTTGAGAGGACATTTTACGTGTGAATTAGGGTTCTTTCCTTAGTTCCAAACTCTTATCAATTTCAACCCAAGAATTGGAATTGTGGCGAGTGCAACGAAGGCGAATTGTGAGTCATATCAATTCAATTTTGTTGTATGTTCATTTCTTCTCTAGTGAGTCATATCTAGGGTAGATTTGGATCTTTCTTGGATGTAATTGTGATTCTATTTTCGTAAACGTCAATCTTGTAAGATTGATTGTTTTATTGAGCACTTGGATTTCATATTTCCTAGTTATTGTTGGTGTGAACTAATGATTGAAAGGGAAGTGGATTTCATTGGTTTATTGCTTCCTTTTGATCTGATTTTACGTGAACTTCATCTTCTCTTATGGTTATTTGGTTAATGCTATCATTAGAGATTACAATTGAATCATTTGAACAACAATTTCCATCAAATCTTTAAAGGTGTCACGAGAATTGCTTACTAGGTGGATCGGTTTTGTGAATGATTTGAGATTGTTTTCTTGAGTCTTTTGATTGTGCTTCCAAGTGGGTTTAGGCACATCATGTTTCATTTATTTAATTTTCTTCTATACCATTTATCAGTTTATTTTTATTATTTAATATGAATTCCATTGCACATATTTACTTCAATTGTTCTTATGCAATTCATACCATAATGTTCTAAATCATCCTTGTGGGAAACATGATGAAGCCATAATTCAAATTAAAATGATCATTGCATTCATGTTATAGGACATATAGATATATGGAATTTTCATATAAGAAGTCCTGCTATGAATTGTATTGTGTAATTGAAATCAATGCATAGGAATTTAAATGACTCGAAAGAGAAATTTAGGTTTTATCAGGAATTCCTAAGTAAGATTTAATAATTCATGCGGAAGCAGCGTTATTGAATTTTATTAGAAATTGACCTAAGTGTTTCATGCAATATTTTTATTAAATTTTTCACTAAGGGATTAGGAGAAATTATTTTAAAGATATTAGGCAATCATATAATTGGGAAATTTATGATTGTGAATTAGAATCCTCCATTGATTTTAATTGGCAGGAGCTATTAAATTAAATTGGGGTAATGTTACTTTAAAACTTGAAAAGGGATTAAGGTTTTGTCAATTTCTTGTGAAAATCCATATAGTTATGAGTTATTATAACATGAAGGCAATATGATTAGTAGAATTAGGGTGGATTTTAATTTCCCACCATCAATTCATCCTTTTTCAAACACAATTCCCTTTTTGCGCATTTAGTATAATTCATTGGATTCTCATCAAATATCATTGCCTAAATAATAGTAGAAATTGATATAGGTTTATTACTTAATCAATCTTCGTGGTTTGACACTCTTCTCTCACTATATTACTTGATCCGATCCGGTACACTTGCCGGTATTTATTCACGCTCATTTTATATCTCTTTTTGCGTGGATTAAGTTTTTGGTGCCGTTGCCGGGGATTGATTAATATTAGACCATCTTTAGATTCTATTGTTAATTTAGGCACACTTATTTTGTTATTTATTTATTTTTCTTATCATTGTGTGATCGTTTCCCGTTCTCTTTAAAGTTCTTTTTATGCGCAAGAGTAGAAGTGCTGAACTTCTACCAATTAATCTTGAGATAGAATGCACCTTACGACAACTTAGAAGAGAGCAAAGAAGAAACAAAGAAGAGAACATGGAAGATGAGAACAACAATCGAATTTAGGGTGTTGGTAGAGCACTTCGAGAATACACGGTACTTGTTGTTTTAGGTCCTGCAATCAGAAGACCTACAATTCAGGCTAACAATTTTGAGTTAAAACCAGCACTCGTTCAAATGGTTCAATCAAAAAAAATTTGGAGGATATCCAAATGAGAGTCCTGATGAGCATATTGCAGTATTTCTTCAATATTGTAATACAGTGAAAATGAATAATGTATCTGATGATGTAATTAGGCTACAACTTTTTCCGTTTTCACTTAGAGAAAAAGCTAGGGCTTGGTATAATTCACTGCCACAAGACTCTGTAACCACTTGGGCTGATCTCTCATCTAAATTTTTAAGGAGATTTTTTCCACCAGCTAGAACTACTAAGTTAAGAAATGACATCACAAACTTCACTAAGTTTAGTGGTGAATCACTTTATGAAGCATGGGAAAGATTCAAGGAGCCAATTAGAAAATGCCCCCATCATGGATTACCAGATAATCTCCTTATTGAGATTTTCTATCACAGTTTAGATGAGACATTGAGATCTCTAGTAGATGCTGCTTTTGGTGGTGCACTAATGAGTAAGACGTATGATGAGGCTAGTGCTTTGATTGATGAAATGGCCTCTAGTGCACATAATTGGCAACATGAAAGAGGTAAGTCTAGAGTGGCATCTATCAATGACATGGACACCTTAACAGCTCAGATTTCAGCTCTTACCGCCCAGGTAAGTAAACTCACCTCTACACCTTCTTTTAATGTTAATCAAATTTCTTGTTGTGAGTTATGCTCAGGACTACACTCAACTCTTGAGTGCCCATCTGGAAACTTTTCCTCCTCATCCCATGGAGAGCAAGTAAATTTTGTCAACAATTTCCAAAGAGGTAATCGAGGACCTTATTCAAACACCTACAATCCAGGGTGGCGTAACCATCTAAATTTCTCATAGAGAAATGATAACAACGCACTTAAACCACCTGGATTTCAAAAGCAAGGTCCTAATCATAATATCCCCTATAAAAAATATCCTAATCATAATACCTCTTCTCAGCAAGGTTAGTTTAAAATGGAAGAACTCATGATAAGTTATATGCAAAAGACTAATACAATGTTGCAAAATCAACAAGCCACCATTAGGAATCTTGAAAATCAGCTTAGTCAAATGTCTCAACAGTTGAGTAATAGACCATCTGGGTCTTTACCTAGCAATACTGAGTAGAATCCTAAGGGTGTAAATGCTATTATGCTAAGGAGTGGTAAGGAATTAGTTGATAAGAAACTTGAGGAAGAGGAGGTTAACCTAAAGAAAGATAAAGGGAAACAAAAGGAAGAGGAACCAAAGCTAAATTCACCAAAAGTGAAAGCATATGTTCCTCCTATTCCTTTCCCAGGAAGGGTAGAGTAACAACAATTGGATTCACAATTTGCTAAATTTTTAGAAGTCTTTAAAAAATTGCAAATTAACATTCCTTTTGCAGAGGCACTTCAGCAAATGCCTTCATATGCTAGATTCATGAAGGATTTGCTCACCAAGAAGAGAAAGATAGATGGGAATGAACCTATAATGCTTATAGGGGAATGTTCTATGATCCTATAGAAGAATTTATCCAATTTGCCAAGAAAACAAAGAGATCAGGGAAGTTTTACTGTTCCTTGCACTATTGGTAATTTTCATTTTGATAAAGTACTTATAGATTCTGGTGCAAGTATAAACTTAATGCCTTTGTCCATTTTCAGAAAACTAGGACTTGGAGAATGTAAGGAGACGCATGTCACCTTACAACTTGCGAATAGAAGTGTCAAGTACCCAAAGGGTATAGTGGAGAATGTCCTAGTAAAAGTGGACAAATTCATCTTTCCAGTTGACTTTATAGTCCTGGAAATGGAAGAAGATAGAGAGGTACCCATGATCTTAGGAAGACCATTCCTAGCAACAGGTAAGGCATTGATAGATGTGGAACAAGGTAAGCTGACCTTGAGAGTTATGGATGAAGAAGTTACTTTCAATGTTTATGAGGCCATTAGGAAATTTGATGATTGTAAGTCCTGTTACACAATTGATGTTATTGATGAAGTTTCCTGTGAGAATATTGAAGAGAATGCAGGAATGGAGACAATAGAATCGGTTCTCAAAGATATAGATGAATGGAGTGATGATGAAGAACCAATTGAAGAATGTGTGAAAGATGCATTAGAAATTCTAGCTCACTACTATAAGGAGCTAGGAACAAGTGAGAAGAAGCCAATTCCATCGTTGACACAACCCCCGATGCTTGAGCTTAAACCATTACCTAGTCATTTGAAATATGCATATCTTGGAATAGATAATACTTTGCCAATAATCATTTCTTCTTCTTTGACAGGTGATCAAGAGCAACAACTTTTGGATGTTCTAAGAGAGCATAAGGAAGCTATCGGGTGGACCATTGCTGATATTAAGGGAATTAGCCCTTCAATTTGTACTCATAGGATATTTCTTGAGGCTGAGTGCAAACCTACAATACAACCACAAAGAAGACTTAACCCAACTCTTAAGGAAGTTGTAAAAAAGGAAGTGCTTAAATTGTTAGATACAGGCATTATTTTTCCAATTTCTGATAGTAAATGGGTTAGTCCTATCCAAGTTGTACCAAAAAAGGGTGGTATGACTGTAGTAAAAAATGAGGCTAATGAATTAATTCCCACTTGCACTGTAACTGGTTGGAGAGTCTGTATAGACTATAGAAAACTGAATGATGCTACCCGCAAAGATCATTTCCCCCTCCCTTTTATAGATCAGATGTTAGAAAAACTTGTAGGGCATGATTATTACTACTTTTTAGATGGTTACTCTAGGTACAATCAAATCCATATAGCACCCGAGGACTTGGAGAAAACCACCTTTACTTGTCCCTATGGCACATTTGCTTTTAGGAGAATGCCCTTTGGTCTTTGTAATGCACCTGCTACATTTCAAAGATGCATGATGTCCATATTTTTCAGACATGATAGAAAATTTTATTGAAATATTCATGGATGATTTTTCTGTTTTTAGGAAGTCATTCAAAACATGTCTGACAAATTTAGGATGTGTGCTTAAGAGATGCAAGGAAACTAATCTGCTTCTTAACTGGGAAAAATGCCATTTCTTAGTAAGAGAGGGAATAGTATTAGGGCACAAAGTATCTAAGCAGGGAATTGAGGTTGACAGGGTAAAAGTAGTGGTGATAGAGAAGCTACCACCACCTACTACAGTAAAAGGAATCAGAAGCTTCTTGGGACATGCTGGCTTCTACAGGAGATTTATCAAGGACTTCTCTAAAATCTCAAGACCTCTTTGTAATTTATTAGAAAAAGATTTTGCCTTTGTTTTTGATAAAAATTATTTGCAGGCATTTAATCTATTGAAGGAGAAGCTCACTACTGCACCAGTGATTGGTGCACCTGATTGGGAGCTTCCATTCGAGTTGATGTGCGATGCCAATGACTATGCTGTAGGAGCAGTACTTGGGCAAAGGAAAGATAAGTCATTTCATGTAATATACTATGTAAGTAGAACCTTAAATGAGGCCTAAAGGAATTATGCCACAACTGAAAAAGAACTTTTAGCAGTCATATTTGCATGCGATAAATTCCGGCCTTATCTAATAGGTTCTAAATTCATAGTATATATTGATCATGCTGCCCTTAAGTATTTATTTGCTAAAGCTGATGCTAAACCTAGGTTAATTCGATGGATTCTACTACTGCAAGAATTTAACTTGGAAATTAAAGATAAGAAGGGAACTGAAAATGTGGTGGCTGATCATTTATCCCATCTGGAATCTAATTGTTTTGATTCACCTATTAATGAAAAGTTCCCTGATGAACAATTGCATGTAGTAGAAGTCCAAGGATTACCTTGGTATGCTGATATCGTTAATTATTTGGTTAGCAAAATCACTCCATATGGTTTATCCTACCAATAGAAAAAGAAATTTTTACATGATGTGAAGTTTTATTTTTGGGATGAACCATCTCTTTAAAAATTGTGCTGACCAAATAATTAGACGATGCGTACCTGAAAGTGAATTGCTTAGCATTATACAACATTGTCATTCTAAAGAGGCAGGAGGTCACTTTGGTGTAGAAAAAACAGCAGCTAAAATTTTATCATGTGGATTTTATTGGCCCAGGTTGTTCAGTGATTGCAGGAACTACATCATGTCTTGTGCTCAATGTCAAAGGACTGGCAACATTTCTAGAAGACACGAATTACCACAAAATAATATACTTGTAATTGAGCTCTTTGACGTTTGGGGAATTGACTTTATGGCTCCTTTTCCCTCATCTTTTTCAAAAAAATACATTCTTTTAGCTATTGATTATGTTTCGAAATGGGTAGAGGCTGATAGGAATAAAAATCCGACAAAACCTATCATTAGGGCAATAACTGAAGGATTTCAAATCTTGGCGTTGAGGGCCCATTTTGAGCAGATCGACCTCGGAATTATTTATATATTAACCTCTTTTCTATTATTCTTGTATTGTGTTTTCCAACAGGCACACTTATCATATTCTATAGGGCAATGGACAAACTCTCTCAGACTCAGCTTATGGGTTATCCATGGACAGACCTGAACCGGCGATGAGCTGAGCCGATGAATCCTATAGAAGACCGGCATCATGAAGACCATTTTTTTTATATATTTCTTCTTTTATGAACTATTTTAGTTGTATTTTGGTTTTGGGACACTTTTATTTCCTTGTAATTTTCATTTAGGGCTAGCCACCTTAAAAGTGGCAAACTTGTAATTTTGAGCACTTTTTAACCCTAGGAGTAGCAAGTATAAATACTTGCTTAAGAGAGGGTTTGAGGAGGCTTATTTTGCAGTGCAAACACTTCACATTTCGTGAGAGGGCTTAGGGTTTCCTAATTCCAAAATTCTCTTATCAATTTCAATCCCAAGAAGTTGGAATTGTGGCGAGTGCAACAAGGAGAAATCGTGAGTAATCTCGATTCATCTTTGTTGTTGTTCATTTCTTCTCTAGTGAGTCATATCTAGGGTTGATTTGAATCTTTCTTGGACTTTTTAGTGATTGTAATTCGTGGATAATCATCTTGTAAAGGTTGATTGTTCATTGAGATTGAATGCTTCTTAGTGATTAGCGTGAATTGGCATTATTGGAAGGATTTGAGATCACGGTTTTGTGCTTGTCTTTATTGCTTCCTTTTGATATGATTTTACGTGAACTTTATGTTCTCTTGTGATTATTTGGTTAATATTATCATTAGAGATTACAATTGAATCATTTGAACAACAATTTCCATCAAAATCTATAAGGTGTGCACATGAAATTGCCCTCAAGTGAACCGGTTTGTGTTTTACGAATTGAGGTTTTTTCCTTGATTCTTTTGATTGTGCTTAAGCTTGGAATTATGCACATCAGAGGCAGTTGCTCTACAAACTAATGACAGCAGGGTTGTCATTAAATTTTTGAAAAAGAATATATTTTCAAGATTTAGGGTACCTAGAGCTATAATAAGTGATGGGGGAACACATTTTTGTAACGGGCAATTTGAGAAATTATTATTAAAATATGGAGTTACTCACAAAATTGCCACCCCTTATCATCCACAAACGTGTAGACAGGTTGGGGTATCCAATAGGGAAATTAAGCGAATTCTAGAAAAGACGGTCAATGCATCCAGGAAAGATTGGTCTTTAAAAATCGACGATGCATTATGGGCTTATAGAATGGCGTTTAAAACCCCTATAGGAATGTCCCCATACAAGATTGTTTTTGGTAAATCGTATCACTTACCAGTAGAGTTCGAGCACAAGGCATACTAGGCTGTTAAATACCTTAACTTTGATGAGAAAGCTGCAGGTGAAAAAAGATTGCTTCAACTAAATCAGATGGCTGAAATGAGAGAAGAAGCATATGAAAATGCCAAATTTACAAAGAACGAACAAAGCGATGGCATGATAAGAACATTGTGAGGCGAGAATTTTTCCCAGGTCAAAAGGTCTTACTATACAACTCCCGCTTGAAGCTGTTCCCAGGTAAGTTGAAATCACGATGGTCTAGACCCTTTGAAATTGTTAATGTGTTTCCTTATGGTGCAGTTGAGTTGAAGGCAGAAGTCAATCGTACTTTCAAGGTAAACGGTTATCATCTCAAACATTACTATGAAGGGGAAAATGTTGATAGAAATGCCACAGCTATGGATTTAGGAGATTTGAGGACTTGAACTAGAAAAGTCGGGCTAGCGACTATAAACTAAGGGCTTCATAGGAGGCAGCCCATGCTTAATAAGTATATACACTAGTATTTTAGTTTCGTTGATATATAAAAAAAAAGAAAAAAAAAGAGAGAAATAAAAATTAAAAAAAAAAATCAAGGCCGGATAAAAGCCGCCAGCTTTAAGCCGACCTAAACTCTCGGTACAAATAAAGGCTGGCGGTGATGTGCCTAAATCCAAGATTAAGCACATGCAAAACAAGATTAAAAGACACTTAAACAATGCCAACCAATCTAGTCCTCAAATGGCGCAAATCCTTAACACTTGTAACCTATTTTTCAATGATGATGTGTTTGAATCTTAAATCCAAATTTGATATAGCTCTGATACCAAAATATGATGTGCCTAAAAGGGGAATTCAAGCACAATCAAATTGAAGGGAGAAATGGCTATGAAGTATCACGCCACAAGAAGGGAAATACCTCAATATTCCAAATGAAAATTCCGAAATTATGATGAATTATCAAAAGGATATAAAGAACATCCGATGGCTAGATTTCAATGATGAACAATAGAACATGAAATGAGATTCCAATTCAATTCGAATTACTCCAAATCTGAAATTTAGAACCCTAATTTCAAAAGAACAAGAACAACATAAAAGTAACTAATTCCTTACCAGATATGACGCACTAGTTTGGAGTTAGGATCAACTTGTAATTTGTTGATATGACTCACAACAAATTCAAGTCCACTCGCCACAATTTCACTAAGGAAATTGATAAGAGCAATATGCTTGCAAGAGGAGACTCTCACGGCACAAAGGGGGTGTTTTCTCAATGTTCAAAAAGCTCCCTAAAAAAGCCTAATTTGCAAGTATTTATACTTTCACCCTTTAGGGTTAAAATGACAAGAAAATCACAACTATGCCACTATAAGGTGGCCGGTCCTAAAGGCAAAATTACAACCAAATAAAATGTCCCATAAAGCTTACAAAATAAATGGTTCAAACATAAATTACAAGTAAAGAAAATAATCTTCGACAGGCTAGCTTCATGATGGAATCTGTCGGTTCAACTCATCGCCGGTTCAGGTCGGTCCATAGATAACCCACAAGCTGAGTCTTAGTGAGTTTATCCATCGCCTTGTGAAACCAAATAAGCATACCTGTTGGAATATACAATTCATGAATAAGATAAAAGAGGTTAGATAATAATTTATTCCGAGGTTGATCTGCTTGAAATGGGCCCTCATTGCCAAGATTTGAAATCCTTCAATTTTTGTCCTAATGATAGGTCTTGTCGGATTTTGATTCCCATCATCTCCTTGGACCTCAAAAAGATTTGACCTCAAATCTTGCAGTTCAAATGCAGCAGAGACTCTGTTTCCCAAAAGTAATCCATCTGAAGGAGTATCTCTACAGAATCCCAATATCTGAAATACTATAGTAGATGATTGTTTTCTTTCCTCCATCTCTAGGATGTATCTCTCCTGTAATAAAAACAAGGACTCATTATCGACTGATGTTTCCTCTATCTCAACACTTTCCAACGAGTTTGTTTCCTTTGACTCATCCCTATTATGCTGATCCCTAGAGTCTTCTAACAATTGGTCCAACTGATCATTACCTTCAGAAACCTCTGAAGGTTGGCACAGTGGTGTTTGACATCTTTCATCTGTGGAACCCTTATCTTCAAGTGGAAGCATCTGTAGCTCTGCACACTTTGAGCCTCTAGGTGGTCTAAATTCCATTTCTGGGAATGGTTTAAGCCCAAAATTATCATCTCTATCTTCTCTAAGAGCATGATAATCTCCCTGTACTCTAGGTGGCACCTGAAAGTGTACCACTGGTGGTGGTGGCAACGTCATCCTATCAATCCTTGTTGCTAATTTAGCAACAAATTTGCTAAGGTCCCGAAGTTGTTCATCTAAGGTCCTCCCACCTGCAACATTAGGACCCTGACCTCCACCAACTCGACTATATGCTACATCACTCCTTCCTCCATTCACGCTATTAATAGACATTTTTGTGGATGCAATCTATTTGATGTACTAATGTAATGTCTAGTAATTGTAGCACACTTACTTCACAAAACAATTCACGCCAAAACCAACTCACTCCGCCACTTATACACTTTACACACAACACACTAAATTTATGCAACAAGAATATGTTGCAACCCTTCACTTCCAAGATAGCAACTAACAAAAACTAACTAAGATGCTCCTTTAATTGGCAACAACAACAAGAAACAGCAACAACAACTACACACTCCCACATACACGGCAACAATTTCACAAGTGACACCCTTAATGCAACTTTGCCACAAATGGTAAGAATCAATTTCAAATTCAAATGAAATATAATCAATACCACTCTTAACTACTTGAAGTAAATGGATGTGTTTCAATTCAAATTGTTTCCTCTTCTTCCACGCAAATTCAAATCTGGAAATTATACACTTCCACTTCCAATTTGCACACACAACACCATATACACTCTTACACACTCACGGTGCACTTTGTCCACTTCAACACAATTTTTCAACCGAAATTAACATAAGAAAGGCAGCATTTAAATTTGAAAATCAATCCTCTTCACTAATTGCAACTCCTCCACATTTGGTAAGATGCAAATTTTCAAATTCAAACAAGCACAATTAACTCCTTCACTCTTAATGCTTGTTTTGAAATCAAACAACTTCCTTTCTTACACACTAATCAAATCTGGAAATTGCACATATCCTTCCACAATTCCGAATTCCCAATGCAATACAAACACTCTTAACTTCCTACACAATTCCGAATTCAACAATGCAAAACAAATACAATTCCCTTCCTACACAATTTACACTTCCGAAATTGCACTACCTTCCTCTCCTTCACGGTGAAGTCAAGACAAAAAATTACAACAAGATGTCCACTTCTACAACAACAAGTTTCAACTTCCCAAGTAAGCTACTCACGCCAATTAGTACCAATACAAACAATTCAATCAATCCTCAATTTCAACAAGGATCAATCACGTAAACATCAAGGTAACAACAACAAAAAAATACATTCACTTGATCCGAATTTCCACTCCCTTGCAATTCGGTTCACAAAGGTAATACCAAAAACTTTCAATTCCCAAAACTTCAATCAACAAAAACCCTTCTCATATACCTTCAATTAACTTACGGCAAGATGGAAACAAAGGACAATCCTAATTGCAACAATTCCTCCTCTTAACCATAAGCAACTCACGGCAATAGGAAGATAACAATATAAGGATCAAAAATCTCAAATTCAACAATCCCTCCTCTTAACCTTAAGCAATCTCACGGCAAGATGAAGATAACCAAATTAATTTTCAAAATCCCAATTGCAACAATCCCTCCTCTTAATCTTAAGCTCTGATACCAAAAGATGATGTGCCTAAATCCAAGATTAAGCACATGCAAAGCAAGATTAAAAGACACTTAAACAATGCCAACCAATCTAGTCCTCAAATGGCACAAATCCTTAACACTTGTAACCTATTTTTCAATGATGATGTGTTTGAATCTTAAATCCAAATTTGATATAGCTCTGATACCAAAATATGATGTGCCTAAAAGGGGAATTCAAGCACAATCAAATTGAAGGGAGAAATGGCTATGAAGTATCACGCCACAAGAAGGGAAATACCTCAATATTCCAAATGAAAATTCCAAAATTATGATGAATTATCAAAAGGATATAAAGAACATCCGATGGCTAGATTTCAATGATGAACAATAGAACATGAAATGAGATTCCAATTCAATTCGAATTACTCCAAATCTGAAATTTAGAACCCTAATTTCAAAAGAACAAGAACAACATAAAAGTAACTAATTCCTCACCAGATATGACGCACTAGTTTGGAGTTAGGATCAACTTGTAATTTGTTGATATGACTCACAACAAATTCAACTCCACTCGCCACAATTTCACTAAGGAAATTGATAAGAGCAATATGCTTGCAAGAGGAGACTCTCACGGCACAAAGGGGGTGTTTTCTCAATGTTCAAAAAGCTCCCTAAAAAAACCTAATTTGCAAGTATTTATACTTGCACCCTTTAGGGGTAAAATGACAAGAAAATCACAACTATGCCACTATAAGGTGGCCGGTCCTAAAGGCAAAATTACAACCAAATAAAATGTCCCATAAAGCTTACAAAATAAATGGTTCAAACATAAATTACAAGTAAAGAAAATAATCTTCGACAGGCTAGCTTCATGATGGAATCCGTCGGTTCAACTCATCGCCGGTTCAGGTCGGTCCATAGATAACCCACAAGCTGAGTCTTAGTGAGTTTATCCATTGCCTTGTGAAACCAAATAAGCATACCTGTTGGAATATACAATTCATGAATAAGATAAAAGAGGTTAGATAATAATTTATTCCGAGGTTGATCTGCTTGAAATGGGCCCTCATTGCCAAGATTTGAAATCCTTCAATTTTTGTCCTAATGATAGGTCTTGTCGGATTTTGATTCCCATCAGGTGGCGTACAAGTACAGAGTGCCGGCCTTTGTCTAGTTTTTAGACATTGGCCGGCCCATGTCCCTCTCTCAATTGCTCATTTTTTTTCTCTCTCTTAACTCACTTCTTCTCTCACGACGGCTCTCTCTCTCTCGCACTTCTCCTCTCTCTTTAACCTATTTGTTCTTCACTCTCTCATTCACTCTCCTCGTGCATTCAAGACATTCTAAGTAAGTTTTCTTTCTTCTTCTCTTTAAGTTCTCTCTTCTTTGCTTATTGGAGTTTGCTCAAAATGTTGTTCCTGTGGGTTGCAAATTTCGGATCACATGCGGAATTGATGGGATTGTTGGATTGAAGTTGTTGGTTTGATGATTTTTCATGTAGAATTGCGTTATTATACTTTCATGTTGATGGGTTATAGTGATTTGTGTTTGATTCATCAAAAACCCATTTAGCAAATTAGAAATTAGGATTTAACCAATTGTGTAAAATTGTTAGAATTTGGGGCTTTTGTGCTTTAGAGAAATGTAACTACTATTACTTAAAGTAGTTATGGTTAATTTTGAGTTCTTGTGTCATGATTAGGAGATGCTGCAAATTAAGTTCATGAATGGGTATATTTTGCAAAAATAATTCAGATTGCATGAGTCTAGAAGAACCTTGCTGCTGTTAATTACATGATTATTCTTTCACTATGTGTTAGAGTATTTGCACAGCTTGAAACTCATGTGTTCTCCTTTTCCCGCGTATTTTTGAAAAGTCCCACTTTGGTTAAAATATAGGCCACATAACTTAGGCTGCTAGCCTTTAATTTCTAATTGCAAGTGTAATTGACATAATGAAACTTCTGTGCTTAGGCAATTGTTGGTGCTTCTGTAAAGATAAACCATGAGTGAAACATGAACATATTGGCATTGAGAAGTTTAATTGAGTTAGTTAATCAATGAACTAACATCACTTTTTGTAGCAATGCCACCCAAAAACTTCCAGCCTAGGAGGAAGAAGCAAAAGACCTCTGAACCATCAACTTCAGGAACCCAACCAAAGTTCCTACTTTCCAATCAAGAATATGCAAAGGAAACGAAGAAAAGGTTTAACAAGATGACAATCTTAAATCATCAATATCTAGATTGGACGGTTCTTCAGGAATATGGCATGGATGAAAGATTGCAACAGATAGTGGCAAATAAGACTTGGTTTCAACTCTTCAAGATAAAGGAGCCAGCTTATAAAGAAGTTACAATTGAGTTTTTGTCCACTTTGCAGATAGAGAAGGATGACAGCATTGCCATGAATTTTCAAGCCTATGAAGAGATTTATAGATTACAGTTGAATTAAATTGGGTTCTTCTTAAAATTTCATGATGAACTAGAACTTGAAGAAAATTCAACTAACGCCTGGCCTAAAGGAATGAGTGCTGAAATGATGTGGTTTCAAATGATTCATCCTAGACGAGATGATTTCGTTCCTTCAAAGTCTTTGGCTTCTAGTTTCGTTGCTGTAGAGCACAAGTTACTCCACTATATCCTTGCTCACACAATCTGTTGTAAGAAAACTAGTCATAGTAAGGTGACTAGTTTTGATATGTTTTACCTCTTTTGCATGATTAATGATTACAAACTTGACATTGGTATAGAGGTAGCTACTTTTATGAGTAGATGGATTGAGGATACAAGGACACAATTCATTTTGTGTGGAGGATATATAACTACCTTATTGAAAGGTATGGGGATTTTCAGAGATCCTATTTATGATAAGGGAATATAGTGTAAGAGGATTTCTTCTACACCATTCAGAGGTTGGGGACTCACCAAGGTAATCTATAGGCCTAATCCTCCCATTGATGAGGAGGGAATTCATGAGGTCCCTTCCACTGATAGACCCTCAGGTTCTTATTCTACCCCTCATACTAGCAGTTATGAATGGTTGAGAAAGGACATAAAAGAAGTCAAGGAAAAAGTTCATAAAGAGCAGAAAAAGAATAAGAAATTTAGGACCACCTTGGTCAATATGTTAAAATCCGCAATATCAAGTTTTCATCTAGCAGCCGTAGAACATTTGGATTATGAGACCTCCAGTGAGGTCTCCGGCTCTGAGTTCGACAGTTTTTGAATTTCTTCTCTATTTTTTTTTTTAACTTTGATGATTGGTTTGTATGGATTTTGTTAAGGACCCACTTGTTGGGAAGACTTGTGATCCATGACATTTTGCTTTTAGTGTTTTATTTCATGGTTATGAAACAGAGATGACAGACATTTTGGAGGAATTTTCTTACTGATGAACAACTTTACACCAAGGAAGTACCAGTGTTTCAATTTTTGCATTGACATTCTTTTCCTTAATTTTGTGCTATTATAGGAACAATGAGGACACTGTCCAATTTAAGTGTGGGGAAGGGATTATAAATGTAGAAGTATAATGATTGATTGCACACATCATGAGCTTACAATTCCCATGCTTTATTTATGTCCTTAAGTATTTATCATCAATGAAATCTTGAAATTGACTTAGATTGGTGCCCCACTCGCCAACTGTTGTGACTAGTTTACATAGTTAAAATTTAATAGTAAAATCTCTAGAGAACAGATTTACCTTATGTTTAGCCTTTGAATTTGAGATTGAGTCCTTAAGTTGAAAAAACAAGCAAGTTTACTTCAAGGAAAAATTGATTGGGATAAATTTCTCTTGAAATTTCTTTGAGAATACCTTAACACCTAGTGAAAGAGGTAAAGGAAATATTTTACTTAGTGACCCCTTATAAAAATAGTCTTAACTAATATTCATTTATGCAAAAAAAAAATAAAAAAAAAGAGCCTTTACTCCAATGACTCAAGAAAGTGAGTTAAGAGTATCCAATCTTAAATGTTAGTGTGAGGAAGAGTTCGTAGGGGTCCCTTTAAAACCTGGTCACTTAGGCGATGAGCCTAGGATGTGCTGACTCAATGAACTCACAATAACGAGAAGGGCGGAAAGGTAAAAATTTAGTACCTTAATGAAAGCCAGGTTGACATGGGCGAGCTTTGGTCCCTCAAAAGAGTGAAGTCTCACTTCGGTGTCAATTAAGGCAAATAAAAAAAATGTGAATATAGGACAATAAGTGAAATAAAGACTAAATTAAAAAGGGAGAAATTCTAGGAAAAAAATGGATACCATATGCTTTCACTTTTTGTTATCTTGTTTAGAGAAGTAAAATTGAGGGAGATTATACTTGCTAATAACCAATGAAGTTTAAATGAATGTTTTTCCTTATGGACTAAGTATTTTTCTTTTGATTGTTAAACACTGGGATTAAAAATCTGTTTTATTTAGATTAACTACTAAATTTCAACGAGATATACTAGTTACAAGTTTCAGTATGGTTAGAACAATGAGCACCAGAAGTTCAATGATGGATTTTTCTTGTTTAATTAAATTATTTTGCTTGAGGAAAAGAAAAATTTCAAGTGTGGGGATGTTGATAAGATCACATTATACTTATATTTTCTTCTAGATTTATATTAAATTTATTTCAATATTATAAGAAAATATAAAGAAATGGTATTTAATGGTGTTTATTGTGAAAATTCAGGTTTTGAGGACCTAAAAGTAAATTACAAGTTAATTAGAGGAGTTTTTCACAAAATTGAAGAAGCAAGTGAAGGATTGCATTGAAGGCCGCCGACCTTAGGCCAACCTACTACTGAAGGTTGCCGACCTTAAGGCCGGCCTAAGAAAGAAACCATCATAACGTATCAAAGCCGCCGGCCTTGAGCCGGCTTACATTAAAGGCCGCCGGCGTTAACTGTTTCTCGGATATCCATGCGAAAATCTCTCCAAAATCTTATCTTGATTAATTTGCCGACTCAATTCCTCATCAGATCAGCCTTATCCTCCTCCTCTTTGGATCTATAAATAGACCCCTTGTGTGAACCTTTGAAGCATCTGGGTTTTTAGATCTTTTGAATCAATAGAATTCCCTTGAGAGCTTTAGGATTTTATCTTCTCTTTAAATTCTTTTACATTTCATGTTATTCTAAATTTTAGTTTGAAGAAAAATGTTATTGAAGTTTGCTTTCAATTGAAGAATTTTAGGAATCATTTCGGAAGATTGAAGTTTTACAAACTCTTGAAGATTGTAGCAATTGTTTCATTTATTTAATTTTCTTCTATACCATTTATTAGTTTATTTTTATTATTTAATATGAATTCCATTGCACTTATTTACTTCAATTTTTCTTATGCAATCCATACCATAATGTTCTAAATCATCCTTGTGGGAAACATGATGAAGCCATAATTCAAATTAAAATGATCATTGTATTTATGTTATAGGACATATAGATATACAGAATTTTCATATAAGAAGTCCTACTATGAATTGTATTATGTAATTGAAATCAATGCATAGGAATTTAAATGACTCGAAAGAGAAATTTAGGTTTTATCAGGAATTCCTAAGTAAGATTTAATAATTCATGCGAAAGCAGTGTTATTGAATTTTATTAGAAATTGACCCAAGTGTTTCATGCAATATTTTTATTAAATTTTTCACTAAGGGATTAGGAGAAATTATTTTAAAGATATTAGGCAATAATATAATTGGGAAATTTATGATTGTGAATTAGAATCCTCCATTGATTTTAATTGGCGGGAGCTATTAAATTAAATTGGGGTAATGTTACTTTAAAACTTGAAAAGGGATTAAGGTTTTGTCAATTTCTTGTGAAAATCCATATAGCTATGAGTTATTATAACATGAAGGCAATATGATTAGTAGAATTAGGGTGGATTCTAATTTCCTACCATCAATTCATCCTTTTTCAAACACAATTCCCTTTTTGTGAATTTAGTATAATTCATTCGATTCTCATCAAATATCATTGCCTAAATAATAGTAGAAATTGATATAGGTCTATTACTTAATCAATCTTCATGGTTCGACACTCTTCTCTCACTATATTACTTGATCCAATCTGGTACACTTGCCGGTATTTATTCACGCTCATTTTATATCTCTTTTTGCGTGGATCATACAACATTGGTTTAATTGTCATAATTACTCTGAGGAGAAGAAGGTTAAACTAGCAACAGTTAAGTTCATTGATTATGGTAGTATTTGGTGGGATCAGCTTGTGGTTAGTAGGCAAAGAAATGGTGAGAGACCTAGTCAGTCATGGGAAGAGATGAAAGTAGTGATGAGAAAAAGGTTTATACCTAGTCATTATTATAAAGACTTATATAGGAAGTTGTAGGGGTTGACTCAAGGCTCCATGAGTGTTGAGGATTATTACAAGGAGATGAAGGTAGTTATGATTTGGAATAACATAGAAGAAGATCATGAGGCAACAATGGCTAGATTCATCAATGACCTGAATAAAGAGATAGTTGATGTAGTAGAGTTGCATCATTATGTGGAGATGGAGAAATTATTACATAAGGCTATCAAGGTGGAAAGGCAATTAAAGTCTAAGGCCACCTCTAGGTATGGCTCTACTTTTGGCTCATTATGAAGTCAAACTGAAAGAATAGCAAGGATGCCTCTAAGCAAAAGAAAGATGCAAAGGCTAAGGAATCGGTTGCTAATTCTAAAGGTAAAACCAAAACTAAATCCTCTTTTAGATCACGTGATATTAGGTATTTCGGGTGTTAAGGGTTGGGGCACATTGCATCTCAATGTCCAAACAAGTGGGTTATGGTTGTTTTAGATAATGGTGATGTAGAGAGTGTCAATTCAATTGAGGAAGATATGCCACCATTGGAGGATTGTAGTGATGTTGATATAGAGGGTCCTGTGAAAGGAAAGATATTGGTCACTAGGCGTGCTCTAAACATACAGCCTAAGGAAGATATTGATGAGGAACAGCGTGAGCACATCTTTCATATTAGGTGCCATGTGAGTGGTAAGGTATGCAAATTGATTATTGATAGTGGTAGTTGCACCAATGTTGCAAGTTCTTTAATGGTTGGGAAATTGCATTTACCTACACTGAAGCATCTTAGACCTTATAAGCTACAATGGTTGAATGAATGTGGTGAAGTTAAGGTGACAAAGCACGTTTTAGTTACATTTTCCATTGGAAACTACAAGGACAAGGTTCTTTATAATGTGCCACCAATGTATGCTGGACATCTTCTTTTGGGGCGTCTATGGCAGTTTGATAGGAAGGTCACTCATAATGAGTGTAAGAATGTGTACAAATTTGTAATGAATAATTGACTTATTATGTTAACACCTCTTAAACCTTTGGAGGCATATGAGGATTAGGTTAGGATAGTTAAAGAGTGCAAATTGAGAGAAAATAAAGTGAGTGCACAAGAAAAAGAAGAGAGTCATAAAAAAGTGAGTGTGTGCAAAGAGTGGGACAAGCAGTGAAGAGAGAAGAAATTCAAAGTGTGGAGATCAAAATAAGGAGAGAAGTAAGAAAGTGAGTTCTTTTGCTACAAAAGAAGAGATCAAGAGAGCTATGTTGGCGAGGCAACAACTACTTGTACTTTTGTACAAGGATGTTTATTTTTCAACTAACAATCTTAACTCCTCTTTGCATAGTGCAGTTGTGTCTTAGCTATAGGAATTTGAAGATTTGTTTCCTAAGGACATTATAGATGGACTATCTCCATTAAGAGGTATTAAACATTGAATCGACTTCATTTTGAGATCATCAATCCTTAATAGAACTGCTTATAGAGCTAATCTAGAAGAGATAAAAGAAATTCAAAGGCAGGTGGATGAGCTAGTGCAAAAGGGATTCATGAGAGAGAGTCTTAGCCCATGTTCAGTTCCTGTGCTTTTGGTTCCTAAGAAAGATGGAACATGGTGCATGTTTGTTGATTGTCAAGCTATCAACAAGATCACCATAAAGTACAGATATCCTATCCCCAAGTTAGATGATATGCTTGATGAGTAGTATGGCTTATGTCTATTTTCTAAAATTGATTTAAAAAGTGACTATTATCAAATTTGCATAAAGGAAGGTGAGGAATGGAAAACTACTCTAAAGACAAAATATAGGTTGTATGAGTGGTTGGTTATGCCATTTGGCTTAACCAATGCACTTAGCACCCTTATGAGTTTAATGAATCATGCTTTGTGTTCTTTCATCAAAAAATTTGTTTTAGTCTACTTTGATGATATTTTAGTGTGCAACAAAAATTTGGATGATCATGTTAAATACTTGCATGCTATTTTGAGTGCTTTGAGGGAAAATAAATTATATGCTAATTTGTAGAAGTGCGATTTTTGTATGGAATCCATTGTTTTTCTTGGATTTGTTGTAAGCTCACAGGGAATAAAGGTGGATGAGGACAAGGTAAAGGCAATTAAATACTGGCCTACACTTAAGAATGCAAGTGAGGTAAGAAGTTTTCATGGTTTAGCAATTTTCTATAGGAGATTTGTGAAGGACTTTAGTTCTGTTGCAATATCTTTAAATGAACTTGTTAAAAAAAATGTTGTGTTTAGGTAAGGGGAAGTCCATGAGAAAGTTTTCAATACTTTGAAAGCAAAATTGACTAAGGGACATTTGTTGTGTTTGCCTAACTTTGATAAAGCTTTTGAGGTTTGATGTGATGCATCAGGGGTTGAAATAAGGGTTTTTTTGATGTAGGATTCCAAACCAATTGCCTTTTTCAGTGAAAAGCTTAGTGAGGCAGCATTGAATTATCCTACCTATGACAACGAGTTGTATGCATTAGTAAGAACTCTTTAGACGTGTTAGCATTACTTGTAGCCAAGTGAATTTTTCATTCATTCTGATCATGAGAGCTTGAGGCTCTTGAAATCCTAAGGTAAGCTTAATAAATGACATGCTAAGTGGCTGGAGTTCATAGAAACATTTCCTTATGTGATTAAATACAAGAATGGGAAGGAAAATGTTGTTGTTGATACTTTGTCTAGAAGGTATGTATTACTCACTTTCTTGCAATCTAAATTACTTAGTTTTAAGTTCATTACAGATTTGTACATCAATGACGTTGATTTCTGCCAACTATGGAATGCGTGTTCTAAATGTGCATATGGAGAGTATTATAGGCATGAAGGATTTTTGTTCAAGAAAAATAGAATGTGTGTGCTTATGTGTTCTTTACATGAATTATTGGTTAAGGATTCTCATGAAGGAGGTTTAATGGGACATTTTAGTGTGTGAAAGACTGTAGACATATTGCATGAGCACTTTTATTAGCCTAGCATAAAGCATGATGTGCAATTTGTTTGTGATAAGTGTATAACGTATAAACAAGCAAGGTCTAAAGTAAAGCCACGTGGTTTTTATACACCATTGCCTATACCTAATCAACCTTAGACTCATATTTCTATGGATTTTATGATTGGGTTGCCTAGGACTCAAAGTGGTGAGGATAACATATTTGTTGTTGTTGATAGGTTTAGTAAGATGACATATTTTATTACATGTTATAAAACCACTGATGCAACATATATTGCTAATTTGTTCTTCAAGGAAAAGTAAGTTTGCATGGATTACCTAGAATGATAGTAAGTGATCAAGATGTTAAGTTCCTAAGTCTTTTTTTATGTGTACTTTATGGAATAAATTAAGGACTAAACTCCTATTTTCAATTGTTCCACATCCCCAAATTGATAGGTGAACTGAAGTAATTAATAGGATACTTACTACTTTATTGCATGCTATCATTCAAAAGAACTTGAAACAATGGAAAAGTTATTTGCCTCATATTGAGTTTGCATACAATAGAATTGTTCATTTTACTATGTCATATTCACCTTTTGAGATTGTATGTGGCTTTAATACTTTAACTCCTTTAGATATCTTACCTTTGCCTACTAATGAATTTGCTAATTTAGATGGAAAGTAGAAGGCCAATTTTGTTAAGGATTTGCATGCCAAAGTTCATGCAAATATAGACAAGAAGAATAAGCATTACACAAGGCAGGCTAATAAGGGGTGCATTAAGGTTGTATTTATACTTGGAGATTGGGTTTGGGTAAATTTCTGCAAGGAAAGGTGAATATTAACTCCTTTAGATAACTTACCTTTTCCTATTAATGAATTTGCTAATTTGGAAGGAAAGTAGAAGGCGAATTTTGTTAAGGATTTGCATGCCAAAGTTTGTGCTAATATAGACAAGAAGAATGAACATTACACGAGGTAGGCTAATAAGGGGTGCATTAAGGTTGTATTTGAGGCTGGAGATTGGGTTTGGGTACATTTTCACAAGGAAAGGTTTCTCGAACAAAGGGAATCCAAGTTAGAACCTAGAGGATGAATCCCGAACAAAGGGAATCCTTTTGAGCAATCTAAGAGATGAAGAGATCATTTTCCATTTATCAAGCATCTCTAATAATAATAATGAAGATCAAAGCTTAGAGTAACACTAGCAAATAGAATTTCTAAGCTTGAAAGCCGTCATTACATGGAAGATGTCAAAGGCCACTTGAGAGATGATGAAGGCCATTGGCTTTACCTTTAAAGGCTGCTGGCATTGAAATGTAGGCCATTGGCTTACTTGGTCGGCTTAGGATTTTAGGCTGCCGGCCTTTGGCCGGTTTTTGAAGCCAACTTTTATTTTCCTTTTTGTGTTTTCTTATTTTTTTGTTTCCTTTATTTGTAAAGACTATAAATAGTCTCTTGGGGTTGAATTGAAAGGGGAATCACCATTCTTATGAAATTGAAAATTTTTTCTTTGTTCTTTATCAAGAACTTAATTTGATCTTATTAAGGCAACTTGTGGTGATCAAACCTTCGTTATAACTTTGGTTTTAATTGAGGTTGTGATTAGGGTCAAGTTTCATTGTGCTTGTTTTCAAGACAATCCTAGGGTTCTTTTCCATTCGATCAAGTTCTAGGTTTATCTCAGCCTAGGGTTTGTATTAAGTAATTACTTTAAGGAGTGGAAAAGAATTGCAATGTGAAAAAAAAAAAAATCAAACAAAAAGGAGGATATGAAAAAGGACGACAAGCAAGAGAAGATCTCAAAGGTAAAAGAATATATTAAAAAAATTCCTTACCCCGCGCAACTCAAGAAGGAACACTTAGAGGAGCAATACAGTAAGTTTTTAGAACTTTTCAAATAACTTCACATAAATTTATCTTTTGTTAAGGCTTGTCATAGATGCCTAAGTATGCAAGGTTCTTAAATGATCTACTTTCCAACAAAAGGAAATTGGAAGAAGTCTTAATAGTCACCCTTAGTGAAGAATGTTTTGCCATCTTACAAAACAAGTTACCAAAAAAATTAAAAGATCTAAGGTGTTTTACTTTACCTTATTTAAAGATCTAAATGAGTTAGGTTTAGGACAGGTTCATTGAAACTCGAACTTGTTTTGGAAAAGGACTTACATGTCAAAAACTTACTTTGACCCAATAGGATTTTTTTCTTTTTTTCTTTTTCACTCAACTTGAACCTACCTCGTTTAACAAATGAGGCACCTTGAACTTGACCTGATCTCAACTCAAATGACAATTAGATCTTTTTTTTTCATACTTTAACTTATTTTCACATGTAATTCCTTTAATTTATTATTAATCTACTTGTGATGGAAAGAAGAGAGAAATCAAACATAAAAATTTAAAATATAAAAATATACTAATTAAAAATAATAAAATAAAATATATTGATTATAAATTATAATATTAATTTATTAGTTATAAAAATTTATTGGGTTAGGTTTTCTCATTGGGTTTTTTTTTTTTTTCTAAATCCTGTAACTTGACCTTACACCCTATTAAGTTTTATTCCACATGTCTCAAAACTTGACCCTAAATCCTATAGGGTTTGACCCTATAGGGTTTTTTATTGGGTTATTCGGGCTAGGTACCCTATTAGGACCCACCTTGGTTACGTTTTTAGTCTTATTTGATTGGTGACTTGTCTATAGAAAAAGCTTTTGTTGATTTAGGGGTTAGTATAAATTTGATGCCATACAAATTATTCAAATAGTAGAATTAGGAGAATATAAACCAACTAGGATAAGTTTGCAACTTTTGATAAGTCTATAAATTTTCCTAGAGGCATAATTGAAGATGTGTTGGTAAAAGTTGATAGTTTTATCTTTCTAGTAGATTTTATATTTCTTGACATAGAAGAAGATATAGAAGTACCACTAATTCTAGGGAGACCCTTTTTCGCCACAACAAGAGCAATCATAGACATGGGGGATGGGAAATTAATATTAAGGGTTGGTGAAGAAGAAGAAGAATTAGTCTTTTAAGTTGTCGAAGCTATAAAACACTTTTTTGCATAAGATGATACATGCTGTTTTCTAGATAAAACTGATTTGACTATATTTGACTATGTGCAAGAAATGTTACAAGGTGATCCTCTAAAGATTTGCTTGGCAAAAAAGAAAGAAGAAAAAAAACCACTGTTGTGATAGACAGAATTTGAAGAAATTAATCGAAACAAAGTGGCAAGATTAAAGCCATCCATTGAAGAAGCCTTAGTCCTAGAGCTAAAACAACTACCTAATTATTTAGAGTACACATTGCTAGAAAAAGACTCAAAACTTCCTGTAATTATTGCTTTATATCTCAATACCATGCAAAAAGAAAAGTTGTTAGATGTACTTTAAGAGCACAAATGAGCGTTACCTTGGAAAATTTCTGACATTCATGCGATTAGTCCATCTTTTTGTAGCTATAACATTTTGTTGGAAGAAAACTTTAAGCTAGTAGTACAACCACAAAGAAGACTAAATCTTAACATGAGGATACTTGTGAAGGCTGATGTCATTAATCTCCTTAATGTTGATATGATCTATCCTATTTCTGACAATTCTTAGGTTAGTCCTGTGTAGATTATACCAAAGAAAGGAGGCATGACTGTTGTACCTAATGAACATAATGAGCTTATTCCTATAAGGATGGTAACTAGATTAAGGGTATGCATTAACTTCAGGAAATTAAACAATGCAACTAGAAAAGATCACTTTCCACTTTTGTTTGTCAATCGAATGTTGGAGAGGCTCATAGGAAACATGTACTACTGCTTCCTCGATCAATTATCAAGTTATTTTTAGATTCCCATCGGTTTTAAAGATCAAGAGAAAACTGTGTTTACATGTTCCTGTAGTATGTTCGCTTATCGAATGATGCCTTTTGGCCTTAGTAATGCACTTGTAAGTTTCCAAAGGTGCATGATGCTCATTTTCCAAGACCTTGTTGAGAACATCACGGAGATATTCATGGATGATTTTTTTTTTTTAGAATTTCTTTTGGTAAATGCCTTCATAATTTAGGGGGTCTTACAAAGGTATGAAGAAACAAATTTAGCGTTAAATTGGAAAAAGTGCCATTTTATGATACAAGAGGGCATAGTTCTTAGACAAAATTTCTAATAGGGGAATTGAAGTAGGTAATGCAAAAATTGACACAATTGCAAAAGTTCTAACAACCACTTCAATTAAGGCTATTAGAAGTTTTTTAGAACATATAGGATTTTATAGAAGGTTCATTAAGAACTTTAAAATTGCTAGGCCTTTTACTAAATTATTAGAAAAAGATGTGCTTTTTCATATTCACTCAAGAATGCCTAGAAGTTTTCAACACATTTAAAGAAAAATTAACTAATGCCCCAATAGTAGTCACATCTAATAGGACTTTTCCATTTGAACTAATGTGTGAAGCTAGTGGCTATGCAATTGGAGAAATTTTAGGATAACGGAAGGACAAACATTTCCAACCAATTTACTATGCTAGCAAAACTTTGATAAATGCTTAAGAAAATTATACTACCACAAAAAAGAATTACTAGCTGTAGTCTTTGCCTTTAAAAAAATTTAGTTTTATTTAATCTTGTGCAAAGTCATCGTTTATACTGATTACTTTACTCTACAATATCTACTGAAGAAATTAGACACTAAGCCTTGTTTAGTTAAGTGGATTTTGTTATTACAGGAATTTGACGTGGAAATAACAGACAAGAAGGGATTAAAAAAATTTAGAGTAAATAAATTATCAAGATTAGAGAATCTAAACTTAGAAAAAATAGACGAGAAGTACATCAATGATAAATTCTTAGAAGAATGACTCTACCAACTTCAATAAGGGAATTCAAATTTCCTTAGTTTATTGACATAGCAAATTATCTAGCTGCTAAAATCTTACCAAAGGGACTTTCTTGTGAGCAAAAGAAGAAATTCTTTATTGATTTAAAGTACTACTTTTGGGAGGAATAATACTTGTTTCAAGTGTGTGTAGATTAAATAATCTAAAGATGTATCCCCTATATCGAGTGATGGTAGATTCTAGGACATTATAATGTTGGGTTAACTAGAGGACACCACAACATCAGTAGAGTTGCTCAAAAGGTGTTAGAATCAAGTTTTTATTGGCTTACCTTGTTTAAGGATGCCCACAAGTATGTTCAATTGTGTGACAATTGCCAAAGAATAGGCAATATATCCTGATGGGATGAGATGCCTTAAAACTCTATTATAGTCTGTGACGTATTTAACATATGGGGGATTAACTTTATGGGATCTATTCCAAGTTCTTTTGGTAAAAAAATATATTCTGGTGTCAATTAACTACGTATCCAAATGGGTTGAGGCTTAGGCTTTAGCCACAAACAATCCTAGAGTAGTTACTAAGTTCTTCCTAAATAAATTATTCTCACATTTTGGCACACTTAGAGTAATAATAAGTGACAAGGGTACACACGTTTGCGATCAACAAATTGATAAAATACTTCAAAAGTATGGGGTTACTCATAGGATAGTAACCCCTTATCACCCCCAAATGAGTGGCTAAGTGGAAGTAACTAATAAATAGATAAAAAGAAAACTGGAAAAGACATTGTCTCCTAATTGTAAGGATCGAGCAATAAAATTGGATGATGCACTCTGGGCTTATTGAACTGCCTATAAAACCTCCTTACGAGTTATACCATATAGACTAGTATATGGAAAAGCTTGTGATCTACCAAGTGAAATTTAACATAAAGCTTATTAGGCACTTAAACTGGTAGACTTTGACCTTTATTTTACAAGAAAAAGAAGAAGAGAAAACTCTAATTAAATGAATTGGATGAATGGCGAGCTATAGCATATGAAAACTCTAGAATTTACAAAGACTAGACAAAGCTTTATCATGATCAAAGGATTAAACAAGACAAGCAACTCCAGGAAGGCAATCAAGTGTTGTTATACAATTCCCATCTCTGTTTATTTCCTGGAAAACTCAAATAGAGATAGTTTAAACCATTTATAGTTACAAAAATCTACCTTTATAAGGTTGTTGATGTTTCACATCCACAAAAAGGTATGTTCAAGTTTAACGCCTAGAGGCTAAAAATCTATGTTGGGAGGTGAGTTTGACAAAGACAATAGAGAGAAGTTTCTTTTTGACCCCACCGAGACATAAAAGAGGTAATATGCGTCGGGCTAATGACATTAAACAAATGTGCTCTTGGGTAGCAACCTAAGTATAAGTGATAGGAATCAAAATCCTATAAGACCTATCACTAGGGTAAGAGCCAAAGGGTTACAAAATTTGGCGATGAGGGTCCTCTTTGAACAAACCAACCCAAAAAATACTTGTATACTAACTTCTTTTCTATTACTTATTTTTTATGCATTCCAGCAGGCATACTTATCAGGTTTTACAGGGCAATGGACAAACTCACTAAAACTCAGCTTGTGGGTTATTCATGGATCGACATAAACCAAAGAAGAACCAACCACTTGAAGAACCTTGTATTTGTAATTGTTGTTTTGAGAACTGACCATTTCATTTAGCATTTGTAATTTCTTTTCTTGGAACCGGCCACCTAAGTGGCTTATTTGTAATTTTTGGAGTCATTTTACCCTAATTGGAGTAAATATAAATACTTGCTAACTAGGGTTTGTAGGGGAATTTTTGAAATTTTGAAAAAAATCAAACACTTTGCCGTGAGGAGAGTCCTTGGTAGCAAATCTCATCTCTTATCAATTTCATGAATGGAATTGTGGCAAGATTGGCTTAAGAATTTGTGAGTAATATCAAATTTCTTAAGTTGATTCCAATTATTACTAGTGTGTCATATCTAGTGAGTGATTGGATTTGTTCTTGTTTTGTTCATATTTCACACCAATTAGGGATTCCTTTTTCCAATCTAAGGTTCACGCCATTTTAGTTGGAAATTGGACTCTATTGTGTTGTTCATTTGTTTTATTTTGAAAATACAATTGATTGTAATTGTAAATTTCGTGAATATCATTTGAACTTTAAGGTTTAAGTTCTTGTTGGTGTCATGCATTTTGTGGAATTGGTTTGGTGTTCTTGCAATCAAATTATAGGCACATCATCTTTTTGGTATCGGAGCAAGTTCATATAATTAGGGTTCACTTAGCAATTGTTCATCACGCTATTTTGAGAACTTGGTTTGATTGAATTCTTCAATTGGTTGTGTTCATGTGCTTTGGAATTAAGGCACATCAATTAGCTTAGTTGTTTTTATTTTTTTATAATTAGTTTTCCATAAGTTAATCTAGTACAGTTAGATTTATTTATGTTTTTCTTTATTAATGCTTTATTTACATCTAGTTACTTTGAAAAATTACGTTTGATCTTTGTCTTGTGAAAGTATGTGCATAGGACAATAGGAACAAAAAAAAAAAGAAAAGAAAAGAAAATGGAGAATAGGGAAAGAAGCTACATAGTTGAGGAACATGATTGTGCCAAAGGGCGTATAGTCTACATGACCCAATGCACAACCATGCCTAGGAATACATGGTTGACACATTCGATAGTACAACCGTGCTACTGGCTATGTCAACAAGCATGTCCAATTACATGACCTAACATGATTATGTCAAAGGAAAAAGAGGGGAAATAGTGTTCCAAGAGGGATACACTTAGGTACAAGGTTATGTTAACTAGGGTGAAAAATCTGTAGAAAGGTATATGGGAATTGACACGCCTGTGTCAATAGTTGTATCGGGTTAGCATGAAAATGCACAGAAATATATACAGGCAATTGACATGACCATATCAACCACCATGCCTAATGGAGATTTTATTGACATGACCATTGGCATGGCCATGCTAGTGGTGATGTCTACTCACGAAATGTAACCTTGTTTGTAATGAAAGGTGACATGCTTGAGGTATATAACCATATTATAGACCATGTTGCCCATTATGTACTTTAAAATAAAAAATTTCTTTCTCTCTCATTCTCATTCCTACAAATTTTAATGAACACACACACTCCCTCTCGTATACACAATTGTTTCTAGGCTAGTTTTTGCTCTTCTTATAACCTTTTTGCTAAGATCAGGTACGTTTCTCCTTCTTTCTCTCTATAGAAATAGAATATATTGCTATTCCCACTAATCTTTAGGTTGTTTTGATGATTGTGATAGTATAAAATGATAAAAGCATGATTTTTATTAATGTTATAGTAGTAGACTATTGTTTTGAAGGAAAATTTGGTAGTATTGTATTAGATCTATTACGTTGGAGTGATTTTTTATACATGGGACTACTATAAAGCTATATCACACATGACACAATTTTATAAGCAATTATTCATGTAGTTTGACCTATTCTTGTAACTTTTCCTGTTTAATTAAGTCTACTACATGAAGAATAGGCTATTATATGTTGTTAAAAGTACCCTTTTTTGTGTAGGAACCATGCCATTCAAACTTGTGCAAAAGAAACCACAGGTAGAGACAGTTGGCATGAGTTTGTAGTAGGCGATTCATACAGCTACTCAATCTATGCTTTGGTTCCCCAGCTTAGGCCATAAGATGCAGTATGCCTAGATTAAGAATCGACCTTTCAGGCAATCACTCTACATTGACTAGGATGTCTTAGAGTAGGCTCGCCTAGTTGATGACGTTAAGAGTTTAATTAGCATTGGGAGGTGGGATTGGCTCTGTAGTATCTAGGAGTTGGCATTTGTTGAACTATCCCACAAGTTTTTTACTACATTTTAATTGACCTAAGAGTTTACCAATTGGAACAATTATGATAGGATCCATTTCTGAGTAAATGGTAACACTTATTGTATGAGTGTGACCCGATTCTATATTATGATGGGTTTATATGACAAAGTGATGGGAATCAAACCTTTGGATCTAACAGTGGGATCCATTTCTGAGTAAATGGTAACACTTACTGTATGAGTGTTACCTGATTCTATATTATGATGGGTTTATATGACAAAGTGATGGGAATCAAACCTCTGGATCTAACAGTAGGGAAGCTAATTTGAACTAATGATTTCAGGCATCTACATGTTATCTTTATTTATTTCATAATAGTTTGTCTCTACATTGTAGCAGGTATATTTGTTGGTTTTACAAGATGACGGGTAAATTCACTAATGCTCAATTGTGGGTCATTCATGGATCTACATAAAGCAAAGAAGAACCGGTCCAATAATGATCCATGGAGGTGTAAAAAGCCGGCTACTTATGAGGGTTTACTTATAATTTCTTTTAGTGTAAAAACTGGCTACACTTGTTGTTTTTCATTTGTAATTTTCTTTGTTAAATTTGCCCTACTTAGAGCAAGTATAAATACTTGCAAAGTAGGGTTAAAAGGGGAATTTTTGAACATTACATATCTGAATTTTGTTGCCATGGAAGAGCTCTTCTTCATGCCATCCTACTCTTATCAATTTCATTTGTGAAATTATGGTGAGTTGGCTTAAGGAATTCTTGTGAGTCATATCAAGATTTCTTAAGTTGCATCCAATTATTGCTAGTGAGTAATATCTAGTTATAATTGGTTGATTTTGTTTGTTCCTTTCATGCCAAATTAGGGTTCTTGTATTGCTAAGTTTTCACACCAATTGTAAGGATTTGAATTGAATTGTTCCTTTGTATTTGATTGGTATTGGAATCTAATTGTAGTGCATCTTAATTTGGTCCATGCCATTTAAGGTTCTTGGTTCTTGTTTCATGCCATTTGGGGGTTCCACCTTCAATTTGTTTCATGCCATTTAGTTTGGAATTAGAATCAATTGGGGTTTTTTTTATTTGATTAATATTAAGACCTCTTGAGCATATCATAATTTGGTATCAAAGCAAAGGTTTTGTAAAGGGATTTACGTGATCTTTAAATTGGGATTTAAGGTTCTTATTCTTCCATTTCTTAATTGAAGTAATTATACGTGATTGTATTATGATATACCTTGTTGTTATGGAATTGAAGTGGAATATCATAATTAATCTTTGTAATCTTCATCCTTTGCCATGAGTTAAATGTGTGTATGTACCGTGAGTGTAGACATGTTGTTGTGGAGGAGTGTGTTGCATTTGATTGTGTAGTGCATCGTGGGTGTGTGAGACTTAGCGGGGAGTGTTTTGTACTGTGGAAGTGCCCTTGTGTGTATTGCATCGTGAGTGTAAGTGTGGTGTAAGGTTGAGACATGTTGTGTGACGTGGTGTGTAAGTAGACCGTGAAGTAGTGTGCTGCACTGTAAGTATAAGTGTTGTGTGGTGTGAGGTGTGTTGTATTGGTAGTGGGTTGTGTTACTATGGTGTGTTGTTGTGGAAGTAAACTGTGGGAGTGTGTGTTGCTTGGTTATATATTGAAGTGTGGAAGTGTGTGAAGTTGTTGAGGTTGTGTGTTGCCTTAATTGTGTGTGTGTGGCATAGAAGTGTGTTGTGGTTTGAAGGGTGCTACACCGTAAGTGTGAGTGTACACCATGGAGTGATTATTGTGTGTTAAAGAGTGGAATTGTGTGTGGTGATTATTGTGTGTTGAAGAGTGGAATTGTGTGTGAAGCCATGGTGTATGTGTTGAAGTGTGGAGTGAATGTGTCTGTAGCGTAGAGTGTTGTGGTTTGAAGGTTATTACACTATGAGTGTGTGTGTGTACCGTGGAGTGATTGTTTTGTGTATTGCATTTGACGTGAAGTATATCATAGTTGTCTTGAATTGTTTTTGTGTTTCAATAGATCAATTCATCAACCATGTCGAATGATAGTGTGAATGGGGGAATTGGCAATGAGGCAAATAGCCAAGTTGGTGGCGATTAAGGTCATCGAGCTATAGGTGGAAGAACATTGAATGAGTAGTTGCGGGATCTCACCACTATTGTCGTTACATTAGCAACACGAATAGATCGAATGGCGATGCCACAACCACCAGTGGCAAATCCTTAAGCACCTCCACCTAGAGTAGTCCCTCAGAATGTTCATAGGGAAGGAGTTATTGGAGGTAATGGGGGCAGGAGAATGGAGGGAGATTATCATGCTCTTAGGGAGGAAATAGATGATAATTTTGAGAATGAACCTTACCTAAACAGGGAGTTCAGACTACCTCAGGGATTAGAGTATGTGAAATTGCAGATGCCTTCATTCGATGGCAAAGGTTCTACAAATGATTATTTAGATTGAGAGGACAAGGTTAATGGTCTGTTCGAGTACTATGAGATTGATGATAACACTCGGGTTTGTCTTGCAGTTGTGGAATTCATAGGCTATGCCGCCTTATGGAGGAAAAATCTTGTGGTTAGCGGACGAAAAGATGGTGAGGCTGATATACATACCTGGTGGGACATGAAACGGGTATTAAGGAAAAGGTTTATACCTAAGCATTACAGGCAGGAGCTGTTTATGCATCTCCAAACACTAAGACAGGGAGGCAAAATAGTTGATGATTATGTACAGGAGTTTGAGACACTGATGATCAGATGTAGGTCAGTCGAGCTTCCTGAGCAAAACCTAACACGATTTGTGTCTGGGTTGAAGTATGAAATTGCATGTGTTATAGAGCTACAGAGGTAAAATACGTTTGATGAGGTTATCCAGTTAGCCTTGAAAGTAGAGAGACAGAGGTGATCCAATCCTTTCCGAGCAGCTAGTAATACGCAGGTATAAACCGCTTTCTCATCACTCTTTTCATCTCTTCCCAAGACTCAATAGGTGGCTCGCCACTCCTTCTTCTATTCAACATTAATTGATCCCACCACACTATAGCATAATCTGAAAATTCAATGGCAGCAAGTTTCACCTTCTTTCTCCCACTATAGTTGTGACAATCAAACACCATCTCCACCTTTTTCTCCCATTCTAAATACGCCTCGGGATCATTCTTCCCTTGGAAAGGAGGAATCTTCATCTTTATGCTACTCAATTGGTCATCCTCTCTATTCCTATCTCCTCTATCTTCCCAATCTCTAGTCCCTCTATTCCGACCACTATAACCTCTATAACTCCCAACAGAAGGCTCATCAAAGTCATCACCCGACATTTCATCTCCACCCCTCGGTACTCTCCTAGAACGACTCTCCCTCTTATGCCCTTGGAATACGTTTGTGGATTGCTCTAGTCTTTGCTCCACCGTCTCATGAATTTATTCCATTCCTTCTTGGAACATCCTCTTCATTTCTCCCCTCAACGCCTCAATTACTAACCTAGCATCAAACCTTCCCCTTTCACCTCCCGGAGAATGTTGTCTCGACATAGTTCCTGCAGAAAAGATTAGTACAACAAAAATATATATATGATCAAACCTCACGATACACTCCCTTACGTGTTTCGCTCAAATGATGATATCACACAGTCACTCGTGTATTCTCACAAACAACGATGATATCACTCACCAATTTCCTCTTCTCAATTCTCTTGGAACTAACCCGAACTACATCAATTTCCTTCCATAGAATTCAAAACCAACTCTAAGGTTCGTAAAATTTTTCTCTATTTTTCTATCCGAATTTTTTTTTTGTCTCTTTTTTTTTTTTGGCTTTTGATCACGTTTCTCTTTTCTTTTCTTTTCCCTTCTTTTTTTTTTTGGTCGTGATTTTTACTCTTTTTTTTTTTTTTACAATCGACTAGTAAATACTACACTATCAAAAGACAATTAATATTGCGGAATTGAACACGATAATTGATATGAACGATTGGAGTTAGGGTTTTTGATATTACCTTCCTCAACCGAACTTGATGTTTTGACAAACCTAAGCTCTGATACCAAACTGATACGAACCACGCCAACTCGTGACGAAACCCAATACCAATACGTTCGGAAATTCGTTGCCTAAGACGCCCAAACACCTAAAGTGGAAAACCGCGACCCGTTGTCTATAAGCGAGACAAGAACCTTGGTATAAAAGTGAAGATGCCACAATCGGGATGGAAAACCGATTGATAAGTCGGGATGAACGCCACGGAAATCAATCCGATAAGTTCGAATTAAGTTCTTGAAGAACCAAGAGAGGTGCCTCTTAAAAGTGTTTAATGTTCAATGATGTCTAATCTCCAATGTTCTAAACCCTAGGAGCTTTTATACTAGGGTTACAATTCGTGTAAAAAACAAGTCCAAAACGACGTAGTTTAGTTAAGTGACATAAAAACGCGAAACAGAACAAGCTGGCCGACAGGGGATACACGGCCTGTGTACACGCCCGTGTACTTTGGCCGTGTACTTGTCTGTGCAACTTCTGGCAACATACACGCCCGTGTACTTTGACCGTGTATCTGTCTGTGCAACTTCTGGCAACATACACGCCCGTGTACTTTAGCCGTGTATCTTTCTGTGGATTTGCTTGACTCCATACACGGCTGTGCCTTTTAACCGTGTATCTAGCCGTGTATGATTCTAGGCAATCTTGAGAGTCCTACACGGTCGTGCCTTGAAAGTACACACCCTCTTCAACCCGTGTCCGGTGTGACTTGTATAAGAGCAAGAGTCTTCCTATGGTTGTTCCAATCCATTCCAACTTCATGATTGCCCCAATCCTTCCCGGCTTCATGGACATCCTTTATCAACCCGTTAAGTGCTTCCTTGAGTCGTTTTGCTCGACTTCTTGTGATCGGTCCAAGCGGCACTTCAAGAGGATCTACATTCCTTCTTCCGGCTTGACTCTCATCATGGATCTCATCACAATTCCCTAGCTTGACCAGGGGTTTTGTTTACTATGGCGCCTCCGCTTGCAGCATCCATCATCTTCCTCTCCATTGGAAGCAGGCCTTCATAGAAGTATTGGATGAGAAGTTGTTCAGATATCCCATGTTGTGGACAACTTGCACAAAGTTGCTTGAACCTCTCCCAATACTCATGAAGAGTCTCGGTGTCCCTTTGTTTGATACCACAAATTTCTCTTCTTATACCAGCAGCTTTAGACGCGGGGAAAAATTTATCCAAGAAGAGTCTCACCATATCTGTCCAAGTGGTTATAGAACCTGGAGGCAAATAAAACAACCAATCTTTAGCTTTAGTACTTAAAGAGAATGGAAAAGCACGTAACTTGATTTGATCGTTGGTTATTCCTTGTAGCCTCATACTAGAACACACTATATGAAATTCTTTCAAATGTTTGTGAGGATCTTCATTCTCAAGACCATGAAAGGTGGGTAGCAGAAGTATCAACCCAGATTTCAACTCGAATTCAATAGCTAGTTCGGGATAGTGAATACAAAGTAGTTGTTGATTCACATCCGGTGCAGCCAATTCTCGCAATGTTCTTTCAGGATTTGCCATATCGTCTTCTTTTTCAGAATCAATGGATGAATCAGACAAATCCAATGCCAAGTTCAGTCCAGGGGATGATCTAGCTTCTCTTCGCAGCCTCTTAAGAGTCTTTTCGATCTCTAGATTATAAGTGAGTTCACCTATCTGAGAAGAACGAGTCATACAAGAATAGAAATAAATTTGACACCAATCCCCGGCAACGGCGCCAAAATTTGAAGGGTGTCGAATCCAACAAAAATAAAAACCTACTCTTAGACAATTATATGATTTGCGTATAGTAGTGAGTAGGGTCGTATCCATAGGGATTGGTTAAATATATTTCTATTCAAAGAGAATAAAGAGGAAAATAAAAATGGGGGTTTTATTTGTGAATCAAAATAATATTGAAACAAGATAATAAAATCGAATATTGATAAAAGCCTAGCCAAAGGAATCAAGATAATTTAATTCGAGGAATTGATCATCGATGCAAATGTTTTCTATTCTTATTTCTAGATAAACTGGTTATGGTTATTAACAAGCTCTAATAACCTATCTCCCCTTACTTCCTCGATGATCAAAACAAGCTCTTTGATTATTTCTCTTATCGATTAGATAACCCTAAACAAGCTCTTAGGATTTAATCTATCAATAGCATTAAAAACAAGAGAGACCATCAATTTATGCCAGTAGATTATAAGATAACCTATTTAAACAAGATCATACATCTCCATAACATGAATTCGATCATCTATTTTATAATCAAACATGTTATTGTGTCACCGAGACTAGAACTATCAAACAATTACGGATTTGACGTGCTAGTTGACAATATATTAACTTGCTAATTGAGTAGAAGAGCTCTAATTCATACCAATCAACAAAGATAATATTGACAAAACTTCCAGAAGATATATAAATATCTAAAAACAAAGAATAGATTAAAGACAACTTAGTTAGATCTCACAATTCGTGGAGAATTAAACTTCAATGACCCTTTGGCTAGAAAATCTGCTTAGCTACACATGTTCATCATCAAAACGAAAATTAAAAGTAAAAACATGATAAGCCTCTGTTCTCGGTTTCCTTGCTCTGCTTCCTTCCTTCCTTCCTGTCACCAAGATGATCCAAGATTATCATAACCCTCTAGGGTTAGTTCTATTTATATTGTTAAAGGAATGGCAGGTGATCTTTTGCTAGCAAGATACGAAAATATCTTTCCTTTTTCAAGTAAATCTTGAGAAGTAGATAATCATCCACCTGGCACGCCCTACAACACGGCCATGGGTCAAGCCGTGCCTTCCTCTGTGTATAATTCACATATCATCTTCCGTGTCCAATGTGTACCACGGCTTCAACCACGGCCAGATCCCAAGCCGTGTCATCCTCTGGTCGAAGTTCCACAATTTCTCCTCCTTATTTAGTATATGGCACGGCTTCATCAAGCTTCCACCACGGCTTACACCACGGCCGTGTCATAAGCCATGTCTTTCTCCTTCTTATGCAGTGTGTAGCACGGTTTGCACCATGGCCGTATCTCAAACCGTGCCTCCTTCTAGACAGATACACGGTCGTGTACTTCAACCGTGTATTTTCCTGTTGATTCAAAACCAAGTACACGGCCGTATACTTCAACTACACGCTCATGTACTTTCCTCCGATGGTGTAAATCCTTGTCTTTGATCCAAGTTGTAGATGACTTCTCTAATTCACTTGAATTAGCACCCTTGACTCCATTTAACCTGATTTATCACCATAATAGAATTAAGTACCATTTCCTTATGATTTCTATAAAATCTGTAATAAATTAACACAATCTATACTATAAAGATTGAGTATAAAATGGCTCTATCAGTATCAAAACTAAAACTTGCTACTACTCCACATCTTGAACCCTATACATTACATTGGTTAAATGATCAGGATAGTCTTTGTGTAACCTAAAGGGCTAGGGTACCTTTCAGTATAGGGGACAAGTACTGTGATGAGCTTGAATGTGATATTCTTCCTATTTGTATATCACATATATTACTTGGTAGACCATGGTTGTATGACAAGATGGTATTACATGATGGGTATAGAAATACTTATATGTTAAAAAAGGATGGTAAACGTATAGTATTGAACCCTATGTCGCCATCAGAGGTCCAAAAGATGTAAAGACAAATAAAACAACCATCATAGATTCTTAAGGATCATAGCCACATGATCAAACCTTCAGAGGACCAAATTATGTAGACGCAGGTATGCTAACCTTCAAAGGTTCTTGAGGGTTCTAGTGACACGTGCCAACCCTTAGAGTATAAAATTTGTCAGACACCGATGGGCCAACCTTCAAAGGATCTTGATGATCATAGTCAGACGAGTAGACCACCAGAGAGCAAGATTGTTCAGAGACAGTTATGTTCACCTTTAGAGGTTTCAGAGGGTAGTGAGTAGTTGGGCCAACCATTAGGGGGCTATAAGCATCAGCACCATACAGATGTGTTAGAAAAAGTGGAAACAAAATCAATGGAATGGGTTGAGACAGGGGAGACATCAGTAGACAATGAGTTCTTATTTATGTTGTAGATGAGATACATCTTGGTAATGGGGAAGAGAAAACAATAAACTACTGTGGTATTTCAGATATTGGGATTTTATAGAGATACTTCTTCAGATGGATTGCTAGGAGAAAACAAAGTCCCTACTGCATTTGATCTGCTAGATTTGAGGACAAATCTTTTTGAAGCCCGAGGAGATGATAGGAATCAAAATCCGACAAGACTTATCATTAGGGCATGAACTAAAGGATTTCGAATCTTGGAGATGATGGCCCATTTTGAGCAAATTGACCCTGGAATTATTTGTTTACTAACCTCTTTTATCTTATTCCTGTATTATATATTCCAACAGGCACACTTATCATATTTTATAGGGCGGTGGACAAACTCACTCAGACTTAGCTTGTGGGTTATCCATGGACCGACTTAAACCAGCGATAAGTTGGGCCGACGAATCCTATGGAAGAGCTTGCATGATGAAGACTATTTTCTTTTATTTTTTAATTGTTATTTAGACCATTTTATGTTGTAATATTTTTTGGGACACTTTCATTTTGATTGTAATTTTCATTTAGGACCGGCCACCCTAAAAGTGGCATAGTTGTAATTTTGTGCATTTTTTAACCCTAAAGGGAGCAAGTATAAATATTTGCTTAAAGTAGGGTTTGAGGAGGCAAAAAATTTTCAGAATTATCTTCACATTTTCGTGAGAGGGCTTAGGGTTTCCCTAGATCCAATTTCAATTTCCAAGAGTTGAAATTGTGGCGAGTGCAATAAAGGGCAATTGTGAGTAATATCAATTCCTTCTTTGTTGTGTTTCCTTTTCATCACTAGTGAGTCATATTTAGGGTTGATTTGGATGTTCTTGGTCAGATTTTGATTGCAATTGTGATCAATTATCATGTTATAAGATTGAAAGTTTTTTAGCATTGGATATCGTCATCAATTTTATTGAATCATTGTTGACGTGAATTTTCATTGTGGAAAGAGGAGAATCACATAATTGAAACTTGTCATCTTGGTGTAATTCACGTGGATTTCACTTGTTTTTATTGTTAATTGGTGAAGTTTATCCTTGTTGGATTGTTGATTGCATCTTTGAACCTTTGGATTTTATCAAATTTCCATTAGGTTTTACGCAATTTTCATTGTCCAATTGAATCGGTTCATATATGTGAGTTGGGGTTGTTTCTTTGATTCATTTGCATGTGCTTGGGCTTGGTTTTGAGCACATCATAAGATCTTGCATTTATTCTTCTAAAGTTCTTTTTCCACCTGCAGCACAACGTCCTTGACCTCCTCCAACCTGACTGTTAGCCTCATTCCAAATTCCACCATTCACACTATCATTCGATATGGTTGTTGAATGAAACTTTGGATTTTTTTTTTTATATACAATCACACCTCCACAACACCAATTCCTTCAACCCAAATACACTCTTCACGACGCACGCACACACACACTTCAAGGTACAATTCACATACACTTACAGTTCGACACACTTTCATGGTAACACACACATACCTATGGCACAACACATACCTATGGTACAACACAACCTCAAGGCATAACACACACTCAATCATGGCTCAACACACTTTAAGACACAACACACACTCAATCACGGCTCAACACACCTCACGGCACCACATGCACTCACGACACTACATACCTCCCACGTTACAATTTCCTCAATTACTCAAGTCAATATTGCAATCAAAGCAAATTAATGAATAATTACTACACAAGTTCACAAATATGGAATCAAATTGAAGTAAATCTCCAACTTTCAATGCAAGTAACTCACGATAAGAACCATGGATCTAATTTCCTCAACTTCAATCCGCTAAATCTAATGTAGCCACGACACAATTGAACACTATTCCTTAATTTCACTTCACACAACAACAATTGCTAAATGGCACAACAAGAACCCTAAATTCCTAAATTAAAAATCATGATTCACACTTTAATTCCCTTCCTTAAACTGTAGCTCTAATACCAAAATATGATATGCTAAAATCTAATTCCAATTAACAATACTAATTAAGGATAAAATTGAGCAATTGTTCAACAAAATGGCATGATCTGTAATTTGAATGTGAACCTTAATTTGAACTTGTAACAAGAATAAAATGAAGCTCCCAATTCCTTACTAGATATAACACACTAGTTGAAATTAGGAATGACTTTCAATTGTTGATGTAACTCACAACAATTCAAGTCCACTCACTACAATTCCTTGATAGAAATTGATAAGAGTTAAATGGAAGAGAAGAGTGCTCCTTTTCCATGCAAAATAGCAGCTGTAAAATGATTGTTCAAAAGTCCCATTGTGTTGCCTTTTTACAAGTATTTATACTTGTTTTAAATATCGAAAATATGATGTGCCTAAAAAGGAGTTTGAGCACATGTAAATGATCCAATTAATAATCCCTAAAGGACAAGAACAAATTGGTTCAAATTGGAGTAAAATGTTGTGTGACCCTAATTGTGTATGATGAACCGAATGCTAAACTTCAAGGAAATGAATATCACAATAATGTAATCCTCAATGGAGATCACTAAATATACTTGAAGTCCACGTGAATAATACCAAAGATCAATAAGAACAATGATCGTGATCCACTTTCCACACAACTTGATTTCATCGTTTAAGAGTGACTAAATGAAAGACTAGAGATCAAGGATAAAAACCACTCAATTAAACACTAATAATTCAATTACAAATGCAATCAAATTTGACCAAGAAGACATATAATTCAACCCTAGATATGACTCACTAGTGATAAAAAGGAAACATAACAAAAAGTAATTGGTGTAACTCACAATTTCTCCTTGTTGCACTCACCACAATTTCAATTCTTGGGATTGAACTTGATAAGAGGAATTGAACTAAGGAAGAATCATAATTCTCTCATGTAAAATGATGAGTGTATTATGAAAAATTCTCCCCTAAAAACCCTACTTAAGCAAGTATTTATACTTGCTCCCTTTAAGGTTAAAAAGTCCACAAAATTACAATTATGCCACTTTTAGGGTGGCCGGTCCTAAAGACTATTACAAACTAATGAAAATGTTTCAAAAGTAATTACAACATAAATACTTCAAGTAAATAACAAATGTATATAAAAATTAGTCTTCAAGATGTTGGTCTTCAAAGTACCTTCGAAATGAGTCCCGATGAGGATCCTAACTCACTCAAAAGTTGTAGGTGATTTAGCACCCTATAGGATTGACAAATGAACCTATTGGAATGCATAACAAGTATATGATAAGAATGAAGAAATTAAGTTAGTTTCCTCAGGATTAGGTTTCTCATGTAGGATTCTCAAAACCAAGTTGTGTAGGCCCTTAACTCAGGCCCTGGTGATAGGTCTTGTGGGAATCTAATTCCTATCATCTCCTCAGGCCTCTGGAAGATTTTCCCTTAAATCTGATAGGTCTTCATGCTCGTTGTCTAGTAAGTACAGTGATAGATCTGCAACATTAAAGGTTGCTGATACCCCATACTCTCCTAGTAAATCTATCTGATAGGCGTTGTTGTTGATGCACTTTAAAACTTTGAACGGTCTATCTGATTTGGGAGACAACTTCTATGACTTCTTACTTAGAAACCTGTCCTTGCTAAGATTAATCCAGACTAAGTCTCTTAGATTATAAAGGTGATTTTTCCTGTGTTTGTTTTCTTGAATTCTTTACTGTTCTTGGGTCTTTTGAAGGTGTTCAGTTGTTTTGTCATGAATGTGCTGAATTTTCTTGGCTCGCTCAACTCCATTAAGACTCTCTTCCTTTGTTGCTGGTCTGGCTATAAAATCTAATGGAATAAAAGGATTATAGCCATAAACAACTTCAAAGGGAGACTTACTGGTTGAACTATGAGTAGACCTATTGTAAGCGAACTCAATAATAGGAAGACACAAGTCCCAATCAGTAAGATTCTTACCAACTATTACTCTAAGTAAATTTCCAAGCGTACGGTTGACAACTTCTTGTCCGTCTGTCTGTAGATGGCAGGAGGTACTATACCTAAGCTTAGTACCTAGTCTTCTCCATAATGTCTTCCAAAAGAAACTAAGAAACTTAGTGTCTCTGTCTGACACTATGCTTTGTGGGACTCCATGCAATTTGACAATTTCCTGCACAAAAATGTTAGCAATAAAAAGGGCATCATCTGTTTTGTGACAAGGTACAAAATGAGACATTTTGCTGAACCTGTCAACAACCACCATGATAGAATCCTTTCCTCTTTGTGTTCTAGGTAACCCCAACACAAAATCCATACTGATATCAGTCTAGGGTTTATCTGGTATAGGTAAAGGCATGTACTCACCTTGTATGCCTTTCTTCCCTTTAGCTCTCTTGCAAACACCACATCTATCCTTTATCATACCTTTCCAAAAGAAATTCTCTCTCAATATGGCTAGGGTCCTCTTCTCACCAAAGTGTGTAGACAATCCTCTTGCATGTGCTTCCCTCACCAATAACTCCCTCATAGATCTAGAAGGTATACATAATTTTCCAGATTTATATAGAAACCCCTCAATCACGCAATAACCCTCATACATATTGCCCCCATAACACCTCTCCATAATGGTTTTGAATTCCTCATCATGCACATACTGTTCCTTTAACAATTCAAAACCCAGTAGCTTTGACTGAAGAGAAGTGATAAGTACATACCATCGTGATAAAACGTCAGCAACAATATTCTGATTACCCTTCTTGTACTTTATCACATAAGCAAAACCCTCCAAAAACTCCACCCACTTAGCTTGGTGCTTAGACAAGTTTTGCTGTCCCCTGAAATGTTTCAATGACTCATGATTTGTATAAATAATAAACTCTCTTGGGAGGAGATAATGCTGCCATGTCATGAGAGCCCTCACCAAAGAATAAAATTCCTTATCATAAATAGAATAGTTCAAAGTTGCACCACTCAACTTTTCACTAAAATATGCTATGGGTCTCTTTTCCTACATTAATACAGTACCAATTCCTATCCCAAAAGCATCACATTCTAGTTCAAAAACTTTGTCAAAATTAGGAAAAGCCAATAATGGAGCACAAGTGAGTTTTTCTTTTACCTCTTCAAAACTCCTCTGGACCTTTTCACTCCAGATGAAAGGTACATTCTTTTTAGTTAGTTCTGTGAGAGGACTGGCAATACTATTGAAATTATGGACAAAGCATCTATAAAAAGATGCTAGTCCATGAAAACTTCTTACCTCAGTAACTGAGGTAGGTTTTGGCCATTCCTTGATTGCCCTCACTTTCTCCTCATCCACACTAACACTTGAGCTAGATACAACAAAACCCAAAAATGTTACCTCAGTTTGATACAAGGAACACTTTTGTAGATTTGCAAATAGCTGCTATGCCCTCAACACTGAGAATACTGCCTGAAGATGCTCCACATGATGTTTTAGGTCTTTGCTGTATATCATAATATCATCAAAATAAACAATAACAAATTTTCCTAGAAATTCTTTCAATACATAATTCATTAGTCTCATAAATGTACTAGGAGCATTACTCAAACCAAAGGGCATAACCAACCACTCATATAGTCCATGGCCTGTTTTAAAAGCAGTTTTCCATTCGTCCTCCTCTCTCATCCGAATTTGGTGATACCCGCTTTTAAGATCTACTTTGGAGAAAACCTGTGAACTATGCAGCTCATCCAACATATCATCAAGTCTAGGAATAAGATACTTGTATTTGATGGTGATTTTGTTGATGGCTCTACTGTCGATACAAATTCTCTAAATACCATCCTTCTTAGGAATAAGAAAGGTGGGAACAACACATGAACTAAGACTATCCCTGACAAATCCCCACTTAACCAACTCATCCACCTGGCGTTTCAATTCTCTAGCCTCCATGGGATTCATGCGATATGCAGGTTGATTCGGTAATACTGAACTAGGCATAAGATCAATAGCATGCTCTATCCCTCTCAAAGGCAGTAAACCTGCTGGCATCATTAGGAAAAAATCAGTATACTCATTCAATACCTAAGAAACTACTGAGGGTAGAGACTGTGGTTCCTATACCCCTAGTGTGCATCTCAACTGAAGCAAGTATACTGGAGTCTCTTCTATAACAAGTCTCTCTAATTTACCCTGTCCCATCAACAATACCTTCTTTTCCTCAGAATTATTAAACTGCACTGAAACCCTTTTAACCTCAAATGGCCTACTGATCTATTGCTAAACCTTTTGAACCTTTGAAGGTGACATTGGATCCAGAATAATGCGTTTGTCCTCTTTCTAGAATACATAAGTATTCCTGAAGCCATCATGTAAGACCCTCCCATCATATAACCAAGGCCTACCAAGCAATATATGGGATGTACACATAGGCAAAATATCACGCTCAATCTCATCACAGTATTTATCCCCTACACCGAATGGTATCCTAGCTCTTTGGGTCACATGCAAACTCCCTTGTTCACTAAGCCAATGCAATTTATATGGTTTAGGATGTGGAGTGGTGGTAAGTTTTAGTTTCGATACTATTGATGCGGCTACTACATTGGTACAACTACCACTATCAACTATAAGGACACATAAATTTCCTTGTATCCTACAAGAGGTATGGAACAAGTTTTCCCTTTGTTCTTCATCCTTAGTAGCAAATGTAGTCAATGTTCGGCGCAACACATTAGCATAATGAAACATTTCACTAGACATTGTTATGTTTAAATCCAACAACACAATAATAGTCCTTACACCTCCATGGCTTAAGTACACAACTAAACCACAAATGAAATACTCACACACAACTACTCTTAAGTAGATAGAATTAAATTCACTTTAAGTGTTTAAGTAACTAGTTCAATTACTTTCACACTTTAATGACTTATTTGAATTTTAAATTCCACTACTCAACCTTCCTTTTCTTGCCTTGATTCCACACTACAAATAACCACAATGTGCAACACCTCAACAAATACAAAAATACACAAATCCACTGCCACACTACTCCTCTTTGCTCACGGTGCTATTCCAATTACGCCACCAACAATTGTCCACAATGTACACACCAAAAATCTACACAAAAAACGCACACAACTTCAATAAATTTTACAAACACAACTCTACACACATACAATACTTCAAAGTGTACACTTCCTTGCCACTACACTACTCCAATTCACACCGTAAACCATAAGCAATGATAGCAACAAAAATTCAAATTCAATTTACTTCACTAAATGCAACCTTCTCCACAAATGGTAAAAACAATTCAAATTCAAATAACACTTATTTAATGCTACTCAATGAATTACTTCAAACTTAAAGAAGGTGTTAGAATTTCAAATATATGCTTATCCTTCCACACACTTTCAAATTTGGAGAAGCCGTGTAAGAGATCGTGTAGATGTATATGATCATGTTAGAGGGTATGTTGAAGATAATTTTTGGATATTTTCGAGATAAAAGGATACATAGGCAATAGTATAACTATGTTATATCTATGTTGAGTAGTAATTTAACCTTCTGATTTAATTTTTCAAGCTCGGTTATATTTTCCTAAAATGCAATTCATCTGGAAGATTTAATTTCCTTTCTTGAGAAGCTAAATTTCCTATTTTCTAGAGAAGTTGTTATTTCTTAATGAAGCAATATTTCCTAATATATGAAAAATTTGATTTTGTTCTAGGAAACTAGAAATTTTCCAAGATGGGCTATGATTGATAGCTATATAAGCAATATGAAATTCTAGCAAAGAAGAGCAAGGTTTTAGATTAGTACTAGCATAGTGGTAGAATTTATTGTTATTTCTATTTTATTAATATTCTTGTTTATGCACCATTTTTATATTTTCGCTTTCAATTTTAATATGTTACTAGCTTAATTTTCTTTTATACTCAGGTATGATGAACCTTACAATGAATATGTGATTTTTTAGTTTATTATTCAATGCAATTATTATTATTATTGTGATTCAATTGTGTTTTTTTTTTATTGTTTTCAAATTAATATTGCTAGCATATTAGTTTGATATTTGATTTCCTCTATAGAGATTGAAGGATCCTATACTATAATAGATCTAGCATAATCAGAAGGAGTTGCATGCAATCCTAGAGATAATATAACGTAAGTCTTCCGGATTAGGGTTGAACTTAAGAGTGGAATTCACAAAGTAAAAGTAATGTGGTTTTAGGGGTTTTAATTAGGATGAGATTTTGATTAATCAACTTAGGATTAGGAATTAGTAGACTCAAGAAAGCTATTTGTTCAAATTAGGAATTCTTACAATCTAAGAAGACAATGATGAATTTGAATAATAATTAGTTAATTACATTAGTAGTTTTAAGGGGATTCAATATCCAGAAACACTTTTAATGATTATTGTTTTCTTTAATTTATTTGTTACTATTCTACTTACTTCAGATGATTTTGTAGATTAGATAATAGGAAAAAGGTTAACACTAGTAATCATAGTCTTTGTAGGATCAACACTTAATATTGTTATCCATTATATTATAGAATTGATAGGTACACTTGCCTATAGGTTTGAGATAGTAGGATAAATTGATATCAGCTAGCATGTTTAATAGTTGTTAATGAAGTTACTTTAGGTATCAATGTTGCTATAAAAAAATTCAATAAGGTAATTGACTCTTAGAAAGTTTAAGTGTTTAATTAAAAAATTATAGAAAGTTTAGGTACTAAATATAACATTATCCATTTTTTTTCAAGTTATATTTATTGTTTTAATGGCATTTTCTTTTTTACTTCTTTCTTTTTCTTTTTCTTTTCTTTTTTTCTTTTTACAATAATTAATAGCATTAAATTTCATTCATTATAAAATTATAGTAAACTAAATTATCTTATAATGCTACTTATTTATTAGTAGTATATCATAAATAACAATTACATTAATATTACAAATATTTTAGCCTTATTAAATAAAATATTAGTAAATAATAATAATCTTATTACTTGATATATTTTTCTTATAATTGAGATTATGAAAATGAATATGGATTATTGAATGATTGATTACATAATTAATCTTATGAAATTGATAATTTTGATATCATTGCTAATGATACAAATTTGTAGAGCCATTATTAAGAAAAATGAAAAAAAAATACTTATATTTATTTAATTTCGATTTAAATGTGGCAAGTTTGCACCTACCCTTCGGTCCAGTCTTGTGTTTTTGCATTTGCCTCTACTAACATTCTAGTTTACTAATTTCACACTTATTGGAAAGTATAAACTCAAAACCACACTTATTGATATTAGAGAGGCATGTTGTGTATGAGAAAGCTAAAGGGAAGAAGAAGGCCCATAGGGAATTTACGTTACTAACTATTCTTAACCAACCCTGGATTGACCAAAGTATGGACTTTGTCTTAGGCTTACCTTAGATAACTCGGAGACATGGTTCAATCATAGTGGTTGTAGATTGATTCAGCAAGATGGTTCACTTCGCCCCTTACCACAAGATCAACAATGCCTTGTTCATTACTAACCTTTTTGTGTAGGAGATCGTGTGGTTACATGGAGTTCCCCATAGCATCGGCTTGGATTGGGATCCTAAATTCAATAGTTTCTTTTAGAGAACATTAGGGAGGAGACTCGATACAAAGTTGATATTTAGCATGTCATGCCATCCCCAAACTGGCAGCTAGATTAAGGTGGTTAAGCAAACCTTAGGCACCTTCTTTTGAGCTACTATTGGTAAGATCTTATTGATTGGGACTTGTGTTTACCCATTGTTGAGTTCGCTTATAATAGGTTAATATATAGTTCTATTGATAAGTCTTCATTTGAGGTTATTTATGGCAATAACTTGACTCTGCCTGATAGGAATCAAAGTCTAAAAACACCTATCATTAGGGCAAGAGCCAAAGGATTTCAAATCTTGGCGATGAGGGCCCATTTTGAGCAAATTGACCCTAGAATTATTTGTTTACTAACCTTTTTTCTCTTATTCATGTATTGTATATTCCAATAGGCACATTTATCATACTTTACAGGGCGATGGACAAACTCACTAAGACTCAGCTTGTGGGTTGTCCATGGACCGACTTAAACCGGTGATGAGTTGGGCTGACGAATCCTATGGAAGAGCTAGCATGATGAAGACTACTTTTATTTGTAATTATTTCTTTGGACTATTTATGTATAAGCTTTTGGGACACTTTTTATTTGGTTGTAATTGAGTTTTAGGACCGGCCACACTAAAAGTGGCATAGTTATAATTTTGTGGACTTTTTAATCTTAAAGGGAGCAAATATAAATACTTGCTTAAGTAGGATTTTGAGGGAGTTAGCCAAATTTTCAGAAAAGAACAAACACTTTACGTGTAAGGGTTAGGGTTTTCCTAATTCAAATTACTCTTATAAATTTCAAATCCTAATTTGAGGTTGTGGCGAGTGGCTCCAAGGCTAATTTGTGAGTAATATCAAATTTACCTTGTTGTAATTTCCTTTCTTCTTTAGTGAGTTGTATCTAGGGTTGATTTGGAAGTGTTATTGACTGAATTTTGATTTGAATTTGCAATCAAATTCTTGTTGCTTCAATTGATTGGTTTTAGCCTTTAAGTTTTAACCTTCAATTTAGCTTCATTTTGAACTGTGGATCACTTTGTTGGGAAAGTGGATCACGGAATTGGTTCTTGCTATTTTTGTGTGTAATTCACGTAGATTTATTTGTGATCATTGTTGTTTTGGAAGAATTTATAATTGTGGAATTGTTACTTGCAATTTAGAGCATTCAGATTTCATTGTTCTCCATTAGGGTTCATGCAAATTATTGGAGTTTTGAATCGAGATTGAATAAGTGCATTGGGGTTTCTAAATTGCTCCAATTGCATGTGCTTAATATTGGTTTTAGGCACATCATCTTTTGGTATCGGAGCTTATGGTTCTGAGAAGGGGTTATTTGAATTTTGATTTTAGAAATTTAGGGTTTTTGAGCTTACATCTTGATTCCGAAATTGAAAGTGAAATTTTGAATTGTTTGATGTTGTTGCTTAAAGTAGCGTAATTATCTTGCTTAAGGAGTTGAACTTGTTGCTTGTTGAAGAGAGTTTTGAGGTCTTGTTGTCCATTTGATTGATAATTTCGTGTAAAAAGAAAAAGAGTAGTAGCATATCTTGTGATTCAAAAGTTATAACTTGAAGTTGCCTCAATTGTAAAGAAGTGGAGGTATATTTTTGCTTAGAGTGATTCGAACATAAGGGGGCTTAGTGTACAATTTCAGAAGTGAGTGTGTGGGTTAAGGAAGTTATTTGAATTTCAAAACACACATTAAGTGATAGAGTAATTGTGTGTTCATTTGAATTTGAAAGTAGCTCCTTACCATTTGTGGAATATTGCAATTAGTGAACTCATTTTGAATTTAAATTTGAGCTGGCTTGTTGTTGTAAGTTGTGGTTTGATAACTTGTGTAGAAGTGGAGAATTGCACCATGGGTTGAAGGTGTATATGTGTGGTGTTGCGTTTTATATATTTAGTGAAGAAGTTGTGTATGTGGCGTTGTGTTTATATGTGTTGTTAAAAGGAGTATTACAAGTGGCGTAAGTGATGGTGACCGTGAGCAAGGGAAGTGTATGTGGCGGTGTGAAGTTATACATTTGTGTGTGTGTTGAGGTACTGCACATTGTGGTTATTTGTAGTGTGAAACCGTGGCAAGAAAGGAAGGTTTGAGTAGTAGAATTTGAATTTAAAAACAAACATTAAAGTGTGAAAGTAATTAAACTCATTACTTAAATGCTTGTTGGTTGAATTTAATTTCTTAACTACTTGGAAGTATTTATTTGTGCTTCAATTATTTCACTTGACTTTACCTGAAGTAACAATAAGCATTTCTTGTATTGGTTGTGTGTGTGAGCACCGTAGGTGTGTAAGGGTGTGTTGTTGTGGTGCTTGTAGTGAAGTATGTTGTTAACTTGTTGAAGTTAGCTAATAACCATGTCAAATGATGTGCATACTTCTACTACTTTGGTACATCAAGTATTGACTTCCTCTCCAACCATTGATGATGGACAAAAGGAAAATTTGTTCCATACTTCTTTTGGGGTACAAGGAAACTTGTGCGTAATTATTGTTGATGATAGTAGTTGTACTAATGTTGTAGCTACATAATTAGTATCGAAGTTGAAACTTGAAACTACCCCACATCTTGAACCCTATACATTACATTGGTTAAATGATCAGGAGTCTTTATGTGAACCAAAGGGCTAGCGTACCCTTCAGTATAGGGGATAAGTACTGTGATGAGCTTGAATGTGATATTATTCCTATATGTAAATCCCATATATTGCTTGGCAGGCCATGTATATATGATAGGAGGGTCTTACATGATGGCTTTAGGAATACATATGTATTTTAGGAAGGGGGTAAACGCAACATTCTGAATCCAATGTCACCTTCAGAGGTCCAAAAGGTTCAGCAACAGATCTATAAACCATTAGAGATTCCTGAGAATCATAACCACATGAACCAACCTTCAGAAGGCCACATTGTGCAGAAGCAGACATGCCAACCTTCAGAGGTTCTTAAGGCTCCTAGTTACATGAGCTAACATATAAAGGACAACATTTGTCAGACACAAATGTACCAACCATCAGAGGATCCTGAGGGTCATGGTCAGATGAGCCAACCACTAGAGGACCAAACTGTTCAGAGGCAGTTGTGTTCACTTTCAAAGGTTTCAGAGGGCCATGAGTAGTTGAGCTAACCATTAGAGGGCTATGAGGGTCAGCGACATACAGGTGAATTAGAAAAGGTGGCAACAATATCAGTGGAACGGGTTGAGAAAGGGGAGACCGTAGTGGATAATGGATCATTATATGTGTTACAGATGAGATACATCTTAGAAATGGAGGAGAGAAAGCAATCACCTCATATGATACTTCAGATATTGGGATTCTGTAGTGATACTTCTTCAGATGGTTTGCTAGGAGGATACAGAGTCTTTACTGCATTTGATCTATCAAATTTGAGGACAAATCTTTTTAAGGCCCGAGGAGATGATAGGAATCAAAATCCGATAAGACCTATCATTAGAGCAAGAGCTAAAGGATTTCAAATCTTAGCAATGAGGGCCCATTTTGAGCAAATCGACCTCGGAATTATTTGTTTACTAATATCTTTTCTCTTATTCATGTATTGTATATTCTAACAGGAACACTTATCATGCTTTATAGGGCGATGGATAAACTCACTAAGACTCAGCTTGTGGGTTATTCATAGCCGACCTAAACAGGCGATGAGCTGGGCCGACGAATCCTATGGAAGAGCTAGTATGATGAAGACTATTTTTATTTGTAATTATTTCTTTGGAGTATTTATATGTAAGCTTTTGGGACACTTTTTATTTGGTTGAAATTGAGTTTTAGGACCGGCCATCCTAAAAGTGGCATAGTTGTAATTTTGTGAACTTTTTAACCCTAAAGGGAGTAAGTATAAATGCTTGCTTAAGTAGGGTTTTGAGGGAGTTAGCCAAATTTTCAAAAAAGAACAAACACTTTACATGTGAGGGTTAGGGTTTTCCTAATTTAAATTGCTCTTATTAATTTCAAATCCCAATTTGAGGTTGTGGCAAGTGGCTCCAAGGTTAATTTGTGAGTAATATCAAATTTACCTTGTTGCAATTTCCTTTATTCTCTAGTGAGTTGTATCTAAGGTTGATTTGGAAGTGTTATTGACCGAATTTTGATTGCAATTGCAATCAAATTCTTGTTGCTTCAATTGATTGGTTTTAGCCTTTAAGTTTTAACCTTTAATTTAGTTTCATTTTGAACCGTGGATCACTTTATTGGGAAAGTGGATCATGGAATTGGTTCTTGCTATTTTTTTGTGTAATTCACGTGGATTTATTTGTGACCATTGTTGTTTTGGAAGAATTTATCATTGTGGAATTGTTACTTGCAATTTAGAGCATTTGGATTTCATTGTTCTCCATTAGGGTTCACGTAAATTATTAGAGTTTTGAATCGAAATTGAACAAGTGCATTGGGGTTTATAAATTGCTCCAATTGCATGTGCTTAATCTTTGTTTTAGGCACATCACTACCAATGGGCATGATCTTTACCACAACTTCAATGACGGAAGGCTTTAATGGTGTTGATTAAGCCCGAGAGATTAAGTAACTAAATTGGAAGGTGACTGAGTAACTTGTCGAGACTATGGCCAAGAAACAAGAGCTCAACAATAGAGGAAGGAAGGTTGTAAAGTTTAACTTTGGCAACTTGGTATGAATTCATTTCAATAAGGAGAGGTTCTTAAGTTGTAGAGTGAGCAAGCTATCCCTCAGAGTGGATGGATCCTTTAGAGTCTTATGGAAAATCAACAACAAAGCCTATGAGCTAGACTTACCCGAGGGCTATAGGTTATCTTTGACCTTTAATGTTAGTGACCTCACTCCATATATGACAAAGGTGGACTTGTTAGAAGAACTACTTGATTTGAGGTCAAATCCTCAGCACCTTCGAGGGGATGATGGGAATCAGACCCTTAGCCTTACTACTTGAGCCAGGGTGAGTGGCCTTTAAAACCTTAAGTGGAGGTTGTTAACTAACCAATCACTCGATGATGAAGCCATGTTTTTGCATGGGTTTGACATCTATCATCCATTGAGCCACTACTAATCACTCACCATCGTCCAAGCCAAGGAGGAAAAACTAATTAGCTCGGGCAGCTTTAATTGACTCATCTTGGTGTCCTCCAACTAGTTTAAAGCCTTGTTGAGGCACTTTGATAGGAATCAAAATCCGACGAGACCTATAATTAGGGCAAGAACCAATGGATTTCAAAACTTGGCGATGAAGGCCCATTTTGAGCAAATCGACCCCGGAATTATTTGTTTACTAACCTCTTTTCTATTACTCATCTATTGTATATTCCAACAGGCATACTTATTAGGCTTTACAGGGTAATGGACAAACTCACCAAGACTCAGCTTGTGGGTTATCCATGGACTGACCTGAACCGGTGATGAGCTGAGCCGACGAATCCTATTGAAGAACTAGCATGTTGAAGACTATTTTTACTTGTAATTTATTTATTTGAATCATTTATGTTGTAATTTTTTAGGAAACTTTTATTTAGTTGTAATAGGTGCTTTTAGGACTGACCACCCTAAAGTGGCATAGTTGTAATTTAGTGGACTTTTTAACCCTAAAGGGAGCAAGTATAAATGCTTGCTTAAGTAGGGTTTTGAGGGAGCTTTTGAAATTTTCAGAATATACACTTCACGTGTGAGGGTTAGGGTTAATCCTAAATCCAATTGCTCTTATCAATTTTAATCAAAAAATTGAAATTGTGTCAAGTGGCATCAAAGAGAATTGTAAGTAATATCGATTCCCTTTGTTGTATTTTTCCTTTTCATCACTAGTGAGTTATATCTAGGGTGATTAAGATTGTTCTAGATCTGAATTTGATTTCATTTGTAACCTCTTTGTAATGATATAAGATTGATTGGTTTTAACATTTGTTTTAACCATCAATTTTGCTATACTTTGTGGCGTGGATTGGCATTGTTGTGAAGGAGGGTCACGGTTTTGTTTTGATTGTTGATGATTGGAAATTCTCTTGGAATTTTAAAGTTGATTTAATGATTCAATTGAGGATTTCATCATTGTGATTTTATTTCCTTGAAGTTTAGCATTTCAAATCAACTTACACAATTAGGGTCATGTAATATTTGTTGCCCCAGATTTGATCTCATCCTTTAAGGATTGTAATTTGGTTCATTTACATGTGCTTAAACTCCCTTTTAGGCACATCATCTTTTGGTATCAGAGCTAATCACATTTGGATATTCAATATTGATCACGTCACATTTGAAGAATTGGTTCATAAACATTGAGGATTAGCGCAATTGTTGAACTAGTTGATTGACATTGTCTAATTGTTTTTGCATGTGCTTAAACTTGGTTTTGAGCACATCACACTCCTTGACCAGTTCATCTTAGATGCATCCTTAGTTAGCTTGGTAGAGCACCTAGCCCATTAGTAAAGTTTTGTCTCTTTTTGCTAGGTATGTAGCCATTGTTTAGTCAACATGTGTCCTTAACACCTAATAGTGGCATGCGTTCATAGAATATTCTTTTTGTTCTTTTACATTTTTATCCCTTTTTGTAAAAGTCCAGGAAGAATATTTTGCATGTACTATTCTGTTTTTTTCCCTCTTTTTAGCAATGTAGTCCTAGGGACTTATTATAAATAGTCCTGCTATTGTAAGCTGCAACATCAGCTAAATATTATATATACTTTTTCCTTCTATTTGTGAGTTCTTTAACTTCAAATACTTTGCTTTTATCAATCATTTTAGTAAGAAGTATGGGAGTACCCCTTGATTATTGCTTGTGTCATATCAAGTCGCAATCTAGGTCATGTGGTGCTTTGTTGGTGTGTAATATCTATCACGTAGCTCACGAAAATACGCTAAAACCCTCACTAAACCCCCATTTTACTCTCTCTTTGATATTTTAAAGAACTACTTGTGTTTTAGCTTCTCATTGATGTCTTAGTGATACTTAGTGTCGAGCTTGATTTTTCTTTAATTTTCCTTAACTTAGATCTATAGTAAACCTTATCCATTCATGATACGAGATCGGTTTGATCGGATTCCTAACTGATACGAACCACGCCAACTTGTGACGAAACCCAATACCAATACGTTTGGAATTCGTTACCTAAGATGCCAAACACCCGCAAGTGGAAACCACGACCCGTTATCTGTAAGCGAGACAAGAACCTTAGTATAATATGAAGACGCTACAATCGGGATGAAAGACCGATTGATAAGTCAGGATGAACGCTACGGAATAAAAATCCGATAAGTTCTAGATTAGTTCTTTAAAGAACCAAGAGAGGAATTCTCTCAAAAGTGTTTTTTTTTTTCCAACTTTAATGTTGTATGTTCTATCTTCTAAATGTTCTAAACCCTAGGAGATTTATATTAGGGTTTACAATTTGTAACAATAAAGGCCCAAAACGACATCACTTCAATAAGTGCGTAAAAATAACAAAATAAGACATGAAGGCTGGCGTCGGGGAGATACACAGCCGTGTACTTTGGCCGTGTATAATTCTATGGAACTTCTTGACAATATATACGACCATGTACTTCTAGTCGTGTATCTTTCTGTGGAAATTCTTGACACCATACACGGCCATGCCTTTGAACCATGTATACGACCGTGTATGATTCTGTGTAACCTCCAGACTCCTACACGGCCGTGCCATGTAAAGACACACCCTCTTCACCCCGTATCCGGTATGACTTGTACAAGAGCAAGGGCATTCACATGGTTGTTCCAATCCATTCCAACTTCATGATTGCTCCAATCCTTTTCGACTTCATGGACATCCTTTATCAACCCGTTAAGTGCTTCCTTGAACCGTTTCGCTCGATTTCTTGTGATTGGTCCAGGTGGTACTTCAAGAGGATCCACATTCCCTCTTCTGGCTTGGCTCCCATCATGGCTCTCATCATTCCCCTCCTCTTGAAAAGGATTTGTCCTCAAATCATCACCTGCATCAAAAGGACTCAAATTAGTAACATTAAATGTAGCACTTACTTGATACTCACCGAGTAAATCTATCTTGTATGCATTATCATTGATGTGCTCAAGGATTTGAAATGGTCCATCGCCTCTAGGAAGTAGTTTAGATCAACGCTGCACAGGAAACCGCTCTTTGCGCATGTGAACCTAAACCCAATCTCCAGGTTGAAAAATAGCTTGTCGACGACCCTTGTTGGCTTGTTTCACATACTAATTTGTTCTTCGCTTAATGTTTAGCCTTACCTTCTCATAGATCTGTTTAACAAATTCTGCTTTCTTCTTGCCATCTAGATTAACATACTTAGAAATAGGCAAAGGTGATAAATCCAAAGGAGTTAGTGGATTAAAACCATACACAATTTCAAAAGGAGTAAACTTAGTAGCAGAATGCACTGTACGATTATAAGCAAATTTAACATGCGGCAAACAATCCTCCCAACTTTTAATGTTCTTTTTAATGACAGCCCTCAACAAAGTAGATAAGATTCGATTCACTACCTCAGTTTGACCATCAGTCTGTGGATGACAAGTAGTAGAGAACAATAACTTAGTTCCTAACTTAGCCCACAATGTCTTCCTGAAGTAGCTTAAGAACTTAGCATCTCTATTCGATACGATTGTTCTAGGCATACCATGTAATCTCACATCTTCCCTAAAGAACAAATTAGCAATATTGCAAGCATCATCTGTTTTGTGATAAGGAATGAAATGTGCCATTTTAGAGAATCTATCCACGACTACAAAAATAGAATCTCAACCACGTCTAGACCTGGGTAGTCCTAACACAAAATCCATGGAAATATCTACCTAAGGCTCATGAGGAATGGGAAGTGGGGTATAAAGCCATTGAGGTTGGACTCTAGATTTTGCTTGTTTTCACGTGATACATCACTCACAAATCCTCTCAACATCTCATTTCATGTGAGGCCAATAGAAGTGTTCCTGCAATACCCCTAAGGTTTTAGCTACTCCAAAATGTCTCATTAAACCTCCTCCATGAGACTCCCTCACTAGTAATTCTCTTAAAGAACAAATTGGAATGCATAGTTTACTCTCCCTAAACAAGAATCATTCATGTTTATAAAATTTACCTTGCCCACTCTTCTCACAATGCACATACTCCTCACAAAAATCTCGATCAGTAGCATACAATTCCTTAATGTGCTCAAAACTAAGCAGTCTAGAACTAAGAGTAGAGATAAGAGCATACCTTCTAGAAAGTGCATCAGCAACGACATTCTCTTTACCTTGCTTGTAGTGGATGACATAGGGAAATGTTTCAATGAACTCCACCCAACGAGCATGCCTTTTGTTTAGCTTATGCTGTCCCTTCAAGTACTTCAACGATTCATGGTCAGTGTGGATCACGAACTCTTTTGGCCAAAGATAGTGTTGCCAAGTCTCCAATGCTCGAACCAAGGCATATAACTCCTTGTCATAAGTAGGGTAGTTCAAGGTTGCCTGATGTGCCTAAATCCAAGATTAAGCACATACAAAAACCAATTTGAAAGACAAACAAACAATGCCAATCAAACTAGTCTCATTCACATGAACAATGGTGTCAATTTCTAATCAATGTAACCAATTCTTCAATTATGATGTGTTTGAATCTTAAATCCAAATATGATATAGCTCTGATACCAAAATATGATGTGCCTAAATTCCAAGCTTAAGCACAATCAAAAGAATCAAGGAAAACACCTTAATTCACAAAACACAAAACTGGTTCACTTGACTAGTTAAATGCGGAAATCCTAAGGTAATGGAATGAAATCCAAAGAGCTTTAATTGCTATTATCAATCCAAACAAGTAATCTTCATCAAATAATAAAAATTAGAATTGAAACCACATGAATCAAATCAAGAAATCAAATGGGTCAAAACGCAAATTCTAACCCTTCCTTCAACTATCCAATTCACGCCACAATAAAGAGAATGTTATCATATATCAACATAATCAATCCTATAACAAGCTATTGATCACGAATTTGGAATTAAAACAAGTCCAAGAACATCCAAATCAACCCTAGATATGACTCACTAGAGAAGAAATGAACAACAACAAAGATGAATCGATATTACTCATGATTTCTCCTTGTTGCACTCGCCACAATTTCAACTTCTTGGGATTGAAATTGATAAGAGAATTTGGAATTAGGAAAACCCTAAGCCCTCTCACGAAATGTGAAGTGTTTGTTCTGCCAAATTAGCCTCCTCAAACCCAATACTTGCTACTCCTAGAATTAAAAAGTGCTTAAAATTACAAGTTTGCCACTTTTAAGGTGGCTATCCCTAAATGAAAATTACAAGGAAATAAAAGTGTCCCAAAACCAAAATACAACCAAAATAGTTCATAAAAGAAGAAATATATAAAATAAATGGTCTTCATGATGCTGGTCTTCTATAGGATCCATCGGCTCAGCTCATCGCCGGTTCAGGTTGGTCCATGGATAACCCACAAGCTGAGTTTGAGGGAGTTTGTCCATTGCCCTATAGAATATGATAAGTGTGCCTGTTGGAAAACACAATACAAGAACAATAGAAAAGAGGTTAATATATAAATAATTCCGAGGTCGATCTGCTCAAAATGGGCCCTCAACGCCAAGATTTGAAATCCTTTAGTTCTTGCGCTAATGATAGGTCTTGTTGGATTTTTATTCCTATCATTGCCCCACTTAGCTTCTCGCTAAAGAATGCAATTGGTCCTCTCTTGCATGAGCACTGCTCCAATACCTAATCCTGAAGCATCACACTCAATTTCAAACGTTTTAGCAAAGTCAGGTAAAGTAAGTAATGGCGCCTGAGTCAGCTTATTTTTAAGCGTCTGAAAGGCCTTCTCTTGTTGCTCTCCCCATCCGAACCCTACCTCAGTAAGTGGAGTTGCAATGGTGTTGAAATCCTTCACAAATCTCCTGTAAAAGCTCGCTAGTCCATGGAAACTCTGCACATTACTTACATTAGTTGCACTAGGCCATTCTTGGATCGCACGAATCTTTTCTTCATCAACCTGTATTCCCTGTGCACTAACAACAAAACCAAAAAACACAAGTTTTTCTGTGCAAAAAGTGCACTTCTTGAGGTTAGCATATAATTGCTCCTTTTGAAGCACTTCTAAAACATCCCTCAAGTGAGATATATGGTCTTCCAAACTCTTGCTGTAAATGAGAATATCATCAAAATAGAAAACCACAAATTTGCCAATAAAAGTCCTCAAAACATGGTTCATAAGTCTCATAAAAGTACTAGGTGCGTTAGTTAAACCGAAAGGCATTACTAACCACTCATACAATCCATATTTCGTTTTGAATGCGGTTTTCCATTCATCACCTTTTTTCATTCTAATTTGGTGATATCCACTTTTCAGATCAATTTTGGAAAAGACACTAGACCTATGTAACTCATCTAATATGTCATCTAAGCGACGAATGGGATGACGATACTTTACCGTGATGTTGTTGATGGCACGGCAGTCAACACACATTCTCCATGACCCATCCTTCTTAGGCACCAAAATCATAGGCACTGCGTATGGACTCATGCTTTCCCTCATGTACCCCTTCTCCATTAATTCATCGACCTGCCTTTGGAGTTCCTTTCTCTCCTCCGGATTGCTCCTATAAGCTGACTTGTTTGGAATCGATGCTCCGGGTACAAGGTCAATTTGGTGCTCAATACCATGAATAGGTGGTAATCCCTTTGGAATCTCCTCAGGGAAGACATCTTCAAAGTCCTGCACAATAGACACAATCACACTAGGCAAAGAGTTAGATAGTTCTTTAGTATTCAGACATGTTTCCTTAAAAACTAGCAACAACATAGGTTGCTTCATCACTAACGCTCTCCTCACTACACTTGCTCTTGCCACACAACTCTCCTTTTGCAAGGCTGCACTCTCCTTTTCACTCACCACCAAAGTTGATCCCCCTTCAACTTGGTCTCTCACACTCTTTCCAGCCTTCCTCTCCTTTTCCTTTTGAGTTCGACTTTTGTATTCCTTTTCTTTCTCATTATCTTTTGCTCTCTCACTCTCCCTCTGTTTTTCACTCACCTTATGTTTTGCAAAAGACTGTTGTAGTTGCAACTGATCCTCATAGACCTGTTGAGGTGTTAGAGGTTTAAGATTAAAGCTTTTCCCTTGGTGAACAAACGTATACTTGTTAGAAAAGCCATCATGAACAACCTTCCTATCAAATTGCCATGGCCTCCCCAACAACACATGACATGCTTACATTGGCACTACATCACATAACACCTCATCCTCATACCTACCAATGCGAAAAGCAATCAAGGCTTGCTTACTCACCTTAGTCTCACCACTATCATTCAACCACTGCAATTTATATGGACTAGGGTGTTTAGTATTCTTGAGTCCCAGCCTCTCAACAATAAAATTACTCACCACATTAGTGCAACTTCCTCCATCAATGATCAAACTGCAAATGTGATCACCTAGATAACATCTAGTATGAAAGATATTCTCTCTTTGTACCTCCTCTTCTTCCTTCACCTGCACATTCAAAACTCGCTTCACTACCGCCACTAACTTCCCTACTGCAGGCTCCTCATCATCACTAGCATCCTCTAATGGAGGCATATCATCTTCTTCACTATCCCCCTCAGTCTCATACTCACCATCATCACGCAGAATCATTACATGCCTATTTGGACATTGACTAGCAATATGGCCACTACCTTGGCATTTAAAACATCTAATGTCACGATTTCTAGGAGTAGAAGAGTCAGGTTTACCTTGATCACCAGGAGTAGAACTCGCTTGCCTCTGCTCTCCTTTTAGTTTGGTGGATAAAGGCTTTTCTTCCTTCTTCCATTGGTTAGTCTTCCAGGTGGATGAACCAGTACCCTGTTGAAACCGTGCATTACTACTACCTTTCCTCTTGTGCTGGTTCTCAACCTTTATAGCCATATGCACCATATCTTCCAATTCTACATAGTGCTGCAATTCTATGACATTTTGAATTTCTCTATTCAATTCGGCAAGAAACCTAGCCATGGTAGCCTCTCTATCATCCTCTACATTCGCCTTGATCATCGTTACTTCCATCTCCTTGAAGTACTCATCCACACTTCGGCTTCCCTGCCAAAGAGTTTGCAATTTGTTGTGCAATTCACAATAGTAATACGCAGGCACAAACCGCTTCTTCATCACCCTTTTCATCTCTTTCTAAGACTCAATAGGTAGTTCGCCATTCCTTCTTCGATTCAACATTAGTTGATCCCACCACACTGGCATAATCCGAAAATTCAATGGCAGCAAGTTTCACTTTCTTTCTCCCACTATAGTTATGACAATCAAACACCATCTCCACCTTCTTCTCCCACTCTAAGTACGCCTTGGGATCATTCTTCCCTTGGAAAGGAGGAATCTTCATCTTTATACTACTCAATTAATTATCCTCTCTATTCCTATCTCCTCTATCTTCCCAATCCCTAGTTCCTCTATTCCTACCACTATAACCTCTATAACTCCTGATAGAAGGCTCATCAAATTCATCATCCGACATTTCATCTCCACCCCTTGGTACTCTCCTAGAACAACTCTCCCTCTTATGCCCTTGGACGATGTTTTTAGATTGCTCTAGTCTTTGCTCTACCGTCTCATGAATTTGTTCCATTCCCTCCTAAAACATTCTCTTCATCTCACCCCTCAATGCCTCAATCACTAACCTAGCATCAAGCCTTCCCCTCTCACTTTCAGGAGAATGTTGCCTCGACATAGTTCCTGCAGAAAAGATTAGTACTAACACAAATATATATATGATTAAACCTCACGATACACTCCCTTATGTGTTTCGCTCAAATGATGATATCACACAGTCACTCGTGTATTCTCACAAACAATGATGATATCAACTCATCAATTCCTCTTCTCAATTCTCTTGGAACTAACCCAAACTACACCAATTCCCTTCCGTAGAATTCAAAACAACTCTAGGTTTCATAAATTTCCTCTTTTCTTTCCGAATTTTTTTTTTGATCACGCTCCTTTTTTTTTTTTGTATCGTGATTCTTTTTTCTTTTTTGTAACAAAATTGAATAGTAAGTACTACACTTTCAATAGACAATTAATACTATGAAATTGAATACTAACAATTGATATGAACGATTGGAGTTAAGGTTTTGATGTTACCTTCCTCAAACCGAACTAATGTTTAACAAACCTAAGCTCTGATACCAAATTGATATGAGATCGATTTGATCGGATTCTTAACTGATACGAACCACGCCAACGTGTGACGAAACCCAATACCAATACGTTCGGAATTCGTTACCTAAGATGCCAAACACCCTCAAGTGGAAACCGCGACCCGTTGTCTATAAGCGAGACAAGAACCTTGGTATAATATGAAGACGCCACAATCGGGATGAAAGATCGATTGATAAGTCAGGATGAACGCCACGGAATAAAAATCCGATAAGTTCTAGATTAGTTCTTTAAAGAACCAAGAGAGGAATTCTCTCAAAAGTGTTTTTTTTTTCCAACTTTAATGTTGTATGTTCTATCTTCTAAATGTTCTAAACCTTAGGAGCTTTATATTAGGGTTTACAATTCGTAACAATAAAGGCCCAAAACAACATCACTTCAATAAGTGCGTAAAAATAACAAAACAAGACATGAAGGCCGGCGTCGGGGAGATACACGGCCGTATACTTTGGCCGTGTATAATTCTGTGGAACTTCTTGACAATATACACGACCGTATACTTCTAGTCGTGTATCTTTCTGTGGAAATTCTTGACACCATACACGGCCATGCCTTTGAACCATGTATACGACCGTGTATGATTCTGTGTAACCTCCAGACTCCTACACGACCGTGCCTTGTAAAGACACACCCTCTTCACCCCGTATCCGGTATGACTTGTACAAGAGCAAGGGCATTCTCATGATTGTTCCAATCCATTCCAGCTTCATGATTGCTCTAATCCTTTTCGACTTCATAGACATCCTTTATCAACCCGTTAAGTGCTTCCTTGAATCGTTTCGCTTGATTTCTTGTGATTGGTCCAGGTGGTACTTCAAGAGGATCCACATTCCCTCTTCTGGCTTGGCTCCCATCATAGCTCTCATCAATTCAATATGAATTGTTTGACTACAATTAAGAAAAAATTCTTTCTTTCTTTATTTATTTTTTTTAAAGATTTGAAGTTGCCATGAACTAAACTTTGGAAAAACAAGGAATAGTTAAGATCAAATGGAATGATCTTAACTTTAGCCACTACTTTGCGATACTAGAGAAAAGTAGATCTGTAGGTTATCTTATTAAAACATTTATGGTTACCACATAGGAGTTGATTTGGAAAAATAAAAATTTATTAGTTCCCTGTTTTTTTGTTCTGTTATATATATTTCTATTTTTTCTATTTTTTAGGATGGTTGGTTCGAAAATGCCTACATACTCGTGTCTAGGACTAGGCTTTCATTTTTTTTAAAAAAAAAAAAAATTAGTTAGTTGGTTCCTTTTATTTTTGATGGAATTTTTTTTAAGTACTTATTTATTTTTTTCATGAAAAGCCTAAAAAAACCTAATTTAAAAGCCCAATTTTGGAAAGCTCTACAAAGTCCCTAAATTTGTTATATATATAAAAAAAGAACTAAGTGACAAAAGCTTGAACTTTAAAGAAAAAAGCTAAATAAATAAAATCATTTTTCTTTCTTCAAAACATGTTAAACAATCGAAAAATCAACTTTATTAGAAAAAACCGTGTGAAAGGGGATAAATGCTCTTGTAAAAAATGAAGACATGTCAATAACATCAAAGTACCTGAAATCGCCAAAGAAGAATTAGCCATGTAATAACAAGTATGATCAACATGGAGCACTAAACCACACCAAGCATGATTAGAAACAAAAAATTCAATTGCTAAATCTTAAAGTAACAAGTTATGTACGAAACTGAAAACATGATCAATTAATCTACTATCATGTAAAATTAATCTCAAACATGCCATACCATCAAAATGAAACATATATTCATTTACTGCGAGAAACACCATAATAAAATGCAAGTTAAAAAGAAAGACATGGAATTTAACAATTAGTTTCCCTAAACATGTCAATATATGATAATCGAGTTATTAACACCAAAACCTATTGTTGAACTCATAACCGCGCAAACATTCACTAATCATGTAGTCATGCAGTTGACTATGCAGCAACGTTATTACAACACGTAAAAAACAAAAAAAAAGAAAAACCAATAATTAGAACTCTGATAACCAAATCAAACCAAAATTACTGATTGAACCCTTTTTCTTTTTATAGAAAACTTTATTACACTACATAAAAGAAAAGGCTAAGCCAAACACAATTAAGAAGTCACAAGTTCCTAGGCAACATCAATGCTATTTTTCATTTTCTGGAAATATATTTTTTTTACAATAAATAATGGAAAACGAGAAAAAAAAAAAAAAAGAGAGAGAGAAAAAAGGAGGAAGACACGACTTCACCGTATGTGGCAGGTGTGGCAAATCCTAGCGATTTTAACAATTACCAGTCCCTTCCAAACTACTTTTCCATTTTAAATCCATTTAAAGCATGTCTCCTCCTATGCACTCATTTTTTTTTACCGATTTTAACAATTATTTGATCACATTAATATGTTACAACACGATTGGATCAATACAAGAAGACCTCAAAGTGGCATGAAGATTATATAACTCATCAATAAGATGACAAAGGACTATAAAATAATTCATTACAACAAGTTCCAGCATAGCATAACCAAACTAAAAAAAAAATAACGATTTCTAGTACATAATAGATTGACTAATAACAATTGTAATTGAAATGCAGGTAGATAACAGTTGTACTGAAACGTGAATCACATATAAATACGAGCAAAAAAGGAAACAAAAATCATCTCTACATTTCCAAGTTTTGGCTTCAAGAGTTGCGAACTCACTCCAAGTACTTTGTTTCCCCTTTTCCTACCATAACACAAAAAATAGAAGTAGTTAGATAGCAAGATAAACAAACCCTACTTTGAAAGAGAGAATAAGAGTAATAAGAAGAGAGGCAAGATTGATCAACGAGGGCAAATGGGGTTTCTGGAGCATTTGTGGGTTAAATCTAAACTCAATTAGAGGGCCGAGCTTCTTTCTAAAGCAAGGACCCAACAATTTAGTACTCTTGTTTACTTCCATGGTGGCGGAGTTATGTTCCTCTTTTCAGTCCATGGACATGGATGTCATCAAAAGCATGTTTGTAACCATGTAGCAAAGTACTCAAGGTGTAGAGCATTCCTTGATCGCAATTACTTTCCAGTTGCAATATTTGGCCACTTGAGTTGATAATCTTGAACTTTCGCATCATCAACCTTCGTCTTCTTCTACTTTATCATTAACTTTTGCTGCTCTTGGCGATCATTCTTTATCCATTGAATCTTCTTTTTCTATTGATGATACATTCTTGAGGGGAATCAAACTGGAGATTCTAAAGTTTTCTAGCCAAGATCTTCTTGGGTGGATTTTCTAATCTCAGCAATTCTTTGATTCCCACAAGATCCTTGATTGTTAATGACTGATGATTAGTTCTTTTGCATTGGAGGGACTAGCTTTACATTGGTATAAGTGGATGTTTCAGAACAACTAGCTTTCTTCTTAGTCGGCTTTTACCAAGGCCTTGGAGATTCATTTTGGTCCATCAAAGTATGAGGATGTTTAGGGGTTGTTACCTAAGTTGGTGTAATGTTATTTAATTTCAGATTATCAAACTGAGTTTGAATCTCTTTCTAATTGACGAGATGTGCAAATTGCTAAGCCTACTTCTCTCGTGCACATGGTTTGGTTAGCGAAACAATATGAAGCCAAATTCTAGGAGCAATTTCTTTTCCATTCTACTCCTCCTCTTTCCACTATTTTGGCAAAACCTCTACTTTGCAATTTTCTAAACCAACTCCTCCTTTTTCTTCTCCTTCTCCCTCTTCTCATTCTTTTCCTTCTTCCTAGATTTCGATCTGCAAGTTATGGCTCATGAAATGTAGCATCACTGTGAGAAGGGCTTGTGTTTTAACCGCAATGAGAAGTTTCATCGCAATCACAAATTTAGAGCTACATTCTTGTCTTTGCTTTGTGAGGATTAGGAGGTTCCGATTGATGATTCAATGCTTCTTTACCGCACACCATTCATTTTCGAGGGGTCATTAATCATCATGAGGTGTCTGTTTTGTTTGACTCATGGTAGCATGCATAACTTTGTCTAGGAAAGATTAATTAAACATTTGAGTTTACCTATTTCTCCTTCTCCTAGTTTTCAAGTAATGATTGAGAATGTTAGTAAGATCTTATGTGAGAGGCTTTGTTCTAACGTCTTGATGATGATTCAAGGGGTGGATTTTAAGGAGACCTTCTATGTCTTACCTATTCATGGCACAAAGGTGGTTCTCGGGGTACGATGGTTGTAGAGTTTGGGCCTAATTACTATTGATTACTCTACCTTCATGATGGAATTCATGCATAATGGGATTGAGTTTACGTTATACGTATAGTTGTCAAAATTGCAATTTTACTTATATAATTCTACGAGTTTACGATTTTAGAATACTTTTCCAAGTTAACTTGGGCATAGAATCATTTACATATAAACTTGGGATAGAATCACAAGTTTACAATAAAATCAATAGAATCTTATGTTTTTAACGGAGTCTACTGATTCTACTTATTAAAGTTAATTGGACTAAATATTAAAAAATATAACTTAATTTTTATAAGATATTGATAGAGCCATTTTATACTCAATCTTTATAGTATGAAGTGTGTTAATTTATTATAGATTTTATAGAAATCATAAGGAAATGGTACTTAATTCTATTATGGTGATAAATCAGGTTAAATGGAGTCAAGGGTGCTAATTCAAGTAAATTAGAGAAGTCATCTACAACTTGGATCAAAGACAAGGATTTACATCGCCGGAGGAAAGTACATGGGCGTGTAGTTGAAGTACACGACCGTGTATCTGTCTAGAAGGAGGCACGGTTTGAGATACGACCATGGTGAAAACCGTGCTACACACTGCATGAGAAGGAGAGAGACACGGCTTGTGACACGGCCGTGGTGGAAGCCGTGGTATCAGACGTGGTGGAAGCTTGATGGAGCCGTGCCATATACTAAATAAGAAGGAGAAATTGTGGAACTTCGACCAGAGGATGACACGGTTTGGGATCTGGCCGTGGTTTAAAACATGGTACACACTGGATATAGATGAAGAATTGTAGATTATCCATAGAGGAAGGCACGGCTTGACATCTGGCCGTGGTAGAAGACGTGGCACACACTGGACACGGAAGATGATATGTGAATTATACATAGAGGAAGGCACGGCTTTGCCTACGGCCGTGTTGTAGGGCGTGCCAGGCAGATGATTATTTTCTTCTCGAGATTTACTTGAAAAAGGAAAGATATTTCCGTATCTTGTTAGCAAAAGATCACTTGGCATCCCTTTAACAATATAAATAGAACTAACCCTAAAGGGTTAGGAGAATCTGGGATCATCTTGGAGACAAGAAGGAAAGAGGAGGCAGAGCAAAAACCGGGAACTGAGGCTTGTTATGTTTTTACTTTAATTTTCGTTTTTATTATGAACATGTGTAGCTAAGTAGATTTTCTAGCCAAAGGGTCATAGAAGTTTGATTCTTCACGAATTGTAAGATCTAATTGATTTATATTTAATCTATTCTTTGTTTTTGGATATTCATATATCTTTGGAACGTCTTGTCATTATTATCTTTGTTGATTGGTATGAATTAGAGCTCTTCTACTCAATTAGCAAGTTAATATATTGTCAACTAGCACGTCAAATCCGTAATTATTTGATAGTTCTAGTCTCGGTGACACAATAACATGTTTGATTATAAAATAGATGATCGAATTCATGTTATGGAGATGTATGATCTTGTTTAAATAGGTTATCTTATAATCTATTGGCATGAATTGGTGGTCTCTCTTGTTTTCAATGCTATTGATAGATTAAATCCTAAGAGCTTGTTTAGGGTTGTCTAATCGATAAGAGAAGTAATCAAAGAGCTTGTTTTGATTATCGAAGAAGTACGGAGAGATAGGTTATTAGAGCTTGTTAATAACCATAACCAGTTTATCTAGAAATAAGAATAGAAAACATTTGCATCGATGATCAATTCCTAGAATTAAACTATCTTGATTCCTTTGGCTAGGCTTTTATCAATATTCGATTTTATTATCTTGTTTCAATATTATTTTGATTCACAAACAAAGCCCCCCATTTTTCTTTTCCTCTTTATTCGCTTTGAATAGAAATATATTTAACCAATCCCTATGGATACGACCCTACTCACTACTATACGCAAATCATATCATTGTCTAGGAGTAGGTTTTTATTTTTGTTGGATTCGACACCCATTAGATATGAATATTTTTGGTTATTTAAAAGACCTAGAATTAGAATATAAGAATATAATTGATAATAGTACCAATAATAATATTGGCTTTGATGATGAAGATGGTAGCAATGATGCTTATGGTGAAGAGAAAGTTGATAATAATTTTTAATTTTAATAATGAAAAGAGAGTTAATAATTTTTTTATCTTTTTATTTTATTATTATAATTTATATTGTAATACATTTTATATTGGTTCTATTATTCATATTGTAATTTTATGCATTAGCATAATCAATTATGTTAATTTATTTGTACTATAAATATATAACTTTTATTGTGAGTTCCAATTAAAATTTATGTTGAATTTATATATTTCCATCTTATATTTCATGTTTTTTATGATTATAGCAAATATATCAACAGTTTTTTAAAGTCATTTTATATAGGTTATAGAAACTTATGTTTCTATATTTTAATTCTACGTTCCGTTTCTACAAACCTTTTGACAATTTTAGGTAGACACAAGTGTGACAAGCTTAGTTACATGGGGATCTATCTTGTTCTTCTAGCCAAATTTTGCACCATTAATTGCAAAGGCTCATTTGGACTTATGCGATTTAATCTTTTTATCACTTGGTGGTTTAGGAAGTGAATACTCATACTTTCATCGTGAATACTGCCACCGACCCTCTTTTATCTAAGGTATTAGGTAGATTCCGTTAGGTTTTTGAATCACCATCATCATTACTACTACATCATGATATTTAATATCACATCCACCTTGCAATGGGTACCTCTCCTATCAACTTCAAGCCTTATTGCTATCCTCATTTAAAAAAAAAAAATGAGATTGAGCAGCAAGTTAGGGACATGTTGAGTTAGAGAATTGTTTAGCACAGAGTCCTTTTTCTTCTTTAGTTTTACTTGTCAAGAAAAAGGATGGGAGCTGGCATTTTTATATTGATTATAGGGTAGTAATTCAGATTACGATCAATGATGAATTCCCTATTCCTATTATTGGAGAACTATTGGATGAGTTTTTCAAGGAAAGTTTTTTTTTTTTCTTTCTAAATTAGATTTGTGTTCAAGATATCATTAAATTTGTATGCATTTAGACAATATTTTGAAGACTGCTTTTCAGACACACAAGGGCCACTATGAATTTTTGGTCATGCCTTTCGGCTTAAGTAGTGACTTGGCCACATTTTAGGCCATCATGAATAGGAATTTTAATCCTTTTCTCCTGTGTAATTGAGGAGAACGAAATAGAGTCATCTAGAAAGAAGGTAGAAGGTGTGGGCCATGTATGGAGAAAGAAGGTAGGGGGCATGGGGCACATGAGTAGAAAGAAGGGGGTGGGATTTAAAATGTGGGGCGGTAGTTTAAATTTTTTTGAGTAAGAATGGGTGGACAAATTATTTAGTAATAAATGTGGCCAATTATATATTTTTTGCGACCTTTAATAAACATGGTTAATATATGTAGGAATTGGTTACATTTGTAGAATTGACAAATGCCACCAAATGTAAAAATTCTTATAGTGATTCATGTAGGATCTTTTGCATTAAATTTTGATTTTCTTTTTCTTTCCATATTTTTATTACAATTATTTGCATCATTCATATTTTTTCATATTAAAATTTTATTAATATTTTTCTATCATTTATCCATTCATCTAACATATTAATATCTTTTGAAACTTTTCTTTACAATATTATCTCATTACAATGCATAGCTACTGTAGTAGTTACTTTATTCTAAGAGCAATGATGGGCAAAACGAAATTTTGATTTCGAAATCATTGCTGACACAGTTGTGTTCCACTCCATTTCTTATTTTCTGACTGTCAAATACTCTTATTGTGCGAATTCCGTGGGCTTTAATTTTTGAAACAAATTTTTCCAACAACAATGATTTTCCTTATTCTAGTGGTTACCACTAGATATTCTTCTTTGATTTGCACAAATTTCAATTTGTATGCCTAAATTGAAAATGAAAGAAGGAATACGGCGGCTACGCATTCAAGCCTAACTAGGGACAGAAACCTAAGAGCAGTGATTTCATGTATTCCTTAATACGAGGAAGGCAATGGCTATTGTCATAGTTATACATTTGAGCAACCATTTTTGCAGCGTTGAGGGAAGCATTGACAAAGGATCTGGTAAATGGGTGTGGAAATAGACATTCTTTGGCAAGTCTTTTCCATGTTTGTGAGATTAAATCTTTTACATGGTTCTTTGCTTCTTCAATTGAAATACTTTTCCTTTCATTTATGTAGTACCTTGTATATGAACCATCATGGCCTTCTCGATTCTCATCCTGCATCAAATCCATTGTATTAGTGTTACATTCTTTAATAGCTGATTATAACATCAAAATCAAAATCTAGAGCTTAATAATTGAATCTAATTCTACTTAATATGGAAAGCACTATTTTCAACACATACATATTTTACATGTTTTATATGAAAGATTGATGTAATCTACTATATACATAATCCATACTTTCTAAACAAGCATAGGGGTTTATTGACACTATCCAATAAATTCGTGATGTTACTAATTCATAATAAATATATGTTTTGTTAGTTTGAGTCAACCAGTAGATGGAATTGATCTTGGGTCAAAGACTTTTTCTTTTTCTTTTCTTTTTTATGTAATAACTCATAGTAGATCAAACAATTATTGATATGATATGATATGATTATAAATATAATTATAGAGAGAAAATACGAGATATGATATAATATATGATATAATTATATTATAATTTGATTATTTATCATATTTATTCAATTTTATATATTTTTAGTATTAACATGAATTAGATATGATTTAAAGATATAAAAACGATGTATTAACACAAATTATTAATCCTAACTTGTAGAAAGGATTTTTTTTTTTTTTTTGCCAATGTAGAAAAGAATTCAAAAAACAAGAAATTGTTGGCACAAAAAAGAGGACATGACGGTCGGTAATGTTGAAAAATGAACTTGAAAAGACCCCGTGGCCTATTCAAAAAACAAGAAATTGTTGGTACAAAAAAATGGACATGTCGGTCGGTAATGTTGAAAAATGATCTTGAAAAGACCCAGTGGCCTTAAAAAAAAAAAACAAAGGTACAACATAATAAATAAAGTTTTTCACAAATCATAATAAATAGAAGGTTTAATTATAGCGACATCTCTTAAAAACTGTTAAGATGATAAAAAGAATTAAAAATTTAAAAAGATACTTCTGAAAAATATTAATATTGGAAAATTTCTTTTTCAATTCAATACCGAATTAATGTTTTATTTTAAAATACAATTATAATAATTTTCTAGTCAATTTATTCTCTGATTTGTCTTGTATTGACAATAAAATATCAACTAAGTAAAAAAATTAATATTAGTAGATATTTATGTAAGAGACTTATTTTATATTAAAAATTAATATTAGTAGATATTTATGTAAAAGACTTATTTTATATTGTACTGGAGGAAAAAATTTTCCAATGTCAAGATTTTTCAAGGGATTTAAGTGTAGAATTTTAAATATGCAGGATCTTATATAATTTTATAGTTTGTAAGGAGTCATTGTAATAATTTACCCAAAACTGAAATATTTATAATACAAATCTAAATTTAATCATTATGCATGCCATAACCCTTTTCACAAGGTATTAACAGGGTTTCAACGGTGCTTGACGTAGACTTTGCAACAAATTTGGTCGGTAATTTTATCAAGAGCTCTAAAACATATTTTCATGTAATCCGGTAACTTTTTATTGTCGGTGCAATCAATGGCCCATCTGAATGTAGAAAAAGAAAATGGTTGTCAATTCAAAAATTGATAAGTAAGAAGAAACTTTTCTCATTTTCTCCATTTTAATTTATATATTCACCCGTCAAGAGTCCTATACACGTCAAAATATCATCTACGTTGTTATACTCCACATGATGTGCCATTTCAACGGCTGGTCTCTAGCAAACTTTAGCTCCTTTGCCCAAGCAAGGTCTTTCCACCACCTATAAGCAACATGGTTGAACCAAAAATAGATCTTTGGTCATTCTAGGACGATGTCTCTTTGATCTTACTAATTAAATTTTAACTAGCAGAATATGTATCCTCGTAAGTATTTCCAAAATAAAGTTAATTAACTAATGACTAATTTAACTAAACTAGACATATAACAATTTATCCAAAAAAGTTGAACTTTTCATTAACTGCTATTTAAATAAAAAAAAAAAGAAAAAAGAATTCTTATTAGATTATTAGGGTAAATTTTGTGATAAAAAAAAATCACAAATTATACTTTTCTTTTGTTGTTACTAAAGGACTTTTAAGCCACTACTACCTATTAGTAATTTAAAAGTACTTGTCATACTGCAATAACAGTATAAACTTTGTGGCTTTAAATTTTTGAGAGAATCCTTTATTTAAATATTATTGATAATTACATGTTACCCATTCAATTACATGGCGTTTTAGTATTATTCCCTGTTTAACTTATTACTGCAATTCTTATTGCTTTAGGTACTTAGTAAAAGCAAGATAACTACCATAATATGTTTTATACAATAATTATTTTAATTTTCTACCTTTGTTGTTTTATTTTCTTATCACAAAACATGAAACACCACGAGAAATTTTCCTAGTATTTCCATCTGTGTATTTGAATAACATCAATTGTGCATTTAACTCGCTTTATGTTATCGCTAAGCTCTTGTAACCTCAATCAGCTAAAAGAACATCTCAAACTTTCACTTTTTCCTCCCTATATATGTATATCTCTATCTGTCCATCTATCTACACACACACACACATATGATTAAATAAACTAAAAAGATGAGGATCTTCAGAACTGCAATAAATAGACATTTCTCTATACAAACATTAGTAACAATGACCTAAAAAACATTTAGTAAGGATATTTCCAGATTAAGGAAAAACAAAATTAATGTAAGAACCTACATCACAGAGTAAGATATTGATGGAACTTTTCTTTCTAGATGAAGCGGCAACTGCAAAAGTTTTCGACTTTTAATGCAGGTGTCCTTAATTTTGTTTTCCTATTTTTTTTTTTGTGAAAATGATTACATTGATTGGTACATTTTTTAAGTGGCTAAGAATAATGTTTTTACCTTTATTTGTGACATATATTAATTGAAATTAAATTATTAGTTTATGAAAAATTAAAATTGAAATACATAATAATGTATAAGTTTTATTGTAAAAAATAAATCAGAAAAAATATTCAAATAGAAAATTATGAATAATATGAGTATGACTATTCTATGATGATTTATATTGGCTTTCAAAAGATGATGATTGAATAATTTGTATGGAAAAGAGTTTCAAAAAAGTTGGGAGAAAGAGGGACATGTGTATATATATATCGCAACCTTAAATAATTTATTTGTATTCTATTTTTTAACTCGATCTGCACCTCTCTTGACTTATTTCTTTGCAATTTCACGTGATACCTAGTGGCTACTCACAATTTTGAATTTAAATTGAAACTTTGAAAAGTAACACCCTCCATGTCTCCAATTTCATGTAATGCCTAATAGCTACTTGTGAAATGCCTAATAGCTACTCACTCTTGTTTGGATTTGGATAGAAACTTTGAAAAGAAACACGGTCCAAAGCTCCAATTTCATGTATTGACGGCCAAACCTTAGAGAAATAATTTTCGTGAATTTCTTGTATTCATTTAGAAAGTAAGATTAAATAAAAACAAAACATCCATCCCTATATTTTATGTTGATATAATATTGTTATAGCTAAAGGCTTATAAAAAGCTTTAACATTTTAGGATGGTGTTGAATAGATTATAGATAGAGAAGTTGTATGCAAAATTCAAGATATGCGAGTTCTAGCTTAATTAAGTAGTTTTCTTGGGTCATGTGATCGGTAAAGAAGGGTTATCCATAGATCTTGAGAAGATAAGGGTTGTGAATAAATGGCCTAGATCGAAGAAAGTAACAAAAATTAAAAGCTTCTTTGGGTTATTAGGGTATTATAGAAGATTTGTTGAAGGATTCTTCAAGTTAGCAACCCTACTAACCAAGATTAACTTAAAAGGGGGTGAAATTTATTTAGGAAGATAGGTGTGAATCAAGTTTCATCATTTTGAAGGAGAGGTTGATTTCAACATCAATCCTCGCATTGCCTATAAGTGGTGAGGAATTTGTTGTGTATAGTGACACATATATCCAAAGGCTCGGATATGTATTGATGTGGAATGAGATGGTGATAGCTTATGCATCTAAGCAATTGACGCCCTTTGAGAAGAACTACCTAACTTATGATCTAGAATTAGCAGCTCTTATTCTTGCACTCAAACTTTGAAGACATTACTTATATGGAGAGAAGTGCAAGATATTCATAGATTATAAGAGCCTCAAGTACCTCTTTACCTAGAAGGAGTTAAACATGAGGCAGAGACGATGGTTAGAGTTGATAAAGAATTATGACATAGAGATTCAGTACCATCTTAGGAAGGCAAATGAGGTTATTGATGTACTTAGCAAAAAGAGGCATGGTAATTTGGCAACTTTAATTACAACTCAAAGAAATATATTGGAAGATATGCAAAAACTAGATTTAGAGATTCTAACTTAGGAGGTTGGGGGTAAGATTGGCTAGTTTACTCATATAACCTACATTGGTAGACTTAATAAAAGTTGCATAAATTGATGATGTGGGACTAAGTGGTTAAGAAATAGATGGAGGAAGGAAGGGCGATGGAATTTAATATAAACAAAGAAGGATTGCTCAAATATGGTCAACGACTATGTGTGCTATGTATAACTGAAATGAAGAACAAGATATTGAAGGAGGCACACTATTTTAGGTACTCTATTCACTTTAGGAGTGCCAAAATGTATAAGGATTTGAAGTGCCACTATTGGTAAAGGAACATGAAGAGGGAAATTGTAGAGTATGTGTCTAAGTGTTTGACATGCCAATAGATTAAAATAAAGTATCAAAGACCCATTGGTATGTTGCAAACTCTAACGATAATAAAATGGAAATGGGAACATGTGACCATAGATTTCATCATAGCATTACCTAGGACTATGACTAAGTTAGACACCGTAAGGGTGATTGTAGATAGACTCACAAAATCTTCTCATTTTATACCTATAGGCATTAGGTATAAACTTGAGAAGTTGGCTTAATTATATGCTAAGGAAATTGTGAGGTTACATGGAGTATGAATCACAATAGTATTAGATAGAGACATAAGATTTATGGGGATATTCTGGAGAAGTTTTGATAAGGCGTTGGGAAGAACTATAGTTTAGTACAGCCTTTCACCCATAGATAGATGCTCAATCAAAGCGAACCATCTAGATACTAGGAGATATGTTGAGGACATATACACTAGACCTTAGTAGGAATTGGGATAAGCACTTGCTCTTAGTAGAGTTCGCTTACAAGAAAAACTATCAAGATACTATCTAAATGGCACCTTATGAAGCATTATATGCGAGAAAGTGCCGATCTCCTTTACATTGGGATGAAATGGGTGAGAAACAAGTGTTGGGGCTTGACTTAGTACAAGATGCAATGGACAATGTCAAGTTGATCAAACAGTAGATGCAAATAGCTTAAACCTGTTATGAATCCTATGCAGATAAAAGACAACGCTCATTGGAGTTCAAAATATGAGGCTATGTTTTGCTAAAGGTCTCACCTACAAAAGGGATGGTAAGATTTAGGTTAAGACGAAAGCTGAATCTCAAGTATATAGGACTTTTTGAAGTCTTCGGAAGAGTTAGACTAGCGGCATATAGATTGTCTTTACTACCAAATCTAGTTGGGGTATATGATGTATTTTACATTTCCATGCTAAGGAAATATGTACCCATCCTAGACCAAGTCATTGCTTTATAACCTCCAAAAGTGCAACCAAACCTCACAATAATAGAGAAGCTTGTTAGGATCATGGATACTAAAGAATAGATTCTAAGAAGATGGGTGATCAAATGTGTAAAAGTGTAATGGAGTAACTAAATGGAGAGAGAAGCAATTTAGGAGTTGTATATATATATATATATATATATATATATATATAGACTAAGGTTAACTGTGTAAATAACCTAAAGAGATGGAGGCACTTTGGTCATTTTAAAGTTAAGGTATTTAAACCTTTACTTGACTTAATATTCCTCTCTCATTCTTACATAGTTGCAATCTTAGAAACCCTCTCAAGGGAACATAGAGCGATCTAATAGAAAGTAGTAGAAATTAACCTCTATCTTCTAGGTAAAGGTTTCAATTACTGAAATACATGCCTAGGATCTATGAATTCATACCTTGAAGACAATTTGAAAATGTGCTGCCAGAATTTGAAATAAGGAGTGAGACGGAATGAACTTATGAATTAGCGATTTGAGGATCTCAATCTTAATTTGAAATAACTAAGTGCATAAATCCTTGTAATGTATTAGGATTAGCAAATTAATTAATCAACAAGACTTATATTCATAAGAATTAGATTAGTAGGAACAATTGGAGAAGAGGAAAAGGAAATTTGTAATGGAAAAGTGATGTGCTCAAAACCAAGTTTAAGCACAATCAAATGACTCAAGAAAAAAAATTCTCAAGTCTCATATAAATCGATTCAATCAACTAGAAAATTGCGTGACCCTAATTGAACTTTGATGAAATCCAATGGTTCAAAGATTCAATTAACTTCCACTAATGATCAATTTCACTAATCAACAATAAAAACAAGTGAATTACACATGAAATGGATGAAAAAGAAAAGTACAAAAACCATGATCTCAAATCCTTCTATCAATTCCAATTCATGCCAATCACTAAAGAGCATTCAATCTCAAATGAACAATCAACCTTATAAGATGATTATCCACAAATTACAATCACCAATAAGTCCAAGAAATATTCAAATCTACCTTAGATATGACTCACTAGAGAAGAAATAAACAACAACAAAGATGAATCGATATGACTCACAATTCTCCTTTGTCGCAGTCACCACAATTCCAATTCTTGGGTTGAAATTGATAAGAGAATTTTGGAATTAGGAAACCCTAAGCCCTCTCACATTAAAGTGGAGTGTATAATCTGCAAAATGGCCTCCTTAAACCCACTTCTAAGCAAGTATTTATACTTGCTACTCTTAGGGTTAGAAAGTAGTCAAAATTACAAGTTTGCCACTTTTAAGGTGGCTAGTCCTAAATGAAAATTACAAGGAAATGAAAGTATCCCAAAACCAAATACAACAAAAAATAGTTCATAAAACAATTACAAAGTACAAAATATCATAAGTCTTCATGAACCAATGCCTTGGAATGGAAAACAATCGCAGTGGATCTTTGACTGTCACCTTGAAAATGTTCTGTATCCATCAACTATTGTAGGATATATTGGCATCCTATAGAGAATTATCATTGTAGTTGTAAGATTATTTCTCAAATATTTATTAGAATAAAAGACATAAAGTAAAATATGAGTGATTTGGATCATCATCCAAATCGGGTTTTGAGAATGTCAATGGTGCCAGAAATTTTCCCATCATCTCCTCAGGCTTCTGAAAGATTTGCCCTCAAATCTAGAAGGTCTTTCGTGGACTAAAACCCGATGTTTGGAATGGCTTGTTGGTTGACAATCTGGAAGAACTATATGTGCTTCTGACTAGTTCCTAGAAAGATCGCACCTTAGATGGAGACAAAGGAGTCAATAAAATCCGAATACCATCCTTTTGAAACATGTAAGTGTTTCTGAACCCATCATGTAGCACCTTTCTATCAAATAGCCATGGCCGACCCAGTAATAAATGAAATGCATACATAGGAAGGACATCATAGATAATCTTATCATTATACTGATCTCCTATACTGTTTGGTACCGTTGCTTACTATGTAACATGCAAACTACCTCGGTTGTCCAACCAATGCACTTTATATGGGTTAGGATGAGAGCTAGTGGTTAATTGTAAGTTCTCTACCAATGCAGTAGATATGACATTAATATAACTACCACTATCAATGAAAAGCATACATAGGTTACCTCGAATTTGATAAGGTGTGTGGAATAGATTCTCCCTCTGTATGTCTTTGGTATCTGGAGAAATAGTTATATCCCAGTGTAACACATTAATGGGTAAGTATTTTCCTCCCTTTTTATCCCTATGTATTTCAGCATATCCTTCATCATAATACTCTTGTAAGGCTAAGGATAAATCTATAGGCTCGACAGTTTCTTCCTCATCATTTTCCTCGTTACCCTCCATGACGGTCATCACCCTTTTATTGGGACACTGCGTAGCTATATGTCCAAATCCCATGCATTTGAAACATTTAATCTGGCGCATTTTCCCACTAGTTGACCCTTGTACATTTTTCCCAAAATCAAATCCAACTACCTCTTTGCCTTTCCCAGAAACATTGTTCTCCTTTTCTGTAGTAGGGATAATTTTGTCTACAACCCTGAAATGCTCACCTACTCCCTTTGATCTATCCAACTGACCAACAACCCCCATGAGCTTTGAATTAGTGCTAGGCTTGCTCCTAGTAACCTGGAATGAATAGGATTGCCTCTGTCTTTCCACTTTCAAGGCTAACTATATAGCCTCATCAAGTGTACTATATCTTTGAAACTCAACTACACAAGCTATCTCATACTTTAACCTAGATACAAAACATGTTAGGGTTTGTTCAGGAGGTTCAACTAATCCACATCTGATCACTGGTGTCTCAAACTCCTGTATGTAGTCATCTACTGTTTTACCCCCCTGTCTCAATGTTTAGAGACATAAATAACTCATGCTTGTAGTGTTCTGATACAAACCTATTCCTCAAAACTCATTTCATGTCTCTCCAAGTGTGTATTTCGGTCTCTTCATCCCTTCGCCTGTTGATCACCATATTTTTCCACCACAAAGCGGCATACCCTATGAACTCTACAGCTGCAAGATGTATCGTGGAGTCATCATCAGTCTCATAACACTCGAAAAGACCCTCAACTTGGTCTTCCCAGTCTAGGTAATCATTGGCGAAACCCCTACCATCAAATGAAGGCATCTGTAGCTTCACATACTCTAATCTTCGAGGTGGTCCAAATTCCCTATCTAGGTATGAAAGTTATTGAGTATTATTACTTAAACACTTAGCTAAGTCGGTACCTGTAAGATTATTTCTCAAATATTTATTAGAATAAAAGATATAAAGTAAAATATGAGTGATTTGGATCATCATCCAAATCGGGTTCTGAAAATCTCAATGGTACCAGAAATTTTCCCATCAAAAAGTGCACTACATGGCTAGGTATATGCTTATGCCAAAACAGGAATGTGTACAAAAAGGTGCATGGTTACTAGATATGCTTGTGTACATGAGCATGTCAAATTGCATAAATACATGAAAGGTACACAGCCATTGGAATGGCTAGTTCACTCACATGTCCCTTTGCATGGTTACCTATAAGGCTATGTTGTTTTGGGACACTCACTATTCCATTATATTTTGTTCACTTGTGATTCTAAGTATACATAATTGTGGATGTGAATAGGTTTATTGCTTGTGAGTGTTAGGATTAGAAATGTAATTGAATCTAAATTAATATTGAAAATGAATATGATTGGTTATATGTGATTGTGTTTAGCTGGGTCTGAGGAATCGAAAGGGGGATGGTGTTCTTAGGTTGGCACCTCAATCCCTAGTGGAGTTGTGTACTGAAATGATTTGAGTAGAATTAGGATTATCTAGTATGGATAGACTTATGTTGTAGTATGGAAGGACTCGTAGACATATGGATAGTGGGAAGTACCCATTGTCGTATATGTATAATTTATGTATAGAATATACTCATGAATAATGGGAAGACACATTATATATATATATATATATATGTATGTATGAAAAGACTCTTAGACTTATGGACAGTGGGGAGTACCCACTGTCATATATGTATAATTGTGTATGGTTTAGACTCATGAATAAATGGGAGTACCATTTGTTGTAAATATATGTACATATGTGTCTATAAAAGGTATGCATGGTGATTATGATGATGAGAATTGTGTGTTAGAAATAAATGATGTGAAAGATAGTAAATTATGTTTAGATATCTTGTTGCATTATGCTTGTGTTAGTATTTCCAGCATGACATACGTATGTGTTTATGGATATACATTATCCTGAGTATTAGCTTACCCATCGTGGGACCATTTTTAGTTGTAGGTAATTCAGGAGAAGTTGTAGGGTATGATGGGATGATAGTGGAGACAAACCAAAATTTTGAGGAGAATGCAAAGTATGTGTACTATGAGGAATAATAGCTAGATGTAGAGGAAGATAGATATTGGATAATTCTGTTGAATTGATGTAAGACTATTGTAGTGTTTAAGTTCTTAAATACTTTTGCTGTATTGATTAGAGGAGATTGAATATGGTTTATTTATTGAGGATAAATGTTCTTCTCAACCTCTTTTATGTAGAGAATGTCTTTATTAATTATTATGGATATTTGAATGTTAATGGTGAAATTAGCAGATTTTGAGCCTTTCATGTCTTCACCTATTAAGGATACGTGGTGAGCTATACTTATCTTGGGTTTTAAGGTTTTATAGACTTCATTTAGAATCTAAAGATATCATATTAGTGTCTTAAGAAATTATCTTTTTTTTTTCAAAAAAAAAAAACGTTACTATTGTATCCCAAAGTCTTTAAATAAAAGTTGTAAAGATTTATTTATATTGTCTATGAAACCTGTTTACAAAATTTTAACTAAAATAACATAAGAAAAAAAAGGGTCACATTTTTTAGGTCATTAGTCAAGCATCCAACTTCTTTTATAGAACCTTACCTTAATGGTTAAAAACTATAACATGAGAAAAAAAAGGTTCATTAATATTAATACATCATGTGTTTAGATAAATAATGATAAAGACCAATAACTTTTATAGTAGATTGCTCACCCTATTGCAATGAGCAACATTTTATTCAATGCTACATATTGCAAAAAAGAACTTTGCTTGCAATACATCAAACCCTTTTAAAGGGTCTGATTAACCCTCTTTCTTCCTTATGCTAAGATAAGTCTCTTCTTTCATCTCTTCAATTCTTTCTTTTTTTCCCCAGTATTCTTCTTTATGCTTTCCTTTCCTTTTTTTTTTTTTTTTAAGTTGTGTTTCAATTTCATTGTTTTATTTTTATAGTAATATTGCATCAAAATTTCAGATGCTCTATAAAGTGTACATGCCTTTTTCCTATTTATCTTTTTCTAATTTGCAAAATTATAATGAAAATAATTAAAAGTATCTGATGTATGGATTTGTAAATTTTTTAATGATGGAAATACCATTAAGTATAGGGGTGAGTACATATAGGATTATTAGTGTATAAGTCTCAACCCTATATCTTATCATGTATGTAAGTATAAGTTTCTAAAATCTAAAATTGGAATCTTCCGTATTACACCTTGAACCACACTAGTATATGTACTTGTAAAACTTGTAAATTATTCTCTTACACTTTTATAATATTAAATTTCTGAGGTAGATTTTCGATAATTTTACCTTGTCAATATTTTTCTAACATTCTAACCATTCAAATTGCAAGAAATAAAATGATGGGAATTTTTTCGGCACTTTGGATGTTCTTAGAACTTGATTTAGATGATGATCCAAATTACTCATATTTCACTTTATTTCTTTTATCTAATAAAAGTTTAAGTAATAATCTTATAGGTATAATAATATTTCTCCATGGGATGCCAAATGACTTACATTAGTTGATCGCCACGGGACATCATCAAATTATCATCCAATGGCTCATTGAGATACATTGGCTCTTTGAGGATTTATATTATTTTTGTATTTGTAATTGTTCTTTGGACTATTTATGTTGTAATTTTCTTTTGGGATACTTTCATTTACTTGCAATTGTCTTTAGGGCCGACCACCCTAAAAGTGGCATAGTTATAATTTTGTAAACTTTTTAACCCTAGAGGGAGTAAGTATAAATACTTACCTAAGTAGGGTTTTAGGAGAGGAATTTTCAAAATATACGCTTGATATTTTCGTGAGAGAATTAGGGTTCATCCTTAGTTCAATTCCTCTTATTAATTTCAATATCAAGAATTGGAATTTTAGCGAGTGCAACAAGGAGAAATTGTGAGTTATATCAATTTCTGTTTTGTTGTGTTTCTTTTCTTCTCTAGTGAGTCATGTCTAAGGTTGGATTGAAGTTTTCTTTAGAAGATTTGATTCCTTTATAGTTGAATTATTAGTGATTGATTGACTGACCCTTAGACTTGATTTCTATTCTTCCATTTTGAACATTTTTGAACTATGAAATCAAGTATTATGGAAGGTAGATCACGATCATTGTTCTTATTGATTTTGTATGTTATTTCATGTGGTTTTCAGGAATATTAGTGATCTTCATTGAGGAATACAACATTGTGTAATTCATTTCATGGAATATAACATTCAGATCATCTATTGTAATTAGGGTTCACGCAACATTTTGCTCCGAATTGAACTGATTTGATCTTGTCCTTTAGGGATTGTTAAATGGTTTATTTGTATGTGCTTAAACTCCCTTTTAGGCACATTATAAAGCTTTCCATGAGTTAGAAAATTGACATTAAACAATTTATCTCTTGATAAAAAAAAATCATCATGGACAAATGTAGCATTATATAACATAAATGACAAAATAACACATCTATAAACAAAACTCACGCTCTATCTATGCAGACATTAGATATATATATAAGGATTTTGTGAATAAAAATGCACTCATGATACTTTTTAATTTATTTTAGGTAATGACTATGACTACTTAGTGCACTTCACAATAAGTTAAAAGAGTAAATGTTTTACCTTACCTTTGGGACATATATATTAATTTAAATTTATCAATTATAAAGAGAAAAAATTAAATTCAATATGTAAAAATTATATAAATTTTGCAATTAACAAAAATAGATTGCAACAATATTTAGGTAGAAAATTACTGATCCACGCAAAAAGAGATATAAAATGAGCGTGAATAAATACCGGTAAGTGTACCAGATCGGATCAAGTAATATAGTAAGAGAAGAGTGTCGAACCATGAAGATTGATTAAGTAATAGACCTATATCAATTTCTACTATTATTTAGGCAATGATATTTGATGAGAATTGAATGAATTATACTAAATGCTCAAAAAGAGAATTGTGTTTGAAAAATGATGAATTGATGGTGGGAAATAGAATCCACCCTAATTCTACTAATCATATTGCCTTCATGTTATAATAACTCATAGCTATATGGATTTTCACAAGAAATTAACAAAACCTTAATCCTTTATCAAGTTTTAAAGTAATGTTACCCCAATTTAATTTAATAACTCCTGCTAATTAAAATCAAATGAGGATTCTAATTCACAATCATAAATTTCCCAATTATATGATTGCCTAATATCTTTAAAATAATTTCTCCTAATCCTTTAGTGAAAAATTTAATAAAAATATTGCATGAAACACTTAGGTCAATTTCTAATAAAATTCAATAACGCTGCTTCCACATGAATTATTAAATCTTACTTAGGAATTCCTGATAAAACCTAAATTTCTCTTCCGAGTCATTTACATTCCTATGCATTGATTTTAATTACAAAATACAATTCATAGCAAGACTTCTTATATGAAAATTCCGTATATCTATATTTCCTATAACATGAATACAATGATCATTTTAGTTTAAATTATGGCTTCATCATGTTTCCCACAAGGATGATTTAGAACATTATAGTATGAATTGCATAAAAACAATTGAAATAAATAGGTGCAATAGAATTCATATTGAACAACAAGAATAAACTAATAAATGGCATAAAAGAAAATAAAGTAAATGAAACAATTGCTATAATCTTCAAGAGTTTGTAGAAATTCAATATTCCAAAATGATTCCTCGAATTCTTCAATTGAAAGCAAACTTCAACAAAATAACATTCTTTCTTCAAACTAAAATTTGGAATAACATGGAATGTAAAGCAATTAAAGAGAATATAAAATCCTAAAGTTCCTAAGGAAATTCTAATGATTTCAAAGAAAGACAAAGGATGCTAAACAAAAGGGATGCTCTCAAGGTTCACACAAGGGGTCTATTTATAGATCTAAAGAGGAGGAGGATAAGGTTGATCTGATGAGGAATTGAGTCAGCAAATTAATTAAGATACGATTTTGGATAGATTTTCGCAATGGATATCCATGGAGCAATGTAGGCCGGCAGCTTTAATGCCTTATGAGGTCGGTTTAATATAAGCCGACTCAAGGCCGGTAGCCTTCCATGCAATCCTCCACTCGCTTCTTCAATTTTGTGAAAAACTCCTCCAATTAACTTGTAATTTACTTTTAGGTCCTCAAAACCTAAATTTTCACAATAAACACCATTAAATATCATTTCTTTATATTTTCTTATAATATTGAAATAAATTTAATATAATTCCAAAAGAAAATATAAGTATAATGTGATCTTAACAATTACAAAGAAAATTAAAAAAGTAACATGGTATAGATATAACTATTTTACAATATTTTTATGATCATCTTGCAAAATTGTTTTATTAACACTATTATAAAAAATATTTTTTTTCAATATAAGTGATTACTTAGCCATTTAATATTCACTTTTTCTATTCATAATATTAATTGTCAAAGAGAATATTAGCACATAAAGTAATGTATAAAATTACTATTATTTACTAATACTACAAAGTTATGTGATAAGACTAAAGCATTCGTAGCATGATAATGTAATTACCAATTATGGTGTAGCTAATAGCAAACAAATAGCATCTTGAGATAATTTAATTTGATAATAAATTTTTGTAATGAATCGAGTTTAGTTTATTAGTTATTTTTTGAAAGAAAAAGTAAACTAATGATAAGAAGAGATCCGTTGTTGTTGTTGATTTTTTTTTTTTTAATGTAATCACATGAAGACAAGGGGGTTACTCATTTCAAATATTGATGTTGATACGAACCATGCTAGCTCGTGACGAAACCCAATACCAATACGTTCGAAATTCGTTGCCTAAGACGCCCAAATACCTAAAGTGGAAACCGAGACCCGTTGTTTATAAGCGAGACAAGAACCTTGGTATAAAATGAAGACGCTACAATCGGGATGAAAGACCGATTGATAAGTCGGGATGAATGTCATGGAAAATTAATTCGATAAGTTCGATTTAGTTCTTGAAGAACCAAGAGAGGAGTCTCTCAAAAGTGTTTAATGTTCTAAGATGTAAGTTATATATTGTTCTAAACCCTAGGAGCTTTTATACTAGGGTTACAATTCGTGAAAATACAAGCCCAAAATGACGTCACTTCAATAAGTGCGTAAAAATAACAAAACAGAATAAGAAAGGCCAGCGGTGTAGCCATGAAGGCCGACGGCATTGGATTGAAGGCCGACGGCCTTAAGCCGGCCTTAAAGAGATACACTGCCGTGTACTTCTAGATGTATATCTTTCTGTGGATTTTCTTGACTCCATACATGGCCTTGCCTTTTAGCCGTGTGTCTGGCCGTGTATGATTCTATGCAATCTTGAGATTCCTACACGGTTGTACCTTGAAAATACACACCCTCTTCATCCTATGTCCAGTGTGACTTGTACAAGAGCAAAGGTCTTCCCATGGTTGATCCAATCCGTTCCAACTTCATGATTGCTCCAATCCTTTCCGTCTTCATGGGCAACCTTTATCAACCCGTTAAGTGCTTCCTTTAATCATTTCGCTTGATTTCTTGTGATCGATCTAGGCGGCACTTCAAGAGGATCCACATTCCTTCTTCCGGCTTGACTCTCATCATAGATCTCATCATTCCCCTCCTCTTGAAAAGGATTTGTCCTCAAATCATCACCTACAACAAAAGGACTTAGATCAGTAACATTAAATGTGGCACTTACTTGATACTCACCAGGCAAATCTATCTTGTATGCATTATCGTTGATGCACTCAAGGATTTGAAATGGTCCATCGCCTCTAGGAAGTAGTTTAGTTCGACGCTGCACGAGAAACTACTCTTTGCGCATGTGAACCCAAACCTAATCTCCAGGTTCAAAAACAACTTGTCGACGACCCTTGTTGGCTTGTTTCACATACTGCTTTGTTTGTCGCTCAATGTTTAGCCTTGCCTTCTCATGGATCTGTTTAACAAATTCGGCTTTATTCTTGCCATCTAGATTAACATACTCAGAAATAGGCAAAGGTGATAAATTCAAAGGAGTTAGTGGATTAAAACCATACACAATCTCAAAAGGAGTAAATTTAGTAGCAGAATGCACTGTACGGTTATAAGCAAATTCAACATGTGGCAAACAATCCTCCCAACTCTTAATATTCTTTTTAATTACAGCCCTCAACAAAGTAGATAAGGTTCGATTTACTACCTTAGTTTGACCACCAGTCTGTAGATGGCAAGTAGTAGAAAACAATAACTTAGTTCCAAACTTAGCCCACAAGGTCTTCCAAAAGTAGCTCAAGAACTTAGCATCCCTATCTGATACAATTGTTCTAGGCATACCGTGCAATCGCACAACTTCCCTGAAGAATAAATTAGCAATATTACAAGCATCATTCGTTTTGTGACAAGGAATGAAATGTGCCATTTTAGAGAATCTATCAACAACTACAAAAATAGAATCCCGACCATGTCTAGACCTGGGTAATCCTAACATAAAATCCATAGAAATATTTACCTAAGGCTCACGAGGAATGGGAAGTGGGGTGTAAAGCCCTTGAGGTTGGACTCTACATTTCACTTGCTTACATGTGACACATCGCTCATAAATCCTCTCAACATCTCGTTTCATGTGAGGCCAATAGAAGTGTTCCTGCAATACCCCTAAGGTTTTAGCTACTCCAAAATGTCCCATTAAACCTCCTCCATGAGACTCCCTCACGAGTAATTCTCTTAAAGAACAAAGTGGAATACATAGTTTACTCTCCCTAAACAAGAATCCTTCATGTTTATAAAATTTTCCATGTCCACTCTTCTCACATTGCACATACTCCTCACAAAAATCTCGATCAACAGCATATAACTCCTTAATGTGCTCAAAACCAAGCAGTCTAGAACTAAGAGTAGAGATAAGAGTATACCTTCTAGAAAGTGCATCAGCAACGACATTCTCTTTACCTTGCTTGTAGTGGATGACATATGGAAATGTTTCGATGAACTCCACCCAACGAGCATGCCTTTTGTTCAGCTTGTGTTGCCCCTTCAAATACTTCAAGGATTCATGATCAGTGTGGATCACGAACTCTTTTGGCCAAAGGTAGTGTTGCCACGTCTCCAGGGCTCAAACCAATGCATATAACTCCTTGTTGTAGGTAGGATAGTTCAAGGTTGCCCCACTTAGCTTCTCGCTAAAGAATGCAATTGGTCTTCGCTCCTGCATAAGCACTGCTCCAATTCCTAATCTTGAGGCATCATACTCAATTTCAAACGTTTTAGCAAAGTTAGGTAAAGCAAGTAATGGCGCCTGAGTCAGCTTATTTTTAAGCGTCTGAAAGGCCTTCTCTTGTTGCTCTCCCCATCTGAACCCCACGTTCTTCTTAATTACCACAGTAAGTGGTGCTGCAATGGTGTTGAAATCCTTCACAAATCTCTTGTAAAAACTCGCTAGTCCATGGAAACTCTACACATTACTTACATTGGTTGGACTAGGCCATTCTTAGATCGCATGAACCTTTTCGTCGTCAACTTGTATTCCTTGCGCACTAACAACAAAACCAAGAAACACAAGTTTGTCTGTGCAAAAAGTGCACTTCTTGAGGTTAGCATATAATTGTTCCTTTTGAAGCACTTCTAAAACATCCCTCAAGTGAGACATATGATCTTCCAAACTTTTGCTGTAAATGAGGATATCTTCAAAATAAACAACCACAAATTTTCCAATAAAAGTCCTCAAAACATGGTTCATAAGTCTCATAAAAGTATTAGGTGCATTAGTTAAAACGAAAGGCATTACTAACCACTCATACAATCCATATTTTGTTTTGAATGCAGCTTTCCATTCATCACCTTCTTTCATTTTAATTTGGTGATATCCACTTTTCAGATCAATTTTAGAAAAGACACTAGACCCATGTAACTCATCTAACATGTCATCTAAGCGAGGAATGGGATGACGATACTTTACCGTGATGTTGTTGATGGCGCGGCAGTCAACACACATTCTCCATGTCCCATCCTTCTTAGGCACCAAAATCACAGGCACTGCACATGGACTCATGCTTTCTCTCATGTACCCATTCTCCATTAATTCATCGACCTATCTTTGGAGTTCCTTTGTCTCCTCTGGATTGCTCCTATAAGCTGGCTTGTTTGGAATCGATGCTCCGGGTACAAGGTCAATCTGGTGATCAGTACCACGAATAGGTGGTAATCCCTTTGGAATCTCCTCAAGGAAGACATCTTCAAAGTCCTGCACAAGAGACACAACCACACTAGGCAAAGAGTTAGATAGTTCGTTAGTACTCAAACATGTTTCTTTAAAAACCAGCAACAACATAGGTTGCCTCATCACTAACGCTCTCCTTACTACACTCGCTCTTGACACAAAACTCTCCTTTTGCAAGGCTGCCCTCTCCTTTTCACTCACCACCAAAGTTGATCCCCCTTCAACTTGGCCTCTCACACTCTTTCCAGCCTTCCTCTCTTTTTTCCTTTTGATCTTGACTTTTATATTCCTTTTCTTTCTCATTGTCTTTTGCTCTCTCACTCTCCCTCTGCTTTTCACTCACCCTATGTTTTGCAAAAGACTGTTGTAGCTACAACTGGTCCTCATACACCTGCTTAGGTGTTAACATTTTAAGATTAAAGCTTTTCCCTTGGTGAACAAGCGTATACTTATTAGAAAAGCCATCATGAACAACTTTCATATCAAATTGCCATGGCCTCCCCAACAACACATGACATGCTTGCATTGGCACTACATCACATAACACCTCATCCTCATACCTATCAATGCGAAAACCAATCAAGGCTTGCTTACTCACCTTAGTCTTACCACTATCATTCAACCACTGCAATTTATATGGACTAGGGTGTCTAACAGTTTTGAGCCTCAGCCTCACAACAATAAAATTACTCACTACATTGGTGTAACTTCCTCCATCAATGGTCAAGCTGCAAATATGATCCGTTAGATAACATCTAGTATGAAATATATTCTCCCTTTGCACCTCCTCTTCTTCCTTCACCTGCACATTCAAAGCTCGCTTCACTACTGCCACTAGCCTTCTCATTGCAGGCTCCTCATCATCACTAGCATCCTCTAATGGAGGCATATCATCTTCTTCACTATCCCCCTCAGTCTCATACTCACCATCATCACACAAAATCATCACACATCTATTTGGACATTGACTAGCAATATGGCCTCTACCTTAACATTTAAAACATCTAATGTCACGATTTCTAGAAGTAGAAGAATCAGGGTTACCTTGGTTACCAGGAGTAGAACTCGCCTGCCTTAGCTCCCCTTTTGGTTTGGTGGGTAAAGGCTTTTCTTCCTTCTTCCATTGGTTAGTCTTCTAAGTGGATGAACCATTACCCTGTTGAAACCGTGCATTACTACTACCTTTCCTCTTGTGCTGGTTCTCAACCTTTATAGCCATATGGACCATATCCTCCAATTCTACATAATGTTGCAATTCAACAACATTTTGGATTTCTCTATTCAACCCGGCAAGAAACCTAACCATGTTAGCCTCTCTATCCTCCTGTACATTCGCCCTAATCATAGTGACTTTCATCTCCTTGAAATACTCATCTACACTTCGGCTTCCCTACCTAAGAGTTTGCAATTTGTTGTGCAATTCACGATAGTAATACGCAGGCACAAATCGCTTCTTCATCACCCTTTTCATCTCTTCCCACGAATCAATAGGTGGTTCGCCATTCCTTCTTCTATTCAACATTAATTGATCCCACCACACTATAGCATAATCTAAAAATTCAATGGCAGCAAGTTTTACTTTCTTTCTCCTACTATAGTTATGACAATCAAACACCATCTCCACCTTTTTCTCCCACTCTAAGTACGCCTCAGGATTATTCTTCCCTTGGAAAGGAGGAATCTTCATCTTTATGTTACTCAATTGATCATCTTCTCTATTCCTATCTCCTCTATCTTCCCAATCCCTAGTTCCTCTATTCCGACCACTATATCCTCTATAACTCCTGATAGAAGGCTCATCAAAGTCATCATCCGACATTACATCTCCACTCCTCGATACTCTCCTAGAATGACTATCCTTCTTATGGCCTTGGAAGACGTTTGTAGATTGTTCTACTCTTTGCTCTACTGTCTCATGAATTTGTTCCATTCCCTCCCGAAACATTCTCTTCATTTCACCCCTCAACGCCTAAATTACTAACCTAGCATCAAACCTTCCCCTCTTACCTTCCGGAGAATGTTGCCTCAACATAGTTCCTACATAAAAGATTAGTACTAACACAAATATATATATAATTAAACCTCACGATACACTTCTTTACGTGTTTCACTCAAATGATGATATCGCACACACTCATGTATTCTCACAAACAATGATGATATCAACTCGCCAACTTCCTCTTCTCAATTCTCTTGGAACTAACCCGAGTTACACCAATTCCCTTCCGTAGAATTCAAAACAACTCTAGGGTTCATAAATTTTCCTCTATTTTTCTATTCGAATTTTTTTTTTTTATCTTTGTTGTTGCTCTTGATCACGTTTTTCTTTTCTTTCCTTTCCTTTTTTTTGTCGTGATTCTTCCTTTTTTTTGTAACAATCGACTAGTAGATACTACACTATCAAAAGACAATTAATATTACGAAATTGAATACTAACAATGGATATGAACGATTGGAGTTAGGGTTTTGATGTTACCTTCCTCAAACCGAACTGATGTTTTGACAAACCTAAGCTCTGGTACCAAACTGATACGAACCACGCCAGCCAGTGACGAAACCCAATACCAATACGTTTAGAATTCGTTGCCTAAGACGCCCACACACCTAAAGTGGAAACTACGACTCGTTGTCTATAAGCGAGACAAGAACCTAGGTATAAAATGAAGACGCCACAATCGGGATGAACACCATGGAAAATTAATCTAATAAGTTCGATTTAGTTCTTGAAGAACCAAGAGAGGAGTCTCTCAAAAGTATTTAATGTTCTAAGATGTAAGTTGTATATTGTTCTAAACCCTAAGAGCTTTTATACTAGGGTTACAATTCATGAAAATACAAGCCCAAAATGACGTCACTTCAATAAGTGCATAAAAATAACAAAACAGAACAAGAAAGGCCGGCGACATTGGATTGAAGGCTGGCAGCCTTGAGCCAGCCTTGAAGAGATACACGGCCGTATACTTCTAGACGTATATCTTTCTGTGGATTTTCTTGACTCCATACACGGCCGTGCCTTTTAGACGTGCGTCTGGCCATGTATGATTCCGTGCAATCTTGAGATTCCTACACGACTGTGACTTGAAAATACACGCTCTCTTCATCCCGTGTCCGGTGTGACTTGTATAAGAGTAAGGGTCTTCCCATGGTTGATCCAATCCGTTCCAACTTCATGATTGCTCCAATCCTTTCCGGCTTCATGGACAACCTTTATCAACCCATTAAGTGCTTTCTTGAATCGTTTCGCTTGATTTCTTGTGATTGGTCCAGGCGGCACTTCAAGAGGATCCACATTCCTTCTTCTGGCTTGACTCTCATCATAGATCTCATCAGATGTCCCATGTGATGTCACCAAGGGTGGGAATGTGGGCCCAACGAGTTGGCCTACCTTGACCTGCACTGTCTCGCAAGTTGAATCAAGCCGATAGGTAATGGCTCACACATTGGGTAGGCTAAAGAAGCTGACTCGCCCTACCTCGCGAGCCAATTTAGGCTAGTTTACCAACCTACACAAAACAATTTTTTTTTTCATTCTACAAAATTAAAAAGTCGTTTTCATCAACTCATTTTTCATTTGTCACGTATCATTTTGATTTTATAACCATTTAATTGCTTTGACTCTAAGTTAATGTCAACTCTTTTTTCTTCCAAATTCCTCAATCCTCCATTATTAGTTAGGGTCTCGTCTTTTCTTTTGTATGATTTTAAATATCTATCATCATTCATCCATCTAATACTGAATTAGGTTAGCTTATTTTAAAGTTAATTTGAACTAGATTTTATTTTAAAGTTAGTTTGAACTTTTCTTTTCCTTTGTTTTTTGAAGGCCATGTGGGCAAATTCGCAATTTCAATGAGTTAGCTTGCCTTGACTTGCGGGCTAATGTGGGGAGGGCCAAAATAGCCCGCACGACTTATGGGCCAAAGTTTTTTGGCCTACCTTGCAAAAATTTGTGGGTTAGGTAGGCTGGCCTATTGAGCCCACCTCGCATTCCCAACTCTAGATGTCACCTCCAATAACAATGAATCCCATCATACTCAAATTCCATATTCACAAGCATGGGTGATTTTTTCACATGATAAGGCTTATGATTATTACAATTATGGGTTATTAAGCAATTTAATTATCAATCTTGTAATATAATGTTTAAATGGCATAATGGATAAAATTTTTAATTCTAAACCAAGATTTTCTTAGTTTAAATTTGGTATCTATACCTTAAAAACTTTATAAAAGAGTTTTAAGTTCTTACATGATTATTTTGACGTTGATTATATGTAATTTTTCTTTTTTATTTCAATATTTTTTTATTTTTTATCCAAATACAAAATAGCATATTAGGGTTTTAAAACACATTTTCTAAAGATCTAAAGGGTCAAGTAAAAGAAACACATATATGTAAATAATATATGTGCAATTTATCCCATATAATGTATATGTACAATGATTTGCAATTGTAACTTGTAAATTTTGATCCAAATAATTCATATATTCTTTTGAAATTTTGCAATGTTTAATTTCCTTTTTACACATGAAAGCATTTGATACTGATTCTATCCCACAATTAAAATAGAAAGAAGTAGCTTTTTTATGCTGACCACTTCCACTCAAGTTTTCATTTTTTTTTTTTGCCTATTTATTTAATAATTATATGAGAGATCTTGCTATCAATTTTAGATGTTTTGTCCATCAGAAAAATTATTTTCAAATAATGAAGGCTATACTTTTTCTTTTCTTTTCTTTTTCTTTTTCTTAATTGAATCTAAAAATTACTAGGAGTGTATGTACCCATAATTTGAACACTTAAGAAAAAGAAAAAAAAAAAGATAAAAATTCTTTTATTTTGATTTTGCAACTTGATTCATAATTTGATTAGAATAGGTATGTAAATTTAACTTTACTATTAAGGGAGAAGTTATTTATAAAGTTTGTACATTCGAAAGTAAGACTAAGAATAAAATGCCATCATATGCATATACACTATCTATCTTCATAATTCATCCATACTCCCTGAACACATTACACAATATGAAGCCAAGTATTGTGAGGCTTAATAATATAGATAATCTCTTCAATTCTCTTTCTTCCTAATTTCTCCATACCAAAAGTAATATACTTATAGGTGCACAAATATGTTTTTGCTAGAACCAAAATATTGGACAAAGTTAGTGGGTTATTAGTTTAGTCTCTTCCATATTAGTAGTTAATTTTAGTTAAATATTATAGTTTTTAGCTAATAGTATAAATAGTCATTCATGTAATTACAAACATTCGTCCATTCTTTCTATAATACAATCAAGAATTTATAAAATTCATTTGAAAGATTTTTTTTTTTCATATCAAGTAGAAAAATCATGAGGACTAGCTTGTTAGAGGCTTTTTAAAATTCCTTTTACAAAATTCACTTTTCATATTAATTGAGCTACCGGAATAAAAATTAATGCTCTTATTGATCCATCCTTCTCCTCCACTGTTCTTGATCATTTTTTTTTCCTCCATCATCATTTCTCATCTTGGTATTGATCTAGAAGTTTATCAAGATTCATTGTAGAATTTTGAACGTGGGATCTATGATGAAAGAAATCCTAATATAGGAAGAGAAATTATCAAATCATATAGAAGAGCAATCAAAGTGACAACATGAACTTTTGGGAAAAAAAGTTGCTTTAGGGTTTCTTATTTTTAGAAACATCCTTCATTGATATTGTGACACATATGAAAACGTTCCCACAAATAGATCTTATTTTTTTTTATATGTAGGCCTCTTTTTCTAATATGTCACACACTTAATAGATAATGTTAAAAATAGATGCATCAATGTCTTACCTATCGTTTATTTTTTACTGTGGCCGGTATTGCGAAGGAGTTTCCACACACCATAATAATATGTTAGTGTCCATCGACTCATAAACTTCTTAATGCGCAAAAGATACATCATAACTACATTCTTCAAATTATCCGAAGTCAATCCAAAGTAACATCCTTAAACTTCACTTTTAGATTTGTTCATTTGTCATAAGGAAAAGAGTATGTGCTCTCACCTTGGTGTTCTAAGAATAGTAAAAACTTTTAAAGGCGATAGAAAATTGAACATTTCTTTATCTAAAACTAACATGCATTTCTAACGAAATTATTACGATATCAAAACAAGCGGTTTTGAGTTTTTATTAATCTACACACATAGCACACACATGGAACACGCACCCACACAAATTAGCAATTTTTTTATTAATTGTTTGATAAATTGACTTGTTTAATCTATCTATCTATAAGAGGTGGAGCTCAAGCAGAAATATTTAGCACATAAATCAAATTGATTGATCCATTTAATCTCATACATGCCAATTTTTTCCATTCCCATCATGTTTCTAACTTGAGGGCTTACTAGTCAGAGAACGTGAGTAATGAGAACAAAGTCCAAGAAATAAAGTTGTCTTCATGGGAGTCGGACTTTAACACTTTTAAGTTAATATCAAGATACTTATTTGTATCCTAAATGTAAAAAGATTTTATAAATGAGTACATCTATGATACTTTTTTGATACTTAATAGAAAGAAAATTACATTTTTTTAAGGAAATAATTACAAATACTCTTAATCCACTTCCTAAGAATAAACTTCTCATATAAAAAAATAAACTTACGTGTTGGTTTTGGTTTTCTATGGCTTAGGGTCCGCCATGCTTTTTGGAGGTTCGTACCAGCATAGTTTTGATGAAGCCAAATGTGTTGGTTTCGACAAGAATAAAATAACTTCTTTAAACCTTTCGAAATAAAGCCATTCGGCTATCAAATCTCCTAATTGAAATAAACCCCCCCCTTTTTTTTCCCTATCAAAGTTCCATAATCTCTATTCATGTAATCTTTTATCAGTATTGTTATAGGTTGAGAATAAGTGGGGTAATATTTTTTTTTTCCTTCTTTTAATTGAATAGTTTATATTAGGCAAGTGAGGCTTAATATAAGCTAATGTTATATGGAAAAGGTAATTTTAAACATGACAACTTAGCAGCTCCAGTTCTTCTTTTTTTTTTTTTTTCCGATAAAGTTTCCTTTATCTCTAATCATATGATTCTTAATGATATCTTGTTATGAATGGGTAAAAGAGCAATAAGTGGTATACATTCATCAATTATTCCGTTTTCATTTAATTGTTATGAATTATTCACGTGTAGTCTGCTAATCTATTCTATAGCTGGTCAAACGTGCAATTCCACTCTCCATGATTCAGGATGAAGATATGAGCTATTACATCATGAAGACTTTAATGTGTTGTTCTGCATCACCCCATGACAAAGACGGGGAAGGATACCCTTCTTATATTTATATGCTATCTTCTCTTTAGTTTGCAAGACCATTACCTTGCCTTACTAGCAACCAATACAGATATACTGCACCAAGATGGACTTTGTGGCTTGTTTCTTGTTCCTATGTTTGATGATACTATCCATTCAATTTCTTCAAAAGCTCCACGGTAGTAAGCACCTTCCTCCAGGACCATTTCCACTCCCAATCATTGGAAACATCCTGCACCTTGGACAAAACCCACACAAATCACTAGCTAAACTCTCACAAAAACATGGTCCTATAATTTCAGTAAAGCTTGGTTCTGTTACAACCATAGTCATCACGTCTCCTGGTATTGCTAAAGAAGCATTACAAAAGAATGATAAGGAAATATCCAGCAGACAAGTCCCCGACTCAGTTAAAGCATGCGACCACCATCTAAATTCATTGATATGGTTGCCTGCAACCACTCAGTGGAAGAAGCTAAGAAGAGTATGCACAACCCATGTATTCACACCTCGAAAACTCAAGGATGGAGAATCAATACGCCGTGTGAAGGTAAACGAACTGCTAGAATTTGTTGATGGGTGTTCTAGACAAAAGAAAGCCGTTGATATTGGTATGGCCACTTTCACGACAATCTTCAATTCCATGTCCAATACACTTTTCTCTATGGACTTTGCGAAGTACCATAATGATTATGAATCATCACGAGAATTCGAACAGCTCTTTAAAGGAGTTATGGAAGAAGCTGGAAGGCCTAATATCTCAGATTTTTTCCCGACCCTTCGAGCGTTTGATGTCCAAGGGGCTCGTGGAAGAATGACTGTATACTTTAAGAAAATGTTTGACATCTTCGATGAGATTATTGCTCAGCGTAGGGCTTCATCTTCATCAGCTAAGAAAGATGTGCTAGACAGTTTACTTGGTCTAGAAGAGGCAGGAGAATTGAACAGAACAGAGATCAATCAATTTCTTCTGGTGCGTTGTTTTCATCTCCTTCTATTATTACGTTGTTTTTAATTGCGTTTTTATCTTATTTCTTTTTAACTGCTTTTAACAAAAGTGATACTATTATTCTTTTGAAAGCCCCTTTCTTTTGCAAATTTATTTTCAAAACAAATCGATTTCAGGATTCCACTACAATTTCTTAAAGAACATTATAAAAATATACGACAAACTATAAAAAGTGAAGGAAACATAAAAAACTACTGACTCCACATATTGTTACAATTGATGGAGAAATATTATGAAAAATAGGAATATTATAAAATACGAAAACTTGGCTAGAAATTTTGTGTGTAAATATGCAGTAATTTATCGTTATATTTGTAACAAAGATGGGGAAAATAATGCATGAGAAGACCAACATTTGGAATCAAATTCAAATAGAAAATTAAACTTTTAAGTTTTTAAAATAGAAGATCTGTATTATCTTAAGTGATTTAAATAAAAAATTAAAATTTTAATTGGTTAAAATAAAGATTAATGTTATAATAAGTGATTCAAATAAATAATCAAAATTAGGGATGTAAGATAAAACTATGGTTTTAATCTTTTATTTGAACTAATTATTATAATATTAATACTTTATTTTTACATTTTGAAAGTTTAATGCTCTATTTGAATTAATTACTAAAATAATGATTCTCTATTTTAACCACATAAAAGTTCGATCTTTTATTTGAACTTAGCCTTAAATGTTATTTCTTTTGTATGTAATTTTTCTAATAAAGATGACATTAAGGTATGCAAGTGAAATTAAATTATAGATATATGAAATATTGGAAAGTTTCAAATGCTGAGGATCATTAATTCATTTTTCGGTAACAACAAATTCATAAGGTATCTACTAAGTTATGTACGAGTAAAGCATTTATAGATCAATCACCAGCAAAGATAAATTCATGAAAATAAGAAATAATTATGGTTTCACGGAAAATTAGGAAACTTAGATGACATATAACTATGTTGGAATATGGTTTCCTAGCAAGCACATTCATATTGCTATAGCAAGTGATAAAATTGGATTTAAATTCTCTAAAGTTACTATTTTAAAGTTGTTCCGTTAAAATATTGCCACATATAATTAATGGTTAAGACTAAAAAATAAAAAATAAAATGATGTCATATGATATTGTCAAGAAATATTCTAAAAATTTAGATAATCATAACCATTTATTTGTAACTTCATAAAATTTTAGAGAAAATTAATTTTAAAGGATCCATTTCCAATAAACTGACTTCCTATTTAAGTTGTGTTGATCCAACAAAAAAAGACACTTGAAGTCAATTTTGTCCAAAAACACAACAATTTTAATTTCTTGTAATCTATGCTAAAATTTAATTAAATAAAGAAATTAACTATCTACACTATGGTGATGATACAATGAAGTAAGTGATTACACTATAATGAGTAAGTGCTACGATTAATGATTAGGGTTGAAGATATGAAAGCATATTTATACTAATTGCTAATTTATGGCATTAGGATGACTTTAGCTCAATGAAGATAGACATTGTCCAATTGAAATCTTATGGTGCTTTCAAGCGCTTTAGAGCATTAAGTTTGCTTGGATAAAGTTGGATGTCGCACAACCAAAGTCATGAACATTGGGCTTGTTTTGCTTCCAATCCACTTCAATTAAATGAGTGGAAATTCGTTGAGTTGAAATAGTATTATCTTTTACTCCTTGGATTTTTCCTTGTTTCTTTATGTTCCTTGCAAATGAACTTGATGAATTTTCATATTTTTGTCTATAATCCACTAAACCAAAGTAGGTAAAAGCTATAATTGAGCTCAAACATCTGTAAAAGCATGAATCATTTCAAAATTATCTAGGGAATCTTAAGATAATGAATAACATGGAGAGTAGCATATAGTACTACAAGGAGAGGAGAGATATCGACTGAGTTATATAATATGAAAAAAGAGTGAGACAAAGTGAACATCTAACAATATGCCTCTATGACAATCATCTAAAGAAAAATCTCCATCAAAATCAAGTTTAAATTTTGTGGGAAAGGAGACTTAGAAGCTTTAGCATCAATGAGACCAATATCTAGCAAACTACTAACTATATACTAGTGCTAGTTTAGAGTGATACATTAGTTGGAGTATCAAACCACATTCCCTAGAAAGAGTATATGATTTATGATTGTAAAAGCTTTATTAAGAGTAAACAATACATAACATGTATAGATAGAATTTGAACCAGTAACTGGTGTTAGGATTGTTGGGCATCTATTAGAAGAGTTGCAAGTAATGAAAAAAATGATTTGACTTGGATTGCACAAAATAAAAACTAAAACATTACAAGAAAATTGGGCTTTAGAGACAAAAATTTCTATTTCTAAAAGTAGTAATTTTTTTTGCAAAAAAAATAAAAAAATTTCAAAGATAGAATTTTGGCCAAGTTTTTTTTGTTGCAAAAATTATTGATACTAATTTTATTGAGCAATCAATTGTACTTTTCTTGCGAATTTGTGACAAAAAACCTATCTAAAACCTAAAGTAATTCCATCACAAAAAGTTAATAAAATTTACAATGAAATTGATTTAGAGACACAAAATTCCATTGTAAATCAGAGAAATTTTTGTCTTTACATTCCATTAAGTTCTAATTTAATCATTTTAATTAAAAATTTAACAACTTGACTAGAGTATCTCACATCATGGTAATTATATATTAAATGTCTTACTCATTATCTCTTGTTAACATGATTACATTTATTGTAATAGTGACTTCCCAAAGGGTCACCCATGCTAATAGTGACCTTTCCTAAGCACACTTAACTTGAAGGTTTTGTATAACTCACAGCCTTAACACCAACCTATCTTTCTATGATTAAAGTTACAATATATATATACATATATATACATACTAATAACATATAACAACATATCTAACTTATAGCAAATTATATATAGCTAAGATATGACATTTCATCTTCTTATTTTATAATAGTATTTATTACTATATTATATATTTACATATTACTACATAAATTTATATATAATAAAATTGTAATATATACACTTTTTTCTTTATTATTTTATGAATACATTGTATTTATTATAAGATAATAACTTATAATATGTAATATAAAATATATTATATTAATTATTTATATATATATTAATTAATTTTAGAGACAAAATTAATTCGTCTATAAAAATCAAGATTATTTAAAAAATAAATTTAAAAATAGATTTGCAACAACTTTTGAAAATATAAATATAGTGTTAAAATTTTAACATTCACTACTAAAGTATTAGATATAGAAATTTTCTATCTCAAAAAGATAAGTTTATATTTTTTACATTTAGAAAAAAATTCAGAATGGAACCCAAAAATAAATTTTGCGCAAAATTTTTTTGTTTCCCACAATAGAATTAGAGACAGAAATATAGCAAAATTAAATTCCTTGTAAATCCATTGGCAATCTATATATGATTTTGTTGTAAAAACAAATAAAATTGTAAAAACATGCCTTTTCATGTCGCCATAAATCCACTGCAAGTTATTGCTTTTGGAGACAAATATTTTCCATTACAAAATTTCTATCTCTAAAGCTTAATTTTCTTGTAGTGAAAAATTTCAAAAGTTTCTTTCTTTTTCTTTTTTTTTCATTGGATAGAACCTTACTTCCAACCATTTGATGAGAGAATAAGACAAGACATCTATCTTGTAGCAATCTTAAAATAACCTTTAGGTGCTTTCATGTATATCTTTTCATCATTTTACCAATGTAAGAACATTATTACTAACATTTGATTATTGATTTTGTCAATTACAAGTAGTTGCAATCATGAGTAAAATATGTACCATGGTTTACTTTGCAACTAGTGAAAATGTACTACTTTAATATAAGCATTTGGATTTTGTATACCTTCTAGCATTAAAGTAAGCTTTAAATCATTCAACAACAACATCAATCTAGTATTTCATGTTATAAATCCATTTGGATCTTATTACCTTTATAGTTGGAGGTAAAATAGTCAAATTCAAAGTACGATTTACCTCAGGAGCATTGATATTTTCGTTTATAGTCTTAATCCATTGAGGATCCTTTCTAGATATGTATGTAATTCTTAGGTAGCAAATATATTAGTTAAAGAGGACATATAACTTGTTGATAAATTGGGAAAATGAAAATTTGGGTAAGATATATGTATTATGGATGATTGATAGTCGAATTATGTGAAGTTTGCATTTGTATGTTATGGATGAACTCAAAGATCCTAATAGAATATTTCTTTGCTCTATGATTTTTTTGAATGTATCATGTCATTAGTGGTAGTAGAATAGGCTCTAGAGTGGTTGAAGAAAAACATACTACTAGAAAAAGTTGAAACAAAATGATAAAGGGATTAGACAATAAGCTATATTAGAAGGCACATCAATGATTTTTAAAGAATGGAACAAATGAAAAGGATTAGCTAGATTGCGACTTGTATTAGGAAGATTGAATTGCTCCTTTTTTACTATTGTTGTATCCTAAGAACACACTTTTCCTCCCACATGAATTAAATTATCCTTATGATCATGAGAATTTTTTAGTGACACAAGTCATCTTAGATAGGTAAGCATCCAAAAAGTAACCCATAAAGTGTTTTTTGAGCAAGGTTTTTGAATAGCTATTTTATTGATGAGATAAATAAAAATAGGTACACATCCCTAAAAGGCATAGGAGGATTTGCATGATCATGAAGTGTTCATAGTGTATCAAATAAGTGTTGACATGTATAGTTAATGACACCATTTTTTTTCTAGGAGTCTAAATTGCTATCTTTTGGTGAATAATTTATGTTTTTATAACAAAGTTTGGTAGGAAACTAATATAAACTCATTTAATTAGTAGTTTGAATTATTTTAGGTAAGAAATCAAAATACATTTGCTTATAATAATTAAATGTGTCTAGTATTATGGGTACTTGAAGATTTTATTATATATAAAAAAAATACATCTATGTGCATTGATTCTTGTTTTTTGCAACTATTCAAGCGTAACTTGCTTCCATTATAGCTTGTGTTCAATAAGGACCCTAAGAATTGATCAAATGCATTGGATTATCTTGAAAAACTATGAAGAACAAGTAATGCGTGAAAATTATCTAGTTGATAAGAATTACACATTATATTTATTGTAATCAAATGTTTACATTGTATAATGGACAACAACTTTGAAATATGCAAATATCCTAGTTCTTTATACAGCAGTTCCAAAGACAATTTAATTGAAATACAAACACTGAAAAATCTAAAATTAATCGTGTTTAGAATGAATGGACTTACTAAACCGATAATAGAAATAAGACTTAATAAAATTTGTAGTATAAATCACTTTGCTTGGTTATTATGTAAAGTCTAATTTTAGCTTCAACATCGAGAACCAATTTCCTTAAAGTTATAATCTTAAAATAAAAATTTATAATAATAAAATACAGAGCTTAAGCTATGAGAAGCTAGCAAATGTCTAGTGAAAAATAAGTAGAAATAAAATTTGGATACAAGTAAAACATTTGATAAAGATATTGTAAAATTTAGAACAACATTACCCCTTATTGTTATCATAACTAAACTCCTATTTGGAGTTCCTATGCAATAGGTGATACAAGTGTTGGTTAATTAAAAGTAATGGATGTTATGTGGCCAAAATTTCTTTTATTCATTATTGATTCACTTATCAATATATTCTTAGGAGGTAAATAACTTGAAAAGGAAGGGGATATGCCTATAAAACTCATAAATGTTGGTACATTCCTTAATTCTATAGGTTTTTTAGCCCTTAAGAAGCTTCATAATTTCTTAAAAAATCTTAGTTTGGTTCCTTTATAGTAGGTTTTCCTTTTGAAGTTATCATGTCACTTCTCATGTTACAATTAAGAGGGCTATTCATCCAAATTACTAAACGTATTTACATTTAAATTACCTATAGTTTCAAAACATTGTTTTATCATGTGTTTGTTACTCTTAAATTGAGTGCAATGTAGCTTAGTATTATCCTTGTTCATCCTTGCATCTTTTCTCTCACTTTTAGCAACTTAGTAATAACTATTCGCAAGAATGTTCTCCCTTTGTTCTGACACCAATCAAAGATGTTACAAGTTAATGCTTTTCAATTTGTTGAATTACATAATATGCCTTACTTACATTCACTGATGGATTCATGGATAGTATTTCATTAAAAAAATTCTCATGTGCTTCATTTAAACCCATTATCAATTAGATGGGTTTATTTTTACTTTCCATCTCCTGATATTTTTTGACCATATCATATTTATAAGGGTCACTTTAAGATACGATCTAACCTTCCACTTGAATTAAACTTATTATAATAGAAGGCAATGAACAAATTATTCAGCTTAATATTCTCTATTTTATGCTTTAATAGGAACACTAAAGGATAATTTTACAAGAATCCCTTAGATAACTTATTGACCATTGAATTTAAAATCTAACATCTAACCATATAATCTAGTCAAATCTACTTTTGCAAACCATTGATACTATCATCAATCACATAATTATTGTCTACACAATTTCACATTGGATCCTAATTCCCTTCAAAAGGATATTCATTAAAATATGTAATTTGGTTTCGTTGCAAGTGAAATCTCATTTACTTTACCAAGATTATCCAAACTTGTCAAGTAAAAAGGATTATTATGTGATTCATCGCTATATGTGCACATCAATTACTTATTCATATCATCCATCATAAAATATAAATTTTAATTTAAGTTAAATAAAGATGGAGAAAACAAAACCTTTGAAGAAAGATTTAAGATCAATTGGTGAAGCTTTAAGATTTCCATGTTGTCTTACAATTACACAATGAAAACTTACTAGTCTGCCATGATTCTAAACATGCACACTAATGACTAGTATGTTATGATTAAATGTGTACTAGATTGTATGAAAAGAAAAAGAAAAAAACAAAGAACATGTACTACAATGCAAGAGAGCATGCTAGAATGACATAGTGTGAAGCAATAACACAAAATATGAGGGAACAATGAATTTGTAATATGCAATAGTAATCCTTTGGTTACACTCATCAAGTATTTATAGATTAGAAAATTATAAAATTTTAAGGAAACTAAATAAAATGAAATAGAAAACCAAATCAATTAAAATAGACTTTCCTAATCTAGACAAATTCTTAGAAAATCTAATGTACAATAGAAATGTGTGATTCTAACTTTGAAAATGGACCAAAACAATGAAGTACTTTACACTAGCTTAAAGTAAACTTTTTAAGTTTTCATTGATATATTATAGTTTTTGTAATTCTTCATATGCAAAAAGTTGTGAAGCTTCAAAATTATGTTTTCGAAATTAAGCCTCTTTTACTAAACTTTTAGCTTTTGACAACTTTTGTTGGATTTTGAAAGCTCTTAACCTCTGTTTGACTAGCATTGTTTCTAGATGATTTTGAACTTTTGCTTGAAAATTTAACTTTATTTTTTTTCCCTAATCCATTTCATTCTTCTACTTCTAATAGTCGAATTTTTCAATGACTTGCAACTTAGCTTGTCTACATCATAATTACACAATTTAGTCTAGTATACTCAATTCACTTGCATGTTACCTATATAACCTTACTCAAACATAGTGCTAGCTTGCATATATTTACCACATACCTCTACTTATGTTAGCATAAGGAATACCATGTAATGTACACAATCGCAACTTTAAAGCAGCATGCTTTTGCACAAATGAATCCCATCCCATGGAATATTAGGGACACTAATAAATTTGTAATTATATTGATGATAGGATCTCTTAGAAAATACATATATAAGATGAGAATTTAATTTAGAGGACTCTAAGAAGAAACTCATGTTAATAGACAAAATATGAAACAAATGAAACCTTGCTAAGTTAATAAAATGGAAAAAAAAATACTAATGTTAGCTTACTATAGAAGGACTATAGCTTGTCGGTGGCTATTATCTGATAGGCATCAACTCCACTTGATTATGAACTTTTGGCTCTACATCATAGTTGGCTAAAAAAAGTAAAAAACTGTTTAAGATTTAGAAAATTTCATCTTTAGTAAATTTTTTATCTTTGTTTTCTCTCTTCTTACCAAGCCATATATGCATCATGTATATGGGTATTAACAAATAGTATATTGTTATCTATGTAAAAAATCTTTGTCCTACCATTACAGTTTATTCTCATCTTTCATACTTTAAATTGCATCATGCATTCAAAGGATGGATTGACCATCAATTATGAGAAAATCTATATGTTTATTTAATTCATTCATAAACCTTGCTATGCTACTCTTTTGTTATATTAATCTTGGAAGTTCTAAATAGGACTTGTTGATTGCTGGAGTTGATACAACCAAAATCACAGTGCAATGGGCAATGGCAGAACTACTTCGTAATCCCCAAAAAATGAAAAATGCTCAAAAAGAACTTGATCAAGTTCTTGGCCAAAGAGTGAATGCACAAGAGCAAGATATTGCAAAACTTCCGTATATACAAGCGGTTGTTAAAGAAACCTTACGATTACATCCTCCAGGTCCTTTACTAGCTCCCCATAAAACAGAAACTGCTATACAAATAAGTGGATATACGCTATTGAAAAATACACAAATATTAATCAATGTGTGGGCCATTGGACGAGACCCAAAAATTTGGTCAAGTTCGAAGACTTTCATGCCTGAAAGGTTCCTTAAATCTAATGTAGATTTTAAAGGAAGAGATTTTGAGCTCATTCCTTTTGGAGCTGGAATAAGGATTTGTCCGGGTTTAACACTTGCTCATCGAATGGTGCATTTGATTTTGGCATCTCTTATACAATCTTTTGAATGGAAACTCGAAGATGGTTTGGAACGAAAAGACTTGGACATGAGTGAAAAGTTTGGGTTAGCCTTGGATAAGGCTACTCCCCTCTATGCTTATCCACTAAAAATTACCTTGTAGATTATAAGGGGAATATCTCCATTGGTTACATGTGATCTACTAAATTTTATAAATCCTATGTCATCTACTAGTCATTTCATGGCAATATATAGAAGCCTTCTATTTATGTACCAATAAATAAGTGAGAGAATAAGGAATGTTCATGGCAAACTGATTTGTAAAATAAAATACCTATTGTGAATATAAGGAAATGTTCCTTGGTATGCTTTCTACCTATGCAAACAAGTTTTATTTACTTCTATTATGAAAAATAGTTAGTCAAAACACTAGTAATAAGCTTAACAGTGCATTTGTTCTAGTGATAACATTTTTTATACATTTTTTTTCAACATTTGCTATAATTAAAGTCTTTTAAAAATTAGCTTAGAAACTTAAATAATTTTAAAGAGCTATAAAGGGAATAGTGGTTGCATGTCATCTACTAAATTTTATAGATCCTATGTCATTCACTAGTCATTTCACAATAACATATAGCAGTATTCTACCTATGTGGTGCCAAATAAGTGAGAAAGTAAGGAATGTTCATTGTTCCCAACCTTATCCACTCTTATGAGCATGTATTAAGAAATAACAAAATGATTTGTAATATAAGATACCTATTATGAATATGAGAAAATGTTACCTAGTATGCAATCTACCTATGCAAACATGTTCTATTTAATTCTATTATGAAAAATAATTAGTCAAAACAATACTAATAAGCTTAAAGGTATATTTGCTATAATGAAAACATTTTCTATATTTTGTTCAACATTTGTTATAATCAAAGTTTTTTAATGGTTAAATATTGCTATAGTAATTATAAAAGTTCTCTTATAATAGTGGCATTTAGTGGTAAGTGTTAGTGGAAGATGATGGCAATGGTTGACCACTAATGGTGGTGATTATTAACCACAAAAAGTATAGATGGAAAATGAAGAAAATGATTTTTATTACAATGAATTTTGGTTTTTGAGACAAATGTTTCTATTTCCAAAAATAAGAATTTTGTTACAAAAGACTTTCAAAGATAGATCTTTCATCACATATGTCTATTGTAAAATTGTCCATGTAAATTAGAAGTGTAAATTTGCAATGGAAGGATTCGATGATAAAATCTTTATTTCCAAACAAAAGAAGAATATCCTTAATTCCTTGAAAATTACAAATTATTTTGTTTAATAAAAAAAATTATTTTCTAAATTGTCTTTTTCTTCATGGTAATTGCAATTAATTTTTTTTATCCATTAGTAACTATGGGTAATGCAACAAACCACCTTCAAGGTTTAGCTTAACCTACTATTATCAATCACCATATAAAACAAGATAAACTAACCTAATACCCAAAGGCAATATTGTTAACAATCTCCAAGATGGAGATAATAATAAATCTCTTAAGATTTGTTGTTGTGCTTAAACTTATACATTATAACCATATTATAAGAAATCACTTGCATTGGGAACATTATCTAATGTGATTTTCGTAACTTCAAACTCTAAAAAGATTTATGGATATATGCTGGTTTGATGATTTAACACTTATCAAACCATGACTTATGGCACCGAGGTGCACTAACTTGCCCCCCTCTCCCATCTTTGGCTACTAATATTAATACATGTATTAAACATTATAGCTCCCCCAAAAGCATTACACTTAAAATTACATATTTGCAAAGATCACCTAAATCTATCTACACTATGACACAACCATCTTTCTATCAAAAGGAAACAAAAGCAAGAGCCTCATTAGCTAATCATTGCACTCAAAACTTCAACCCCCCCCATATAACCTTTTAGGCTCTTATACCTAAGGTTAGTAACACAATAACCACTTAGTTTCAAGAGAAAACAAACTAAGTGCAATAAAAAGAATTCAAGTTAGAACTCTTGTGAGAACCTCATTTGTTTTTATTGCATGATCCATTAGTCTGACTCTATTCACAAGACTTTTTAAGAATTTCTATCCATTGCATTTCCACCCTCCTTACCCCCACCTTTTTTATTTATTTTTATTTATTTTCCTTTTCTTTACCCTTCAATAACCATCTTTACTTACTCTAACCATTTTAAATCTAAGATCACCTTTATAACTGAATGTAACCCTTGATAGAGATGCTACTTTAGCACTTATTCATAAGTTCATTTCATAGCATAGCAAGAATATGCCCTTAAAAACACCTAAGATAACATATGGTCAATGATATTTAGAAGTGCCTTTCACTTGCCACAAACTTATCGGGTCGATTTGAGATCGTAGCATAAACTTACTAGGTAGTGAACATGACTTGCTTTACTTAATCTTGTTTTAGTTAGTAAGTAAGGGATATGTCAAATGTTATCAACTAGCATATGCTATGCACAACTAAAACATAAACATTAAGGACATACACACTTTGTCAGGCAATATATTAAAGTTCCATTCCCTAAGTTAACTCATAATGATTGCATAGTATAATTATAGCCATAAGCTTCTAGCCACCATAAATGTTCAATACAAGCTAAAGAAAATCTTGAATTTACTCATAAAGAGAACTAAGTCTAACACCTGCCTCACATACTAGTATTCCTAGTATATTTTGGCCAATTTCATTGTTCACATATCACCACAAGTTAGCAGCATAGCATTACAATCACAATAATCATTCTTGCAATCCTCCTATAATAATCACAATAAGTGATTTTACAGGGCTCACAGTAAACACACGTGTGGTCTACATTATTAGCCACCCTAACCATGACCAAAAGAGTTAGAGATGTACTCACCAGTTAATATAACCAAGCAAAGCCACCAATAGAAGCAAACCCTATGAACTCACTTTATGTTAACAAAATCACTTAAATATGTTCCACAATTAGTACACCATACAATCACATAAAACTTAATGCTCAATACTATTGTATTCATATTCTCCACTTCATAAGTACATTGTCCTACTTACTCCCTACACTTAAGCTAAAACCCTTCATTAACATCTTTATAGCTTCAATAACTTAATTGACTCTACCAACATAATTAATACAACAAAAATCCCTTAGTCTAGTCAACCAAAACCTACTGGTACAGTGCTAAGTTGCACTACAAACTTGTAAAACATACCAAACATATTCATTATTAGAAATTCTTGTTTTTTAAACTTAATTCACTATTAGAAACCCCAGTGCCAAGAATTAAGCCAAAACTACATCATTTACCTTCTAGAAATTTCATCAATAGCAAGGCACTTCTTAAGGAGGCTATATACTAATTACCAATTTTACTACAATAAGATTATCACATTAATCTACATACAAAATTACTCTAGAAAATTGAAAATGATAATTTTTCAAGCACGCTTCATTTTTTTACGAAATTTGCAAAACTTTTATTGAAATTAGAGAGCTTACCATTGCCAGAGCTAGTGGGCGCTTCCAACTGCTACCCCTCTTTGGTTGAGATGCTCACCATCCTAGACCCTTAACCCCAACTCCACTCCATAGCAGCTTTACCCTAGCCCCTCAAACTATAGCAACTTGACTAGCATAAATTTCTCTTTTCCTTTTTTGTGATTTTCCAAAAATTCTTGACCTAACTCCCACTTGAATCCTTTGTTAACTAAAGGTTTGTAGTAGCTTGTTGTTAGCTTGGCTAGTAAGAATTCAGTGATAGCTAGATTTAGAAGGAGAGTGTTTCTTCTCTCTCTCTCTCTATTTCTTTTTCTATTTTGAATTAGTGTAACTTCTAATGGCTAGAACTTTCTCTCTCCTCTAACCTGCCTTCTAAGTCCTTCATTCCAACATTTGCTCACTTTCTCTCTTTTCTTTTCTTTCTTTTTTTTTTTTTATAGTAATGATGTGCCTAAAACCAAGGTCTAAGCACAATTAAATGGAGTAAAGGAATAACTTCAACTCTCAAAATTTAAAACCGATTCAAAAGGGTAAAAATTGCTTGAACCCTATTAAAGATGCAATGAGATCCGAATACTCAATGATGCAATTACAATTCCACGAGGATAATTTCTTCCAACATAACCCTAATCACATGTAAATCCAGGTGAATAATATACAAGATCAACAAATTTTCAACTCTAAGAACTCCTTTCTACCGAATGCAAATCACAATTCTAATTGAGTACAATTGATAGTAAACAACAAATGCTCAATAGCAGTTAACTAGGAAATAACAACTTGATTATAAATGTAATCAAATGATACTAAGAAGCTTTCAATCCAACCCTTGATATGACATACTAGAGATGAAATGAAACACAACAACAAGAGATTAATATTACTTACAATTTCAAGTGTTGTACTTGCCACAATTTCAACTCTTGGGATTGAAATTGATAAGAGTCTAATGATAATTAGGAAAACCCAAATCGTCACGAAAAAGTGTATGCTTAAATCCGAAAAATGGCCTCCTCAAACCCCACTTTAAGCAAGTATTTATATTTGCTCCCTTTAGGATTAGAAAATGCATAAACTTACAACTATGCCACTTTTAGATTGGCTAGTCCTAAATGAAAATTACAATCAAAATAAAAGTGTCCCGAAAGAAAATACAACATAAAATATTCCATACAAATGACAAAGATGTAAAAGAAATTGGTCTTCATGATGCCAGTCTTTAAGGTACTTTCGAATTAAACCTCGATGAGAGTCCCGACTTGCTCAAGAGTATAGGTGATTTGGTATCTTGTAGGATTGATAAGTGAGCCTGTTGGAATGCACTACAATTATAATGTAGAAATGAAGAAAATAGATTAGCTTCCTCAAGATTAGGTTTTTCATGCAAGATTCTCAAAACTAAGTTATGGAGACCCTTAGCTTGAGCCCTAGTGATAGGTCCTGTAAGAGTTTGATTCCTATTAAGAAGTTGTCGAGCCTATAGATTTATCCATAGCTTTGCAAGAATATTATGATGATCAGAATGTTGAGGCACATGAGGATAAGAGGGATGATAAATACTTACCTATTAATGTATTACATAGGGTTATGACCATAACTCCAGATGTTAAGGACATACAACAGAAGGACTAGTTCCACACACCTTATCAGATTCGAGGTAACTTGTGTGTTCTTTTCATCGATGGTGGTAGTTGCACTAATGTCATATCTACTGCATTAGTAAATAACTTGCAGCTATCTACTAGTCTACATCCTCGCCTTTATAAATTGCATTGGTTGGATGATTGAGGTAGTTTGCATGTTACACTGAGGGTAAAGGTGCCATTCAATATAGGAGATAGATACAGTGATGAGATTATCTATGATGTGCTTCTTATGTGCGCCTTTCATATACTATTGGGTAGACCTTGGTTGTTGATAGGAATAAAAATCTGACAAGACCTATCATTAGGGTAAGAACAAAAGGAATTCGAATTTTGGCGAATAGGGCCCATTTTGAGCAGATCGACCCCGGAATTATTTATAAATTAACCTCTTTTCTATTATTCTTGTATTGTGTTTTTCAACAGGCACACTTATCATATTCTATAGGGCAATGGACAAACTCCCTTAGACTCAGCTTGTGGGTTATCCATGGACCGACCTGAACCGGCGATGAGCTGGGTTGATGGATCCTATAGAAGACTGGCATCTTGAAGACCATTTCTTTTATATATTTATTCTTTTATGAACTATTTTGGTTTTAGAACACTTTTATTTCCTTGTAATTTTCATTTACAGCTAGCCACCTTAAAAGTGACAAACTTGTAATTTTGACCACTTTCTAACCCTAGGAGTAGCAAGTATAAATACTTGCTTAAGAGAGGGTTTGAGGAGGCCATTTTTGTAGATTAAACCTAGCACTTCATGTGTGGAATTAGGGTTCTTTCCTTAGTTCAAAACTCTTATCAATTTCAACCTAAGAATTGGAATTGTGGCGAGTGCGACGAAGGGGAATTGTGAGTCATATTGATTCCATCTTTGTTGTATGTTCATTTCTTCTCTAGTGAGTCATATCTAGGGTAGATTTGGATCTTTCTTGGATATATTTGTGTTTTTTTTTTTGTGAATAATCATCTTTTAAGATTGATTGTTCATTGAGCACTTGAAATATATATATCATTTTAGCTTGTGGCGAGAATTTGTGATTGAAAGGGAGAAGTGGATTTCATGGTTTTATTGCTTTCTTTGATATGATTTCCACGTGATTTTCAATCCTTTTTGCGGTTACTTGGTGAATGTTAAAAATAGCGATTATAATTACATCATTTGATCAACATTTTCGATTAAAATCTACAAGGTGTTCACGTGGATTGTCTCATTAGTGGACCAGTTTGTGATTAACTTGAGAATTGTTTTTCTTGAGTCATTTGATTGTGCTTGGAAGTGGTTTTGAGCACATCAGTTGTTTGATAGGGAGGTGCTACATGACGGGTTTAGAAACACATACATGTTTTATAAAGATGGTATACAAATTATCTTAACTCTTATGTCTCCATCTGAAGTTCACTCATTTCAAGAACAGATTAGTAAAACCAATGGCTTCTCAAGACCTCAAGCCAACAAGCAAATGCAAACACTAGGTGTTAGTCCAAAAGAAGACCCCTTAGATTTGAGGGCAAATCTTTTAGAGGCTTGAGGAGATGATGGGAATTAAACCTATGGTTCTAGTAGTGGGGAAACCAAATTGGATACATGAGCCCAGATATCCATATGTTGTCTTATTTATCTAATAATAATTTGTCTTTGTATTATAGCAGGTAAATTTATCGGCTTTTTATAGGATAGTGAATAAAATTCACTAAGGATCACTTGTAGGTCATTCATGGACATAAATCAACCGGTCCACACATGTTCTATGGAAGTTGAGAACTAGCCAATTTGAAGATTTATTTTGTAATTGTCTTTTGTTGCTTAAGAATTGACCATTTGTTAGTTTTATTTGTAATTTGGTTTTTGTTGTTTTTACCCTAATTAGAGCAAGTATAAATATTTGCTAAGTAGGTTTTAGAAAGGACTTTTGAACAATTAGAAAATCTACCTTTTCTTACTGTAAAGGATTTCCATCTTCACGTAAATACACTTTTATTAATTTCAATGGAAATTGTGGTGAGTTGGCTTAAGGATTATTGTGAGTCATATCAATACTTCTTAAATTGCTTTTAATTATTTCTAGTGTTTCATATCTAGTTGTAATTGGTTGTTTTACTTTGTTCTTGTTCATGTCATTTAAGGTTCCAATTTTTCAGATTTGGTTCATGACCAATTTGATTAGAATTCGGTTCATCTTTGTGTTATCTTTTATATATCTTACAATTGCAAGTGATCCTCATCATAATTTGGCATTATAGTAACTTGATTCACACAATTAGGGTTAATGTGATTATTGGTATCACGTCATTTTTGTGGACTTGGTTGGGTTGATTCTTCAATTGGCTTTTTGTTCTTGCATTTAGATCCAAGGCACACCACATTTTGAAGGATGAAGTTCACTTTCGGACTTAATGTACCTAATCTTCAAGATTTCCAAGTCATTCATAACACGTATATTAATATTTGTAGACTATAGCTTAACTTATACAACTATCATTGAGTTTTTTTAACAACATGACTAATAATACTATATATAATGTAATACAGTGATCTTGTAAAATAAATAGGGAAAATCAAAAGCCTGAATCCTCCTCCTATTTATCCATCACTCTTAAAAGGTCTCAATATCCCTTAAAGCCATTTTAGTCTTCAACACCTATACTTGAGGTCAGTAAAACACTAACCCTTTAATTTCTTAAGATGTAAAGTGATTACTAGAAAATACGAAATCAAACATAGTACATGTAATGCCCCGAAACCCTAATTATGCTACTACTCGCCATGTATCCTTATCTCACAAGAACACACTAAGGCTCTGAAATAAATCCAATAGTTTTTAACCTCTAACATCTATAATAAAAGCATTTCATATATCTCTAAAGTTTCAAATAATAACTTAAACCATATCAAACGTCTAACACAACAAAAGTCTTTAAACACCAAAAATAACAATTCTCAACAAATACTATCTATTAAACGTCATAATTCTTCCTAAACTTAATCACCATAATAATAATGACACTCTTCATCTTCCTCCCTCTGTGGTTTAGGTAAACCTAAGTCATCTTTTGGGTTCTCATCTCCCTCAACACCTACATCTAAAAATGGTTCCCTGAAGGGTGAACTAATGCCCAATACGTATAATACAAACACGTATGCATGACAAACATAAACAAGTATCTCATGCATCATGTAGAACTTAAACATAAATAATCATTTCATAATATAATATTAGTCTACAAGCAAACAATAGGATTCTTATGTCTTGGTGATGGGAATTACCACAATGGCCCCCATACCCATGTCCACTTAAACACTTAATCTAAGTGATGGGAACTGCCACTGCGGGCCCCAACCTATGTACACTTAACTACTTAAACTTGGTAATGGGAACTGCCGCTATGGGCCCCACACCCATGTACACTTAAACACTTGAACAACATCTAACCTAGATCTTTTCCAAGCACAACTCGACTAGGGATAACATTACATAAGAATCATTGGGGTCCTCGCTAGGGATCTACCACTACAGGCCCCTAGGTTGAGCCAAGCACATACAACATATCACTTGAACACTTTCTAAATCATATACTTAATTCAATTTCAAATACTTGTACTAACTTAAATAAACACAAAACAACACATAAGTAACACATACCTTAGATCTTAGCCTTAAGAACTTCTCGATCTTAGACTTAACCTAATTGGAAATCTATACACATTAACATGTTCTTCTTAGTCTTCAATCAAAGATTAATATCATTCTTAATCTCCTTAATACTATTCATTTAATTTCTCTAAGGAATTACTAGTTATTTAGGTTATGTAGAAATTAGTTTAAATTGAAGTTAAATGAACTTATAATTATTTTATACTTTATTTAACACGGTTATGTCAGGGACCATGTTGTTAAATATAGGTTGAAGCATGACTATGTTAATGGTCATGTATCTTTCAATGTATAATTGGGCTTCAACACAGTTAGAACACAACCATGTTAAGAGGCCATGTTACTCTTGACTCAATATAATCGAAACATGATTGTGTTGGAAGGCCGTATATCTTTCGGTACATCTTTCACACTCAATAGGGTGTAAATACGATCGTATTGGGAGGTCATGTTACCCTTAACTCAACACGATCGGAACACAACTATGTTGGGAGGCCGTATATCTCTCAATACACTTTTCCAATTCAACATGATTGTATTGGGAGGTCGTGTTACCTTCGAAAATTCCACAAACCTTATTTCTATTACTTCAATTCCTCTAAAACCTAATCCTTTCCATTCCTAAGCATAACTAAGTTCCAAAAACATGTAATTATAACTAATTTACAGATATTAAATTACATACTTCAAATTCCCTACAAGTTAAATCCTCTCGAATTGTCGATTCTCCGTTCTCTTCAGCCCTTTCACGTACTTCGTTTTCTACATGAACAATCGATGCTCATAACTTCAATTTCCATTATCCAAATTTGAAATTGGTATAACGATCCTTACCTCGAGTTCTTGGAATCAGCTCATTCCTTTTTCTTATCATCATCCTAGGTTTCTCGTATGGAGCATCTATTCTCTACGGCCTTGTTCATTGTTCAAAATAACAAAAGGGTGCGCTCTAAGTCAACTTGTAGGATTTATATGCTCCATGTGAAATGACCAAATTACCCCTCAAAATTTTATAAAATTCCATCCTATCCTTAGCTCTTTATAATATCTTTATTATATAAATGAATAAATAATAAAAATATTCATGTATTACATTCTCCTACCCTCCCATAAAAACTTTTTTCTTCGAAAGTACCTAATTTTGGAAGAGTTCTAGATGCTCTCTCTTCATTTCTTCCTCTAACTCCTATGTCACTTCCCTTTCTGTTTAGTTTGTCCATTGCACTTTAACATAAGGGATTGTTTTCCACCTTAGCACCCGTTCCTTAGTGTCTAAAATCTTGATTGGCCTTTCTAAAGATGTCAAATTTAGCTGTACATTTAGTGGTTCCAAGGCCACTATATGATTTGGGTTAGGTACATACTTCCTTAGCATGGATACATGGAATACATCATGCACCTTGGTCAATTTCGGTGGAAGAGCTAACTTGTAAGCCACCATGCCTATTCTTTCCAAGATCTCGAATGGGCCTATATACCTCGGGTTTAGCTTTCCCCTTAACCCGAATCTGATCGCTCCCTTTGTTGGAGAAATTCTCAATAATACCTTATCTTGCACTTGGAATTCCAAAAGACACCTTCTCTTATCTACATAGCTCTTTTGTTGAGATTGGGCTATCTATATTCTCTAACTGATTAGTTTCACCTTGTCATCTGCTTCTTGCACTAACTCTAGCCCCATCGTCTATTTTTCTCCCACTTTATCCCAATGTAGTGGGGATCTGCACCATCTTCCATAAAGAGCTTCATATGGTGGCATCGGGATAGTTGCTTAGTAACTATTATTATAGGCGAACTCCACTAGAGGTATAAGCTCATTCCAATTCCCTCCAAAGTCTAGTGCACATGCCCTGAGCAAATCTTCTAGTATTTGTATAGTCTTTTTAGATTGACCATTTATCTATGAGTAGAATGTTGTACTGAATTGCAGTTTGGTGCCTAATGCTTTATGAAGGCTATTCCAAAATCTACTCACAAACTTAGTGTCTCTATCAGAAGTGATTGTCACTAGCACTCCATGTAATCTAACTATCTCCTATATGTATATTTTTCTCCAATTTATATCCTACTCTGATACCACCTAAGCTGTAACACCTTGAAACTCGAGCTGCGCTACTACCCACCACGTGTCCTTATCTCATAAGAACACATTAAGGCTCTGAATCAAATCCAATACTTTTTAACCTATAACACTTATAATAAAAGCATTTCATATATCTCTAAAGTTTCAAATAATAACTTAAACCATATTAACTGTCTAACGCAGCGAAAGTCTTTAAACACCAAAAATAACAATTCTCAAAAGATACTATCTATTACAGTTAAACATCATAATTCTTCCTGAACTTAATAACCATAATAATAATATTACTCTTCATCTTCCTCTCTTTATGGTTAAGCTAAATCTAAGTCATCTTCTGGGTTCTCATCTTGTAGCCTACCCAATACTAGTCTTAAGTGCTCTTCATGCTCTTTACTACTTTTAGAGTATATCAAGATGTCATCTATAAAGATAATTACAAACTTATCTAGGAAATCTCTGAATACTTTGTTCATTAAATCCATGAATGCAGCTGGTGCATTCGTTAGTCCAAAGGGCATCACTAGAAATTTATAGTGCCTACATCTAGTCTTGAATGTTGTTTTTTGAATGTCCTCTTCTCTGATTCTAAGGTAATGATAACCAAATCTCAAGTCTATTTTGGAGAACACCTAAGCTCCCTACAATTGGTCAAACAGGTCATCTATCTTAGGAAGAGGATATTTATTCTTTATGGTAACCTTTTTTATTTCCTTGTAGTCTACACAGAGTCCCATACTTCCATCTTTCTTCTTCATAAATAGGACTGTGCGCCTCAAGGAGATACACTGGGTCTTATAAAGCCATTATCTTATGATACGCTCAGAACGTATATATAAAATGGGAGCGTAAATTGCAGCAAGTGCACTGGTCGTATCAAGTAATAGAGTGGTGAAAAGTAAGGTTGTCGATCCCTCGAGGAACCAATAGAGTACTAGATCTATGGCAATTCTTATCAATATCTAGGTGATTAAAAAGGGGTTTTGAAATGTCTAATCTAAAAATTTAACTTAAAGCAACAAGGAGAATTTTATGAAGAATCTATCAATTATGAACAAGGGAAATTAGAATTCACCCTAGATTCGTTAATCAAACTGCTACCATGTTATATCAACTAGTGGTTATAAGGTTATTCAAGTGAGTTTAGAAAATCCTTTTTTTTTAGGGATGTTAACCTTAAATCAATTAGTCGGCTTCCGCGTCTCCAATTAACCAAGGAATCAAAATTATGTTCAAACACCTCCCGATGCTATAAACAACTAATCCCTAAATCAATTAACCCTAATCCCTTAGTGATTAATTAACAAGAAACATTGCATTGCGCCCTCCATAAACTCTAATTAAACCAATTATCGCAACTCCCGTATTGATAATCAATCTAATTAAGAATTCCTAACAAATCCTAATCAACTCCCGTATAAAAAGGATTTCTAACAATTATAATCAAAAACCAATTATAATTGAAATCAAAGGAATTGCAATCATGAATAATCCTAATAATTCCTAATCATATAACATGGCTACAATTATCCTTTTAACATTCTAGAGTTTCATCCAATTTCCCACAAGGATGATTTAGACCATTATAGTATGAGTTGCATAAAAACAATTGAAATAAATAGGTGCAATGGAATTCATATTAAACAACAAGAATAAACTAATAAATGGAATAAAAGAAAATAAAGTAAATGAAAAAATTGTTATAATCTTCAAGAATTTGTAGAACTTCAATCTTCCAAAATGACTCCTTGAATTCTTCAATTGAAAGCAAACTTCAGCAAAATGACATTCTTTCTTCAAACTAAACTTTGGAAAAATCTAAAGTACCTAAGGGAATTCTAATGATTCAAAAGAAAGATAAATGATGCTAAAACAAAGAAGAAGAACAAAGGATGCTAAACAAAAGATGCTAAGCAAAAGGGATTCTAAAACAAAAGGGATGCTTCCAAGGTTCACACAAGGGGTCTATTTATAGATCCAAAGAAGAGGGGGATAAGGTTGATCTGATGAGGATTTGAGTCAGCAAATTAATTAAGATACGATTTTGGAGAGATTTTCGCAATGGATATCCGGGGAGTAATGAAGGCCGGCTCAAGGCCGGTGGCCTTAAATGTAGGCTGGCTTTAAGGCCGACGGCTTTAATGCTTTTTGAGGCCGGTTTAATATAGGCCAGCTCAAGGCCGACCCAAGGCCAGCGGCCTTCAGTGCAATCCTCTGCTCGCTTCTTCAATTTTGTGAAAAACTCCTCCAATTAACTTGTAATTTACTTTTGGGTCCTCAAAACCTATATTTTCACAATAAACACCATTAAGTATCATTTCTTTATATTTTCTTATAATATTGAAATAAATTTAATATAAGTCCAAAAGAAAATATAAGTATAATGTGATCTTATCATCTTATAACTATTGTAATTGTTTCCTTAATTCTTCTAATTCCATTGGTGCCATCCTGTAGATTGGTTTTGATATGGGTACTGTACCCTGTACTAAGTCTATGTTGAATTCTATTTCCCTGGTTGGGGGTAAGCCAAAAAGATTTTCTAGAAACACATCAGGAAATTCCTTCACTATTTATACTTCTTCCATCCTAACATCTTCATTGGCTTCAACAGATATGGTTGCTAATATACTTCTTCCCCACATCTTGTAGGTAAGCAATTTAGCGGGTCTGTACACTTCTAGCTTGTATTTAAAATATCTATCTCCAGGTATATTTAACTATACCACCATGTTGTGGCAGTCAATAGTGGCATGATATTTTGATAGCTAGTTAACACAAAAAATAATTTCGAACTCTATCATCTTTATACCAAAAGGTCTACTGGCATCACCCTACAATGTATTTCTATACTCATTCCTCTGCATATCCTACTTATTCTTCCTCTTATTCCTAAAGGAGTATTAACAGCCAAGCAATCATCCATATTTTCAACATCCAAAGAACATGCACAGACAAAGTTTTCAAATACACAGGATACAGTCGCACTAGTATTAAATAGTACATATGCATTGTAAGAGTGTACTAGAAGTATACCTACAATGTTGTCTACATCTGGGACATCTTGGTGCTGTTTCTATTGAATGGCAAAAACCCTGGTAGGAACTCTTTGTCTAAGACCTCTTACCTGTGGTCTGACTCCCTATCCTCTCACTGAAGGTCTAGCTACTTGTTAAATTAGCCTTACTTGGTTTCTAATCTGTCCCTAAGGACAGTTGATTACCCTATGTCCCATCTGGTTACACACATGACAAAAGATTAGGGCAACCGACCTTTTAGTACAATGTCTACTAATTTGCCCTATTTTTCCACGAGAGAAACATGCCCCATTTGGCCATCTACACTCTCTTAGCTCATGGGGTCCATAACATCTAGGACATTTAGCATTTGCATATGTTATAGTGAGTGTTAAAGGCACTTGCTTGATCTAAAGAGGAGGGGCTACAACCTTAGGTGTTTTACTTTGCAGCAAGTGATGTCTCTTACCCCGACCTCGCCCCATTCCACTAGAGGTAGGTCTTTTTCCCAGAGCTATTTCTGCTTTATGACTCCATTGTTCTTGATGTGCCCAAAGCCAAGTTCAAGCACAATCAAATGACTCAAGAAAACAAGTCACAATTCAATCACAAAACCAGTCCAATGTGGATGACAAAATCACGTGAAACCCTTTGAAATTTGATGGAAAAATGAAGATCAAATGTTGTAATTGCAATCCCTACTTGTAATCTTCACCAAATAACAACAAAGAGAGATTAGATCCACGTGAAATCAAAACAAGGTTGAAGCATCAAAACCGTGATTTCCACTCTTCCTTCAATTCCAACGCACGCCAGCACTAAATGATATATATAATTTAAGTACTAAAAGAACAATCAATCTTAACAAGTCAATTGTTCATGAATTACACTCACAATAGTTCCAAGAAAGATTCAAATCCACCCTAGATATGACTCACTAGAGAAGAAATGAAAAAAAACAAAGATGAAATCGATATGACTCACAATTCCCCTTTGTTACATTTGACACAATTCCAATTTTTGGGTTGAAATTGATAAGAGATTTTTGAACTAGGATGAACCCTAATTCCACACGTGAAGTGCTAGGTTTAATATGCAAAATATGGCCTCCTCAAACCCTATTCTAAGCAAGTATTTATACTTGCTACTCCTAGGGTTAGAAAGTGGTCAAAAATTACAAGTTTGTCACTTTTAAGGTGGCTAGTCCTAAATGAAAATTACAAGGAAATGAAAGTGTCCCAAAACCAAATACAACCAAAAATAGTTCATAAAAAAATTACAAAGTACAAAATATCATAAGTCTTCATGAACCAATGCCTCGGAATGGAAAACAATCTCAATAGGTCTTTGATTGTCACCCTGAAAATGTTTTGTGTCTATCAACTATTGTAGGACATATTGGCATCTCATGGTGAATTATCATTGTACCTGTAAGATTATTCTCAAATATTTATTAGAATAAAAGACATAAAGTAAAATATGAGCGATTTGGATCATCATCCAAATCGGGTTTTAAAAATGTCGATTGTGCTAGAAATTTTCCCATCATCTCCTCGGGCTTCTGAAAGATTTGCCCTCAAATCTAGAGGATCAGTTTTGGAATTGAACCCTAATGTCTCTATCGTCCTGCTCTTCCGGCTATTAAAGGTAGTAGATGGATTTCTGATCTGTTCTTGAAACCTATAGACCTTAGATGGAGTCATTGGCGATAGAACTATGTATGATTCACACATACTGAACATGTAGGTATTTTTAAACCCATCTTGTAACACCCGTTGATCATACAACCAAGGCCGACCTAGCAGTAAATGGAATGCATGCATAGGGACTACATCATACAGGATCTCATCATGATATTTCTTCTCGACATTCACAGGAACCTTTACCCTAAAGGTAACATACATACTACCTCGATTATCCAGCTAATGCAAGTTATAAGGGCTAGGATGTGGGATAGCAGACAGATGTAATTTGTCTACCAGTGCAGCAGATATAACATTCGTGCAACTACCACTATCGATGATGAGTAAACAAAGGTTACCTCTGATTCTGCAAGAGGTGTGAAATATGTTCTCCCTCTAAATGTCACTAGTATAAGGAGATATAGTTAAAACCCTACGTAACACATTAAGGGGTAGATATTTTTCTCCTGTACGCTCCTCAGGTGCATTTGCAGTCTGGTCATCATAATATTCCTACAGTGCCATTGGTAGATCTGTAGGTTCAATCTGATCGTGGTCATCCTCAATATCCTCCCCAGTGTCCTCCATAACAGTTATCACCCTCTTATTTGGACACTGTGCTACCATATGCCTATATCCCATGCATTTAAAGCATTTTATCTAGCGCGCCTTCCCACTAGTAGATCTGGGAATAGTCTGCCTTACATCTGGAGCCATTACCTCTTTACCCTTCCCAGTAGGTAAATTTTCTCTCATAATAATTGGGGTAGTTTTGTCCATTGCCTCACCTATCGCTTTTGTTCCCCCAATCAACCGTCAGTTGATAAGGGTCTAGCAATAGCATTAGGCCTACTGCTCAGAGCCCTAAATAAGTTGGACCTCCTTTGTCTCTTTACTTTTAAAGCCAACTGAATAGCCTCATCAAGTATACTATAGCGCTACAGTTCAACAACACACGCTATTTCATATTTTAGACATAAGACAAAACGTTCTACAGTTTGTTCTGGAGGTTCAACGGACCCACACCTAATCATAAAGGTCTCGAACTCCTGCACATAATCATCCACTGTTTTGCCTCCTTGCCTCAATGTTTGCAGTTGCATAAACAGTTCCTGTTTGTAGTGCTCAGGAATGAACCTTTTTCTCAATACCCTTTTCATATCCCTCCAGGTTTGAATCTCAGCCTCTCTATCTCGACGTCTGCTGATAATTAGATTCTTCCACCATAGTGCAGCGTATCTTATAAACTCGACAGCAACCAATCGGACCCTGGTACTATCATCGATCTCATAACATTTAAAGAGACCCTCAACCTTGTCCTCCCAATCTAAATATTCATCAGCTGATCCCTTGCCGTCATAAGATGGCATCTACAGTTTCACATATTCCAAGCCCTGAGGTGGCCTGAAATCCCTATTTTGATATGGGTTTACCCTAAAATTGTCATCCCTCTCTTCTCTGTATGGAAGATGCTCCTCACTCATCCTTCTATTCGGATTCCCATCTCCCACTACTCTGTCTCGATGAGGATTCTATGGAGCTACCCGAGGTAGTGCCGGCTCGTTTACCACTGGTGGTTGTGGTAATGTCATTCTATCAATTCTAGTTGCTGGTGTAGCAACTATGGTAGTAAGATCCTGGAGCTGTTCTTCCAAAGTTCTGCTACCTGCCACATTACAACCCTAGCCTCCACCAACCTGACTATTGGCTTCATCACCAATTCCCCCATTCATGTTGTCATTTAACATAGTTGTAGATCCCCGTATACCGATCCTCAAAGACAATTTGAACCAATGAAACACACTTCACAACTACACTTCCTTTAACACCACAAAATAGCAACTACAAAAAAAAAAAGGAAAACAAACAAATCCTCTTAACTTCACAAGTATGCTAATACAACCCATGTGTGGCACTCTTCTCCACAGCACGTTAATACAACACGGTGCAACACTTATATAATTCACCTCCACATGCAACACTTGCAATCCCCTTTTTAATCACACACACTCACAACACCATACACTCATTATTGCTTAACACACCAATGCAATGCCACACACACACCTTTGCTATACACAGTGCAACAAATTTTCTAAGTTCCACAAGGCACTCCTTCACAAGCAACTCCTAGGGCAACAACACAAGTGGAAACAATAACAATTACACTTCCACTTCCATGGCAACAATAATAAATGGCAACAACAACAAATACACTTCCACTTCCACGGCAAGGATAACAAGATATACTCCACTTTCCACAAATGTAATCCGCAACTTAACAATAGGTAGCAACTCCAATTTGAATTTCAACCTCTTCACTAATTGCAAGCCTTCCTCAATTGGTAAGAAATCAATTTCAAATTCAAATAACACTCATTAACTCCCACAACTTAATTGATGTGTTTGAATTCAAATAGATTCCTTACTACTCAACACAATGCAAATTTGTAAAACACACTTCCCTAATTCAAAATTTGCACCATGGAATTACAACAACAAACTTTACAACCCCCTTCACGTAACAAGCTAGTCACGTCAAGAAAAGAAAAATTTTCAAGTTCAAGAAAATGTTGAATTAGCAACACTTCTACTCTCCTTCCCTTCCATGAAAATAATCAATCACAAGAAGCTACAACAATCCTTCCAATCCAACTCCAACAAGCAGCAAATTAGATTTGAATCAAGGCAATTTTCGCAACTCACAACTACAACACACAATTTCGGTTAAAAAATGAATAACCCTAATTGAAGATGATGATAACGAAATCAACCAACAATTAATCCCTTCTCTCAACTTGTGCTCTGATACCAAAAGATGATGTGCCTAAAACCAAGTTCATGCACAATCAAATGACTCAAGAAAACAAGTCACAATTCAATCATAAAACTAGTCCAATGTGGATGATAAAATCACGTGAAACCCTTTGAAATTTGATCGAAAAATGAAGATCAAATGATGTAATTGCAATCCCTACTTGTAATCTTCACCAAATACCAACAAAGAGAGATTAGATCCACGTGAAATCAGAACAAGATTGAAGCATCAAAACCGTGATTTCTGCTCTTCCTTCAATTCTAATGCACGCCAACACTAAATGATATATATAATTCAAGTACTAAAAGAACAATCAATCTTAACAAGTCAATTTTTCATGAATTACACTCACAATAGTTGCAAGAAAGATTCAAATCCACCCTAGATATGACTCACTAGAGAAGAAATGAAAAACAATAAAGATGAAATCGATATGACTTACAATTCCCCTTTGTCGCACTCGCTACAATTCTAATTCATGGGTTGAAATTGATAAGAGATTTTTGAACTAGGATGAACCCTAATTCCACACGTGAAGTGCTAGGTTTAATTTGAAAAATATGGCCTCCTCAAACCCTATTCTGAGCAAGTATTTATACTTGCTACTCCTAGGGTTAGAAAGTGGTCAAAAATTACAAGTTTACCACTTTTAAGGTGGCTAGTCCTAAATGAAAATTACAAGGAAATGAAAGTGTCCCAAAACCAAATACAACAAAAAATAGTTCATAAAGCAATTAAAAAGTACAAAATATCATAAGTCTTCATGAACCAATGCTTCGGAATGGAAAACAATCGCAGCGAGTCTTTGATTGTCACCCTGAAAATGTTCTGTATCCATCAACTGTTGTAGGACATATTGGCATCCCATGGAGAATTATCATTATACCTATAAGATTATTCTCAATTATTTATTAGAATAAAAGACATAAAGTAAAATATGAGTGATTCGAATCATCATCCAAATTGGGTTCTGAAAATGTCGACTATGCTAGAAATTTTCCCATCAATTCTTTCATGATCTTCTTATTCTATTCAAAGCACTTCGCTTTGTCTACCATCTCAACATAGGTATTTAGCTGAAAGGCCCATACTGCAAGTTGTAACTCCAATTCCATTCCTCTTAGGAACCTTCTAGCTTAAGACCTATCATCATTGCATACATTCTCATGAAGGAACTGAATGAGGCGAGTTAACTTTGCCTTATACTCTTTAGTTCCCTTATTCATAGTTGTAGTAATTGTTCTCCATTTTGTCTTTAGAGTTGTTGGGGAAGTATCTCTAATAAAACAGCTTCTTAAACACTACCCAATTCATGCACTCCCCTATAAGTCTAGGGACTGAAGCTCACCATTTTGTTGCAGTTCCCTTCTACATGAATGCAACATAATTCACCTTCCTATCTTCTAATATCTAGAAGGTAGCAAAAGTCTTCTCAATGTCTTGTACCCAATCCTCAGCTTCAATTGGGCCATCTATTCTAGGGTTGAACTCCTTAGCCACTCTTATGAACCTATTAAAGTTGATGGGTTCATTGGCATTCCTATGTTTTGGGACATTAAGTGCTTGGTGATGCTGTGCTAGTAGTCCCACCAGGTGGTTCACTATATGCAATAGTTGAATTGTCTCTTCAGTCATCTGACCTCTTTCCCCTTATTGCTGAGGGTGCTGAGCTTCCTCCTCATTAAGGTTATTATGTCTAGCACCACTTTCAGCTCTTAATCTAGTAATTCTTCTTGGAGGCATTATGATTAAGAAGAGACAACAGAATCTGTTTATGTTAGTATTAGTCAAGGTTAGTTTCATAGTGTGTAAGTATATAGACATATACCATACACAAGGGGTCTATTCATATATAATGCTTAGTAGTTAAAGGAATACAGGTAAAATAATAATACAAGTAATTACTTAATTAAATAAACGTCCCCTATTTTACCCACTCTCGTCATATCTCACTATCTTATTAATCCATTGCTAAATTCTTTTACATATCATTTCTTAAAATCTATTGTTTAAAACTTATGTCTATTGATCATCGCTTAGTATTAAAGATCATTACCTAAGATCTATAGATCAAAACTTAAATCTCTAAAGAACATAAAACCTAGAGCTCCGATACCACCTAAGCTGTAATGCCCCCAAAACTAGGCCATGCTATTACCCACCATGTGTCTTTATCTCACAAGAACATGTTAAGGCTGTAAAACAAATCCAATACTTTTTAACCTGTAACATCTATTATAAAAGAATTTCATATATCTCCAAATTTTCAAATAATAACTTAAACTATATCAAATATCTAACATAACATAAGTCTTTAAACACCAAAAATAAAAATTCTTAATAGATACTATCTATTACAGTTAAACGTCATAGTTCATCCTAAACTTAATCATCGTAATAATAATAGTACTCTTCATCTTCTTCTCTCTATGGTTTAGCTAAACCCAAGTCATTTTCCAGGTTCTCATCTCCCTCAACACCTGTATCTAAAAATGGTTCCCCCGAAGGGTGAGCTAATTCCCAGTACGTATAACACAAACACATATGCATGACAAACATAAATGAGTATCACATGCATCATGTAAAACTTAAACACAGAATATCATTTCATAATATAATTTTAGTCCACAAGTGAACAATAAGATTCTCATGACCGCCTTAACACACTTAACACAATGGAGCATCTCTTGGTGATGGGAACTACCACTATGGGCCCTACACTCATGTCCACTTAAATACTTAATCTCGATGATGGGAATTGCCACTACGGGCCCTACACCAATGTACACTTAACCACTTGAAGTTAGTGATGGGAATTGCCACTATGGGCCCTACACCCATGTACACTTAAACACTTGAACAACATCCAACCTAGATCATTTCCAAGCATGACTCCACTAGGGATAATGCCACATATGGATCATTGGGGTTCTCCTTAGGGATTTTCCACTATGGGCCCCTAAGTTGAGCCAAGTACATACAGCATATTACTTGAGCACTTACCGAATCATATACTTAATTCAATTTCAAATACTTGTACTAACTTAAACAAACACAAAACAATACATAAGTTACATGTACCTTGGATCCTAGCCTTAAGCACTTCTCAATCTTGGACTTAACTTATGAGGATCAACTAGCATCTAAGAGGGCGAAACCGAAATCCTAAGATCCATTGCAAGGAATTGGAAGCCCAATGACCTAAGCTAGAGCTAAGAGGATGAATGACGCCTTACAAGGACTAGTCATGAACGCACAAGCTAAGGAATCAAATTACATGAAAGGAGAACCAACACCTATCAATTTAATTTACGTTTCCATGGAAGGGTACAAGGATTTGAAGTCTTAGAAAAGATATGTTTTTATTGAACTAAAAAGGGAAAGAGGATTCTCGGTTTTGTTTTGTTATGTTTTAATGGGAAAATTTCTAGCACCATCGACATTTTCAGAACTCGATTTGAATAATGATCCAAATCACTCATATTTTACTTTATGTCTTTTATTCTAATAAATATTTGAGAAATAATCTTACAGGTACAATAATAATTCTCCATGGGATGCCAATATGTCTAACAATAGTTGATGGACACATAACATTTTCGGATTGACAATCAAAGACCCGTTGCGATTGTTTTCCATTCCGAGGCATTGGTTCATGAAGAATTATGATATTTTGTACTTTGTAATTGTTTTATGAACTATTTTAGGTTGTATTTTCTTTTGGGACACTTTCATTTCATTGTAATTTTCATTTAGGACTAGCCACCTTAAAGTGATAAACTTGTAATTTTGACCATTTTCTAACCTTAGGAGTAGCAAGTATAAATACTTGCTTGTAGTAGGGTTTGAGAGAGGCCATTTTTGCATATCATACACTAGAACTTCACATGTGAGAATTAGGGTTCATCCTAGTTCTAATCCTCTTATCAATTTCAACCCAAGAATTGGAATTGTGGTGAGTGCAACAAGGGGAAATTGTGAGTCATATCGATTTCTTTCTTTGTTGTCTTTCATTTCTTCTCTAGTGAGTCATATCTAGGATGGATTTGAAGTTTCTTGGACATATTTGTGATTGTAATTCGTGAACAATTGTCTTTTAAGATTGATTGTTCTTTTAGTACTTGAATTCAATATCCTTTTATTGTTGGCGTGCATTGGAATTGAAGGAAGAGTGGAAATCACGGTTTTTGATCAATCCTTTTGATTTGGAATTCACATGGATCTCATTTCAATTTGTTGTCACTTGGTGAAGATTACAAATAGGGATTGCAATTACATCATTTGATCTTCATTTTCCATCCAAATTTCAAAGGGGTTTCACGTTATTTGTGAACCAATTGGACCGGTTTTGTGATTGATTTGTGAATTGTTTTCCTTAAGTCATTTGATTGTGCTTAAACTTGATTTTGAGCACATCATGTTTTATTATTATTTTTGGTTTGTAATTTGGCATAATTAGTTTGGTGTTTCGGTCTATAAGAAGATAAGACCGCAAGCTAGATTAGGTAACTTAGGTTTTGTATTTTCTTATGTGTAACATCCTTATATGATCGAGTAGGTGTCAGCACAACACAACATCATGATTAAAGATTGAAACAAAAAACATCTTTTTTTTTTTATAAAGAAAACCCTCCTTTGTTCTTTGCAAAAGAACTCTCTTTGGAATTCTTTAATCGAATTTGATTAGGGAAATTCCTTTTGATAATTTAAGTTTTAATCAATAGGTGTGATTGGGGTCTAGTTCCGTTCTATTAATTCGAGACGATCCTTGGGGTTTGATTTCAATTACGTTTGTCGAGTTCTACATTTAACATACCTAGGGTTTACACATTATTTGGTATCAGAGCTTTGGTTTCTTGAATCAAGTAATCTCTATCCTTGTTTATTTGCTTGTTGTTTCAATTCCATACTTTTATTCATATCCTAGATTTGTATAAAAAAAAATTGACTAGGTCATAAGAGCATTATTGGTGACCAATCACAAACAATTCTATCTTGGTCATTGCAAAAATCAATTGTGATTCAATCTTATTCCTTCTTTGAAGAATATATAAAAAATATATATACATATACAAAGTCATAGTCGATCGTGGAAGAGATCCAATTGCCGAAATCACAAAAGAAAATTTTATTTTGGCAAGTTACAATTTAATTGTCATAATTCACTTTCCAATTCCAACTACAACATATATCTTTATCTTTCCAAATTGTGCATCCGAATTACATTCATACTTCTTATATTTGGTGTAAATTATGTATCATTTTAATTTGCATGATAGGGAATTTGATAGGAATCAAAATCCTACAGGACCTATCACTAAGGCAAGGACCAAAGGATTATAAAATTTAGCGATAAGGGTCTTCTTTGAACAAACCAACCCCGAAAATACTTGTATACTAACTTCTTTTCTATTACCTATTTGTTATACATTCTAGTAAGCATACTTGTTAGGTTTTATAGGATGGTGGACAAACTCACTAAAACTTAGCTTATGGGTTATTCATGGACTGACATAAACCAAAGAAGAATTGGTCTAACAAATTACTCAATTGAATTGAAGAATCGACCAATTGAAGAACCTTATACTTGTAATTGTTGTTTTGAGAACCAACCATTTCATTTAGCATTTGTAATTTCTTTTCTTGGAACCAACCACTTAAGTAGCTTATTTGTAATTTTCATGTGGTTTTTACCCTAATAGGAGCAAGTATAAATACTTGCTGACTAGGGTTTGTATGGACCTTTTTGAACATTTTAGAAAAATCATACACTTTGCCGTAAGGAGAGTCCTTGCTAACAAATTTGATCTCTTATCAATTTTAAGTGTGGAATTGTGGTGAGAACCAACTAGAGTGATTGTGAGTAATATCAATTATCTCTTATTGATTTGCAAATTGTGTTTAGTGGGTAATATCTAAGTGCAATTTGTTGGTTACTTATCTATATCCACGTGAATTAGGGTTCTTATTTTTATATTTGCATCAAGCCAATTTGAGATTGAATTCTAATTCTTTTCCATTGTCTTCTATTGGTATTGATACAATTGTTTTGTTCCATATATTCATTTGGCTTCAATTTTCGTGAATTGGGGTTATCTTATGAAGTTGTTGATTAAGATAATTGTTAGTGTAATTGTTGATTCACACCATTTGCATTAGTGTTCATGTGCTTTGGATTTTAGGCACATCATAATTTGGTATCAGAGCATTGGTTTTTGAGAAGGGAATTTTGTGATCTTCATTTGAAATTAGGGTTTTTGAGTTTTAACTTATTAATCCTGAAGTGTTGAGGTGGAATTGAAGTACTTGATTTTGGTTTTATTATATCATATTTATTGATTGTTGAAGTAGAAGTGGAGATCTTGTTGTAGTCCCTTTGTTCTTGAATTTGCCGTGAAGGCAAGGGAAGTAGGAAGTTCATTTCTTGTATCATTTTCGGAATTGAGGGTACCTCATTTGTGAAGAGAAGAGAAGTGTAATTTTTGCATGACTGTTTCGGAATTGGGGAGTACTGATGTACGTAAAATCAAGATTAAGCACATGCAATTGGAGCAATTTATAAACCTCAAATGACTAGTCTAATTTCGGTTCAAGACTATTAGAAATTGCATGATTCCTATTGGAGTCTAAGTAGATCCGAATGCTATAACTTACAAATTAATAATCCACAATGAACAAATTCTTCAAAACAACACTAATCAAACTTGAATACCATGTGAATTCAACAAAACAACAAGAACTAATTCGAGATCCCCTTTCCCAACAAAGTGATCCTGATATGATCCAAGAGAAACCCAGATACGAGCACCAAAGAAAACAAAGTCAATCCGAGCTCTAGGTGGTAGTACGGGGACCAAAAAAGGAGGATATAGATGTCAGGAGGACCCAAGGCGAAGATCGGCCAGCCTTAAGCCGGCCTTGAATAAAGGCTGATCGAGTTAGCTTCAAGGCCGCCGGCCTTTGGTGCCGGCCTATGTGTTTAGGCTGCTGGCCTTAAATGTTTTCGCTCAATTTTTTTAGGTTGATATAAATAGGCGTCCTTAGGGTTTTTCGAGGGAGAATGTTATTTTGGTTGTAAAACAGAGACACTTTGAGCATTGTGAATATTCTTTGGAGATTTGTGAATATTGGGAATTGATTTTTCTCTTTATTCTTATTTTTCTTATCAAATTGTTGGTTCTTTAGAATTTGTAGTGAGCATCGTTATTGAATTCTTAGAATTCTTTAACCATAGTGATTGATTTATAGAGCGTGGTCTCTATCGTTCTATGATTTGATTGCAAATCAGTTTAATTATATCAATCTTGGCATCTATAGATTGATAATTTTATCCATATCTTTATTTTATTCATTAGTACCAAAATCCAGAAAACCCTAAAAATTTGTGTCATTTGATTGTTGTTGACGATTTGGTTTGTGTGAAGGAATTCAAATCCGTTTTCAAATCATTTGGTTTCAGAGTATACCGAGTTCGCATCATTTGGTGTTAGAGTGAAGGTTGGATTCATAAGGACTCAGAGCGAAGGTTGGATTCGTAAGGATTGAGAGCAAAGGATTTGATCAAATTATGGGTTAAATCAGTAAGGTTAATTCAATACTACTATTGGTTGGGAAATTTGGGAAGTTATTTTGTGAATTGTATTGTTGTGAATTCGATTGTTGGGCGTTGAATTGGTGATTGGTCTGTTGTTAAGAATTGGGGATTTTGTGAATATCATTTCCGAATTCAATTGTTAGGTGTTGAATTGCTGTGAATTGGTGTTTAGGGCTGTTGTTGAGGGTTGTGTTCTTGTGAATATATTTGTTGAAATTTAGATTGGTAGAGATGTCGTCACATGGAAGTGTTCAAAACAACAATAATAGGAATGATGTTGATAATGGGGGTGAGGTTGTGACTAGGGCTGAGTTCAATCAAATCCAAGAAAATCTTAGATTGATTATGGAGTGATTGGAGGTTAGGGATAGAAGAAGCCATAGTGGTGCAAGAATTAGGCGGAGACACTCTAGTAGTGAATCTGATGCTAGTAGTGGAAGGAGTACGAGAGGAAACAATGTTGACAGGCGTAAGGGGATTGAAAACATCAAGCTGAAAATTCCACCTTTCATTGGTAGTAGTAAACCAGAGGAATTCCTAGACTAGGTGCCATGCGTTGAGAAGGTGTATGACTGTTATGAGTGGGATGAGCGCATGAAGGTGATAATGGCGTCTCTAGCATTCTCTGAATATGCTAGATTGTGGTGGGATAAATTACAAATTGAGAGACGTAGGGCTGATGAGGAGAAAGTGCGTTTATGGGCTTTGATGAAAAGGTTGATGAGACGCAGATTTGTGCCAGACTACTATAAATAGGAGATGCCGATGGAGTTGCAATCCTTGAGGCAGGGTAAGAAGAGCATAAAAGAATATGTGAAGGAGTTTGAGACATTAGTGGCAAGATGTGATATTAGGGAAACATCATATGAATCCATAGCTCGTTTCATCAATGGGTTGAAGATGGACATTACCATTGTAGTGGAACTCTAGCATTATCAGATTCTTAAAGATGTGATTAAATTAGCCAATCAGGTTGAGCGGTATCAGCGCAGGCGAGATCAGAAATGGCGGGATTAAAAATCATATCAACACCATAAGTCAAATGATGGTGAGAGGGAGAAGGAAAAGAAGGAAAAGGGAAAGGCAGTCGTTAGTGAGGCTGTTGACCAAACACAACAAAAGAGGAGCAGGGATATCAAATGTTTTAAGTGTTTAGGACTTGGCCATATTGCTTCTCAATGTCCTAATAAAAGGGTTATGGTCATCAAGGGGGACAAAATTGAGAGTGAGGAAGAAGAACAGAAGAGTACTGAGGCAGAAGAGGAAGATGAAGACATTATAGTGAGTCCAGTACAGGGAGACATGCTAATAGTTAAGCAAGATGAAGCTGTTCATAATCAGAGAGCCAATTTATTTCATATCCAAGGTATGGTGCAGGGGAAGACTTGTTTGATTATGGTTGACACAGGCAGTTGCACTAATGTTGCTTCAGTAAGCTAAGTTACTAAGTTGGGTTTACAGGTGGAGCAGCATCCAAGACCTTATGCACTTCATTGGTTGAGTCCACAGGGAGTTGTTCATGTACACAAATAGGTTTGTGTTTCATTGCTTATTGGTGATTATACTGACGAAATTATTTGTGATGTAGCTCCCATGGAAGCTGCACATTTGATCCTTGGAAGACCTTGGCAGTATGACCTCAGAGCCAAGTATGATGGATACACCAATAAGTATACCATTTAGCAACAGGATAAGACATATAAGCTTCTTCTTATGAGTCCAATTGAACTACAACACATAAGACTGATTTGCCTTAAGAAGCCTAAGGGAAAGAGGAGTCTATTTATGTGGTCTAGTAGGATGGACAATACAAATTCGAGGTCGAATTATTATCAACATGGAGGGAATGATACTATCCCAATAACCCAGATATGAGCACCAAAGAAAACAAAGTCAATCCGACCTCTAGGTAGCAGTACGAGGACCAAAAAAGGAGGACATAGACGTCGAGAGGACCCAAGGCAAAGATCGGCCAACCTTAAGTCGGCCTTGAATAATGGTCGGCCGAGTTAGCTTCAAGGTCGCCGGCCTAAAAGTAAGCCGCCGACCTTTGTGCCGGCCTTTGGTGCTGGCCTATGTGTTTAGGCCACCGGCCTTGAATGTTTTCGCACAATTTTTTTAGGATGATATAAATAGGCGTCCTTAGGGTTTTTCCAGGAAGAATGTTATTTTGGTTGTAAAACAAAGACATTTTGAGTGGTGTGAATCTTCTTTGGAGATTTGTGAATATTGGGAATTGATTTTTCTCTTTGTTCTTGTTGTTCTTATCAAATTCTTGGTTCTTTAGAATTTGTGGTGAGCATCGGTGTTGAATTCTTGGAATTCTTTAACCATAGTGATTGATTTATAGAACGTAGTCTCTATCGTTCTATGATTTGATTGCGAATTAGTTTAATTTTATCAATCTTAGCATCTATAGATTGATAATTTTATTCGTTTGTACCAAAATCTAGAAAACCCTAAAAATTTGTGTCATTTGATTGTTGTTGACGATTTAGTTTGTGTAAAGGAATTCGAATCCTTTTTCGAATCATTCGGTTTCAGAGCATACTGAGTCTGCATCAGATCTAGGGTTCAAATGAAGCAAAATTGATGGTTAGAGCTAATGTCAAAACCAATTAATCTTATGACATGATAAAATGATTATAATTGGAATCAAAATCTGCCCAAGAACAATCCTAATCAACCTTAGATATAACTCACTGTTGATGAAAAGGAAACATAACAAAAAGGAATTGATATTAGTCACAATTTCTCTTTGTTGTAACTCACCACAATTTCGATTTTTGGTATTGAAATTGATAAAAGTAATTTGGATTTTAGGAAAAACCCTAACCCTCACATGTGAAGTGTTTTCTATATCTGAAAATTTAGCTAACTCCCTAAAACCCTACTTAAGCAAGTATTTATACTTACTCCTTTTAGGGTTAAAAAGTTCATAAAATTACAATTTTGCCACTTTTAGGGTGGCCGGTCCTAAAAGACAATTACAAGCAATTGAAAGTCTTCCAAAAAGATTACAACATAAATAGTCCATGTAAATAACAAATATATATATATATTTATAAATTAGTCTGCAAGATGTCGGTCTTTAAGGTACTTTCGAAATGAGTCCTGATGAGGTTCCCGATTCACTAAAAAATGTAGGTGATTTGGCACCTTATAGGACTGACAAATGAACCTGTTGGAATGCATAACAAGTATATGATAAGAATGAAGAAATTAAGTTAGCTTCCTTAGGATTAGGTTTCTCATGAAGGATTCTCAACACCAAGTTGTATAGACCTTTAGCTCAGGCCCTGATGATAGGTCTTATGGGAATTTGATTCCTATCATCTCCTCGAGCCTCTAGAAGATTTGCCCTCAAATCTGGTAGGTCTTCATGCATGTCGTCTGGCAAATATGGTGATAACTCTACAATATTAAAGATTGTTGATACACTATACTCTCTCGGTAACTCTATTCGGTAGACATTGTTGTTAATGTGCTTTAGAACTCTAAACGTTCCGTTTGGTGTGGGAGACAACTTCTGTGACTTCTTATGTGGAAACCTATCCTTACTAAGATTAATCCAGACTAAGTCACCTAGATTATAAATGTGATTTTTCTTGTGCCTATTTCCCTGAATTTTCTACTATTCATAGGTCTTCTGAAGGCATTCAGTTGTTTTGTCATGAATTTGCTTAATATGCCTGGCTCGCTTAACTCCACTAAGACTCTCTTCCTTTGTTACTGGTCCTGCTATAAAATCCAATGGAATAGAAGGATTATAGTCATACACAACTTCAAAGGGAGACTTACTAGTTGAACTATGAGTAGACCTATTATAAGCGAACTCAACAATAGGAAGATACTAGTCCTAATCAGTAAGGTTCTTGCCAACCTTTACTCTGAGTAAGTTCCCTAGTGTGTGGATGACAACTTCTATTTGGCTATCTATTTGTGGATGGCAAGAGGTGTTGTACATAAGCTTAGTACCCATTCTTCTCCAAAGTGTCTTCTAAACGAAACTAAGAAACTTAATGTCTCTGTCTAACACTATGCTGTGTGGAACTCCATGTAATTTGACAATTTCCTACAAAAAAATGTTAACAATAAAAAGGGCATCGTCTGTTTTGTGATAGGGCACAAAATGAGACATTTTACTGAACTTGTCAACAACCATCATGATAGAATCCTTTCCTCTTTGTGTTCTAGGCAACCTTAACACAAAATCTATACTGATATCAGTCGAGGGTTTGTTAAGTATAGGTAAAGGCATGTATTTACCCTATATGCCTTTCTTCCCTTTAGATCTCTTGCAAATACCACACTTTTCTAACATCCTATAGGCGTCCTTTATCATACCCCTGTAATAGAAATTCTCTCTCAATATGGCCAGGGTTCTCTGTTCACCAAAATGCCCAGATAATCCTCCTACATGTGCTTCCCTCACCAATAGCTCCCTCATAAATCCAGAAGGTGTACATAACTTTCCAGATTTATATAGAAACCCCTCAATCACGCAATAACCCTCATACGTCTTACCCCTAGAACACCTTTCCATAATGACTCCGAATTCCTCATCACGCACATACTGTTCCTTTAACAATTCAAAACCTAGCAGTTTTGACTGAAGAGATGTGATAAGTACATAGCTACGTGACAAAGCGTCAGCAAAAATATTCTGATTACCCTTCTTGTACCTTATCACATATGCAAAACCCTCCAAAAACTCCACCTACTTGGCTTATCGTTTAGACAAATTTTACTGACCCCTAAAATGCTGCAGTGACTCATGATCTGTATAAATAATAAATTCTCTCAGGAGAAGATAATGCTGCCACATCATTAGAGCCCCCACTAAGGATTAAAATTCCTTATCATAAATAGAATAGTTCAAAGTTGCACCACTAAACTTTTCACTAAAATATGCTATGGGCCTCTTTTCCTGCATTAATATAGCACTAATCCCTATCCCAGAAGCATCACATTCTAGCTTAAATTTTTTTATCAAAGTTAAGTAAAGCCAATAACGGAGCATAAGTGAGTTTTTCTTTTACCTCTTCAAAACTCTTATGGGCCCTTTCACTTCAGATGAAAGGAACATTCTTCTTAGTCAGTTTTGTGAGAGGACTGAAATTGCTATTGAAATTATGGACAAAGTGCCTTTAAAAGGATGCTAATCTATGGAAACGTCTCACCTTAGTAACTGAGGTAGGTGTTGGCCATTCCTTGGTTGCCTTCACTTTCTCCTCATCCACTTTAACACTTGAGCCAGATACAACAAAACCCAAAAATGTGACCTCACTTTGATAAAAGGAACATTTCTGGATATTTACAAACAGCTATTACACCCTCAATACTGAGAATACTACCTAAAGTTGCTCAACATGATGTTTTAGGTCTTTGTTGTATATTAGGACATCATTAAAATAAACAACAACAAATTTTCCTAAGAACTCTTTCAATACATGATTCACCAATCTCATAAATGTACTAGCAGCATTACTTAAACCAAAAGGCATAACCAACCACTCATATAGTCCATGGCATGTTTTAAAAGTGGTTTTCCATTCATCTCCTTCTCTTATCCGAATTTGGTGATACCTACTTTTAAGATCCACTTTGGAGAAAACCTATGAACCATGCAACTCATCCAACATATCATCAAGTCTAGGAATAGGATACCTATATTTGAGAGGGTTGGAAAACATAGATTGTTGCAACTCAATGAATTGGATGAGATGAGACTTGCAACATATGAGAACTCAGTAATCTATAAGGAAAGAGCAAAGAAGTATCACGATTCCCGCATTCAACAGCCCAAACAATTCAAGGAAGGTTATCTCGTCTTGCTCTTCAACTCTAAACTCAAGTTATTCCCACGCAAACTAAGATCGAGATGGTCTGGGCCGTTCAGAGTAAGAAAAGTATTTCCCTATGGCAAAATTGAGATAGAACATCCTGAGAAGGGAATTTTTAAGGTCAATGGGCAAAGATTGAAACTATATCTTGGAGACAGCAAGTGCTTCGAAGAGAGAGAGAGGAGATTAATCTCCTCTTACCATCCGCTTAATCCTGTCATACATCTTTTTGGTCTAACTAAAGACGTTAAACAAAGTGACTTTTGAGAGGCATTTTGTGCTCGATTTTCTTATTTGTTTTTGTTGTTCTTCAATTTTATTATGTTAGTTTTATGATTGAACATGAGTTCCTACCTGTTGTGGTTGTTTGTAGGTTATGGGAGTTGAAAAGGAGGTGATTGGAAAGCTTCATAGAGTAAGGAACATCAAAGAAACATGGCGAGGATCAAATCACTCATCATAAACCATGAAAAAGAAGTGTGGAGAAACACCACGCCCCTACCATGGGGCATATGAAGGCAAAAGACGCAACAAAGTGGCAAAATTCCAACTGATATGCTACCATGCCCCTGCCATGGGGGGTGTGGTAGCCTAAAAATGGCTGCAACATCTACTACACCCCTTGCCACGGGGCGTGGTGAGGCTCGTATCACACAACCCACAATGCTACGCCCTTGATATGGGGGTGTGGTGACACAAGGCAAGCCTAGATACTGTTCACAGAATCTACCACACCCCTTGCCACGGGGCATGGTGAAGGGCGTGGCAACACAAATGCCTACACTATTTAAACCATGCAACTTGATGTGATTCCAAGAGCTAAGATACGAGAACCAGAGAAAATAAAGTCAATCCGAGCTCTAGGTGGCAGTACGGGGTTAAAAAAAAGAGGACATAGGCGTCGGGAGGACCCAAGGCGAAGTCCGGCTAGCCTTAAGCTGGCTTTGAATAAAAGCCGACTGAGTTCACTTCAAGGCCACTGGCCTTGGAGCCGACCTAAAAGTAGGCCGCTAGCCTTTGTGCCGGCCTTTAATGCCGGCCTATGTGTTTAGGTCGCCGGCCTTTGGCCGGCCTTGAATGGTTTCGTACAAATTTTTTTAAGATGATATAAATAGGCGTCCTTAGGGTTTTTAGAGGAGAATGTTATTTTGGTTGAAAAACAGAGACACTTTGAGCGGTGTGAATCTTCTTTGGAGATTTGAGAATATTGAGAATTGATTTTCACTTTATTCGTATTGTTCTTATCAAATTCTTGGTTCCTATAGAATTTGTGGCGAGCATTGTTATTGAATTCTTAAAATTCTTTAACCATAGTGATTGATTTATAGAATGTGGTCTCTATTGTTCTATGATTTGATTGCGAATCAGTTTAATTTTATCAATCTTGGCATCTATAGATTGATAATTTTATCCATATCATTGATTTTATTCATTAGTACCAAAATCCAGAAAACCCTAAAAAATTTATGACATTTGATTATTATTAATGATTTGGTTTGTGTGAAGAAATTCGAATCCATTTTTGAATCATTTGGTTTCAGAGTATACCGAGTCCGCATCATTTGGTATCAGAGCATATTGAGATCGCATCATTTGGTATTAGAGTGAAGGTTGGATTTGTAAGGATTCAGAGCGAAAGATTCGATCAGATCATGGGTTAAATCGGTAAGGCTGTTGAATCTCAACTCAATTGTAGTTTTAATTCAATACTGTTGTTGGTTGGGAAATTTGGAAATTTATTTTGTGAATTGTATTGCTGTGAATTGGTGATTGGGCTGTAGTTAAGAATTGGGGTTTTGCTGAATTTAGTTGTTGGGTGTTGAATTTGCTGTGAATTGGTGTTTACGGCTGTTGTTGAGAATTGGGTTGTTGGTGAATTTCTATTTCTGATTATTGAAGGGTAGAGATGTTGTCATAAGGAAGTGTTCAAAACAACAACAATAGGAATGATGTTGATAATGGGGGTGAGGTTGTGACTAGGGCTGAGTTCAATCAAATCTAAGAAAATCTTAGATTGATTATGGAGAGATTGGAGGTTAGGTATAGAAGAAGCCATAGTGGTGCAGGAATTAGGAGGAGACACTTTAGTAGTAAATCTGATGCTAGTAGTGCAAGGAGTAGGAGAGGAAACAATGTTGATAGGCGTAAGGGGATTGAAAACATCAAGCTGAAAATTCCACCTTTCACTAGTACTAGTAAACTAAAGGAATTCCTAGACTGGGTGCCATGGGTTGAGAAGGTGTTTGACTGTTATGAGTGGGATGAGCGTATGAAGGTGAAGATGGCATCTTTAGCATTCTCTGAATATGCTAGTTTATGGTGGGATATATTACAGACTAAGAGACGTAGGATTGATGAGGAGAAAGTGCGTTCATGGGCTTTGATGAAAAGGTTGATGAGACGCAGATTTATGCTAGACTACTATAAACAGGAGATGCTGATGGAGTTGCAATCCTTGAGGTAGGGTAAGAAGAGCATAGAAGAGTATATGAAGGAGTTTGAGACATTAGTGGCAAGATATGATATTAGGGAAACATCATATGAATCCATAGCTCGTTTCATCAATAGGTTGAAGATGGACATTGCCAGTGTAGTAGAACACCAGCATTATCAGACTCTTGTGGATGTGATTAAATTAGCCAGTCGAGTTGAGCGGCATCAATGTAGGCGGGATCAGAAATCATATCAACACCATAAGTTAGATGATGGTGAGAGGGAGAAGGAAAGGAAGGAAAAGGGAAAGGCAGTCGCTAGTGAGGCTGTTGACTAAACACAACAAAAGAGGAGTAGGGATATCAAATGTTTTAAGTGTTTAGGACTTGGCCATATTGCTTCTCAATGTCCTAATAAAAGGGTTATGGTCATCAAGGGGGACAAAGTTGAGAGTGAGGAAGAAGAACAGAAGAGTACTGAGGCAAAAGAGGAAGATGAAGACATTATAGCAAGTCTAGTATAGGGAGACTTGTTAATGGTTAAGCAGGATGAAGCTATTCCTAATCAAAGAGCCAACTTATTTGATATCTAAGGTATGGTACAGGGGAAAACTTGTTTGATTGTGGTTGACACAGGCAGTTGCACTAATGTTGCTTCAACAAGCTGGGTTACTAAGTTGGGTTTACAGGTGGAGCAGCATCAAAGACCTTATGCACTTCATTGGTTGAGTCCATAGGGAGTTGTTCATGTACACAAACAGGTTTGTATTTCATTGCTTATTGGTGATTATAATGACAAAATTATTTGTGATGTAACTCCCATGGAAGATACACATTTGATCCTTGGAAGACCTTGGCAGTATGACCTCAGAGCCAAGTATGATGGATACACCAATGAGTATACCATTCAGTAACAGGACAAGGCATACAAGCTTCTTCCTATGAGTCCAATTGAAGTACAACAAACAAGGCTGATTTTCCTTAAGAAGCCTAAGGGAAAGAGGCATCTGTTTATGTGGCCTAGCAAGATGGACGATACAGATTCGAGGTCGAATCGTTTTCAACATGGAGGGAATGATGCGATTCTAAGAGCTAAGATACGAGCAGCAGAGAAAACAAAGTCAATCCCAGCTCTAGGTGGTAGTATGGGGTTTAAACAAAAGAGGACATAGGCGTCGGGAGGACCTAAGGTGAAGTCCGGCCGGCTTGCTCTAGGTGGCAGTACGGGGTTCAAACAAAAGAGGACATAGGCATCGGGAGGACCCAAGGTGAAGTTCGGCCAGCCTTAAGCCAACCTTGAATAAAGGCCGGATGAGTTCACTTCAAGGCCACCGGCCTTGGAGCCGGCCTAAAAGTAGGCCACCAGCCTTTGTGCCTGCCTAAATAAAGGCTATCGGCCTTGAATGTGATGAGATCCATGATGAGAGTCAAGCTGGAAGAAGGAATGTGGATCCTCTTGAAGTGCCGCCTGGACCGATCACAAGAAGTCGAGTGAAACGATTCGAAGAAGCACTTAACGGGTTGATGAAGGTTGTCCATGAGGCCGGAAAGGATTGGAGCAATCATGAAGTTGGAACGGATTGGAACAAACATGGGAAGACCCTTGCTCTTATACAAGTCACACCGGATACGGGTTGAAGAGGGCGTGTACTTTCAAGGCACGGCCGTGTAGGAATTCCAAGATTGCACAGAATCATACACGGCTAGACACACGGCTAAAAGGTACGGCCGTGTATGGAGTCAAACAAATCCACAGAAAGACACACGACCAAAGTACACGGGCGTGTATGTTGCCAGAAGTTACACAGAAAGGTATACGGCCAAAGTACACGGTCGTGTACACGGGCGTGTATGTTGCTAGAAGTTGCACAGAAAGGTACACGGCCAAAGTACATGGTTGTGTACACGGCCGTATATCCCCTGTCGGCCAGTTTGTTCTGTTTTTGCGTTTTTACGCCACTTATCTAAGCTACGTCGTTTTGGACTTGTTTTACACGAATTGTAACCTTAGTATAAAAGCTCCTAGGGTTTAGAACAATAGAGAATTTACATCTTTAAAATTAAACATCTTTGAGAGGCACCTCTCTTGGTTCTTCAAGAACTAAATCGAACTTATCGGATTGATTTTTGTGGCGTTCATCCCGACTTATCAATCGATCTTTCATCCTGATTGTGGCGTCTTCATTTTATACCAAGGTTCTTGTCTCGCTTATAGACAACGGGTCGCTGTTTCCACTTTAGGTGTTTGGGCGTCTTAAGCAACGAATTTCCGAACGTATTGGTATTGGGTTTCGTCACAGGTTAGCGTGGTTCGTATCAGAGCTTAGGTTTGTCAAAACATCAAGCTCGGTTGAGGAAGGTAATATCAAAAACCCTAACTCCAATCGTTCATATCAATTATCGTATTCAATTTCGTAGTATGGATTGTCTTTTGATAGTGTAATATCGACTAGGCGATTGTTAAAAAAAAAAAAAGAGTAAAAATCACGAAAAAAAAAAGAAGAGAAAAGAAAAGAAAAGAGAAAAGTGATCAAAAGCAAAAACAGAGATTAAAAAAAAAAAATCGGATAGAAAAATAGAGGAAAATTTACGAACCCCAGAGTTGTTTTGAATTCTACAGAAGGAAATTGGTATAGTTCGGGTTAGTTCCAAGAGAATTGAGAAGAGAAAATTGGCGAGTTGATATCATCATTATTTGTGAGAATACACGAGTGACTGTGTGATATCATAATTTGAGCAAAACACGTAAGGGAGTGTATCGTGAGGTTTAATTATATATATATTTGTGTTAGTACTAATCTTTTCTGCAGGGACTATGTCGAGACAACATTCTCTTGAAGGTGAGAGGGGAAGGTTTGATGCTAGGTTAGTAATTGAGGCATTGAGAGGAGAAATGAAGAGGATGTTCCAAGAGGGAATGGAACAAATTCATGAGACGGTAGAGCAAAGACTAGAGCAATCCACAAACGTATTCCAAATGCGTAAGAGGGAGAGTCGTTCTAGGAGAGTACCGAGGGGTGGAGATGAAATGACGGATGATGACTTTGATGAGCCTTCTATTGGGAGTTATAGAGGTTATAGTGGTCGGAACAAAGTGACTAGAGATTGGGAAGATAGAGGAGATAGGAATAGAGAGGATGATCAATTGAGTAGCATAAAGATGAAGATTCCTCCTTTCCAAGGGACGAATGATCCCGAGGCGTACTTAGAGTGGGAGAAAAAGGTGGAGATGGTGTTTGATTGTCACAACTATAGTGGGAGAAAGAAAGTAAAACTTGCTGCCATTGAGTTTTCGGATTATGCTATAGTGTGGTAGGATCAACTAATGTTGAATAGGAGAAGGAGTGGCGAGCCACCTATTGAGTCTTGGGAAGAGATGAAGAGAGTGATGAAGAAGTGGTTTGTACCTGTGTGTTACTATCGTGAATTGCACAACAAGTTGCAAACTCTAAGGTAGGGAAGCTGAAGTGTAGATGAGTATTTCAAGGAGATGGAAGTCACTATGATTGAGGTGAATGTAGAGGAGGATAGAGAGGCTACAATGGCTAGATTTCTTGCTGGGTTGAATAGAGAAATCTAAAATGTTGTTGAATTGCAGCATTATGTAGAATTGGAGGATATGGTCCACATGGCTATAAAGGTTGAGAACTAGCACAAGAGGAGAGGTAGTAGTAATGCACGGTTGCAACAGGGTAATGGTTCATCCACTTGGAAGACTAATCAATGGAAGAAAGAAGAAAAGCCTTTACCCACCAAACCAAAAGGGGAGCTGAGACAAGTAGGTTCTACTCCTGGTAATCAAGGTAACCCTGAATCTTCTACTTCTAGAAATCGTGACATTAGATGTTTTAAATGTCAAGGTAGAGGCTATATTGCTAGTCAATGTCCAAATAGGCGTGTTATGATTTTGCGTGATGATGGAGAGTATGAGACTGAGGGGGATAGTGAAGAAGATGATATGCCACCATTAGAGGATGCTAGTGATGATGAGGAGCCTGCAATGGGAAGGCTAGTGGCAGTAGTGAAGAGAGCTTTGAATGTGCAGGTGAAGGAAGAAGAGGAGGTGCAAAGAGAGAATATATTTCATACTAGATGTTATCTAGGAGATCATATTTGTAGTTTGATTATTGATGGGGGAAGTTGTACCAATGTGGTGAGCAATTTTATTGTTCAGAGGCTGGGGCTCAAAACTGTTAGACACCCTAATCCATACAAATTGCAGTGGTTGAATGATAGTGGTGAGACTAAGGTGAGTAAGCAAGCCTTGATTGGTTTTCGCATTGGAAGGTATGAGGATGAGGTGTTATGTGATGTAGTGCCAATGCAAGCATGTCATGTGTTGTTGGGAGTCCATGGCAATTTGATAGGAAGGTTGTGCATGATGGCTTTTCTAACAAGTATACGCTTGTTCACCAAGAGAAAAGCTTTAATCTTAAACCGTTAACACCTAAACAAGTATATGAGGACCAGTTGCAGCTACAACAGTCTTTTGCAAAACATAAGGTGAGTGAAAAGCAGAGTGAGAGTGAGAGAGCAAAAGACAATGAGAAGAAAAAAGAATATAAAAGTTAAGATCAAAAGGAAAAGGAGAGGAAGGCTGAGAAGAGTGTGAGAGGCCAAGTTGAAGGGGGATCAACTTTGGTGGTAAGTGAAAAGGAGAGGGCAGCCTTGCAAAAGGAGAGTTGTGTGGCAAGAGCGAGTGTAGTGAGGAGAGCGTTAGTGATGAGACAACCTATGTTATTGCTGGTTTTTAAAGAAACATGTTTGACTACTAACGACTTATTTAACTCTTTTCCTAGTGCGGTTGTGTCTCTTGTGCAAGATTTTGAAGATGTCTTTCCTGAGGAGATTCCAAAGGGATTACCACCTATTCGTGGTATTTAGCACTAGATTGACCTTGTACCCAGAGCATCGATTCCAAATAAACCAGCGTATAGGAGCAATCTGGAGGAGACAAAGGAACTCCACAGGCAGGTCGATGAATTAATGGAGAAGGGGTACGTGAGAGAGAGCATGAGTCCATGTGCAGTGCCTGTGATTTTAGTGCCTAAGAAGGATGGGACATGGAGAATGTGTGTTGATTGCTGCACCATCAACAACATCATGGTAAAGTATTGTCATCCCATTCCTCGCTTAGATGACATGTTAGATGAGTTACATGGATCTAGTGTCTTTTCCAAAATTGATCTGAAAAGTGGATATCACCAAATTAGAACGAAAGAAGGTGATGAATGGAAAACCGCATTTAAGAAAAAATATGGATTATATGAGTGGTTAGTAATGCCTTTCGGTTTAACTAATGCACCTACTACTTTTATGAGACTTATGAACCATGTTTTGAGGACATTTATTGGAAAATTTGTGGTTGTCTATTTTGATGATATTCTTATTTATAGCAAAAGTTTGGAAGATCATATGTCGCACTTGAGGGATGTTTTAGAAGTGCTTCGAAAGGAACAATTATATGCTAACCTCAAGAAGTGCACTTTTTGCATAGAAAAACTTGTGTTTCTTGGTTTTGTTGTTAGTGCGCAGGGAATACATGTTGATGAAGAAAAGGTTCGTGAGATCTAAGAATGGCCTAGTCCTACCAATGTAAGTGATGTGCGGAGTTTCCATGGACTAGCAAGTTTTTATAGGAGAATTCTGAAGGATTTCAGCACCATTGCAGCACCACTTACTGAGTTAATTAAGAAGAACGTGGGGTTCAAATGGGGAGAGCAACAAGAGAAGGCCTTTCAGACGCTTAAAAATAAGCTGACTTGGGCGCCATTACTTGCTTTACCTAACTTTGCTAAAATGTTTGAAATTGAGTGTGATGCCTCAGGATTAGGTATTGGAGCAGTGCTTATGTTGGAGCAAAGACCGATTGCATTCTTTAGCGAGAAGCTAAGTGGGGCAACCTTGAACTACCCTACTTACTATAAGGAGTTATATGCATTGGTTCGAGCCTTGGAGACATGGCAACATTACCTTTGGCCGAAAGAGTTCGTGATCTACACTGATCATGAATCTTTGAAGTATTTGAAGGGGCAACATAAGCTGAACAAAAGACATGCTCGTTGGGTGGAGTTCATCGAAACATTTCCATATGTCATCCATTACAAGCAAGGTAAAGAGAATGTCGTCGCTGATGCACTTTCTAGAAGGTATACTCTTATCTCTACTCTTAGTTCTAGACTTCTTGGTTTTGTGAACATTAAGGAGTTATATGCTACTGATCGAGATTTTTGTGAGGAGTATATGCAATGTGAGAAGAGTGGGCATGGAAAAGTTTATAAACATGAAGGATTCTTGTTTAGGGAGAATAAACTATGTATCACTTTGTTCTTTAAGAGAATTACTCGTGAGGGAGTCTCATGGAGGAGGTTTAATGGGACACTTTGGAGTAGCTAAAACCTTAGGGGTATTGCAGGAACACTTCTATTGGCCTCACATAAAATGAGATGTTGAGAGAATTTGTGAGCGATGTGTCACATGTAAGCAAGCGAAATCTAGAGTCCAACCTCAAGGGCTTTACACCCCACTTCCCATTCCTCATGAGCCGTGGGTAGATATTTCTATGGACTTTGTGTTAGGATTACCCAGGTCTAGACATGGTCGGGATTCTGTTTTTGTAGTTGTTGATAGGTTTTCTAAAATGGCACATTTCATTCCATGTCACAAAACAGATGATGCTTGTAATATTGCTAATTTATTCTTTAGGGAAGTTGTGCGATTGCATGGTATGCCTAGAACAATTGTATCAGATAGGGATGCTAAGTTCTTAAGCTACTTTTGGAAGACCTTGTGGGCTAAGTTAGGAACTAAGTTATTGTTTTCTACTACTTGTCATCCATAGACTGATGGTCAAACTGAGGTAGTAAATCAAACTTTATCTACTTTGTTGAGGGCTGTAATTAAAAAGAATATTAAAAGTTGGGAGGATTGTTTGCTGCATGTTGAATTTGCTTATAACCGTATAGTGTATTCTGCTACTAAATTTTCTCCTTTTGAAATTGTGTATGGTTTTAATCCACTAACTCCTTTGGATTTATCACCTTTGCCTATTTCTGAGTAGGTTAATTTAGATGGTACGAAGAAGGCCGAATTTGTTAAACAGATCCACGAGAAGGCGAGGCTGAACATTGAGCGACGAATAGAGCAGTATGTGAAACAAGCTAACAAGGGTCGTCGACAAGCTGTTTTTGAACCTGGAGATTGGGTTTGGGTTCACATGCGCAAAGAGCGGTTTCCCGTGCAACGTCGATCTAAACTACTTCCTAGAGGCAATGGACCATTTCAAGTTCTTGAGCGCATTAACGATAATGTATACAAGATAGATTTGCCTGATGAGTATCAAGTAAGTGCCACATTTAATGTTACTGATCTGAGTCCTTTTGATGTAGGTGACGATTTAAGGACAAATCCTTTTTAAGAGGAGGGGAATGATGAGATCCATGATGAGAGTCAAGCCGGAAGAAGGAATGTGGATCCTCTTGAAGTGCCGCCTGGACCGATCATAAGAAGTCTAGCGAAACGATTCAAGGAAGCACTTAACGGGTTGATGAAGGTTGTCCATGAGGCCGGAAAGGATTGGAGCAATCATGAAGTTGGAACGGATTGGAACAAACATGGGAAGACCCTTGCTCTTATACAAGTCACACTGGATACGGGTTGAAGAGGGTGTATACTTTCAAGGCACGGCCGTGTAGGAATTCCAAGATTGCACAGAATCATACACGGCTAGACACACGGCTAAAAGGCACGGCCATGTATGGAGTCAAGTAAATCCACAGAAAGATACACGACCAAAGTACACGGGCGTATATGTTGCCAGAAGTTGCATAAAAAGGTACACGACCAAAGTACACGGGTGTGTATGTTGCCAGAAGTTGCACAGAAAGGTAAACGGCCAAAGTACACGGTCACGTACACGGCCGTGTATCCCCTGTCGGCCAGCTTATTTTGTTTTCGAGTTTTTATGCCACTTATCTAAGCTACGTTGTTTTGGACTTGTTTTACACGAATTGTAACCCTAGTATAAAAGCTCCTAGGGTTTAGAACAATAGAGAATTTACATCTTTGAACATTAAACATCTTTGAGTGGCACCTCTCTTGGTTCTTCAAGAACTAAATCGAACTTATCGGATTGATTTCCGTGGCGTCTTCATTTTATACTAAGGTTCTTATCTCGCTTATAGACAACGGGTCACGGTTTCCACTTTAGGTGTTTGGGCGTCTTAGGCAACGAATTTCTGAACGTATTGGTATTGGGTTTCGTTACGGGTTGGCATGGTTCGTATCAGAATGGTTTCGCACAAATTTTTTTAGGATGATATAAATAGGCGTCCTTAGGGTTTTTAGAGGAGAATGTTATTTTGGTTGTAAAATAGAGACACTTTAAGCGGTATGAATCTTCTTTGGAGATTTGAGAATATTGAGAATTGATTTTCACTTTAATCGTATTGTTCTTATCAAATTCTTGGTTCATATAGAATTTGTGGCGAGCATTGTTATTGAATTCTTAGAATTCTTTAACTATAGTGATTGATTTATAGAACGTGGTCTCTATCGTTCTATGATTTGGTTGTGAATCAGTTTAATTTTATCAATCTTCGCTTCTATAGATTGATAATTTTATCTATATATTTGATTTTATTTGTTAGTACCAAAATCCAGAAAACCCTACAAATTTGTGACATTTGATTGTTATTGATGATTTGGTTTGTGTGAAGGAATTCGAATCCATTTTCGAATCATTTAGTTTCAGAGCAAACCGAGTCCGCATCACAACTCCTATTCCCTTCATTTTTTCAAAAATTTCTCTCTCTCCACTGTCACTCTCTCTCATTTCTGCACACACTCACAACCCTCTACACAACATCCATCACTCTAACTCGTCACAAGGATTAAATCGATGGCACCAAAGAAACAACAACAGAAGTAGAAGAAAAGGGCCAGAACTGAAGGTCCAGGTAGTAGCAGTGGTGGGAGAATTCCCCGAGGACTTAGTGGGGATGAAATGAAGAGGTACAAAGCTTTAGAGGCCATGAAGCGCATTACACCAAATGCCTGCTTGAATTTGGGAGTGATTTAGGATTATATATTAACTCGACAATTCGAGAGGCTATTGGGTGATCTACTTGGGCTAATCTTCTCTCCATTGATGAGAAGGTATATAGGGGAGTTACTTTGGAATTCTTGGCCACCGTCTGGATCAGTAAGTCGGATCGCCTATTTGGTTTGGACAATGATGTTTCCATTTCAGCATTCAGGAAACATCATTCGATGAATATGACAAAATTTTGTGAATACACTTGTTTGTACTCTCTAAAATACATTCAGATTGATGAATTCAAGGCCCTCCCAACTAGATGGCCAGTGCGTACACTGTTATACACAGTTTTGGTCATCAATCACTAGGAAAAGTCCTTATGATCCTTCACTGTCAAGAAGATCACATCTCAAGTGAATAAGCCATAGGATTTTACATTCTCTACTGGTCTACTCACTGAATAGTAAGATAAACAGTGTTGGAGTGGTCAGCCAATTGGATTTATATCCAATGTGGAGCATGATAATGGGTGAGAGGGTGAATGTAGCAGTGGAGTTAGCCTTTGCAATACGTCAGCAAGCTCAACTATCCAAGAAATGCTGCTTTTGTGGTGCATATATTACCCGAATTTTGAAGAACATGAATGAATTCCCTAAAGAAGCTCCTAAAGATGAAATAGGAGAATCCTATCCCATGACTGATGTGGCCCTCTAACAATGGGATATTCCAAAGATAGAAGAAGGAGGTGACTCTTCTGGAGATGATGCAAAAAGATGAAACTACCAAGTGATTAGAAGAGCTCACTAAGGAAGTCAAGAAGCTGAAACAGAAGAACAAAAGTCTCAAACGCTATATCGGCTCTATAGCCGTAGCGTTTGCAAAGAAACTAAAGGTGAAGCTTCCGGATTGCATCACTTCTTCTTCTTCTTCATCTAGCGATGATCGAGAGGCCCCAAGGGAGGCAACCCGGGAGGCAGTCTAGGAGGAAGTCTAAAGGGGAGAGACATCTAAGACAATCCAGGAGGAAGAGGATGATGATGAGATAGAAAGAGAGGTTGAAGCTTATGCTTTAGAAGGGGGTATAGGGTCAAAAGCGGAAGAAGAATTTGGTGACGACGAAGAGGATGACCGATCCTCTCCCTTTTAGCTCTTCTATTTTTGAACTTTGTTACCTTTAGATTCTTTTTATGAGGACAAGAGAGAGAAATCAGTTTGTATTAATTTAATTTAAAGATTCATGCTTTAATTTTCTTTATTTTTCTTCGTTTTTAATTTCTGTTGTAGGCTAACTTCTTTTTAGTTTTCTTCTTTGTATAGTTGTCCAGATTTTGATATTGTAGCAATTGTAAGATTTACACAATTCTTGAATACTGGAGCTACTACGCAACATATGGTTTTGATCGAGCACTTGATGAATAGCAACATCGAATTTAGGGGAGCACTAGTTCCTTTTATTACCTTTTCTGTCTTAATTTTTCTCTACTTGATGCTCTTTCCCTCTCTGATTTTTATTGTAAGTATAGACATTGAGGACAATGTCTAACTTAAGTATGGGGGAGGGGTATTAAATATTATGCACAAAAGGAAAAAGGAGAATTAGGTGTGTATGTGCAATTATCGATATAGAAAGTGAAAATTTTTCAAAAATTTTCAATTACTACCCAATTTTGAGTAGAAAAATTTTCAAGATTCTTCCAATTTTCTGTCAAAATTCCTCCTACATTTTCTATTTTGCTAGAATTTTTGCTATAATTGAGGAGTGTTTTAACATTCAATGATTGAACCCCTAAAAAAGAATGTCGTGCAATTCACTCCTATTTTTGCACTGAATTTTTTCATACGTAATCAAACTTATAGAATAAAAATCTTTGTGAAGGAAGTTTACTTATCATTTAAAGGCGGAATTCAAAGTTAGGAATTGAACCAAGGTCCTTAGCAAAATGTTAATTGGCTTGATTTCTAAGTTACTAGGAAGTATATTGTTTCATCAAAAGTCTTGAGAGCTAATCAATCCATTATAAAAGGGCAAATAAAGTAATTCTCTTGGTGATCTTTCTTAAGAGACCTTCTAAGAAAAGTTTAAATCAAAATAAGATATCTTAATTAGTATAGGTGAGCTTTAGTCCCTCAGAAGAGTGAAGTCTAACCCCGCTACTAGCTAAACAAATCAGCTAGAGTAATGGAGGTTTGATGGGTCCCTTTAAAACCTGGTCACCTAAGGTCGTCCGACCTGGGATAGGCTGACCGAGGAAATTACTTAAAAAGAAAAGGGAGTTCTTGAAACTCGAGTGATTAAGTCCATAGGGGCACCTTTAATTGAATGGATAACGTCTGTTAACTTAGGTGACAAACCTGGGATTATCGGCTGAAAGCTTTCTACACTGGTTTCGGGATCCTAAATAAGTAAATGAAACTTTTAGGAAGGTCTATTAAAGGAAGAGAAATCCAGGAGAATCTCATATACAAAATACTTTTATAATGGAGTAGTTCGCTTAGAGAGATGGATGAGGAGGCTATATACTTTGAAGTAGCTAATTGAAGTGAGCTAAGTCTCTTTTTGTTTCTATTTGACCTTGAGTTTGATTTTTGACTTGAAAGTTGTTATTACAAGATAGAGGTAGAAGCTTACTTTACTTTGATTAATTTTAAAACTTTGATTAAAGTATCTTTAGTTCAATATTGCAGGACAAGGTGAGGAGTACATTGATAAGATCACATTATACTTATATTTTCTTTTGGACTTATATTAAATTTATTTCAATATTATAAGAAAATATAAAGAAATGATACTTAATGGTGTTTATTGTGAAAATATAGGTTTTGAGGACCCAAAAGTAAATTATAAGTTAATTGGAGGAGTTTTTCACAAAATTGAAGAAGCGAGCGGAGGATTGCACTGAAGGCCGCCGGCCTTGGGCCAGCCTACATTCAAGGCTGCCGGCCTTGAGCCGGCCTTCATTACTCCCCGGATATCCATTGCGAAAATCTCTCTAAAATCGTATCTTAATTAATTTGTTGACTCAAATCCTCATCAGATCAACCTTATCACCCTCCTCTTTGGATCTATAAATAGACCCCTTGTGTGAACCTTAGGAGCATCCCTTTTTGTTTTAGAATCCCTTTTGCTTAGCATCATTTGTTTAGCATCCTTTGTTCTTCTTCTTTGTTTTATCATCATTTGTCTTTCTTTTGAATCATTAGAATTCCCTTAGGTACTTTAGATTTTTCCAAAGTTTAGTTTGAAGAAAGAATGTCATTTTGCTGAAATTTGCTTTCAATTGAAGAATTCAAGGAGTCATTTTGGAGGATTGAAGTTCTACAAACTCCTGAAGATTATAACAATTGTTTCATTTACTTTATTTTCTTTTATGCCATTTATTAGTTTATTCTTGTTGTTCAATATGAATTCCATTGCACCTCTTTATTTCAATTGTTTTCATGCAACTCATACTAGAATGTTCTAAATCATCCTTGTGGGAAATTGGATGAAACTCTAGAATGTTAAAAGGATAATTGTAACCATGTTATATGATTAGGAATTATTAGGGTTATTCATGATTGCAATTCCTTTGATTTCAATTATAATTGGTCTTTGATTATAATTGTTAGAAATTCTTTTGATACGGGAGTTGATTAGGATTTGTTAGGAATTCTTAATTAGATTGATTATCAATACGGGAGTTGCGATAATTGGTTTAATTAGAGTTTATGGAAGGCGCAATGCAATGTTTCTTGTTAATTAATCACTAAGGGATTAGGGTTAATTGATTTAAGGCATTAGTTGTTTGTAGCATCGGGAGGTGTATGAACATAATTTTGATTCCTTGGTTAATTGGAGACACGGAAGCCAACTAATTGATTTAAGGTTAACATCCCTAAAAAAAGGATTTTCTAAACTCACTTGAATAACCTTATAACCACTAGTTGATATAATATGGTAGCAGTTTGATTAACGAATTTAGGGTGAATTCTAATTTCCTTTGTTCATAATTGATAGATTCTTCATAAAATTCTCCTTGTTGCTTTAAGTTAAATTTTTAGATTAGACATTTCAAAACCCCTTTTTAATCGCCTAGATATTGATAAGAATTGCCATAGATCTAGTACTCTATTGGTTCCTCGAGGGATCGACAACTTTACTTTTCACCACTCTATTACTTGATACGACCAGTGCACTTGCTACAATTTACGCTCCCATTTTATATATACGTTCTGAGTGTATCAAGTTTTTGGCGCCGTTGCCGGGGAACTAATAGATATTAGATTTCGTAATTCTGTTGGTAATTTAGGCACAATTATTTTGTTATTTAATTTTTCTTATCATTGTGTGATCGTTTTCCATTCTCTTTAAGGTTCTTTTTATGCGCAAGAGTAGAAGTGCTGAACTTCTACCAATTAATCTTGAGATAGAACGCACCTTGCAACAACTTAGAAGAGAGCAAAGAAGAAAGAAAGAAGAGAACATGGCAGACGAGAACAACAATCAGATTCAGGGTATTGGTAGAGCACTTCGAGAATACGTGGTACCTGTTGTTTCAGGTCCTGCAATTAGAAGACCAACAATTCAGGCCAACAATTTTGAGTTATAACCAGCACTCATTCAAATGGTTCAATCAAATCAATTTGGAGGATATCCAAATGACAGTCCCGATGAGCATATTGCAGTATTTCTTCAATATTGTAATGCAGTGAAAATGAATAATGTATCTGATGATGTAATTAGGCTACAACTTTTTCCGTTTTCCCTTAGAGAAAAAGCTAGGGCTTGGTACAATTCATTGCCACAAGACTCTGTAACCACTTGGGTCGATCTCTCATCTAAATTTTTAAGGAGATTTTTTCCACCAGCTAGAACTGCTAGGTTAAGAAATGACATCACAAACTTCACTAAGTTTAGTGGTGAATCACTTTATGAAGCATGGGAAAGATTCAAGGAGGCAATTAGAAAGTGCCCCCATCATGGATTACCAGATAATCTCTTTATTGAGATTTTCTATCTCAGTTTAGATGAGACATTGAGATCTCTAGTAGATGCTGCTTTTGGTGGTGCACTAATGAGTAAGACGTATGATGAGGCTAGTGCTTTGATAGATGAAATGGCCTCTAGTGCACATAATTGGCAACATGAAAGAGGTAAGTCTAAAGTGGCATCTGTCAATGACATGGACACCTTAACAGCTCAGATTTCTGCTCTTACCGCCCAAGTAAGTAAACTCACCTCTGCACCTTCTTTCAATGTTAATCAATTTTCTTGTTGTGAGTTATGCTCAGGACCACACTCAACTCTTGAGTGCCCATCTGGAAACTTTTCCTCCTCATCCCATGGAGAGCAAGTAAATTTTGCCAACAATTTCCAAAGAGGTAATCAAGGACCTTATTCAAACACCTACAATCCAGGGTGGCGTAACCATCCAAATTTCTCATGGAGAAATGATAACAACGTACTTAAACCCCCTGGATTTCAAAAGCAAGGTCCTAATCATAATACTCCCCATCAACAATATCCTAATCATAATACCTCTTCTCAGCAAAGTCAGTCTAAAATGGAAGAACTCATGATACGTTATATGCAAAAGACTGACACAATGTTGCAAAATCAACAAGCCACCATTAGGAATCTTGAAAATAAGCTTAGTCAAATGTCTCAACAGTTGAGTAATAGACCATCTGGGTCTTTACCTAGCAATATTGAGCAAAATCTTAAGGGTGTTAATGCTATTATGTTAAGAAGTGGTAAGGAGGCATCATATGCTAGGTTCATGAAGGATTTACTCACAAAGAAGAGGAAGATTGAAGGGAATGAACCAGTGATGCTTACAGGGGAATGTTCTATGATCTTACAAAAGAATTTATCCAATTTGCTAAGAAAACAAAGAGATCAGGGAAGTTTTACTGTTCCTTGCACTATTGGTAATTTTAATTTTGATAAAGTACTTATAGATTCTGGTGCAAGTATAAATTTAATGGCTCTGTCCATTTTCAGAAAACTAGGACATGGAGAATGTAAGGAGATGCACGTCACCTTACAACTTGCGGATAGAAGTGTCAAGTACCCAAAGGGTATAGTGGAGAATGTCCTAGTAAAAGTGGACAAATTCATCTTTCCAGTTAACTTTTTAGTCTTGGAAATGGAAGAAGATAGAGAGGTACCCATGATCTTAGGAAGACCATTCCTAGCCACAGGTCAAGCTCTAATTGATGTAGGACAAGGTAAGCTCACCCTTAGAGCACTAGATGACCAGGTAACATTTGATATCTATGATCTTGTGTTTTTGTCTAATGAGAAAGCAATGTATTCTGACATATCTACTGAGGGTGAAATTACTAACAATGATGTGGAGGAAGATGTAGGGCAAACCACTCTTGAAGCTGTCTTGAATGAGATAGATGATTGGGGGGATGAGGATGAGCAAGAAAACAAAGGCTATGAGCAAGTACCCCAGACTGAAAATGTTGTTGCTTTTGAGAAGACAGACCACTATGAGAAGCCACCAATGCCGACACTAATGCCTATGCAGACACTTGAACCTAATGTCTTTTCTAATCAATTGTTTGATTATAAGTGTCTGAATTTAGGAAATCCATGGCCTCACATTAATCAAGCGCCTATGACAAAAGAATTGCAGCAGCAGATTCAAGGCCAGTTAGATGAACATAGGGAAATCCTGGGATGGTCAAAGGCAGACATCCAGCAGGTAAGTTTGTTGATATCTACCTACAAAACATTGGTGGAAGCTAAAAAGAAGGGCACCGTACCATAGAAGGAAGCTTGGAATCCTAATCTGAAGACAATGGTGTTGGAGGAGTTGTTTAAACTCCTTGATGTAAGCTAACCCTGATAATCAGGCTGATGACTATAAAACAAGCGCTCTATGGGAGGCAACCCATATGTACGTTTACTTTATTATGTTTTGTTGGTTTTCTTTTAATTGTTTTTAGGAAAATGCAAGGTGAATGATCATAAGGACCAATCTCTCCAAGTTCAATTTTGATGGGATTGAAATATGGCTTCTACATGTTATACCAGGGGAGTACCAGTTCTTTTTTTTTTTTTTTCTTATTTCCTTCCTATTTTGTTATTTGCATTGATGAGAGACAGTGTGGACACTGTCTATTCTTAAGTGTGGGGAAGGGAATGTAGGTATTAAAGTTGAGATGAGTATTTCCTGTTCTATGCTTTGATGATCATACTCTTCCATTATCTTGAACTGTAATTGTCCTTAAGTGTTTATCATCAATGGAATTTTGAAATTGACTTAGATTGGTGCCCGACTCGCCAACTGTTGTAACTAGTTTACATAGTTAAAATTTAATAGTAAAATCTCTAGAGAACGGGTTTACCCTATGTTTAGCCTTTGAACTTGAGATTAAGTCCTTAAGTTGAAAAAACAAGCAAGTTTACTTCAAGGAAAAATTGGTTGGGATAAATCTCTCTTGAAATTTCTTTGAGAATACCTTAACACCTAGTGAAAGAGGTAAAGGAAATATTTTACTTAGTGATCCCTTAAAAAAAAACCTTTACTCCAATAACTCAGGAAAGTGAGTTAAGAGTATCCAATCTTAAATGTTAGTGTGAGGAAGAGTTCGTAGGGGTCCCTTTAAAACCTGGTCACTTAGGCGATGAGCCTAGGATGTGCCGACTCAATGAACTCACAATAACAAGAAGGGCGGAAAGGCAAAAATTTAGTACCTTAATGAAAGCCAGGTTGACATGGGTGAGCTTTAGTCCCTCAGAAGAGTGAAGTCTCACTCCGCTGTCAATTAAGGCAAATAAATAAAAAAAAATAAAAAAGGGAGAAATTCTAGGAAAAAATGGATACCATATGCTTTCACTCCTTGTTGTCTTGTTTAGAGAAGTAAAATTGACGGAGATGATACTTGCTAATAACCAATGAAGTTTAAATGAATGTTTTTCCTTATGGACCAAGTATTGTTTTCTATTGTTAAACACTGGGATTAAAAAAATCTGTTATATTTAGATTAACTACTAAATTTCAACTAGATATACTAGTTACAAATTTCAGCATGGTCAAAACAACGGGCACCAGAAGCTCAATGATGGATTTCTCTTGTTTAAATCAATTATTTTGCTTGAGGACAAGCAAAAGTTCAAGTGTGGGGATGTAGATAAGATCACATTATACTTATATTTTCTTTTGGACTTATATTAAATTTATTTCAATATTATAAGAAAATATAAAGAAATGATACTTAATGGTGTTTATTGTGAAAATACAGGTTTTGAGGACCCAAAAGTAAATTACAAGTTAATAGGAGGAGTTTTTCACAAAATTGAAGAAGCGAGCGGAGGATTGCACTGAAGGCCGCCGGCCTTGAGCCGACTTATATTAAACCGGCCTCAAAAAGCATTAAAGCCGCCGGCCTACATTCAAGGCCGTCGGCCTTGAGCCGGCCTTCATTACTCCCCGGATATCCATTGTGAAAATCTCTCTAAAATCGTATCTTAATTAATTTGCTGACTCAAATACTCATCAGATCAACCTTATCCCCCTCCTCTTTGGATCTATAAATAGACCCCTTGTGTGAACCTTGGGAGCATCCCTTTTTGTTTTAGAATCCCTTTTGCTTAGCATATTTTGTTTAGCATCCTTTGTTCTTCTTCTTTGTTTTAGCATCATTTGTCTTTCTTTTGAATCATTAGAATTCCCTTAGGTACTTTAGATTTTTCCAAAGTTTAGTTTGAAGAAAGAATGTCATTTTGCTAAAGTTTGCTTTCAATTGAAGAATTCAAGGAGTCATTTTAGAAGATTGAAGTTCTACAAACTCTTGAAGATTATAACAATTGTTTCATTTACTTTATTTTCTTTTATGCCATTTATTAGTTTATTCTTGTTGTTCAATATGAATTCCATTGCACCTCTTTATTTCAATTGTTTTTATGCAACTCATACTATAATGTTCTAAATCATCCTTGTGGGAAATTGGATGAAACTCTAGAATGTTAAAAAGGATAATTGTAGCCATGTTATATGATTAGGAATTATTAGGATTATTCATGATTGCAATTCCTTTGATTTCAATTATAATTGGTCTTTGATTATAATTGTTAGAAATCCTTTTGATACGGGAGTTGATTAGGATTTGTTAGGAATTCTTAATTAGATTGATTACCAATACGGGAGTTGCGATAATTGGTTTAATTAGAGTTTATGGAGGCCGCAATGCAATGTTTCTTGTTAATTAATCACTAAAGGATTAGGGTTAATTGATTTAGGGCATTAGTTGTTTGTAGCATCGGGAGGTGTATGAACATAATTTTGATTCCTTGGTTAATTGGAGACGCGGAAGCCGACTAATTGATTTAAGGTTAACATCCCTAAAAAAAGGATTTTCTAAACTCACTTGAATAACCTTATAACCACTAGTTGATATAACATGGTAGCAGTTTGATTAACGAATCTAGGGTGAATTCTAATTTCCCTTGTTCATAATTGATAGATTCTTCATAAAATTCTCCTTGTTGCTTTAAGTTAAATTTTTATATTAGACATTTTAAAACCCCTTTTTAATCACCTAGATATTGATAAGAATTGCCATAGATCTAGTACTCTATTGGTTCCTCGAGGGATCGACAACCTTACTTTTCACCACTCTATTACTTGATACGACTAGTGCACTTGCTGCAATTTACGCTCCTATTTTATATATACGTTCTGAGCGTATCATACATTCATTCAATTGAGGAGTTCTATTGGATGTTAAACATGATCATTGATGAATGTTGGTATTCTAGCTTATTGCGTTTTGAAGTATGAAGTCTCCATTTTGAATTTATGGTCTTTAAAATTGCTTTGCTTGGGGATAAGCGAAGATTCAAGTGTGGGGGAATTTGATAATCGCCATAAAACTCCAAATTCTAGGAAGAGTTTAAGCTCTTTTAAGTTGATAATTAATCAAAAATGATTCGAAATTGATGCTTAATTAAGGAATATGTTACTTTCGGGTGTAATGAAGATCATTGAAAGAAATTGAGAAGAAAACAACAAAGAGAAAGGAAGAAGATTATCTCCCCTACCTGCTATGCCCCCATATCAGGGGCATATGAACAACAGACCACCACCACACCCCATATAAGGGGCGTATGGAAGAGAAATCAAGAACAGAAGCTACCAAGTCCCTTGCCACGGGGCGTAGTGAGGGGCATATGGAGCCACGACCTACTTTCTCTGACTTTTTTTTTTCTCTCTCCTTTAACCCTAGTACATATATATATACATGTATACATATGAGAAAAAAGGGGGGGAACGGTAGAGCTAGGGTTTTAGACTTCATTTTCTCTTCATTTTCATATCTCTTTCCTTAGTTTTCTACCCAACAAGCCAGGGAGATTCAAGCAAGGTATTCAAGATTCACTCTATCTGGGTTATAATCATGAACTTTAGTTTCTCTTCATGTATTTGTTCTTTCATTGTTAGATCTATGGAAGAGTAAACCGTAAACCTAGGTCTCATTTGAACTATTTTGTCATATGATGAAGATATGATTTAAATGAAGTTTTATTGATGTTCTTTTGTTCCATTACATGTGCTTCATATTTATCTTAGATTCATATATCCGGAATATGAGTTTATGCTTAATATCATTTGAGTTGATTAAGAAATCTCTTTTATGATCTAATCTATGTTTTGGATGAGACTTGCTCATGTTTCTAAAGATAGAATATCGAAAATCTTCTATTGAAGATTCATTCAAATAGAGTTCATAGGCTTCATGCGGTTTTAGATTGTTATTGATTGAGGAGAGATCCTAATTGATAAATCTAGGATTAGATAAGTTAATATACTTGAGAAAGTAATTATCTTACTTCTTGGAACTTAATAGCTTAAGAACTCAGAAATGTTAATCCTTAGCTTCTAATGATTTATGTGACAACATAGGTATATAATGAGATCTAGGTTGCTTTGTTATCGAATTAAACCTTATGTTGTTGAAGTAGTTTTAGTAAAAATTTTAGATTGCTAACTATTTTTAGTCTTTAGTACACTTCATCTTAATTTGACGGTTAGATAATAGGGAAAGAGCTAGTACTAGTAATTAGTAATCTTCTCTCTGTGGAATGACCTTGTACTTAACACTATATTATGTCCACAGTAGGTACACTTACCTATTGCAACGTAGTTAGAATTAGGAACAGGTATTATAAATATTAAAACTACGGTTGGCAACTATCAAGGTCTCGAACTCCTGCACATACTGATCAATTATTATGCCTCCTTGCTTCAATGTTTGGAGACGTATAAATAGCTCCTGCATGTAATGTTTAGGTATAAATCTTTTTCTCAATATCCATTTCATTTCTCGCCAAGTATGTATACTGGCCACACCATCTCTTTCCTTGCTAATCACGAGATTTTTCCACCATAAGGCAGCATAGCTTATGAATTCCACAGCTATAAGATAAACCCAAGTGTGATCATCAATCTCATAGCACTTAAATAGGCCCTCAACCTTATCCTCTCAATCTAAATAATTTTCTACATATCCTTTGCCATTGAATGAAGGCATCTGCAATTTCACATACTCTAATCCCTAAAGTGGTCTGAACTCTAGGTTTGGGTAAGGCTCATGCTCAAAATTATCGTCTCTTTCCTCACTAAAAGCATGATAGTATCCCTCCATTCTCTTTCCCCTATTACCTCTAATAGCTCCTTCCCTATGAACATTCTAAGGGACTACTCTAGGTGGGGGTGCCTAAGGGTTAGCTACTAGTGGTTGTGGGATCATCATCTGATCCACTCGTGTTGCTAATGTAGCAACAATAGTGGTAAGATCTTGTAACTATTCCTCTAATGTTCTTCCACCTGTAGCATAATCCCCTTGATCTCCTCCAACTTGACCATTCTTCTTAAGTCCGATCTCAATAAGGAAGGGGGATAATTTATAACAAAGTTTTCATGTTGTTGATTTCTAGGCGTAGTGCTTCTTCCCCTATGCCACCTATTGGTACTAATGGAGTAAGGTTAACCTCTACAATAGATAACTCATAGGCGTAACCTTTTTCTTAATACTAGATCAACAATTAAAGCATCTGAAGCTGCATTAATCGGGGATACACGACAGACGAGATTATTTCTTTTTTTTTTTTTTTTACAAACTTAAATTAAAAAAGGAGATCTGCCCTTTCAACTTCAAAAGAATGGGCTTCTTCTTCTTTTTTTTGTATGCCCATTTTCTTCCTCAATGGATTTCTTTTGAAACTTTAGAGTGAGTGTGAAGATCTTCCCTCTCATCTCACTTAAAGATTGATTGGCAAGCTCCGATTTGCTACTACGAATATGAAAAGAAAGGGTAGTGTCCCAGGTCATAGTAGAGTAGCAGGTTTCTTCGAACGTTTTCTAGGATCTGAAGGAATCGCTATAATGACCACTACGTGCGTTTCATTCTCTTCGATCTTATCTTTGATTGCTTTTTATGAAGTTACGTTGGGAGCTAGTGCTTGCTACCTACAAATTGCTCCATGGATCTCATTAGAAATGTTTGATGCTTCTTAGGGCTTCTTTGGCGACTATAAAGTCACCGAATGAATTGCCGAGTAGATAGATCAGATTTGGATGCGACTATTGCTCTACGGCGATATAGACTGGACCCGCTCCTTCCTACCTTAGGGCACCATAGCATGTCGGGAATAAGGGGGGACATACTAGACATAAGCACTCCTTTAGTTATTGGCCTCATTACTAATCCCACCATTCACACTATCGTTTGAAATGATTTTAATTTTTTTTTATCACTCGACACCTACTCATAACAAACTCACAAAACTACACTACGTCACAAACACACCACGACTTCACTCCTACACTCCCACACTTCAACACACAACCATGCAACACAAACATCATGTATGACATTCGTTACAATTTATTTACTAATGCAATAGCTATGACATTAGTGCAACTACCATCATCAATGGAAAGAACACATAAGTTACCTCGAACCTGACGAGGTGTACAAATAGGTTCTCCCTTTATATGCCCCTAACGTTTAGAGATATTCTCATGACCTTGCATAACACATTAATAGATAAATATTTATCATTTCCCTTATCTTCATGTGTCTCAACATTAGGATCATTATAGTACTCTGGCAATACTATTTACAAGTCTATAGGCTCAACCACTTCTTCTTGACCATGCTCACTATTTCCTTCCATGACAATCATGACTCTTTTGTTGGGACATTAAGCAACTATGTGTCCAAAACCCATGCATTTGAAACACTTTATTTGAGGTATCGTTCCATTGGTTATCCTTTGTACTATTTACCTGAAATCAGCTCTAACAATCTCTTTTCCTTTTCTCAAAATTTCCTTCTCCCTATCAATATTAGAGGTATTTGTCCACAGTCTTATCATGTCCCCCAATTCCTTTTTGTTCTCCTATTTGATCATCTGACCTATGAGGTTTGATAGAAGTTCCATACCTGTTGCTCGCTACTAAAAAAAGATTGGATCCCCTCTTTCTCTCCACTTTTAAGGCTAGCTGAATAGCCGCATCAAGTGTGTCATACCTCTAGAGCTCCATGACGTAGGCAATTTCATATTTCAACCCTGACAAAAATTGTGCTAGGGTTTGTTTAGGAGGTTCAACTGACCCACATCTAATCATCAAGGTCTCGAACTCCTGCACATACTCATTAACAATTTTGCCTCCCTACCTTAGTGTTGGAGACTCATAAATAACTCTTACCTATAATGCTCATGTATAAATCTTTTTCTCAATACCCATTTCATTTCCCATTAGCATTAGCCTTACCATCTCTTCACTTGCTAATCACAAGATTTTTCCACCATAAGGTGGCATAGCCTATGAATTCCACAACTGCAAGATGAACTTGAGTGTGATTATCATTCTCATAGCACTTGAATAGGCTCTCAACCTTATCCTCCCAATCTAAATAATCATCTATAGAACCCTTACCATCAAATGAAGGCATCTGAAATTTTAAGTACTCTAATCCTTGAGGTGGTTTGAACTCTCGGTTTGGGTAAGGTTCATTCTCAAAATTATTATCTCTTTCCTTCCTAAGAGCATGATAATCTCGCTCCATTCTCCTTCCCCTATTACCTCTAATAGCTCTTTCCCTATGAACATTTTGAGGGACTACTCTAGGTGGGGGTGCCTGAGGACTACTCTTGATTGGTTTTAGCCTTTGAGTTTTAACCTTCAATTTAGTAACAATTTGAACTGTATATCACTTTGTTGGGAAAGTGGATTGCGAAATTGGTTCTTGCTATTTTGTGTGTAATTTATGTGGATTTATTTGTGACCATTATTATTTTGGAGGAATTTATCATTGTAGAATTGTTATTTGCAATTTAGAGCATTTGGATTTCATTGCATTTGCATGAGGGTTCATGCTAAACCTAGTAGAGTTGAATGAAAATTGAATAAGTGAATTGGGGTTTATAAATTGCTCCACTTGCATGTGCTTAATCTTGGTTTTAGGGACACCATCTTTTAGTATCAGAGCTTGAGGTTGTGAGAAGCGATTGGTTGCAAGTTGAATTCAGAATTTAGGGGTTGGTTGTGTAGCACCTTGATCCGAACAAAATTTGTTGGTGTGAAATTGCATTTTATTGTTGTGTTGTTGAATTTGTTGTCTTGTTGATTAGTGGATGATCACTTGGAGAATTGGATACTCTTGAAATCCTTGCTCGTGGTTGTAAATGTGTAGTGTATGAATAGCAAATTGTGAAAGGGAAGAGTAGTGTTTCAATTATGAAGTGGAATTGTGTAGTGTATATTTTTGGAAAAAGGTGGAGGAGTTACAATTGTAATTTTTAGATTTGAAATCAAAATTGAGAGTGTACATTAAGAAGTCAATTGAAATTTCAAAAAACACATTAAATTATAGTTAATTGTATGTCATTTGAATTTGAAAAAGCCTCTTACCATTTGTGGACTTGTGCACTTATTGAACTCCTTTTGAATTTGAAAGTGAGCTACTTTATCTTGCTTAAAAGTTGCAGTTTTGGTTATAGTTGTGGAAGTGAAATTGTATCGTGGCTTGAGGAGTGTATTTAGAGTCATTCTTGTTAAATTAGTAGAGGTTGTGTACATTTGATATTGGTTATTGTATGTGTTTTCAAGGACATTGTTAGTAGTGGCGTGAAGCATCTTGCACCGTAAGCAAAAGGGGACTTTTCTGGTGGTGGATGGTATGTGGTGTGCATATTTTCCTTGTTGCCCATTGTGAATTTAAGTGGTGAGAAGTCAAAGCAAGAATAAGGAAAGTTGAGTAGTGGAATTTAAAATTCAAACAAGTCATTAAAGTGTGAAAGTAATTGAACTAATTACTTAAACACTTGTAGTTGAATTTAATTCTATCTACTTGAAAACAGTTGTGTGTGTACTTCATTTATTGAACCTTACTTGGAGTACTAAATTATTTCCTTGTGCCTTGAGCTATTGAACTTTACTTGAAGCTTTTTGGGATGTGAACTATTATATTATTTGATACGAACCACGCCAACCCGTGACGAAACCCAATACCAATACGTTCGGAAATTCGTTGCCTAAGACGCCCAAACACCTAAAGTGGAAACCGCGACCCGTTGTCTATAAACGAGACAAGAACCTTGGTATAAAGTGAAGACGCCACAATCGGGATGAAAGGCCGATTGATAAGTCGGGATGAACGCCACAGAAATCAATCCGATAAGTTCGATTTAGTTCTTGAAGAACCAAGAGAGGTGCCTCTCAAAAGTGTTTAATGTTCAAAATCTATATTCTAATCTGCTCTAAACCCTAGAAGCTTTTATACTGGGGTTACAATTTCGTGTAAAAACAAGTCCAAAACGACATAATTTAGTTAAGTAACATAAAAACGCGAAACAGAACAAGCTGGCCGACAGGGGATACACGGCCTGTGTACACGCCCGTGTACTTGGACCGTGTACTGTTCTGTGCAACTTCTGGCAACATACACGCCCGTGTACTTTGACCGTGTACTGTTTTGGGCAACTCCTAGCAACATACACGCCTGTGTACACGCTCGTGTACTTCGACCGTGTATCTGTCTGTAACTTCTGGAAACATACACGCTCGTGTACACGCCCGTGTATTTTGACTGTGTATCTATCTGAGCAATCTTGAGCGTCCTACACGGCCGTGCCTTGAAAATACACGCCCTCTTCATCCCGTGTCCAATATAACTCGTATAAAAACAAGGGTCTTCCCATGGTTGTTCCAATCCGTTCCAACTTCATGATTGCTCCAATCCTTTCCGGCTTCATGGACGACCTTTATCAACCCATTAAGTGCTTCCTTGAATCGTTTTGCTCGATTTCTTGTGATCGGTTCAGGCGGCACTTCAAGAGGATCTACATTCCTTCTTCCAGCATGACTCTCATCATGGATCTCATCATTATTGTGGTTGTTAAACATGTGGGTTGGTGTTGTTGAAGGAATGCCCTGTAAATTGTGGGATTACTTCTTCAAATCACAACATCTCCAACGAAAGTGTGAATAGGGGAATTGGCAATATGGTCAATAGGCAGGTTAGTGGAGGTTAGGGTCATATTACTACAGCTAGGAAGACTTTGGAAGAACAGCTCCAGGACCTTACTACCATTGTTGCTACTTTGGCAATTAGGATTGATAGGATGACATTACCACAACCACTAGTGGTGAACCCTTAGGCACCACCTCGGTTAGCTCCACAAAACCACCAGAGAGAAAGGGTAGTGGGAGGAGGAAATCTAGGTAGAAGGATAGAGGGAGATCATCACCCCTACAGGGAAGAGAGAGACAATAACTTTAGGGCTAATCCTTACCCGAATAGGGATTTCAGGCTACCTCGAGGACTAGAATATGTGAAGCTACAAATGCCTTCTTTTGATGGCAGGGGTTCAGTTGATGATTATCTGGACTAGGAAGACAAGGTTGAAGATCTCTTTTAATGCTATGAGATCGATGATAACACCTGAGTCTAACTAGCTGTTGTTAAGTTTATAGGATATGCTGCCTTATGGTGGAAAAATCTGGTTATCAGTAGGCATAGGGATGGAGAGGCTGAGCTATAGACATGGAGGGACATGAAGAGGGTTTTGAGATAAAGATTTATTCTTAAGCACTATAGATAGGAACTGTTCATGCATTTGTAGACATTGAGGCAGGGAAGCAAGATAGTTGATGATTATGTGTAGGAATTTGAAACCCTCATGATTAGATGTGGGTCAATCGAGCCTCTAAAACAAACCTTAGTACGCTTCGTCTCAGGGTTGAAATATGAGATAGTGTGTGTTGTCAAGTTGCAGCGATGCGGTATACTTGATGAGGCTATTCAGTTGGCCTTGAAAGTGGAGAAGCAAAGGCGATTGAACTTATTCAGGGTTCTAAGTAGTAAGCCCAGTACTACTACTAGGCTCGTGGCAGCTGATGGTTGATTAAGAGGGACAAAGGCAATAGGTGAGACAGTGAGGGCAGTGGACAGAGCTACCCCTATCATTGATAGGGAAAATATACCCTTTTGGAAAGGTAAAGAGGTAATAGCACCAGATGTGAGGGAGACTATTTTAGGATCTACTAGTGGAAAAATACGTCAAATCAAATGCTTTAAATACATGGGATTTGGGCATGTGGTAGCATAGTGTCCAAACAAGAGGGTTATAACCGTTATGGAAGGTGCTGGAGAGGATATTAAGGATGAGAAGGAACAGGCTGAGCTTACAAATCTATCTGTAACACTGCAAGAGTACTATGATGATCAAACTACAAAAACACATGAGGAGGGTTTAGGTGAACAGTATTTACCCATTAATGTGTTATGCAAGACTCTGACCTTATCCCCCGATGCTAGGGACATATAGAGGGAGAATATATTCCACTCTTCTTGCAGGATCAAAGGTAACCTTTGTGAACTCATCATTGATAGTGGTAGTTGCATGAATGTTATATCTGCTACACTAGTAGACAAATTACAATTATCTACTAGTCTACATCTTAGCCCATATAACTTGCATTGGTTTCATAATCGGGGCAATATGCATGTTACACTAAGGGCAAATGTGCCTATGAGTGTTGGGCAAAAGTATCACGATGAGATTCTATGTAACGTGATCCCTATGTGTACGTTCCACTTGCTATTAGGTAGGCCCTAGATGTTTGATTGGAAGGTGTTACATGATGGTTTCAGAAACACCTATATGTTCAGTAAGGGAGGGTCTTAAATAATACTATTACCAATGACTCCATCTAAGGTGCATAAATTCTAGGAGCAAATCAGAACTACTTCCATTACATCTAGTAACCGGGAGAATAGGCTAATAGAGATATCCGGGTTTAGTTCTAGAAATGACCCTCTAGATTTGAGGGCAAATCCTTTAGAAGCCCGAGGAGATGATGGGAATTTTTTCAACAACCTAGATGGTTACAGAACTCGATTTGGATGGTGATCCAAATCACTTATATTTTACCCTTATTTCTTTTATTTAATAAATATTTGAGTAATGATCTTATAGGTGCAATAATATTTCTCTACAGCGATGCCAAATGACTTTCATTTGTTGATTGCAAAGGGACATCATTAGATTTTCATCCAATGATTTGCTATGATCGACATCGCCTCGATGCATTGACTCTTTGAGGATTCTCATTATTTTTGTTTTTGCAATTTTTTCTTTGGACTATTTATGTTGTAATCTTTCTTTTAGGACACTTTCATTTGCTTGTAATTGTCTTTTAGGACCAGCCACCCTAAAAGTGGCATAGTTGTAATTTTGTTGACTTTTTAACCCTAAAGGGAGCAAGTATAAATACTTGCTTACGTAGGGTTTTGAGGGGAGTCAAATTTTTTAGAAAAGAACATCACTTTTACGTGTGAGGGTTAGGTTTTTCCTAATTTAAATTGCTCTTAACAATTTCAAATCCCAATTTAAGATTGTGGTGAGTAGCTCGAAGGCTAATTTGTGAGTAATATCAAATTTACCTTATTGTAATTTCCTTTCCTATCTAGTGAGTAGTATCTAAGGTTGATTTGGAAGTGTATTGACCAAATTTTGATTGCATTTGTAATCAAATTCTTGTTACTTCAATTGATTGGTTTTAGCCTTTGAGTTTTAACCTTCAATTTAGCATCATTTTAAACCGTAGATCACTTTGTTGGGAAACTGGATAACAGAATTGGTTCTTGCTATTTTATGTGTAATTCATGTGGATTTATTTGTGATCATTGTTATTTTCGAGGAATTTATCATTGTGGAATTGTTATTTGCAATTTAGAGCATTCGAATTTCATTGCATTTCCAAGAGGGTTCATGCTAAACCTAGTAGAGTTGAACTAAAATTGAACAAGTGAATTTGATGTGCCTAATCACACTTAAAAGCACATCCAAAGACTTAAGAAAAGATATCTCAAGTCTAGGCAAAAATCGGATCCCAAAAATGGCACTTTCAAATGAACCCTAATGTTAAAATGATGAAATTCAATCTACTAATGATATAATCTGAATACCACAATGGAAATGGCTTCTAATAACACTCTAATAGCATATAATCCACGCAAATGAAGCCTCAATTTGACAAAGAAAACCGTAAAGTAAGATTCCTTTTCCAAATGGTGAAATTCACGTTTTCAAGGAAACTTTTCAATGATAATCCAAATCAAATGATAAGTACTTCAAATAATCACAAGAATTCGTGTACAATAAGATGTAAATCTGACCAAGAACTATCTCTAATCAACCCTAGATACAACACACTAGAGAAGAAAAGAAATCACAACAAGTAGGAATTGATATGACTCACAAATTCCAATTGTTGCACTCGCCACAATTTCAAGTCTTGGAATTGAAATTGATAAGAGTTGGAACCAGGTATGAACCCTAATTCACACGTGAAAAGAGGTGTATGTTCTGCAAAAATAAGCTACCTCAAACCCTCTCTTAAGCAAGTATTTATACTTGCTACTTCTAGGGTTAAAAAAAGTGCTCAAAATTACAAGTTTGCCACTTTTAAGGTGGCTAACCCTAAATGAAAGTTACAAAGAAATAAAAGTGTCCCAAAACCAAAATACAACCAAAATAGTTCAATAAACATTTACAAAATACAAAATAACATAAATCTTCATGATCCAATGCCTTAGAATAGAGAACAATCGCAGCGGACCTTTGACTGTTACCCAAAAATTGTCCTGTGTCCAACTGAAGTTGTAGGACATTTTGGCATCCCATGGAGATATATAATTGTACCTGTAAAATTATTCTCAAAGTTTATGAGAAATAAAGATATAAGATAAAAGATAAGCAATTTGCCCAATCATCCAGATTGGGTTTTGAAAAGGTTGACAGTGCCAGAATTTTTCCATCATCTCCTCGGGCTTCTGAAAGATTTGTCCTCAAATCTAGAGAATCAGTTGTGGAATTGAACCCTAGGATCTCTGTTGTTCTGCTTCCCCGACTAACCATGGTATTGAACGGCTGCCTGACCTCTTTCTGAAAGCTCTGGACCTCAGATGGAGTCATTGGTAATAGGATTATGCGTGTCTCGCCCATGCTAAACATGTAGGTATTTTCAAACCCATCATGTATCACCCGTCAATCATACAACCAGGGCCGACCCAACAGCAAATGGAATGCATGCATAGGAACTATATCACAAAGGATCTCATCATGATAATCCTGCCCAACACTTATTGGAACCTTTGCCCTAAAGGTAACATGCATACTACCTCTATTATCCAGCCAATGCAAATGATAAGGACTAGGATGAGGTATAGTAAACAGTTGTAATTTGTCTACTAGTGCAGCAGATATAACATTCGTGCAACTACCACTATCAATGATGAGTACACAAAGGTTACCTCTGATTCTACAAGAGGTATGAAATATGTTCTCCCTCTGAATATCACTGACATTAGGAGATGTGGACAAAATCCTGCGTAATACATTGAGGGATAGATATTTTCCTCCAGTATGCTCCTCAGGCGCATTTGCATTCTGATCATCATAATATTCCTGCAATACTGTTGGTAGATCTGTAGGCTCAATCTGTTCATGGTCATCCTCAGTATCCTCTCCAATGTCTTCCATAATAGTCATCACCTTCTTATTTGGACACTGTGCAGCCATATGCCCAAATCTCATGCATTTAAAACATTTAATCTGGTGTGCTTTCCCACTAGTAGATCCGGGAACAGTCTGCCTCGTTTCTGGTGCCATGACCTCTTTACCCTTCCCAGTGGGTAAGTTTTCCCTTATGATTGTTGGGGTAGTAGTGTCCACTATTTTGACTCCCTCGCCAACCGCCTTTGCTCCCCCTGATCGACTGTCGGCTGAGATGGGTCTATTAGTAGTATTGGGCCTGCTGCTAGGAGCCCTAAAGAAGTTGGACCTCCTCTATCTCTCTACTTTTAAGGCCAACTGAATAGCCTCATCAAGTGTGGTGTAGCGCTGTAGCTCAACAATACACGCTATCTCATATTTTAGACTTGAGACAAATCGTGCTATAGTTTGTTCTGGAGGCTCAACAGATCCACACCTAATCATAAGGGTCTCAAATTCCTGCACATAATCATCTAATGTTTTGCCCCCCTGCCTCAAGGTTTGCAGTCGCATAAACAGCTCCTGTTTGTAGTGCTCAGGAATGAACCTTTTCCTTAACAACCTCTTCATATCTCTCCAGGTCTGAACCTCAGCCTCTCCATCCCGACGCCTATTGATGATCAGATTCTTCCACCAAAGTGCAGCATACCCTATAAATTCAACTGCAGCCAATCTGACCCTGGTACTGTCGTCAATCTCATAACATTCGAAAAGACCTTTGACCTTATCCTCCCAGTCCAGGTACTCATCTGCTGACCCCTTACCATCATAGGATGGCATCTGTAGTTTCACATATTCCAAACCCCGAGGTGGCCTGAAATCCCTATTCTGATTTAGGTTGACTCCAAAATTGTCATCTCTTTCTTCCACTACTCTATTTTGATGAGGGTTTTGTGGAGCTACTCGAGGTGGTGCCGGTTGGTTTACCACTGGTGGTTGTGGTAAAGTCATCCTGTCAACTCTAGTTGCTAGTGTAGCAACCATAGTAGTAAGCTCCTGAAGTTGTTCCTCCAGAGTTCTTCTGCCTGCTACATTACGTCCATGTCCTCCACCAACCTGGTTATTGGCTTCTTCACCCAATCCCTCATTCACACTATCATTAGACATATTTGTAGATCCTTGTATATTGTTTCTCAAAATGATATGATTCAAGGATATACACTTCCACTACAATACTTCCTTAAACTTCACACAATGGTAACTACAAAAGACAAACAACAAACCCACTTAATGTTACAATTTATAATTGCAACTCACGTGTAATACTCTCCTCCACAACAAGCCACAAGTACACGGTGTAGCAAAATTAATTTCCACAAGTTTACTCCACGGCAACACACAAGCAACAACTACAATTAATATGTAATACTTCCACGGCAAAAACCAAGTGAACAATGAATACAAGTAATCTTCAACTTCCACGGCAAATAATGAAGACAAGAGATTAATTAGTAGCTTTCCAAAATGAATTCCGAATCCCACTATAGGCAGCAACTTACAATTTGAATTTCAAACAACTTCACTTATTGCAAGCCTTCCTCAATTGGTAACAATGAATTCAAATTCAAATAGCAATCATTAACTCCCACAACTTAATTGCATATGATTTGAATTCAAATAATTCCTTACTAACCAAACTTAATGTAATTTGCAAATTTAACTTCACAAATTCAGAATTACACAATGGAATTCAAACAACAAACTTCACAACTCCACACGCCAAAAGCTACTCCACGGCAACAATTGGTAAGTTTTCACAATTTCAAAACAATTTGCTAAGGTAACTTCACTTTGTACTTCTGCTCTTCCACGTGAATTAGTATCCACAAAGTGATCTAATAACCTTCCTAAATCAACTCCAATAATCAGCAAATTAAATCCCAATCTAAAACAATTTCGCAATCTCAAACTACAACAACAACAACTACACAATTGCGTTTTTTCCACTTGATCAACCCTAATTGTTGATCACTTCTACGAAATTAATACAACCAATTCCCTTCTCTCAACAAGAGCTCTGATACCAAAAAGATGATGTGCCTAATCACACTTAAAAGCACATCCAAAGACTTAAGAAAAGATATCTCAAGTCTAGGCAAAAATCGGATCCCAAAAATGGCACTTTCAAATGAACCCTAATGTTGAAATGATGAAATTCAATCTACTAATGATATAATCTGAATACCACAATGGAAATGGCTTCTAATAACACTCTAATATCATATAATCCATGCAAATGAAGCCTCAATTTGACAAAGAAAACCGTAAAGTAAGATTCCTTTTCCAAATGGTGAAATTCACGTTTTCAAGGAAACTTTTCAATGATAATCCAAATCAAATGGTAAGTACTTCAAATAATCACAAGAATTCGTGTACAATAAGATGTAAATCTGACCAAGAACTATCTCTAATCAACCCTAGATACAACACACTAGAGAAGAAAAGAAATCACAACAAGTAGGAATTGATATGACTCACAAATTCCAATTGTTGCATTCGCCACAATTTCAAGTCTTGGAATTGAAATTGATAAGAGTTGGAACCAAGGTATGAACCCTAATTCACACGTGAAAAGAGGTGTATGTTCTGCAAAAATAAGCTCCCTCAAACCCTCTCTTAAGCAAGTATTTATACTTGCTACTTCTAGGGTTAAAAAAAGTGCTCAAAATTACAAGTTTGCCACTTTTAAGGTGGCTAACCCTAAATGAAAGTTACAAAGAAATAAAAGTGTCCTAAAACCAAAATACAACCAAAATAGTTCAATAAACATTTACAAAATACAAAATAACATAAATCTTCATGATCCAATGCCTTAGAATAGAGAACAATCGCAGCGAGCCTTTGATTGTTACCCAGAAATTGTCCTGTGTCCAACTGAAGTTGTAGGACATTTTGGCATCCCATGGAGATATATAATTGTACCTGTAAAATTATTCTCAAAGTTTATTAGAAATAAAGATATAAGATAAAAGATGAGCAATTTGCCCAATCATCCAGATTGGGTTTTGAAAAGGTTGACAGTACCAGAATTTTTCCCATCAGAATTGGAGTTTATAAATTGCTCTAATTGCATGTGCTTAATCTTGGTTTTAGGAACCCTAGAGATTTCTAATCATCAACAATCAACCACAAGGCCGTGATCCTCCTTCCCAACAAGGCCAATTCACACCACAAAATATAGCAAAATTGATGGTTAAAACAAATGCCAAAACCAACCAATCTTATAACATGACAATGAGGTTACAAATGAAATCAAATTCAGATTAAGAACAATCCTAATCAACCCTAGATATGACTCACTTGTGATGAAAAGGAAAAATACAACAAAAGGAATCGATATTACTCATAATTCTCTTTGATGCCACTTGCCACAATTTCAATTTTTGGGATTGAAATTAATAAGAGCAATTGGATTTAGAATGAACCCTAACCCTCCCATGTGAAGTATATAAATTGCAAATTTCAAAAGCTCCCTCAAAACTCTACTTAAACAAGTATTTATATTTGCTCCCTTTAGGGTTAAAATGTCTACAAAATTACAACTATGCCACTTTAGGGTGGTTGGTCCTAAAAGCACCTATTATAACCAAATAAAAGTATCCCAAAAACTTACAACATAAATGATTGAAATAAATAAATTACAAGTGAAAATAGTCTTCAACATGCTAGTTCTTTAATAAGATTTGTTGGCTTAGCTCATCACTAGTGCAAGTCGGTCTATGGATAACCCACAAGCTAAGTCTTAGTGAGTTTGTCCATCGCTCTATAAAGCCTGATAAGTGTGTCTGTTGGAATACACAATACAAGAGTAATACAAAAGAGGTTAGTATATAAAAAATTTCGAGGTCGAGTTGTTCAAAAAGGACCCCCATCGCTAAGATTTGAAATCCTTTGGTTCTTACCCTGATGATAGGTCTTGTAGAATTTTGATTCCTATTACCATCTCAGTCCAAAGTACATAACATAAGGTCGGCTCCTCTCTGTCCATTGTGGTTCATCATGGACCATGACTCATCTCCTAACCAACTGCTAATGTGTTTAATCGTCTTTCTATAATACCGACAAGTGTACCTGATTAAATACAAAGCAATCATATAAAGTAAATGAAGACACCATGTGAATGTCTTTAGGTTCCATTTTCTCAAAAAGGATTCTTAATATTAAGCTCTATAGTCCTTTGGCTTCTGCTCTTGTTATGGGTCTTGTTGTTGCATTAGCTTGATTCCCGTCATGATGAGATCTGGGATGAGAGCCAAGCCGAAAGAAGAAATGTGGATCCTCTTGAAGTGCCGCCTGGACCGATCACAAGAAATCGAGCAAAACGATTTAAGGAAGCACTTAACGGGTTGATAAAGGTTGTCCATGAAGCCGGAAAGGATTGGAGCAATCATGAAGTTGGAACGGATTGAACAACCATAGGAAGACCCTTACTTTTGTACAAGTTATGCTGGACACGGGATGAAGAGGGCGTGTACTTTCAAGGCACGACCGTGTAAGACGCTCAAGATTGCACAGAAAGATACACGGCCAAAGTACACAGGCATGTATGTTGCCAGAAGTTGCACAGAAAGATACACGGCCAAAGTACACGGGCGTGTATGTTGCCAGAAGTTGCACAGAAAAGTACACGGCCGTGTATCCCCTGCCGGCCAACTTGTTCTGTTTTCGCGTTTTTACGCCACTTATTGAAACTACGTCATTTTGGACTTGTTTTACACGAATTGTAACCTTAGCATAAAAGCTCCTAGGGTTTAGAACATCAGGAGTTTTTACATCTTTGAACATTAAACACTTTTGAGAGGCTCCTCTCTTGGTTCTTCAAGAACTAAATCGAATTTATCGGATTGATTTCTGTGGCGTTCATCCCGACTTATCAATCAGTCTTTCATCCCGATTGTGGCGTCTTCACTTTTATACCAAAGTTCTTGTCTCGCTTATAGACAACGGGTCGCGGTTTCCACTTTAGGTGTTTAGGCGTCTTAGGCAACGAATTTCCGAACGTATTGGTATTGGGTTTCGTCACGGGTTGGCAGGGTTCGTATCAGTTTGGTATCAGAGCTTAGGTTTGTCAAAACATCAAGTTCGGTTGAGGAAGGTAATATCAAAAACCCTAACTCCAATCATTCATATCAATTATCGTGTTCAATTTCGTAGTATTGATTGTCTTTTGATAGTGTAATATCGACTAGGCAATTGTAAAAAAAAAAAAAAAGAGTAAAAAATCACGACAAAAAAAAAAAAAGAAGAGAAAAGAAAAGAAAAGAAAAACGTGATCAAGAGCAACAACCAAGAAAAAAAACAAAAAAAAAAATCGGATAGAAAAATAGAGGAAAATTTACGAACCCTAGAGTTGTTTTGAATTCTACGGAAGGAAATTGGTGTAGTTCAGGTTAGTTCCAAGAGAATTGAGAAGAGGAAATAGGCGAGTTGATATCATCATTATTTGTGAGAATACACGAGTGACTGTGTGATATCATCATTTGAGCAAAACACGTAAGGGAGTGTATCGTGAGGTTTAATTATATATATATTTGTGTTAGTACTAATCTTTTCTGCAGGGACTATGTCGAGACAACATTCTCTTGAAGGTGAGAGGGGAAGGTTTGATGCTAGGTTAGTAATTGAGGCGTTGAGGGGAGAAATGAAGAGGATGTTCCAAGAGGGAATGGAACAAATTCATGAGACGGTAGAGCAAAGACTAGAGTAATCCACAAACGTATTCCAAGGGCGTAAGAGGGAGAATCGTTCTAGGAGAGTACCGAGGGGTAGAGATGAAATGTCGGATGATGACTTTGATGAGCCTTCTGTTAGGAGCCATAGAGGTTATAGTGGTCGGAATAGAGGAACTAGAGTTTGGGAAGATAGAGGAGATAGGAAAAGAGAGAATATATTTCATACTAGATGCTATCTAGGAGATCACATTTGTAGTTTGATTATTGATGGGAGAAGTTGCACCAATGTAGTGAGCAATTTTATTATTGAAAGGCTGGGGCTCAAAACTGTTAGACACCCTAGTCCATATAAATTGCAGTGGTTAAATGATAGTGGTGAGACTAAGGTGAGTAGGTAAGCCTTGATTGGTTTTCGCATTGGTAGGTATGAGGATGAGGTGTTATGTGATGTAGTGCCAATGCAAGCATGTCATGTGTTGTTGGGGAGGCCATGGCAATTTGATAGGAAGGCTGTTCATGATGGCTTTTCTAACAAGTATATGCTTGTTCACCAAGGGAAAAGATTTAATCTTAAACCGTTAACACCTAAGCAGGTGTATAAGGATCAATTGCAGCTACAACAGTCTTTTACAAAACATAAGGTGAGTGAAAAGTCGAGTGAGAGTGAGAGAGCAAAAGACAATGAGAAAGAAAAGGAATATAAAAGTCAAGATCAAAAGGAAAAGGAGAGGAAGGCTGGAAAGAGTGTGAGAGGCCAAGTTGAAGGGGAATCAACTTTGGTGGTGAGTGAAAAGGAGATGGTAGCCTTGCAAAAGGAGAGTTGTGTGGCAAGAGCGAGTGTAGTAAAGAGAGCGTTAGTGATGAGGCAACCTATGTTGTTTCTGGTCTTTAGGGAAACATGTTTGAGTACTAACGAATTATCTAACTCTTTGCCTAGTGTGGTTATGTCTCTTGTGCAAGACTTTGAAAATGTCTTTCCGAAGGAACTCCAAAGGCAGTTTGATGAATGAATGGAGAAGGGATGCGTGAGAGAAGGCATGAGACCATGTGCAGTGCCTAAGAAGGATGGGTTATGGAGAATGTGTGTTGACTGCCGTGCCATCAACAACATTACAGTAAAGTATCGTCATCCTATTCCTTGTTTAGATGACTTTTCAGATTGGTTATATGAGTATAGTGCCATTCCTCATGAGCCTTGGATAGACATGTCCATAGATTTTGTGTTAGGATTATCTAGGCCTAGGCATGGTCGAGATTCTATTGTTGCGGATGTGGATAGGATTTCTAAAATGGTTCATTTCAGTCCTTGTCATAAAACTGTTGATGCTATATACATTGTTGATTTGTTCTTTAGAGAGGTAGTGCATCCACATGGTATACCTAGTAGCATTGTTAGTGATCGGGATGTAAAGATTTCGAGTCATTGTTGGAGAGTATTGTGGGAAAAGTGGGGAACTAAACTAATGTTTTCGACTATCCGTCACCCACAAACTGATGGGCAAATTGATGTGGTTAACAGGACTTTAATTCAATTGTTAGGGGCAATCATAGAGAAGAACATTAGGACTTGGAAGGATTGTCTACCATTTGTGGAGTTTGCATATAATAGGGCTTTACATAGCACTACTCATTGTTCACCATTTGAGATTGTGTATGGTTTTAACCCACTGACTTCTAATTATTTATTGCCATTGCCACTTAACAAGTTTGTGAGTTTTGATGCTGATTCTAAGACAGATTTCGTGAGAAGGCTAAACATTGAGCGAAGAACTAAGCAGTATGTGAAACAAGCCAATAAGGGTTGTCGACAAGCTGTTTCTGAACCTGGAGATTGGATTTGGGTTCACATGCGCAAAGAGCAGATTCACGTACAGCGTACATCTAAATTACTTCCTAGAGGCGATGAACCAATTCAAATTCTTGAGTACATCCATGATATAGCAAACAAGAAAGATTTACTAGGTAAGTATCTAGTAAGTGTCACGTTTAATGTTACTGATCTGAGTCTATTTGATGCAGGAAATGATTTGAGGACAAATCCTTTTCAAGAGGAGGGGAATGATGAGATCCGGGATGAGAGCCAAGCTGGAAGAAGAAATGTGGATCCTGTTGAAGTGCCGCCTGGACCGATCACAAGAAATCGAGCAAAACGATTCAAGGAAACAGTTAACGGGTTGATAAAGGTTGTCCATGAAGCCGAAAAGGATTGGAGCAATCACGATGTTGGAATGGATTGGAATAACCATGGGAAGACCCTTGCTTTTGTTCAAGTTATACTAGACACGGGATGAAGAGGGCGTGTACTTTTAAGGCACGGCCGTATAGGATGCTCAAGATTGCACAGAAGGATACACGGCCAAAGTACATGGGCGTGTATGTTGCCAGAAGTTGCACAGAAAGATACACGGCCAAAGTACACAGGCGTGTATGTTGCCAGAAGTTGCACAGAAAAGTACACGGCCAAAGTACACGGTCGTGTACACGGCCGTGTATCCCCTGCCGGCCAACTTGTTCTGTTTTCGCGTTTTTACGCCACTTATTGAAACTACGTCGTTTTGGACTTGTTTTACACGAATTGTAACCCTAGTATAAAAGCTCCTAGGGTTTAGAACATCATGAGTTTTTACATCTTTCAACATTAAACACTTTTGAGAGGCTCCTCTCTTGGTTCTTCAAGAACTAAATCGAACTTATCGGATTGATTTCCGTGGCGTTCATCCCGACTTATCAATCGGTCTTTCATCCCGATTGTGGCGTCTTCACTTTTATACCAAGGTTCTTGTCTCGCTTATAGACAACGGGTCGCGGTTTCCACTTTAGGTGTTTGGGCGTCTTAGGTAACGAATTTTCGAACGTATTTGTATTGGGTTTCGTCACGGGTTGGCGGGGTTCGTATCACATCAAGATTCCTAGCAAAATAATTGCCCCCATACATTTCCATACCATGTTAGTAACTTTTCAATGTACCCCTCAGTTACCACAAATAAACTAGGTGACTAAATCCACATACATCACTAATACTAAGCCAATTCATCAACCATGCGGCAAGCTTATAGGGTTTGTTATAAACTTACCAAGCAAGGAGTAGGACTTGTTTTACTTATATATCTAAGGTTAGCACATAGAAATCAATTCAATGTCAATTAGCTAATCAATACTATCACATTTTGTACTTAAAGACTAACTATGCCAATGCCAACAATCAAATATATGCAATACTTCATTATACTAAAATCAATATTAAGCTAGCACTATCCTATAACATTGTTCCATATCTAGTTTTCAATAATCATAAGTATTCATAGCATAGTCACTGTAAGGTATCAATTAAACATATAGGAGATCAGATTTCCATAGCACTACACATACTAGTAATACTAGTATGATTCAACTAATCCATTCTCCAACAATCATTTAAAGTCAACATACTAACACCACATACTAAACATAAGTTCCAAAAGCCTCCCATATTGACCACAATAAGTGGAAATATAGGGTTTAGTAGCTATCAAGCAAATAGTCTACATTCTCGACTGTTTGCAACATAACTAGTCAAAGTAATGCGGTACTTACTTAGCTTACAAAATCCTACAAGTCAGCCAACACTAGGTCCCTCCACGCTTTCTTTATACTTGTAGTATCACCTAAGCGAGTTGCAACCAATCAATAGATTGTTTACCTAAATGATACTTAAGATTTAATACTAATTGTCTCTAGTCAAACCTTTTAGCTTTTAACTCACACCACAATTGATCTTTCATTTTCTATTTTTATTCTAGGATCGATTGGCTAATATATAAACAACCATCAATTATTCCTTATGTCACCGAGCTCCCATTAGGATTTGTAATGTGCAACAAATTAATCTAATAAATACCACAAAATTATTGTGATTTATATAAAGAGGAAAGTATTCGAGTTTATTCATTACATTTACCAATTAATCACATTCAATCACATTGTGAAATGTATAACAAATACTTATTGGTTGTTGTTACCATTCATTTTACTATCAACTTTGATTAGCCTTAATTTATTCTTTTCTTATCCAATTTTAATAAACTTTATATCATTATGCTTGTCATTCTAAAAGACACTTTAAATATGATGAAATATTAAAACTTTCATAACCATAAAAATTATGGATTTTCTCTTTCCAAATCTGCCTGCTTATGTTTCTTGCTTCCAATTACCACATTACAGAATATTGTTATATACCAAGTTGGTCCTACGATTGCTTAATAGTAGCATACATCATGTTAACACATCTTTAACCTCCAAATAGCAACAAGTACAGTCTCAAAACAGCACAATTCCCCTGCCCCTTTTGTTGATACGAACCCTTTTATACTTATTCATGCTTAGTCGCGTACAACACTCCCTTTAACCTTTTTTTTTCTTTTTTTCTTTTTTTGTGGCTCCAACCGGGTTCAAGGTAAACACAATATTCAAGTCATAGCAGCAGAATATCAGTATTTAACCATCACTTTAGCAACAATTCTTGTCCTAAATTGCATATAAAGAAAATAGGTTCATAATTTGATCTCTTATACGACTCGCCGATTGGCACCGTGTCCATCTAATCTTTATTTTAGCTGGGGAAAAAAAAAAAAAAAAGAAAACCTTATATCGGATAACTTTTTAAACATTCTTTTAGCACGGAAAAATTCTCAACATGCTTAAAACAAAAATTTACAGCCTAAAACGACCTTTTTTTTTTCCCCAAATTAAACCCACATATCATAAGAAAGTATATGATCATGAACTAAACTTGAAGAACTTGAAAAGATTCATCAAGAACCTACCTTAAACTTCATGGATTTATTCCCAGCGGTCTTGAAACCTACTGCAATCCTAAGAAACTGTCTTGTTCAGCCCCATACCGAAATCCAAATGGTGGTTTTTTTGTAAGCAAAACCCGAACAAAGTGGAGTTTCAAAGAGCACGATGATGTTGGCGCTGGAACCATGAGGGTGGTGATGCCACTTTCTTCTCTCATTTCCTTTTAACTTTCCTTTAGCTTTCCTTAGGCTAGAACGGATTGCTGCTGCAATATATTATTTGTAGAATTCTCCAAATATCATAGCGTTTGGGTCGCTCACATAAGAGCCAAATTCATCCGTGATATAGCTAAATGTAGTGCAGTATCTTTGACATCACATTGTGATAGATGCTTCATGATCCTCATGATAGACGCAAGGACCTTCACTGGCTTTCACCTCTTAGTTTAATTTCTTGGTCTGCCTTCACTTTCAGAAATCCCCTTTATCCTACGGTGAGTTTTAGAGAATTTCTTGGTCTATTTTTGTCTATTGAAAATTTGATTCCATTAGTCCTAGATTGTACAGATGAAAATCACATCCCACTTTTAATTAGTTGCCTGGTGATCATTTGAGAAATGGCCTTAAATCATGGATTTAGGATCCTGGCTTAGGTGTCAAATCATTACCTCTCTCTAGTAGATAATTTCATTGGTATTACCATCACATCCTAGCATAGGTGTCGAGTGGTACTTTTGCCGCGTTTGATTTCCAATGGATAAACCTTTTTTTTCATCCTAGCTTCAATTAATGTAACTAGGTCCATACATGTAATTATTTTTTTTCCTTTTTTTTTTTAACATGTAATAATTCCATTGTTTTTATTATGTTAAAGTAGCTTAGGATATTAGCGTTTGAAAATCATTTGGGTTGAGTTCAGACCACATTTAGTTTCTAAGGGCAATTATTAATATTTCCATTTGCTTTTCCTTCCCAATTGTATTTAAGGGTATTTTTATATGTATTTAATAATTCATGTTAATACCCATGTATTTGTGTCACATACTATGTGTATTTACTACATGGTTATATACTTTAAATGTCTCCTTATATTATAATATTAACTTTATAGACTAAATAGCTTATCTTTAATGTATCATTATATATGACATTCGAATGTGTTTTCAATCAATACCGTACTATACCAATGAACCTGTATTTATAATTAAAATAAATCTCCTTTAATCTTTATGTTGAGATGCCAATTTCATGGGGTTACCTTATCTTATTCTCGTGGCCTCATTATAAATTTTGAGCTTAAATGGAGAGTAACATTTTTTTTTCTCCTAAAGAAGCCTTAAGTTTAGTAGCTTGAAATATTTGGTTATGATAGAGAGTGTCACTATGATTCTTAGAAAGAGTACTTCACATCAAAACTATACTTGCTAAGTAAATATTGAACTCAAATTTTGAGTTAAGTTTACACCAACTAAATAAATTATACATTTAATTGTATTCAAGTTTAAATGAATTTAGTTGCTAGACCTAACTTTAAGTTTCTTATTCTTTTATAACTAGGTGAAAGACATGAACTTATGTGACTTCCTAGGATTTATTTTGAGTTTTGAAGCTATGAAATTAAGGTGAGTGAAAAACTCAAAGATGTGCTACAATGGTTGTACTTTGTTTGTAATGCAGCTATATGCTTGTATATTTATTGTGCTTAATTGTTGTTGAGATGTTTTCTATTGATTTTTGGAGTGAAATGGTGAAAATGTGAAGCTGGTATGAAAGGGTTGGGACATTCTTGGAAGTAGAAAAAGTTGTTGAATACTACCAAGATAGTGGGTAAATCACTATCTTGATGGTGAACGGAACTATAGAAGGTGGCAAGGAATGAATGATCACTGGCTTGACGATATTACAAACATCAACTTGTCAATGACATGTTGAACTAACTTGCTGATGACATGTTGGATTAGCTTATTGGCAGCATTATGCACTAGCATGTGCACCTATTGTTAAGAAGGTTAGGTGTTTTAATGGTTAAGAAGTTAGATAACTGGTTGAATGTACTAAGTTAGATAGTGAATACCTAAAGTGGTGTGAGTTTTGTTGCTTTTGTTTTGTTTATGATTGTAGATATTAGGTGATTATTCTTGGCTTAAATGCTTAAATAGTTGGATGCCTAAATTGTTGGTTGAAGTAGTGTTGTGGGGTGGCATTTGCTTTTTCATGAAAGTGAACACTAGGTGATTAGTTGGTTTCTTTTGCTTTATTCAGGGTGTATTCGTTTAGATGTTTAAGTGATTAGATAATGAGCAATGTGTTATCTTCTTAATTTGGCTTTGATTGTGGAATGGCTTACACATATATCTTGCTTAATCACCTTTGTAAACACACCATTTTTGCCCCTAATTAATAATAATGTTCAATTTACAAAATTTTCATTTTTACAAATTTTTTCATTTTTTAATTTTAGGAAAAATAAAAGAAAAAATATAATAAATAGAAAAAATATCCCAATTTTGGAAAATAATAGTAGAAATAATAATAAAAGGAGTTAAATAATTTTTACATATTTTTAGAATTTTAAAATAATATAAAAATAATAAAAATTGCATCGCATATATACAATTTGTGTTAAATAAAAAAACTGAGAAGTGGACTAGCTCAGCTAGTCTAAACCATAGACTTATGCACGTGCGTGCGCGCGCAAGGTGCTCGGTCGCGAGTTCAAAACACGAGGGAAGCAATCTGTGTTTTGCAAAATTTTTTTATTTCCCAGGACATGTGTCAGCTTGTGATTAGATGACACGAACACACGCACTAGGCATATACTCATCTCCTACCTCTGTTTGAGATCGGTGTCGACACGGGAGAAGTGGAATTTGGTTATTTTCATTCGATTCTTTGCAAAAATCCACTAAATCTTTAACCAAAATGAGACAAACATCATCCAATTAGCATAAAATCGTAACGAAATCAAAGATTTGCATGAATCAAAGCAAATCGGAGATGGGTTTTTTCAACCGAAATTCGATTCGTCCTAATCAGAGGAAATCCAAGCTTATCCAATTTGATTTCTGACGCCTATAAATAGAGCACGACGTAGGGAAGCTGAATCACAAATCAGAAGAGAGAAAAAGAGAGAAATCACATGGTTTTGAAGCTCGTCGGAGTTCATCCCTTGCTACGACCACCAACTAAGCTCCGAACCACAACTTGGAGGCATTTTGGATAAAATCCATCACCACCATTAGCTTCCCCACCTTCGGCAAGTTCAGAAACACCTGCCAGTCGGCGAGAGGGATCGTCGGAAAGCCACTGTCGAAAACCCTCTAGCCATCATGATCTAACCTGCCGTAATCTGACCCAACCTACAAACCACAACCCATACCTAGGTAAATTGGTTTTTCAATTTTTTATTTTTATTTCACTTTCTTATTTTTAATTTTATTGATTATTTATCCATATTTATTTATTTTATTTAGATATTTATTAGAAATTTATAATCTTAAAAATAGAAATAATAAAATAATGACGTTAGGATTTTAATTAGGTTCTTTTTAGGATGGATATGTTTAAGTTAATATAAAAATAATAAAAAATTTAAATACTAAAAAAAATAAAAGATAAAATAACAAAAAAATAAAATGATAAAAATATTGAAAAATATTTAAAATAAAAAATATATAAAAATTAGGTATAAATAGAGGTAGATTAATAATGGGGGTAAAAAAATAATGAATTATTTTTATCACTTAGAAAAATTTCTTTTAAAAATAAATCCAAAATTAGTTTTCCTTAAATCATTTTTTTTTTTAGAAAATAAAATAATAAAGCTTAGGCTTAGATTTTTTCCAAAATAAAAAAAAATTATAATGAATTTAAACCCGAGGTATTTTAATAATTAAATTAACAAAGCCACTAAAGTTTTATAAAAAAGTGAACTACGATTTGTTTGATCTTGAATAGCAGGTACGTAGGCACCCTTAGGGAGCAACTCTAAAAGGAAATAAAAATCATTTTCCAAATTATTATACGTTGTTTTATCTATATCCAAAATAATAAAAAAATAGTAAAAATAAAAATAAAAAGATAATAAAAATAACAAAAATAAAAGAAAAGATATCAGAATATGTTCCAAATTTGATAAGGTTAAGGTGGTAACTTTAGGGTTTTAATAGGTTAGCCCTCGAGTCAAGAATCTCTGGTTTTACTTTTTTTTTTTCATTTACAAAAAAAAATAAAATAAAAAGAGGAGATTTGATCGACTAGTAGTCCAAATTAGAATTAATCTACTCAATTAGTTCTAATTTAATCATTTTTCTCAACCTTAGTTGGGTGACGACTCCAAAAAAAATAAAATTCCTAGTTCAAGTCGAGAATTTATATTAGATGAGCATAGGGTCCAATATAAATCGGATTAGGAATATAAATGAAAAAAAAAAATTAGACTCGACAAGATGACGACTCCACTATGGACCCTATTAGGCGAGCCACCTAAACCTTTTGAAATCAACATTTCCAAATGTCTTTTAACTGTTATACTACGAGATACTACTGATGCTAACCTTTTAGGGATTTAGTGAAATTAACGGTTTATTTACTATTGTTGAGTCTACTTGCATGTAATCGTGTGATTAGATACGATCAAACCTAGGTCGTCTTAAGACCCTAAGACGGGGGGCCATTGTGTAGGTTTCGAGCGAAGTGATATAATCACCATTCGAGGCTGATTAGGATACCCCACCTAATGCTTCGATATAGCCTAAGATCCACTTCTTCAAGAATACGAGATGCCATAAAGCTTAGGGACTTGTTAAAACCCACCTATTTGCATACATAAAGGCATGGGTCAACAATTGATTAATGATTTAATTCTTTCGTTCCTTTTTTAGAGATCAGATATATTTACCTATAATAGCATCATTTGTACTTTGTAAAAATTTTGTATAATTATAAATTTCTATTGTAATAGATGGCTAATCCTATAGTTAACCTCCTCCTCCGCAAGGAAATTCGGGTTTACAAACCTCTAGATCCAAAATTGGAACTAGACCACTAGTTCACTCTATATGACCTTGAGGAACAAGCCTTCATCCAAGAAAAGATAGGGCCCATCCTATCACTGATGAAGATGGAAATGAATCCACCTCTCATTTGGGCTATCTTACACCTTTGGAAAATCAAGCCCATAACTTTCTTTATTGGGCCGCATGAGATTACACCAACCTTAGAAGAATATACCTAACTTTTGCAGCCCCATCACTTACCAGCGGGATATATGTGTCACATCTCGAGGCTGGGTCAGCTAGTATTTTCAATTGACTTCTAGGTATTCGCAAGACAACAATCAACCAGGCCTTAGTAAACTGCAATAGATGCTACCTCTAGATGGACGAATTAGAAGCATGGTTTATAGCCTAGATTGATGATGGGAATAGGAAAGATATATTATACAGGGATCCCAAGAGCTACAAATAGAGAAGGATGTATGCTTTCAACCTGATAGAATTTGCCACTATACTCTTCCCTACCAAAATCTTTTATATCCATTATAAAGTCGTAGAGCTGGTGGCCCAATTCTTGGAAGGGAAATCTTATATCCTGGCTCTACTGGCTAAATAGATCCGAAACCTAAATTTTATCAAGAAGAAAGGCTAGAAGATTCTCTACTCAAAGATCAACCTTATCCTGATCTGGTTTGTGAGCCATCTCAAATGTTTCGGGTTAAACATGGTTCGAAAATCTTTAGCCCAGCAAGTGGACTTCGTAGATCCCTAGAGAAGGTAAAGTTACTCAACAATCTTACTAGCCATAATTGGGTAAAGGTACTCAAGAGCTTCAGTGCCAATGACATCTTCTGGACAGCTAGATGGAGTTACTGTAACAAAGTTATCCTAACTTGTAGAAACCTCTAAGCTGTTCCTCTAATTGGCATTAATGGGTGCAGAGGTTATCATCCAAACTCAGTGGTCTGTCAATTTGGTACCATCCAAGATATAGTTTACAGGCCATCGTTAGAGGGAATCACATTCAAATACTAGGACCCAAACTTGCTGATACAAACCACGCCAACCCGTGACGAAACCCAATACCAATACATTCGGAAATTCGTTGCCTAAGATGCCCAAACACCTAAAGTGGAAACCGCGACCCGTTGTCTATAAGTGAGACAAGAACCTTGGTATAAAGTGAAGACACCACAATCAGGATGAAAGACCGATTGATAAGTCGAGGATGAACGCCACGGAAATCAATCCGATAAGTTCGATTTAGTTCTTGAAGAACCAAGAGAGGTGCCTCTCAAAAGTGTTTAATGTTCAAAATCTATATTCTAATCTGCTCTAAACCCTAGAAGCTTTTATACTAGGGTTACAATTTCGTGTAAAAACAAGTCCAAAACGACGTAGTTTAGTTAAGTGACATAAAAACGCGAAACAAAACAAGCTGGCCGATAGGGGATACACGGCCTATGTACATGCCCGTGTACTTTGGCCGTGTATTGTTTTGTGCAACTTCTGGCAACATACACGCCCGTGTACTTTGGCCGTGTATCGTTCTGGGCAACTTCTGGCAACATACACGCCCGTGTACTTTGACCGTGTATCTGTCTGTAACTTCTGGAAACATACACGCCCGTGTACTTTGACCGTGTATCTGTCTGAGCAATCTTGAGCGTCCTACACGGCCGTGCCTTGAACATACACGCCCTCTTTAACCCGTATCCAGTGTGACTTGTAAAAAAGTAAGGGTCTTCCCATGGTTGTTCCAATCCATTCCAACTTCATGATTGCCCCAATCCTTCCCAGCTTCATGGACATTTTTTATCAACCCGTTAAGTGCTTCCTTGAGTTGTTTCGCTCGACTTCTTGTGATCGGTCCAAGCGGCACTTCAAGAGGATCTACATTCCTTCTTCCAGCTTGACTCTCATCATGGATCTCATCATTTCCCTCCTCTTGAAAAGGATTTGTCCTCAAATCGTCATCTACATCAAAAGGGCTCAAATCAGTAACATTAAATGTGGCACTTACTTGATACTCACCAGGAAAATCTATCTTGTATGCATTGTCGTTGATGCGCTCAAGAACTTGAAATGGTCCATCTCCTCTAGGAAGTAGTTTAGATCGACGCTGCACGGGAAACCGCTCTTTGCGCATGTGAACCCAAACCCAATCTCCAAGTTCAAAAACAGCTTGTCGACGACCCTTGTTGGCTTGTTTCACATACTGCTCTGTTCGACGTTCAATGTTCAGCCTTGCCTTCTCATGGATCTGTTGAACAAATTCGGCCTTCTTCTTGCCATCTAAATTAACATACTCAGAAATAGGCAAAGGTGATAAATCCAAAGGAGTTAGTGGATTAAAACCATACACAATTTCAAAAGGAGAAAATTTAGTAGCAGAATGCACTGTACGGTTGTAAGCAAATTCAACGTGCGGCAAACAATCCTCCCAACTCTTAATATTCTTTTTAATTATAGCCCTCAACAAAGTAGATAAAGTTCGATTCACTACCTTAGTTTGACCATCAGTCTGTGGATGACAAGTAGTAGAAAACAATAACTTAGTTCCTAACTTAGCCCACAAAGTCTTCCAAAAGTAGCTTAAGAACTTAGCATCCCTATCTGATACAATTGTTGTAGGCATACCATGCAATCGCACAACTTCCCTAAAGAATAAATTAGCAATATTACAAGCATCATCCGTTTTGTGACAAGGAATGAAATGTGCCATTTTAGAAAACCTATCAACAACTACAAAAACAGAATCCCGACCATGTCTAGACCTGGGTAATCTTAACACAAAGTCCATAGAAATATCTACCCATGGCTCATGAGGAATGGGAAGTGGGGTGTAAAGCCCTTGAGGTTGGACTCTAGATTTTGCTTGCTTACATGTGACACATCGCTCACAAATCCTCTCAACATCTCGTTTCATGTGAGGCCAATAGAAGTGTTCCTGCAATACCCCTAATGTTTTTGCTACTCCAAAGTGTCCCATTAAACCTCATCCATGAGACTCCCTCACAAGTAATTCTCTTAAAGAACAAATGGGAATGCACAATTTACTCTCCTTAAACAAGAATCCGTCATGTTTATAAAATTTTCCATGCCCACTCTTCTCACATTGCACATACTCCTCATAGAAATCTCGATCAGCAGCATATAATTCCTTAATGTGCTCAAAACCAAGCAGTCTAGAACTAAGAGTAGAGATAAGAGTATACCTTCTAGAAAGTGCATCAGCAACGATATTCTCTTTACCTTGCTTGTAGTGGATGACATATGGAAATGTTTCAATGAACTCCACCCAACGAGAATGCCTTTTGTTCAGCTTGTGTTGCCCCTTCAAATACTTCAAGGATTCATGATCAGTGTGGATCACAAACTCTTTCGGCCAAAGGTAATGTTGCCACGTTTCCAAGGCTCGAACCAATGCATATAGCTCCTTGTTGTAAGTAGGGTAATTCAAGGTTGCCTCACTTAGCTTTTCGCTAAAGAATGCAATCGGTCTTCTCTCCTGCATAAGCATTGCTCCAATACCTAATCCTGAAGCATCACACTCAATTTCAAACATTTTAGCAAAGTTAGGTAAAGCAAGTAATGGCGCCTGAGTCAACTTATTTTTAAGCGTCTGAAAGGCCTTCTCTTGTGGCTCTCCCCAGCTGAACCCCACGTTCTTCTTAATTACCTCTGTAAGTAGTGCTGCAATGGTGCTGAAATCCTTCACAAATCTCCTGTAAAAGCTCGCTAGTCCATGGAAACTCCGCACATTACTTATATTGGTTGGACTAGGCTATTCTTGGATCGCACGAACCTTTTCTTCATCAACCTGTATTCCCTACGCACTAACAAAAAAACCAAGAAACACAAGTTTGTCTGTGCAAAAAGTACACTTTTTGAGGTTAGCAAATAATTGTTCCTTTCGAAGAACTTCTAAAACATCCCTTAAGTGTGACATATGATCTTCTAAACTTTTGCTGTAAATAAGAATGTCATCAAAATAGACAACCACAAATTTCCCAATAAATGTCCTCAAAACATGGTTCATAAGTCTCATAAAAGTACTAGGTGCATTAGTTAAACCGAAAGGCATTACTAACCACTCATACAATCCATATTTCGTCTTAAATGCAGTTTTCCATTCATCACCTTCTTTCATTCTAATTTGGTGATATGCACTTTTCAAATCAATTTTAGAAAAGACACAAGACCCATGTAACTCATCTAACATATCATCTAAGCGAGGAATGGGATGACGATACTTTACCGTGATGTTGTTGATGGCGCGGCAATCAACACACATTCTCCATGTCCCATCCTTCTTAGGCACCAAAATCACCGGCACTGCATATGGACTCATGCTCTCTCTCACGTACCCCTTCTCCATTAATTCATCGACCTGCCTTTGGAGTTCCTGTGTCTCCTCCGGATTGCTCCTGTAAGCTAGCTTGTTTGGAATCGATGCTCCGGGTACAAGGTCAATTTGGTGCTCAATACCTCGAACAGGTGGTAATCCCTTTGGAATCTCCTTAGGAAAGACATCTTTAAAGTCCTGCACAAGAGACACAACCACACTAGGCAAAGAGTTAGATAAGTCGTTAGTAGTCAAACATGTTTCCTTAAAAACCAGCAACAACATAGGTTGCCTCATCACTAACGCTCTCCTTACTACACTTGCTCTTGCCACACAACTCTCCTTTTGCAAGGCTGCCCTCTCCTTTTCACTCACCACCAAAGTTGATCCCCCTTCAACTTGGCCTCTCACACTCTTTCCAGCGTTCCTCTCCTTTTCCTTTTGATCTTGACTTTTGTATTCCTTTTTCTTCTCATTGTCTTTTGCTCTCTCACTCTCACTCTGCTTTTCACTCACCTTGTGTTTTGCAAATGACTGTTGTAGCTGCAACTGATCCTCATACACTTGTTTAGGTGTTAAAGGTTTAAGGTTAAAACTTTTCCCTTGGTGAACAAGCGTATACTTGTTAGAAAAGCCATCATGAACAACCTTCCTGTCAAATTGCCATGGCCTCCCCAACAACACATGACATGCTTGCATTGGCACTACATCACATAACACCTCATCCTCATACCTACCAATGCGAAAACCAATCAAGGCTTGCCTACTCACCTTAGTCTCACCACTATCATTCAACCACTGCAATTTATACGGACTAGGGTGTCTAACAGTTTTGAGCCCCAGCCTCTCAACAATAAAATTACTCACTACATTGGTGCAACTCCCTCCATCAATGATCAAACTACAAATGTGATCTCCCAAATAACATCTAGTATGAAATATATTTTCTCTTTGCACCTCCTCTTCTTCCTTCACCTGCACATTCAACGCTCACTTCACTACTGCCACTAGCCTTCCCATTGCAGGCTCCTCATCATCACTAACATCCTCTAACGGTGGCATATCATCTTCTTCACTATCCCCCTCAGTCTCATACTCACCATCTTCACGCAAAATCATCACATGCCTATTTGGACATTGACTAGCAATATGGCCTCTACCTTGGCATTTAAAACATCTAATGTCACGAGTTCTTGACGTAGAAGATTCAGGGTTACCTTGATTACCAGGAGTAGAACCCGCTTGTCTTAGCTCCCCTTTTGGTTTGGTAGGTAAAGGCTTTTCTTCTTTCTTCCATTGATTAGTCTTCCAAGTGGATGAACCATTACCCTGTTGCAACCGTGCATTGCTACTACCTCTCCGCTTGTGTTGGTTCTCAACCTTTATAGCCATATGGACCATATCCTCCAATTCTACATAATGCTGCAATTCAACAACATTTTGGATTTCTCTATTCAACCCAGCAAGAAATCTAGCCATTGTAGCCTCCCTATCCTCCTCTACATTCGCTGTAATCATAGTGACTTCCATCTCCTTGAAATACTCATTTACACTTCTGCTTCCTTGCCTCAGAGTTTGCAACTTGTTATGCAATTCACGATAATAATACGCAGGCACAAATCGCTTCTTCATCACTCTTTTCATCTCTTCCCAAGACTCAATAGGTGGCTCGCCACTCTTTCTTCTATTCAACGTTAGTTGATCTCACCACACTATAGCATAATCCGAAAACTCAATGGCAGCAAGTTTTACCTGCTTTCTCCCACTATAGTTGTGACAATCAAACACCATCTCCACCTTTTTCTCCCACTCTAAGTACGCCTCGGGATCATTCTTCCCTTAGAAAGGAGGAATCTTCATCTTTATGCTACTCAATTGATCATCCTCTATCTTCCCAATCTCTAGTCCCTCTATTCCGACCACTATAACCTCTATAACTCCCAATAGAAGGCTCATCAAAGTCATCATCCGTCATTTCATCTCTACCCCTCGGTATTCTCCTAGAACAACTCTCCCTCTTACGCCCTTGGAATACATTTGTGGATTGCTCTAGTCTTTGCTCTACCGTCTCATGAATTTGTTCCATTCCCTCTTAGAACATCCTCTTCATTTCTCCCCTCAACGCCTCAATTACCAACCTAGCATCAAACCTTCCCCTCTCACCTTCAGGAGAATGTTGTCTCGACATAGTTCCTACAGAAAAGATTAGTACTAACACAAATATATATATGATTAAACCTCACAATACACTCCCTTACGTGTTTCACTCAAATGATGATATCACACAGTCACTCGTGTATGCTCACAAATAATGATGATATCAACTGATAGGAATCAAAATCCGACAAGACTTATCATTAGGGCAAGAATTAAAGGATTTCGAATCTTGGCGATGGGGACCCATTTTGAGCAAATCGACCCCGGAATTATTTTTTATCTAACTTCTTTTCTCTTATTCATGTATTATATATTCCAACAGGTACACTTATCATATTCTATAGGGCAATGGACAAACTCCCTCAGACTCAGCTTGTGGGTTATCCATAGACCGACCTGAACCGGCGATGAGCTGAGCCGATGGATCCTATAGAAGACTGGCGTCATGAAGACCATTTATTTTATATATTTCTTCTTTTATGAACTATTTTAGTTGTATTTCGGTTCTAGGAAACTTTTATTTCCATGTAATTTTCATTTAGGGCTAGCCACCTTAAAAGTGGCAAACTTGTAATTTTTGAGCACTTTTTAACCCTAGAAGTAGCAAGCATAAATACTTGCTTAAGAGAGGGTTTAGGGGAGCTTATTTTTGCAGAACATACACCTCTTTTCACGTGTGAATTAGGGTTCATACCTTGGTTCCAGCTCTTATCAATTTCAATTCCAAGACTTGAAATTGTGGCGAGTGCAACAATTGGAATTTGTGAGTCATATCAATTCCTACTTGTTGTGATTTCTTTTCTTCTCTAGTGTGTTGTATCTAGGGTTGATTAGAGATAGTTCTTGGTCAGATTTACATCTTATTTGAAGTACTTATCATTTGATTTGGATTATCATTGAAAAGTTTCCTTGAAAACGTGAATTTCACCATTTGGAAAAGGAATCTTACTTTACGGTTTTCTTTGTCAAATTGAGGCTTCATTTGCGTGGATTACATGATATTAGAGTGTTATTAGAAGCCATTTCCATTGTGGTATTTAGATTATTTCATTAGTAGATTGAATTTCATCATTTCAACATTAGGGTTCATTTGAAAGTGCCATTTTTGGGATCCGATTTTTGCCTAGACTTGAGATATCTTTTCTTAAGTCTTTTGGATGTGCTTTTAAGTGTGTTTAGGCACATCATCCTTTTGGTATCAGAGCCAGGTTGAGAGAAGGGATTAAGTGTTGGTTAATTTCGTGATTATCATCTTCAATTAGGGTTCTTCATATTTGAACCGAAATTGTGTGTTGTGGATTTGAGTTGCAAAATTGTCTTGATTGAGAATCTAATTTGTTGCTTGTTGGAGTTGGATTGGAGGATTGTTGTAGCTTCTTGAGACTAATTATTTCGTGGAAGGGAAGAAGAATAGAAGTGTTGTTAATTCAACAATTTTGTGAAATTGAAAAAAAAAATTGCCTTTTCTTACCGTGACTAGCTTTTTGCGTAGAGGAGGTTGTGAAGCTTGTTGTTGTAATTCCTTTTTGAAAATTTCGAATTGGGGAAGTATATTTTTCAGATTGTATTGAGTTTGATTAGAAAGGATTTATTTGAATTCAAATATATGCAATTAAGTTGTGGGAGTTAATGATTGCTATTTGAATTTGAATTCATTGTTACCAATTGAGGAAGGCTTGCAATAAGTGAAGTTGTTTGAATTTCAAATTGAAATTGCTGCCTATTTCAATACTTCCTTAAACTTCACACAATGGTAACTACAAAAGACAAACAACAAACCCACTTAATGTTACAATTTATAATTGCAACTCACGTGTAATACTCTCCTCCACAACAAGCCACAAGTACACGGTGCAGCAAAATTAATTTCCACAAGTTTACTCCACGGCAACACGCAAGAAACAACTACAATTAATATGTAATACTTCCACGGCAACAACCAAGTGAACAATGAATACAAGTAATCTTCAACTTCCACGGCAAATAATGAAGACAAGAGATTAATTAGTAGCTTTCCAAAATGAATTCCGAATCCCACTATAGGCAGCAACTTACAATTTGAATTTCAAATTGAAATTACTGCCTATTATGTTTTGAGTTGCAGTTAGAACTTGTGGGGAGTGAGGTATATTTTGTTATTATTGCCTTGGAAGTGGAGTATATTTGTTGTTGTAGCCATTTGTTATCATTGTCGTGGAAGTGGAGTGTAATTTGTTGTTGTTGCCGTGGGTGTTGTGATGAAGTGAGTGCACCGTGATTGAGGTGTGTGTGGTGGTGCAAATTTGTGGAGTTTGTATAGTGTAAGGTGCTGCACATTGTGGTTATTTGAAGTGTGAAATCAAGACAAGAAAAGGAAGGTTGAGTAGTAGAATTTAAAATTCAAACAAGTCATTAAAGTGTGAAAGTAATTAAACTAGTTACTTAAACACTTGTAGTTGAATTTAATTCTATCTACTTGAAAGTAGTTGAGTGTACTTCATTTGTGGCTTAGTTGTGTACTTGAACCTTGGATGTGTGAAGATAATTATTGTATTGTTGGATTTGAGTACAATCATGTCTAGTGAAATGTTTCATTGTGCTAACATATTGCATCGGGACATGACTTCTTTTCAAACCATTGATGAGGGACAAAGAGATAACTTGTTCCATACTTCTTGTAGGGTATAAGGAAACTTGTGTGCAATTATTATTGATGGTGGTAGTTGTACTAATGTTGTAGCTACATCATTAGTATCGAAGTTGAAACTTGAAACTATCCCACATCCTAAACCCTATACATTACATTGGTTAAATGATCAGGATGGTCTTTGTGTGACTCAAAGGGCTAGGGTACCCTTCAACATAGGGGACAAGTACTATGATGAGCTTGAATGTGATATTCTTCCTCTTTGTGCATCCCATATATTACTTGGTAGACCATGGTTATATGACAGGATGGTATTACATGATGGGTACAGAAATACTTATATGTTTAAAAAAGATGGTAAACGTATAGTATTGAACCCTATGTCACCATCAGAGGTCCAGGAGATGCAAAGACAAATAAAACAACCATCACAGGTTCGTGAGGATCATAGCCACATGATCAAACCTTCAGAGGATCCTGATGATCATAGTCAGACGAGTAGACCACCAGAGAACCAAAATGTACAGAGACAGTTGTGTTCACCTTCAGAGGTCTTAGAGGACAATGAGCAATTGGGCAAACCATTAGAAGACCATGAAGATCAGCGACATACAAATGAGTTAGAAAAGGAGGATACAATATCAGTGAAATGGGTTGAGTTAGGGGACACCTCAGTAAATAATGGGTCATTATTTGTGTTGCAGAAGAGATACATCTTAGAAATGGAGGAAAGAAAACAATCGCCACCTGTAGTATTTCAGATATTAGGATTTTGCAAAGATATTTCTTCAAGTGACTTGCTAAGAGGAAACAAAGTCTCTACTGCATTTGATCTGCCAGATTAGAGGACAAATCTTTTTTAGGCCCAAGGAGATGATAGGAATCAAAATCCGACAAGACTTATCATTAGGGCAAGAATTAAAGGATTTCGAATCTTGGCGATGGGGACCCATTTTGAGCAAATCGACCTCGGAATTATTTGTTATCTAACTTCTTTTCTCTTATTCATGTATTATATATTCCAACAGGTACACTTATCATATTCTATAGGGCAATGGACAAACTCCCTTAGACTTAGCTTGTGGGTTATCCATAGACCGACCTGAACCGGCGATGAGCTGAGCCGATGGATCCTATAGAAGACCGGCGTCATGAAGACCATTTATTTTATATATTTCTTCTTTTATGAACTATTTTAGTTGTATTTTGGTTCTAGGACACTTTTATTTCCATGTAATTTTCATTTAGGGCTAGCCACCTTAAAAGTGGCAAACTTGTAATTTGTGAGCACTTTTTAACCCTAAAAGTAGCAAGTATAAATACTTGCTTAAGAGAGGGTTTAGGGGAGCTTATTTTTGCAGAACATACACCTCTTTTCACGTGTGAATTAGAGTTCATACCTTGGTTCCAACTCTTATCAATTTCAATTCCAAGACTTGAAATTGTGGCGAGTGCAACAATTGGAATTTGTGAGTCATATCAATTCCTACTTGTTGTGATTTCTTTTCTTCTCTAGTGTGTTGTATCTAGGGTTGATTAGAGATAGTTCTTGGTCAGATTTACATCTTATTGTACACGAATTCTTGTGATTATTTGAAGTACTTATCATTTGATTTGGATTATCATTGAAAAGTTTCCTTGAAAACGTGAATTTCACCATTTGGAAAAGGAATCTTACTTTACGGTTTTCTTTGTCAAATTGAGGCTTCATTTGCGTGGATTACATGATATTAGAGTGTTATTAGAAGCCATTTCCATTGTGGTATTCAGATTATATCATTAGTAGATTGTATTTCATCATTTCAACATTAGGGTTCATTTGAAAGTGCCATTTTTGGGATCCGATTTTTGCCTAGACTTGAGATATCTTTTCTTAAGTCTTTTGGATGTGCTTTTAAGTGTGTTTAGGCACATCATCAACTCACCAATTTCCTCTTCTCAATTCTCTTGGAACTAACCCGAACTACACCAATTTTCTTCCGTAGAATTCAAAACAACTCTAGGGTTTGCAAATTTTCCTCTATTTTTCTATCCGATTTTTTTTTTGTTTCTCTTTTTTTTAGGATTTTGATCACGTTTCTCTTTTCTTTTCTTTTCCCTTCTTTTTTTTTGTTGTCGTGAATTTTACTCTTTTTTTAATTTTTTTTTATTTTTTATTTTTACAATCAACTAGTAAATACTACACTATCAAAAGACAATTAATATTGCAGAATTGAATGCTAACAATGGATATGAACGATTGGAGTTAAGGTTTTTGCTATTACCTTCCTCAACCGAACTTGATGTTTTGACAAACCTAAGCTCTGATACCAAACTGATACGAACCACGCCAACCCGTGACGAAACCCAATACCAATACATTCAAAAATTCGTTGCCTAAGACGCCCAAACACCTAAAGTGGAAACCGCGACCCGTTGTCTATAAGCGAGACAAGAACCTTGGTATAAAGTGAAGACGCCACAATCGGGATGAAAGACCGATTGATAAGTCGAGGATGAACGCCACGGAAATCAATCCGATAAGTTCGATTTAGTTCTTGAAGAACCAAGAGAGGTGCCTCTCAAAAGTGTTTAATGTTCAAAATCTATATTCTAATCTGCTCTAAACCCTAAAAGCTTTTATACTAGGGTTACAATTTCGTGTAAAAACAAGTCCAAAACGACGTAGTTTAGTTATGTAACATAAAAACGCGAAACAAAACAAGCTGGCCGACAGGGGATACACGGCCTGTGTACACGCCCGTGTACTTTGGCCGTGTACTGTTCTGTGCAACTTCTGGCAATATACACGCCCATGTACTTTGGCCATGTATCATTCTTGGCAACTTCTGGCAACATACACGCCCGTGTACTTTGACCGTGTATCTGTCTGTAACTTCTGGAAACATACACGCCCGTGTACTTTGACCGTGTATCTGTCTGAGCAATCTTGAGCGTCCTACACGGTCGTGCCTTGAAAATACATGCCCTCTTTAACCCGTGTCCGGTGTGACTTGTAAAAGAGTAAGGGTCTTCCCATGGTTGTTCCAATCCATTCCAACTTCATGATTGCCCCAATCCTTCCCAGCTTCATGGACATTCTTTATTAACCCGTTAAGTGCTTCCTTGAGTCGTTTCGCTCGACTTCTTGTGATCTGTCCAGGCGGCACTTCAAGAGGATCTACATTCCTTCTTCCAGCTTGACTCTCATCATGGATCTCATCACCTGCTAGCAGCCAAGAAATTTGCTAAGCTGGCAAAGGTCAATGCCCTATGGGAAGCTTGAATTAAGCCCCTACGTGGACCTCAGAGACTTGGAAGGTGAAGTAGGTAAGCATCGAGACACTAGGGATTTTGTGATCCACTAACTATATCAAACGGGAGAAAGGGCATACCAAGTCCCAGATGTCACTCAACTCGAGTTAGACAAAGTGGGTCTAGATATAAGAACCTTTTTGGAACAAGTTAGGGCTCGGATGGAAGTATACTTTGAAGCTGCAAACTATAAAAAGGATTTCTGGAAGGGTAGATTCAAAGAGTCTGATCAAAGGAACAAGGCCTTGGAAGCTTAGCTAGAGAAAACCCAAACTAGAGTCAAAGAGTTGAAAGCTATTATCAGTGGAAAACCGGTGCCTGTGCAATAGAAGAAGAAGAGGACTAGCAATAGAAGAAGAAGAGGACTAGGAACTAGTTTAGCATTGTACTTTTACTTTTTCATGTTTCAGCTATCGAACTCCAAGTTTCCAATATTAATAAAAATAAATTTTCAGTATTATGTCATTAATCAATTGTTGGCCCTTTTATTTTTAGCATCTGTGTGATACATGCATCAAACTAAGAAAAATGTGTACCGGGTATCAAAGATAGCTAAAAAACAACCAAACCCCTCAAGGAGCCCAATCCACACCCACTCAAAGACCAAAATGGCAAATAGTGGCAATAATAGCAACAACCGCAACAACACCAGTGCTCATACCACCTTATACCTTTGGATCGTATCCTTCGAACAAACGGTCTAGCAATTGGCTGCACAAGTCCACCTCCTGACTGAGAGTATCGGCCTCTTTCGCACCACCCAGCCAACTCAGGAAGAGCATTCACGGGCCAAAAAAGGGAAGGTAGTGATAGGAATCAAAATCCGACAAGACCTATCATTAGGGCAAAAACTAAAGGAATTCAAATTTTGGCGATGAGGGCCCATTTTGAGCAAATTGACCCCAGAATTATTTGTTATCTAACTTTTTTTCTCTTATTCATTTATTATATATTCCAACAGGCACACTTATCATATTCTATAGGGCAATGGACAAACTCCTTCAGACTCAGCTTGTGGGTTATCTATGGACCGACCTAAACCGGCGATGAGCTGGGCCGATGGATCCTATAGAAGACCGGTATCTTGAAGACCATTTATTTTATATATTTATTCTTTTATGAACTATATTGGTTGTATTTTGGTTTTGGGAAACTTTTATTTCATTGTAATTTTGATTTAGGGCTAGCCATCTTAAAAGTGGCAAACTTGTAATTTTGAGCACTTTTTAACCCTAGGAGTAGCAAGTATAAATACTTGCTTAAGAGAGGGTTTGAGGAGGCTTAATTTTGCAGATTATACACTTCACATTTCGTGAGAGGGCTTAGGGTTTCCTAATTCCAAAATTCTCTTATCAATTTCAATCCCAAGAAGTTGGAATTGTGGCGAGTGCAACAAGGAGAAATCGTGAGTAATATCGATTCATCTTTGTTGTTGTTCATTTCTTCTCTAGTGAGTCATATCTAGAGTAGATTTGAATCTTTCTTGGACTTATTGGTTATTGTAATTCGTGGACATCAATCTTGTAAGATTGATTGTTCTTTTAGTTATTGAATTCACTATCAATTTTAGTGCATTGGCGTGAATTTGGTATTGAAAGGGGAAGTGGAATTCAGGGTTTGTGTTGCTTCATTTTGATCTGATTTCCACGTGATTCTCAAGCCTTATTGTGGTTATTTGGTTAAATTATCATTAGAGATTACAATTATATCATTTGATCATCATTTTTCCATCAAATCTTCACGTGAAATCACCCTCAATTGAACCAGTTTGTGTTTTGTGAATTAAGGTGTTTTTCCTTGATTCTTTTGATTGTGCTTAAGTGGAATTAGGCACATCATAATTTGGTATCAGAGCACATGTTGAGAGAAGGGAATTGGTTTCATTTGATTTCATGGAGTTAATCATCCATTAGGGTTGATTTAGTGAAAACCGCAATTGTGTTGATTGTTGTGGTTTTGAGCTTGTGAAATTACCTTGTCTTGGAAGTTTAATTTGCTGTTTGTTGGAGTTGGATTGGGAAGGTTATTGTATCATTTTGTGATTGATAATTTTCGTGGAAGGAAGGAAGAATTGAAGTGTTGTTAATTCAACAATTGTGTGAGCTTGAAAAAAAGAATTACCTTGTTCTTGCTGTGACTAGTTGTGGCGTAGGGGAGGTTGTGAAGCTTGTTATTGTAATTCCATTTTGCAAATTTTGAATTGGGGAAGTGTATTTTACAGATTTGCATTGAGTTGAGTAGTAAGGAATCTATTTAAATTCAAACACATTCCATTAAGTTGAGGGAGTTAATGAGTGTTATTTGAATTTGAAATTCATTTCTTACCAATTGAGGAAGGCTTGCAATAAGTGAAGTTATTTGAATTTCAAATTGAAATTGCTGCCTATTTTGTTGTGAGTTGCGGTTAGAACTTGTGGGGAGTGAGCTATATTTTGTTATTATTGGCTTGGAAGTGGAGTATTTTGTTGTTGTAGCCATTTGTTATCATTACCGTGGAAGTGGAGTGTAATTTGTTGTTGTTGCTGTGGGTGTTGTGATGAAGTGAGTGCACCGTGATTGAGGTGTGTGTGGTGGTGCAAATTTGTGGAGTTTTGTATAGTGTAAGGTGCTGCACATTGTGGTTATTTGAGGTGTGAAATCAAGGCAAGAAAAGGAAGGTTGAGTAGTGGAATTTAAAATTCAAACAAGTCATTAAAGTGTGAAAGTAATTGAACTAATTACTTAAATACTAGTAGTTGAATTTAATTCTATCTACTTGAAAGTAATTGTGTGTGTACTTCATTTATTTAACTTTACTTGAAGTACCAAGAATTATTTCATTGTGCTTCAATTATTTCACTTGGCTTTACTTGAAGTAACAATAAACATTTCTTATATTGGTTGATTGTGAGCACCGTGGGTGTGTAGGGGAGTGTAAGGGTGTGTTGTCGTGGTGTGGTGAAGTGTATTGAGGTTGTTGAAATTAGTAAGCAAAAATGTCAAGTGAGTTGGTATTTGTCTACTAACATATTGCATCGGGACTTGACTTCCTTTCAAACCATTGATGAGGGACAAAGAGAAAACTTGTTCCGTATTTCTTGTAGGGTACAAGGAAACTTGTGCGCAATTATTATTGATGGTGGTAGTTGTACTAATGTTGAAGCTGCATCATTAGTATCGAAGTTGAAGCTTGAAACTATCCCACATCCCAAACCCTATACATTACATTGGTTGAATGATCAAGATGGTCTTTGTGTGACCCAAAGGGCTAGGGTACCCTTTAATATAGGGGACAAGTACTATGATGAGCTTGAATGTGATATTCTTCCTCTTTGTGCATCCCATATATTACTTGGTAGACCATGGTTATATGACAGGATGGTATTACATGATGGGTATAGAAATACTTATATGTTTAAAAAGGAAGGTAAACGTATAGTATTAAACCCTATGTCACCATCAGCGGTCCAGGAGATGCAAAGACAAATAAAATAACCATCACAGGTTCGTGAGGATCATAGCCACAAGATCAAACCTTAAGAGGGTCCTGATGATCATAGTCAGACGAGCAGACCACCAGAGAGCCAGACTGTTCAGAGACAGTTATGTTCACCTTAAGAGGTTTTAGAGGGTAATGAGCAATTGGGCCAACCATTAGAAGACCATGAGGATCAGCGACATATAAATGAGTTAGAAAAGGAAGATACAATATCAATTAAATGGGTTGAGATAGGGGACTCCTCAATGGATAATGGGTCATTATTTGTGTTATAGAAGAGATACATCTTGGAAATGGAGGAGAGGAAACAAACACCACTTGTAGTATTTCAGATATTGGGATTCTGCAAAGATATTTCTTCAGGTGATTTGCTAAGAGGAAACAAAGTCTCTACTGCATTTGATATACCAGATTTGAGGACAAATCTTTTTGAGGCCCGAGGAGATGATAGGAATCAAAATCCGACAAGACCTATCATTAGGGCAAAAACTAAAGGAATTCAAATTTTGGCAATGAGGGCCCATTTTGAGCAAATTGACCCCAGAATTATTTGTTATCTAACTTTTTTTCTCTTATTCATGTATTATATATTCCAACAGGCACACTTATCATATTCTATAGGGCAATGGACAAACTCCTTCAGACTCAGCTTGTGAATTATCCATGGACCGACTTGAACCGGCGATGAGTTGGGCCGATGGATCCTATAGAAGACCGGTATCTTGAAGACCATTTATTTTATATATTTCTTCTTTTATGAACTATTTTGGTTGTATTTTGGTTTTGGGAAACTTTTATTTCATTGTAATTTTCATTTAGGACTAGCCATCTTAAAAGTGGCAAACTTGTAATTTTAAGCACTTTTTAACCCTAGGAGTAGCAAGTATAAATACTTGCTTAAGAGAGGGTTTGAGGAGGCTTAATTTTGCAGATTATACACTTCACATTTCGTGAGAGGGCTTAGGGTTTCCTAATTCCAAAATTCTCTTATCAATTTCAATCCCAAGAAGTTGGAATTGTGGCGAGTGTAACAAGGAGAAATCGTGAGTAATATCGATTCCTACTTGTTGTGTTTTCTTTTTCTTCTCTAATGTGTAATATCTAGGGTTGGATTAGAAAATTCTTGGTCAGATTTACTTGTTGTTATCCACGAATTCTTGTGATTATTTGAAGGAATTATCATGTTGATTCAATTCATCTTTAAGGATTTCCTTGTTAATGTGATTTTCACCATTGGAAAAGGGATTGTTTTGTTACGGTTTTCTTTTATCAAATTGATGCTTCATTTGCGTGGATTATATGAAATTAGAGTGTTGTTAGAAGCCATTTCCATTGGGGTATTCAGATTATATCATTAGTTGTTTGAATTTCATCATTTCATCATTAGGTTTTATTTGAAAAGTGCCATTTTTGGATCCGATTTTGCCTAGACTTGAGATATCTTTTCTTAAGTCTTTTGGATGTGCTTTTAAGTGTGTTTAGGCACATCAGGTAGTAAAGGGTCAACCCCTAGAGTATGAGGAGATTAACTCCCACCTTAACCTAGTATTCAAGTATGAAACGAGAGTCAGCCTTGATCCAACCTTGGGCAATGTAAATAAGGAAATGGAAGATAGGCAAAAGGAGATAGAGAGAAAACTTTTCCAACAATTGGTTGACAAGATGAAGACACTAGAAGGGCCTAATGGTTTTGAGCAGGTAGGAATCACTAGCCTACCAGTATATGGGGAAGAGGTATACCTAGAGTTCAAGACCCTAAGATGCATATAAGGCTATATGTGCGAAAGATGAGCAAATATGCCCAATATGACCAACTCATGATCTAGTCCTTCCATGACAGTCTCATAGGCCCTACCCTCGTCTGGTATGCACACTTGGACTTCAACCTAATCAACACTTGGGAAAGACTTGCTCGGGTATTCTATAACCAATACAAATTCAATATCGAAGTTGTCCCTTCGGTAATGGATCTAGGAAGTCTCCGAAAGAAACACACTAAGTCTTTCAAGGAGTATGCCTAGCATTGGAGAGCTCAGGCTACTAGGGTAACAATCTCGATCTCTGCAAAAGAGCTCACATTCATCTTCGTCAACACTCTAGAGAAAACTTACTTCTCACATATAGTAGGCCAGATGTCATCCAGTTTCGCAGAAGTATTGGCAACAGGATGACAAATCAAGAATTCCATAACTTCAGGGAGACTCCAGATAGTAGACCTTCCTAAAATTACATCAGCGTAGAGGCCCGTAGGAGGCAACAAGGTCAAGGAATCTATCAACAACACGGTTAACTTCGGTAGAGTAAACAGGTTTAGGTCCTGCATGACATTTCAGACCATGGATACCCCAATCCAACAATCACCAATGAATCACACCTAGGTTACTAGGGTCATAAGACAATTCACTTTGATACCAATCCCGTTTAGACAGGTTTTTGCTTGGCTGTGAGCAAATAATTTGATTAGCTTTGAGATCTCAAGTGATCGGTATAAGCCAAGGAATTTTGACCTAAGCTTCAAGTGAGATTACCATATAGGCCAAGAAGGGCATTCCACAGACAGATGTTGGAGGCTCCGAAATAAGATTTAAGATCTAATTGACGCCGAAAAAGTGCAGTTGGACTTTGTCAACACACCGACACCCAATGTTAACACTAATTCGCTGCCCAACCACGAGCCCACCATTAATATGATCGCATCCGAAGAGTTGGACTCTAAATCAAAAGAATCCCCAAAATAGGAAAAAAACAACAGAGTAATAAGAAAGTCACTCCCGCCAAGTCTCAGATAAAACCCCTAAATCACAGATCAAGAGGAGATGGTTAGCTAGAGACCCAACAGTCGGTACCCTAAGCGAATCTCATGGGAGATTTAAGTATCTAGTGAATTACTCTTTCACCCCAACCAAGTATGGGCCACTTAGTAGATGGGGGCCTAAGTTTAAAAAAGAAGACAACCTACCAACGGAAAGAGAGGAGTCTATAAACATGATTAAATCGGACCAAAAACCAATAGTCATAAAGTGTTACGGGGGACAACCTACTGTGGTGTAAATCCCAAAGAAGAGATATGTATTCAATGTCCTAATACCCTCAGAGAGGTATAAGGCGGAACCATTTGACTATTAGGCTCTCAATCAGGAAAGACCTCTCATCATAGGAGGAATGACCCGCTTTGGGAGAATTTATGGCCCTAAGTACAAGATCTCAACCGAAGAGCCTAACACTGAGGTAGAGAAAGAGGAAGAAGAGGGGCTCTCTACATTCAAAAAAATGGTCAAAGCAAATGAATACAAGATCATGGAATAACTCAACAAGGTTCCAGCCTAAATATCACTTATGGGCCTCCTTACAATGTCTAAGCCTCATAGAAAAGCACTCTTCAAAGTACTCAAAAAAATTAAGGTACCAGAGGGCATCGCAATAGAGAAATTGAGCCATGTGGTAGATTCAATCTTCATCATGGATCAGATATCTTTCTCTCCCGAAGAGCTAGGAGAAGATGGAGACCAACAAACAAAACCACTATTCATAGTGGTGAAATATAATGACACAATTGTTTCTAGAGTACTCATTGACAATGGATCTTCTCTCAACGTATGCCCTTTGACTACCCTTAACCTACTGGAGGTCGATGCAAGCAACATCAAGCCAAGCTCGATAGTGGTTAGGGCCTTCAATGGGTCTAAGAGAGAAATAGTGGAGGAAATCAGCTTGCTAGTAGAGATTAGTCCACAGATGCTCCACGTCTCCTTCCAAGTCCTTGACATTCGAAGGTCTTTCAATCTACTATTGGGAAGGTCATGGATACATACCGCTAGAGCCATACCTTCAAGTCTACATCAAAAGATCAAGTTCATAGCAAATGGACAAATCATCACTGTACTTGAAGAGTAGGACTATGCCATCTATAAAGAGATTGCCATACCTTACATCAGGGAAGACGGTTTCGAAGACTTTAGGCTCCAAATATTCAATGAAGTGAATATGATAACCAGCAAGGAGGGCCATCAGTTCAAGGAGGAACAGCAAGGGACGTTTGGGCTAGGGTATGTTCCTACATCCCAAGAAGAGGCACAAGCAAAAGGTGTTAGAGGAAGAAAGAAAGAGAAGCTAAGTAATACCCAGATTCATTTTCCACCCCTCCAATAATCATTTAGGCGAGCAACTACCATTCAAGAGCTAAGGATAAGCGAAACCGACGTCAGTAATGAAGGCTTAGCCTCTCGCACATCTAATTAGCATCCAGCTCTTAATAATTGGTTTTGTTATCCAATTAATGGCACTAGGTTAGCTTAAGGATAAGGAACAATTATTAAACAAATTTCTATTGTGATTATTTTTTAGATTCAATAAATTGCAGCTTACTTCTTTCACTTATATGTACATGTTCTTGCTTGACTTTACCCACAAATTCCCTACCTTTGAACATCAAGGACATTTCGCGCAGGTAAGTAATGAAAACATCGATATCATTTCCGATACTGTTGGGTCAGCTATTGGAGGCGATGTCCTTAACCATGAAATAATACTAGAAAATTGGAAAAAACATTAACAAAGTAAAATTTCAATCGACGAGCCGATGGAGACAGTAAATCTAGGAAGCACCGAGGAACCCAAAAACCTTAAGATTGGAGCTAATTTGAGTAACGAGTAGAAGCATGAGATAACCAAGCTATTGATTGAATATGCTGATATATTCGCCTGGTCATATAGTGATATGCTAAGACTCAACCAGTCAATAGTAGTACACAAGCTCCCCACGAGAGAAGATGTCAAAACTAAAAAACAAAAGTTGAGAAGGTTTAGGCTTGACATCTTACTCAAGATCAAAGAGGAAGTCAAAAAACTACTAGAAGTGGGATTCATTGAGGTGTCAGACTACTCGGAATGGGTAGCAAATATAGTTCCTATTATAAAAAAGAATGGGAAAGTGCGAATAAGCATAGACTTCTGAGACTTAAATTAAGCTATGCCAAAAGACAATTTCCCTCTACCTTACATCGACATCCTAGTAGATAATACTGCGAGGAACCATCTCTTTTCATTTATGGACTGTTTCTCAAGATATAATCAGATAAAAATGGCTGAAGAAGATAAAACTAAAACAACCTTTATCACAACATGGGGAACTTTCTATTACAAAGTTATGCCCTTTAGTTTGAAGAATGCCAGGGTAACGTATCAGAGAGCCATGGTTGCGGTACTTCATGACATGATGCATCAAGAAATTGAAGTATACGTTGATGATATGATAGCCAAATCTAAAGAGGAAGAAAGCCATGCAACTATCCTGAGGAAATTGTTCAAACGGCTAAGAAAGTTCTAAGTCAAATTAAACCCTGAAAAGTGCACTTTTGGTGTCACAATAGGTAAGTTGTTAAGGTTTGTCATAAGCCAAGAAGGCATCAAAATAGACCCTAACAAAGTAAAGGCCATACTAGAACTGCCCTCTCCATGCACTATCAAAGAGGTGAGAGGTTTGCTAGAAAGGTTGAATTATATAGCTCGTTTCATCTCACTGCTCATAGAAAAATGTCGCCCACCATTCCATCTGCTAAAAAAGAATGTTGCGGTGGAATGGGACGATCAATGTGAAGAAGCATTCAAAACGATCAAAGACTATCTCATAAGTCCCCTAGTCATGATAGCTCTAAAACAATGAAAGCGCTTATTCTTATACCTCACGATACTCCTTGAATCAATAAGGTGTGTGTTGGGAAAGAAAGATGAAGAAGGAAGGGAACAATCCATATACTATCTGAGCAAGAAGTTCACAGACGGGGAACAGAGATATTCCAAAATAGAGAGGACTTGTTGTGCTTTGATTTGGGTTATGCACCGATTGAGGCAATACACCCTTTACTATCCCAATGAGTTGCTAACAAGACACGATCCTCTGAAGTACTTGGTAGAGAAGCCCATTTTGTTAGGGAGAATCTCCAAGTGGCAAATACTCTTATCAGAATTTGATATCACATATATAAATCAAAATTCAATAAAAGGGCAATCTTTAGCCGATCAGTTGGTAAAACACCAAATTGAGGGAGATCCCCAAGAATCACAAGCCCAATTCCCTAATGAAAATATATTAACAATGAAGGGCGAACCAATAGAAGACCACAAGACAAAACAAAGCCCTAAATGGAAGATGTTCTTTGACGGAGCTGCCAATGTATTCGATTGTGCGATCAGGGTAGTGTTAATATCATTAGAAGGAACACAATTCCCCTTTGCAACGAGACTCACATTCCCATATACTAATAATATTGCGGAATATGAGGTATGCATCCTTAGCCTCAAAATGGCTTGCCACATGGGGATCCGAGAATTAGAAGTATACGGAGATTCTTCACTCATCATATTACAAACAAGAGGGGAATACAAAACTAAAGAGCCTAAATTAATACCATACCATCAACATTTGATAGAGCTAATCGATGAATTCGAAGTAGCCACCTTCACATACATCCCAAGAACTCAAAATCAGTTTACAAATTCCCTCGCTACACTAGCATCTATGATTCAGATAACGGAGGGAGACGAAGTTCAACAATTGAAAATAGAAATTAAAAATCAGCCCGCTTACTGTTTGGTAATCAAAAAGGCGCAAGATGATAGGCCCTAGTATTACGATATCAAAACTTTCCTGTAAGAAAGAAAAAATGACCAAAGAACACCCATGAGGTTAGCGAGTCATTTCTTACTAAATGGGCTGTACTTTATAGAAGATCACCCGATAACACCTTGCTAAGATGCGTAGATGAAAAAGAGGTATGTGAACTGATGAAAGAAGTGGATGAAGGAGTATGTGGACCTCACATGAACGGCTACATGTTGACCCGAACAATATGAGAATGGGCTACTATTAGCTAACCATGGAATTAGACTACATCAAATATGTCAAGCACGGTCACTTATATCAAGTTTACGCAAACCGAATAAATGTCCCGCCTAAAGAGCTCCATTTTTTGTTTGCACCATGGCCATTCTCCATGTGGGGAATCGACATCATTGAGCCAATCACTCCAAAAGCATCTAATGGACACAGATTCATACTAGTAGCCATTGATTACTTCACTAAATAGGTGGAAGCTTCATCATATGCCAGTGCCATAAAAGGGGTAATAGTCTAATTCCTGAAGAGAGATATAATAGCCCGATATGGAGTTCTTGAATTAATTATCATCGATAATGGTACTAAGCTCAACAACAAGTCGTTGATAGATTTGTGTCAATAGTTCTACATAAGCCATAGAAATTCAACTCCTTATTGACCTCAGATGAATGGGGCAGTAGAAGTGGACAACAAGAATATCAAAAGAATTGTCGAAAAGATGACAATCACTTATAAGGACTAGCATGAGATGCTACCATTCACTCTCATGGCTTACAGAACCTCAGTTTGAACATCTACGGGAGTTACCCCATATTCTCTAGTCTATGGTAATAAAGTGGTTCTACCAATTGAGGTCAAAATACCGTCCTTTAGGATCATATCGAAAGCGTAGTTAGATGAGTCAGACTAGTTAAAGAAGAGGCTTGATCAATTGAATTTAATCGACCAAAAAAGACTCATTGCGTTATGTCACAGTTAGTGGTACCAATAAAGAATAGCTCGAGCATTTAATAAGAAAATGAGACCTCGATGTTTCAAGGAAGGAGATCTGGTACTAAAGAAGGTCCTCTTAAATGTTTAGGATCTAAGAGGGAAGTTTACTCCAAACTACGAGGGCCTATATGTTGCAAAAAGGTATTGTTAGGAGGTGCTTTAATATTAACTCAAATGGATGGTTCAAAATTGAGAGACCCCATTAATATGGATGTTGTTAAGATGTGCTATCCTTTGGCTAGAAAATTGAAATTTTGCCAAAGTTCTTGAATGCCAATATTTAGTGCATATTTCATTGAGCTTAGTTTTCATTTCTTTTACAAGCAAAGTTAATGTCTCTAAATGATCAATCATTTCAACTAATTCTCATTAAACAAAATTTTATAAACACACACTACCCATCACCTCACAATGAATAATGAACATTGAAATGATAATAAATCTCAATACATTTTGTTATATAAATCCACCTATTTTTGAGCATTAAACTTGGTGCATTAATAGGATAGCACCACAATCACAAGAGCTACGCTCACAAGAAAGGAAGTACATGAAGACCTTCATCCCTGTTTTGAAGCAAAAGTAAGCAAAAAAGGAGCAAACTAGCACTGAAGTTCAGTTGTTTGGTTACTATCTGTGATAAACTAGTAAGCATTTTAGAGTAAATAACCATCATTCATTATGAATCACATATTCTAATATAAGCAATCTAAAAGACATCTTTTATCAATCATTTGGCCCATTCGCTAGAAGCATTTTCAAAAGTGTTACGTAAGTCAACCCATAATAGGGCGTATTCCTGGATATACTCTTCTAAAGTCAACCCACTATAAAGCACTTTTCAAATACAATAACCTAAAGTCAACCTACAATGGGTCACTTTCTTGGTTATACTTTCTTAAAGTCAGCCCATAATAAGGCACTTTCCTAGATATACTCTCTTAAGGTCAGATTATAGGGGCACCTTCCTAGACATCTCTTCTTTCGGGTTGTAAGTCTAAAAAGATGCTTCTCACTATTGGTTAGTCAGCCCACAATGGGGCACTTTTCTAAGATATCCTTCCTTATAGTCGCAAGTCTAAATAAGACACTTCCTAATTATCGATTAGTCAGCTCAGAAGAAAACTTTTCTAGATAATTTATTGGTCAGCTCATAAGAGAACTTTCATAGATAATCCATTGATTAGTCAGCTTAGAGGAGCACTTCTCTAGATTATCCCCTTTAAGGTTGTTAGTCTTATAAGGTAGTTCCTAATATTGACAAGTCAACTCATGAGAGCACTCCTCCAAAACATTTCTTCTCCAACAGTTGCTAGTCTATCTAGACTCCTTGATACGAACCACACCCACGTGTGATGAAACCTAATACCAATACGTTCGGAATTGTAACCCAAGATGCCAAAACAAACAAGTGGAACCACAACCCGTAGCCTATAAGTGAGGCAAGAACCTTGGTATATTCTGTTGATGCCACAATCGGGATGAAAGACCGATTCATAAGTAGGGATGAACGCTACGGAAGAAATCTGATAAGTTCAAGAGAAGTTCTTTAGAGAACTGATGGGTGTCGAATCTAACAAAAATAAAACCTACTCCTAAACAATTGTATGATTTGCATATAGTGGTGAGTAGGGTCGAATCCATAGGGATTGGTAAAGATATTTCTATTCAATGAGAATAAAGAGGAAAAGAAAAATGGGGGGTTTTGTTTGTGAATCAGAATAAAGTAAGACAAGGTAAGAAAATCGGATATTAATAAAAGCCTAGTCAAAGGAATCAAGATAGTTTAATTCTATGAATTAATCATCAATGCAAGTGTTTTCTATTCTTAGTTCTAGATAAATTGGTTATGGTTATTAACAAGCTCTAACAAGCGCTTTGAATTATTTCTCTTATTGATTAGACAACCCTAGACAAGCGTTTAGGATTTAATCTATCAATAGCATTAAAATCTAGAGAGACCACCAATTCATGCCAGTAGATTATAAGATAACCTATTTAAACATGATCATACACCTCCATAACATGAATTCGATCATCTATTCTTATAACCAAACATGTTATCATGTCACTAAGACTAGAACAATCAAACAATTATGGATTTGACATGCTAGTTGACAATATATTATCTTGCTAATTAAGTACAAGAGCTCTATTCATACCAATCAACAAAATAATAATGACAAAACGATCAGAAGATATATGAATACCAAAAAACAAAGAATTTAATAAATACAAGTCAATTAGACCTCACAATTTGTGGAGAATTAAACATCTATGACCCTTTGGCTAGAAAAGTAGCTTAGCTACACATGTTCACACAAAAAACGAAAATAATAGATAAAAACATAATGAAACCCCGATTGCTGCTCTGCCTCCGGCCTTCCTTCTTGTTTCCCAGATCAAAGATTGAAAGATTCTAAATTAAAAAGCTCTCTAACCCTCTAGGGTTGGTTCTATTTATAATGTTTGAGGGATGGCATGTAATCTTTTGCTAGCAAGATACGAAAATATCTTTCCTTTTCCAAGTAGATTTCGAGAAGTGAAGATTCGTCCGCTTGGAACGCCCCACCACACGGCCATAGGTCAAGCCGTGCCATCCTTTGTGAATATTTCGTGTATCAACTTCCGTGTCCAGTGTGTAGCACGACTCCACACACGGCTAGATCTCCAACCGTGTCTTCCTCTGTGAATAATCAACAAGTCTTCATCCTTGTCCAGTGTGTAGCACGACTACTCACACGGCTAGATCCTAGACCATGCCTTCCTCTGTCAAAATTCTACAAGTTTTTCTCCTTGGCTCGTCTAGCTTCCATCACAGCTCCAAGCATGGTTTAGCCCACGGCTTCCACCACGGCCATTCCCTAGGCCGTGTCTCTCCTTCTCTTCATGCAGTGTGTGGCACGGTTCACAACATGGCTAGATCTCAAACCGTTCCTCCTTCTGGTGGTGTAATTCCTTGTCTTGATCCAAGTTGTAAATGACTTCTCTAATTTACTTGAATTAGCATCCTTGACTCCATTTTACCTGATTTATCACCATGATTAGAATTAAGTACCATTTCCTTATGATTTCTATAAAATCAATAATAATTTAACACAATTTATACTATAAAGATTGAGTATAAAATGGCTCTATCAAATTCCCCCACACTTAAACTCTTGCTTGTCCTCAAGCAATTGCATCAGATCGATTGAAAATCTGTCATAGATTATACAAACTTTCTTTTCATCATTCCAAATATCTATTCATTTGTGATTCATGACTTGTACTTTAATGTCTACTACTTCAACCAATCTGTTTTCCTATGATCAAATTACTATGGATAAAATTCAATAGCTAATCTAAACAAAACAAACTTTAATCCTCATGTTTAGCAAAAGAATTTTTATTCCAAAAGTAAATACTTAATCCATTAAGGAAAAACACCCAATTAAACTTCATTGGACATTAGCAAACATATAATCCTTGCAACATAAAGTAAAAGCATATAATATCAACTCTTTCCATAGATTTTCTCCCTTTTATACGTCTTGTTTTATTCAATGAATGTTTTCATTCATGTTCTTTTGATTTATTCAATTTTGACGGGTTTTTGCCCGCTTCTTTTCATGAACTTTTTACCTTTTCACCCTTATCGTTATAGTGAGTTCATTGAGTCGGCACATCCCGAGCTCACCACTCAAGTGACCGGGTTTTGAGATACCCCTACGGACTCTTCCTCACTCCAACATTCAAGTTTTAATACTCTTAACTCAATTACTTGAATCATTGGAGTAATGGCTATGCTTGATTTTGTTTTTTTCTTCAAAGAGTATATAGTAGCTAATATAACCTAGAAGTAGACTTGTTTATTTTTCACTTAAGGACTCAATTTTTACTTAATTTCACTACTTAATTTTTACCAAGTATTCTAATCACAACAGTGGGTGAGTAAAGCAATTGAACAAGTCAATTTCACATTTTTGTAGATGCTTATTACAACATTTAGTACAATCTCCAGATTTCATGATAATTTTGAAAAAAATTGGCTTAAAATTGCTTAAGGACAAACATTCAAAGTATGGATTAATTCTCTATTCTCTATATTTTATTATCCTCTCCCCCACACTTAGCTTAAATAGTGTCCTCACTGTTTCTAATTCAACATAATTGAAGAGGAATTAACAATTCAAGGAACATTAGAGAATAAGAGAAAAGGAAATACTGGTACTTCCTTGGTATTGGAGTGTTCCCTTGAAGCTTTGGAAAGTGTCATCTAATGATATGTATCCTTGCTGCAGCTGATCTGGAGAGTTCAAAGCTACACTAAAATCAAAACAAAACCAAACTAAAACAAGACAAAACTAAAGCAAAACAAAACTAAAAGATTTTTTTTTTTTTTTTTTGACATGGGTTGCCTCCCATGAAGCGCCTTTCTTTAACGTCTTTGGCTAGACGTTCCTGGCTAGATGTTCGGTTAAGGGTTTGGGTTCCAGCTTTGGTCCCTATGGTGATGGGTCAATAACATCCGCAACAAAAACAGGAGAGATATCGTTAGGATGTTTCATGGCATCATAAATGTTAAATTTAATCACTTCACCGTCAAATTCCATAGTGAGGGTACCATCATTTATATCAATTTTGTTTTGGATGTCTTAAGAAATGGTCGCCCTAATAATATCATTGATGAATCATGAGAATCATTATCTTCCATATCAAGCACATAAAAATCAGCAGGAAAGACTAACCCATTGACTTGAACTAAAACATCCTCTAGAACTACCTCAGGATAAACATTGGACCTATCAGCAAGTTGAACAATAACACCTGTTCCCTTCAAAGGACTAACATTTAAACGTTGATAAACAGACAAAGGCATGACATTGATAGAAGCTCCTAGATCACACATGGCTTTAGCAATTCCAAGATTACCTATTTTGCAAGGAAAGGTAAACATACCTGGGTCCTTACATTTAGGAGGAAGCTTCTTCTGAATAATAGCTGAAACATTTTCACTTACACTAATCTTTTCATTGCCTTTCAACTTCCTTTTGTTAGTGCACAAGTCCTTGAGAAATCTAGCATAGCGCGGTATTTGCTTAATTGCATCAAGCAAAGGAATATTTACCTCGACTTTGCGAAAAGTTTCCAGAATCTCTTTTTCTTCCGCTTCATGCTTGGATTTCGCCAATCTGGAGGGGAAAGGAGGTGGTATCAATGTGACCTTTGATGGCTCGCCTAGGACCTTCTAATCTGGTTGTCCTGTTGGCTTGGAGTCGAAATCTCTTTCTTGGTCTCTTCCTCAAGATTAGATAGGTATCCTTTTTTATCTGACCTCTGCAATTCTGTTCCACTTCTCAAGGTAATTGCATTAATGCTTTGCTTCGGGTTTGTGATGGTTTGAGAAGGTAACCTACCTTGAGTTTCTAACCTATTGACAGCAGAAGCAAGTTGGCTTACCTGATTCTCCAAGTTTTGAATGCTTTGCTTTGTTTCCTCCTGAAATTGTTTTGTATTAATAGCAAGAGACTTAACAATTTCCTCAAGAGACATACCTGAAGTGGAAGGAGCTTGGGGCACTTGGTGGGATGGCTTAGGTTGGAATTGTTGGAAATGTTGAGGGTTATTGCCATATCGGAAGTTAGGATGATCCCTCCATCCAGGATTGTAAGTATTCGAATAGGGATCATACTTCCTTTGCGGTTGTCCTGGAAATCCTCCTACAGCGTTAGCGTGTTCATGATTGTCTTCTTGCAATGTGGGGCACATGTCGGTAGGGTGATTAGGAGAAGCGCAAATCCCACAAGCCTTCAACTGTTGTGTTTTTCCAAGAGCTAGCTGCTGCATAAGGGAGGTTAGAATAGAAATTTGATGTTCAAGGTTAGACACACTTACCTCATTTACCTTCCTTGAAGATGCATCATGCCTATACCCAAATTGTTGTGAATTGGCAGCTATGATGGAGATTAATTCCCTAGCTTGACCAGGGGTTTTGTTTACTATGGCGCCTCCACTTGTAGCATCCATCATCTTTCTTTCCATCGGAATCAGGCCTTCGTAGAAGTATTGGATGAGAAGTTGCTCAGATATTCCATGTTGTGGGCAGCTGGCACACAATTGCTTGAACCTCTCCCAATACTCATGAAGAGTCTCGGTGTCCCTCTGTTTTATGCTACAAATTTCTCTTCTTATACCAGCGGCTCTGGATGTGGGGAAGAATTTGTCCAAGAAGAGTCTGACCATCTCCGTCCACGTGGTTATAGAACCTGGAGGCAAATAAAACAACCAATCTTTAGCTTCAGTACTTAAAGAAAACGGAAAAGCATGTAACTTAATTTGATCGTCGGTGATTCCATGCGGCCTCATGCTAGAACACACTATATGAAACTCTTTCAAATGCTTATGAGGATCTTCATTCTCAAGACCATGAAAGGTAGGTAGCAGATGTATCAACCCAGATTTCAACTCGAATTCCATAGCTAATTGGGGGTAGTGAATACAAAGTGGTTGTTGAGTCACATCCGGTGCAGCCAATTCTCGCAGTGTTCTCTCGGGATTAGCCATTTCGTCTTCTTCTACTGAATCAAGGGATGAATCAGATAAATCTGACGCAAAGTTCTGTCTAGAGGATGATCTATCTTCTTGTCGCAGCCTCTTTAGAGTCTTTTCAATCTCCAGTTTATACGTTAGTTCACCTATCTGAGAAGAACGAGTCATACAAGAATAGAAATAAATTTGACACCAATCCCCGGCAACGGCGCCAAAATTTGATGGGTGTCGAATCCAACAAAAATAAAACCTACTCCTAGACAATTATATGATTTGCATATAGTGGTGAGTAGGGTCGAATCCACAGGGATTGGTAAAGATATTTCTATTCAATGAGAATAAAGAGGAAAAGAAAAATGGGGGGTTTTGTTTGTGAATCAAAATAAAGTAAGACAAGGTAAGAAAATCGGATATTAGTAAAAGCCTAGCCAAAGGAATCAAGATAGTTTAATTCTATGAATTGATCATCGATGCAAGTGTTTTCTATTCTTAGTTCTAGATAAACTGGTTATGGTTATTAACAAGCTCTAATAACCTATCTCTCCTTACTTCCTCGATAACCTCCAACAAGCACTTTGAATTATTTCTCTTATTGATTAGACAACCCTAGACAAGCGTTTAGGATTTAATCTATCAATAGCATTAAAATCTAGAGAGACCACCAATTCATGCCAGTAGATTATAAGATAACCTATTTAAACATGACCATACACCTCCATAACATGAATTCGATCATCTATTCTTATAACCAAACATGTTATCGTGTCACTAAGACTAGAACAATAAAAAAATTATGGATTTGACGTGCTAGTTGACAATATATTATCTTGCTAATTAAGTAGAAGAGCTCTATTCATACCAATCAACAAAATAATAATGACAAAACGATCAGAAGATATATGAATACCAAAAAGCAAAGAATAGAATAAATACAAGTCAATTAGACCTCACAATTCGTGGAGAATTAAACATCTTTGACCCTTTGGCTAGAAAAGTAGCTTAGCTACACATGTTCACACGAAAAACGAAAATAATAGATAAAAACATAATGAAACTCGGATTGCTGCTCTGCCTCCGGCCTTCCTTCTTGTTTCCCAGATCAAAGATTGAAAGATTCTAAATTAAAAAGCTCTCTAACCCTCTAGGGTTGGTTCTATTTATAATGTTTGAGGGATGGCATGTAATCTTTTGCTAGCAAGATACGAAAATATCTTTCCTTTTCCAAGTAGATTTCGAGAAGTGAAGATTCGTCCGCTTGGCACGCCCCACCATACGGCCGTGGGTCAAGCCGTGACATCCTTTGTGAATATTTCGCGTATCAACTTCCATGCCCAGTGTGTAGCACGGCTCCACACACGGCTAGATGTCCAACCGTGTCTTCCTCTGTGAATAATCAACAAGTCTTCATCCTTGTCCAGTGTGTAGCACGGCTACTCACACGGCTAGATCCTAGACCGTGCCTTCCTCTGTCAAAATTCCACAAGTTTTTCTCCTTGGCTCGTCTAGTTTCCACCACGGCTCCAAGCATGGTTTAGCCCACGGCTTCCACCACGGCCGTTCCCTAGGCCGTGTCTCTCCTTCTCTTCATGCAGTGTGTGGCACGGTTCACAACTTGGCTAGATCTCAAACCGTGCCTCCTTCTGGTGGTGTAATTCCTTGTCTTGATCCAAGTTGTAAATGACTTCTCTAATTTAATTGAATTAGCATCCTTGACTCCATTTTACCTGATTTATCACCATGATTAGAATTAAGTACCATTTCCTTATGATTTCTATAAAATCAATAATAATTTAACACAATTTATACTATAAAGATTGAGTATAAAATGGCTCTATCAAGAACCAAGAGAGGAATTCTCTCAAAATATGTTATTTAATGTTGTATGTGTGTTCTTTGTTCTGTTTTCAACCCTAGCAGCTTATATTAGGGTTTACAACTCATAATAATAAAAGCCCAAAACGACATAACATCATAAAGTCGCGGAAAAATAATAAACAGGAAATGAAAGTCGGCAGCGTGGGAGCTAGCGTAGTAGCCGGCGTAGGATGTACGCCGGGTATAAAGGCCGGCGGCATAGTAAGCCGGCGTAGTCCCTCTATCGCGCGCGAATGGCAATGCCAATTCAAGGTCGGCAGTGTCTAAGCCAGCGTTGTCAAGGCTGGCAGCTTTGACCTCTTATGCTTTGATCTCATTGAATGAGTTGTACAAATGCAAGTTCATTCTCATGGTTGCTCCAATCCTTTCCAGCTTCTTGGACATCCTTTATCAACCCGTTAAGTGCTTCCTTGAATCGTTTCACTCGAGTTCTTATGATCAGTCCAGGTGGCACGTCAAGAGGATCCACATTCCACCTTCTGGCTTAGCTCCCATCATAGCTCTCATCATTCCCCTCCTCTTGAAAAGGATTTATCCTCAAATCGTCACCTACATCAAAAGGACTCAGATCAGTAACATTAAAAGTAGTACTTACTTGATACTCACTTGGCAAATTTATCTTGTAGGCATTATCATTGATGCGCTCAAGAATTTGAAATGGTCCATCGCCTTTAGGAAGTAATTTAGATCGACGCTGCACAGGAAACTGCTCTTTACGCATGTGAACCCAAACCTAGTCTCCAGGTTTAAAGATAGCTTGCCGACAACCCTTGTTGGCTTGTTTCATATAATACTCTGTTCTTCGCTCAATGTTTAGCCTTGCCTTCTCATGGATCTGTTTAACAAATTCTGCTTTCTTCTTACCATCTAGAATAACATACTCAGAAATAGGCAGAGGTGATAAATCCAAAGGAGTTAGTAGATTAAAACCCTACATAATTTCAAAAGGAATAAACTTAGTAGCAGAATGCATTGTGCGATTATAGGCAAATTCAACATGCGGCAAACAATCCTCCCAACTTTTAATGTTCTTTTTAATAACTGCCCTTAACAAAGTAGATAAAGTTCGATTTACTACCTCAGTTTAACCATCAGCCTGTGGATGACAAGTAGTAGAAAACAATAGCTTAGTACCTAACTTAGCCCATAAGGTCTTCTAAAAGTAGCTCAAGAACTTAGCATCTCTATTCGATACGATTGTTCTAGGCATACTATGCAATCTCACAACTTCCCTAAAGAACAAATTAGCAATATTGCAAGCATCATCTTTTTTATGGCAAGGAACGAAATGTGCCATCTTAGAAAATCTATCCACGAATATAAAAATAGAGTCTCGACCATGCCTAGACCTAGGTAATCCTAACACAAAATCTATGGAAATATCTACCCAAGGCTCATGAGGAATGAGAAGTGGGGTATAAAGCCCATGAGGTTGGACTCTAGATTTTGCTTGCTTACAAGTGACACATCGCTTACAAATGCTCTTAACATCTCGTTTCATGTGAGGCTAATAGAAGTGCTCCTGCAAAACCCCTAAGGTTTTAGCTACTCTAAAATGTCCCATTAAACCTCCTCCATGAGACTCCCTCACTAATAATTCTCTTAAAGAACAATTTGGAATACAAAGTTTATTCTCCCTAAATAAGAATCCTTCATGCTTATAAAATTTACCATGACCACTCTTCTCACAGTGCACATACTCTTCACAAAAATCTTGATCAGCAGCATACAATTCTTTAATGTACTCAAAACCAAGCAATCTGGAACTAAGAGTAGAGATGAGAGCATACCTTATAGAAAGTGCATCAGCAACAACATTCTCTTTACCTTGCTTGTAGTGGATGACATAGGGAAATGTTTCGATGAACTCCTCCTAACAAGCATGCCTTTTGTTTAGCTTATGTTGTCCTTTCAAGTACTTCAAGGATTCATGATCAGTGTGGATCACGAACTCTTTTGGCCAAAGATAGTGTTGCCAAGTCTCCAGCGCTCGAACCAATGCATATAACTCCTTGTCATAAGTAGAGTAGTTCAAGGTTGCCCCACTTAGCTTCTCCCTAAAGAATGCAATTGGTCTTCTCTCCTGCATGAGCACTGCTCCAATACCTATTCTTGAAGCATCACACTCAATTTCAAAAGTTTTAGAGAAATCAGGTAAAGCAAGTAAAGGCGCATGAGTCAGCTTATTTTTAAGCGTCTAAAAGGCCTTCTCTTGTTGCTCTCCCCATCTGGACCCCTCATTCTTCTTGATTACTTCAGTAAATGGTACTGCAATGATGCTGAAATCCTTCACAAACCTCCTGTAAAAGCTCGCTAGTCTATGGAAACTCCGCACATTACTTACATTAGTTGGACTAGGCCATTCTTAGATTGCACGAATCTTCTCTTTATCAACCTGTATTCCCTGTGCACTAACAATAAAACCAAGAAACACAAGTTTGTTTGTGCAAAAAGTGCACTTTTTGAGGTTAGCATATAATTGCTCCTTTCGAAGCACTTCCAAAACATCCCTCAAGTGAGATATATGGTCTTCCAAACTCTTTCTGTAAATGAGGATATCATCAAAATAGATAACCACAAATTTGCCAATAAAAGTCCTCAAAACAGGGTTCATAAGTCTCATAAAAGTATTAGGTGCGTTAGTTAAACCGAAAGACATTACTAACCACTCATATAATCTGTATTTTGTTTTAAATGCGGTTTTTCTTTCATCATCTTCTTTCATTCTAATTTGGTGATATCCGCTTTTCAAATCAATTTTGGAAAAGACACTAGACCTATGTAACTCATCTAACATGCCATCTAAGCGAGGAATGGGATGACGATACTTTACCGTGATGTTGTTGATGGCGCGGCAATCAACACACATTCTCCATGACCCATCCTTCTTAGGCACCAAAATCACAGGCATTGCACATGGGCTCATGCTTTCTCTTATGTACCCCTTCTCCATTAATTCATTGACCTGCCTTTGGAGTTCCTTTGTCTCCTCTGGATTGCTCCTATAAGCTGGTTTGTTTGGAATAGATGCTCTGGGTACAAGGTCGATCTGGTGCTCAATACCACGAATTGGTGGTAACCCCTTTGGAATCTCTTCAAGGAAGACATCTTCAAAGTCTTGCACAATAGATACAACCATACTAAGAAAAAAGTTAAAAGGTTCATTAGTATTCAAACAAGTTTCCTTAAAAACTAGCAACAACATAGGTTGCTTCATCACTAACGCTCTCCTCACTACACTCGCTCTTGCCACATAACTCTCCTTTTGCAAGGCTACACTCTCCTTTTCTCTCACCACTAGAGTTAATCCTTCTTCAACTTGGCTTCTCACGCTCTTTCTAGCCTTCCTCTCTTTTTTTCTTTTGATATTGACTTTTGTGTTCCTTTTCTTTTTCTATGTCTTTTGCTTTCTCACTTTCCCTCTATTTTTTACTCACCTTATATTTTGCAAAAGATTGTTGTAGTTGCAATTGATCCTTATACACCTGTATAGGTGTTAAAGGTTTGAGATTAAAGCTTTTGCCATGGTGAACAAGTGTATACTTGTTAGAAAAGCCATCATGAACAACCTTCCTATCAAACTGCCATGGCCTTCCCAACAACACATGATATGCCTGCATCGGCACTACATCGCATAACACCTCATCCTCATACCTATCGATGCGAAAAGCAATCAAGGCTTGCTTACTCACCTTAGTCTCGCCACTATCATTTAGCCATTGCAATTTATATGGACTAGGGTGTTTAGTAGTCTTAAGTCCTAACCTCTCAATAATAAAAGTACTCACCACATTAGTGCAACTGCCCCCATCAATGATCAAACTGCAAATATGATCACCTAGATAACATCTAGTATGGAAGATATTCTCTCGTTGCACCTCCTCTTCTTCCTTCACCTGCACATTCAAAGCTCGCTTCACTACTTCCACTAACTTCCCTACTGCAGGCTCCTCGTCATCACTAGCATCCTCCAATGGAGGCATATCATCATCTTCACTATCCCCCCCAGTCTCATACTCACCATCATCACGCAGAATCATAACACGCCTATTCGGACATTGACTAGCAATATGGCCTCTGCCTTGGCATTTAAAACATTTAATGTCACGATTTCTAGGAGTAGAAGAATCAGGTTTACCTTGGTTATCAAGAGTAGAACACGCTTGCCTCTGCTCTCCTTTTGGTCTGGTGGGTAAAGACTTTTTGTCCTTCTTCCATTGGTTAGTCTTCCAGGTGGAGGAGCCAGCACCCTGTTGAAACCGTATAGTACTACTACCTTTCCTCTTGTGTTGGTTCTCAACCTTTATAGCCATATGAACCATATCTTCCAATTCCACATAATGCTGCAATTCTTTTACATTTTGTATCTTTCTATTCAACTCAGCAAGAAACCTAGCCATGGTATCCTCTCTATCCTCCTCAACATTTGCTTTAATCATAGTAACCTCCATCTCCTTGAAATATTCATCCACACTTCGGCTTCCCTGCTTAAGAGTTTGCAATTTGTTATGCAATTCACGATAGTAATACGCAGGCACAAACCGCTTCTTCATCACCCTCTTCATCTCTTGCCAAGACTCAATAAGTGGTTTGCCATTCCTTCTTCTATTCAACATTAGTTGATGATAAGATCACATTATACTTATATTTTCTTTTGGACTTATATTAAATTTATTTCAATATTATAAGAAAATATAAAGAAATGATACTTAATGGTGTTTATTGTGAAAATACAGGTTTTGAGGACCCAAAAGTAAATTACAAGTTAATTGGAGGAGTTTTTCACAAAATTGAAGAAGCAAGCGGAGGATTGCACTGAAGGCCGCCGGCCTTGAGCCGGCCTATATTAAACTAGCCTCAAAAAGCATTAAAGCCGCCGGCTTTAAAGTCGGCCTACATTCAAGGTCGCCGGCCTTGAGCCAACCTTCATTACTCCCCGGATATCCATTGCGAAAATCTCTCCAAAATCGTATCTTAATTAATTTGCTGACTCAACTCCTCATCAGATCAAGCTTATCCTCCTCCTCTTTGGATCTATAAATAGGCCCCTTTGTGAACCTTGGAGGCATCCCCTTTTTTTTTAGAATCCCTTTTGCTTAGCATCTTTTGTTTAGCATCCTTTGTTCTTCTTCTTTGTTTTAGCATCATTTGTCTTTCTTTTGAATCATTAGAATTCCCTTAGGTGCTTTAGATTTTTCCAAAGTTTAGTTTGAAGAAAGAATGTCATTTTGCTAAAGTTTGCTTTCAATTGAAGAATTTAAGGAGTCATTTTGGAAGATTGAAGTTCTACAAACTCTTGAAGATTATAACAATTGTTTCTTTTCTTTTATGCCATTTATTAGTTTATTCTTGTTGTTCAATATGAATTCCATTGCACCTCTTTATTTCAATTTTTTTTATGCAACTCATACTATAATGTTCTAAATCATCCTTGCGGGAAATTGGATGAAACTCTAGAATGTTAAAAGGATAATTGTAGCCATGTTATATGATTAGGAATTATTAGGATTATTCATGATTGCAATTCCTTTGATTTCAATTATAATTGGTCTTTGATTATAATTGTTAGAAATCCTTTTGATACGGGAGTTGATTAGGATTTGTTAGGAATTCTTAATTAGATTGATTATCAATATGGGAGTTGCGATAATTGGTTTAATTAGAGTTTATGGAGGGCGCAATGCAATGTTTCTTGTTAATTAATCACTAAGGGATTAGGGTTAATTGATTTAGGGCATTAGTTGTTTGTAGCATTGGGAGGTGTATGAACATAATTTTGATTCCTTGGTTAATTGGAGACGCGGAAGCCGACTAATTGATTTAAGGTTAACATCCCTAAAAACAAAGGATTTTCTAAACTCACTTGAATAACCTTATACCCACTAATTGATATAACATGGTAGCAGTTTGATTAACGAATCTAGGGTGAATTCTAATTTCCCTTGTTCATAATTGATAGATTCGTCATAAAACTTTTCTTGTTGCTTTAAGTTAAATTTTTAGATTAGACATTTCAAAACCCCTTTTTAATCACCTAGATATTGATAAGAATTGCCATAGATCTAGTACTTTATTGGTTCCTCGAGGGATTGACAACCTTACTTTTCACCACTTTATTACTTGATACGACCAGTGCACTTGCTGCAATTTATGCTCCCATTTTATATATACATTCTGAGTGTATCAAGTTTTTGGCGTCGTTGCCGAGGAACTAATAGATATTAGATTTCGTAATTCTGTTGGTAATTTAGGCGCAATTATTTTGTTATTTAATTTATTATCATTGTGTGATCGTTTCTTGTTCTCTTTGAATTCTTTTTATGCGCAAGAGTAGAAGTGCTGAACTTCTACCAATTAATCTTGAGATAAAACGCACCTTATAACAACTTAGAAGAAAGTAGAGAAGAAAGAAAGAAGAGAACATGGCAGATGAGAACAACAATCAGATTCAGAGTGTTGGTAGAGCACTTCGAGAATACAAGGTACCTGTTGTTTTAGGTCCTGCAATTAGAAGACCAACAATTCAGGCTAACAATTTTGAGTTAAAACCAGCACTCATTCAAATGGTTCAATCAAATCAATTTGGAGGATATCCAAATGAGAGTCCTGATGAGCATATTGCAGTATTTCTTCAATATTGTAATTCAGTGAAAATGAATAATGTATCTGATGATGTAATTAGGCTACAACTTTTTCCATTTTCACTTAGAGAAAAAGCTAGGGCTTGGTACAATTCATTGCCACAAGACTCTGTAACTACTTGGGTAGATCTCTCATCAAAATTTTTAAGGAGATTTTTTCCACCAGCTAGAACTGCTAGGTTAAGAAATGACATCACAAACTTCAGTAAGTTTAGTGGTGAATCACTTTATGAAGCATGGGAAAGATTCAAGGAGGCAATTAGAAAGTGCCCCCATCATGGATTACCAGATAATCTCCTTATTGAGATTTTCTATCTCAATTTAGATGAGACATTGAGATCTCTAGTAGATGTTGCTTCTGGAGGTGCACTAATGAGTAAGACGTATGATGAGGCCAGTGCTTTGGTAGATGAAATGGCCTCTAGTGCACATAATTGGCAACATGAAAGAGGTAAGTCTAAAGTGGCATCTGTGAATGACATGGACACCTTAACAGCTCAGATTTCTGCTCTTACCGCCCAGGTAAGTAAACTCACCTCTGCACCTTCTTTCAATGTTAATCAATTTTCTTGTTGTGAGTTATGCTCAGGACCACACTCAACTCTTGAGTGCCCATCTGGAAACTTTTCCTCCTCATCCCATGGAGAGCAAGTAAATTTTGTCAACAATTTCCAAAGAGGTAATCAAGGACCTTATTCAAACACCTATAATCCAGGGTGGCGTAACCATCCAAATTTCTCATGGAGAAATGATAACAACGCACTTAAACCCCCTGGATTTCAAAAGCAAGGTCCTAATCATAATACTCCCCATCAACAATATCCTAATCATAATACCTCTTCTCAGCAAGGTCAGTCTAAAATGGAAGAACTCATGATAAGTTATATGCAAAAGACTGACACAATGTTGCAAAATCAACAAGCCACCATTAGGAATCTTGAAAATCAGCTTAGTCAAATGTCTCAACAATTGAGTAATAGACCGTCTGGGTCTTTACCTAGCAATACTGAGCAAAATCCTAAGGGTGTAAATGCTATTATGTTAAGAAGTGGTAAGGAATTAGTTGATAAGAAACTTGAGGAAGAGGAGGTTAACCTGGAGAAAGATAAAGGGAAACAAAAGGAAGAGGAACTAAAGCAAAATTCACCAAAAGTGAAAGCATATGTTCCTCCTATTCCTTTCCCAGGAAGGCTGAAGCAACAACAATTGGATTCACAATTTGCTAAATTTTTAGAAGTCTTTAAAAAATTGCAAATTAACATTCCTATTGCAGAGGCACTTCAGCAGATGCCATCATATGCTAGGTTCATGAAGAATTTACTCACAAAGAAGAGGAAGATTGAAGGGAATGAACCAGTGATGCTTATAAGGGAATGTTCTATGATCTTACAAAAGAATTTATCCAATTTGCTAAGAAAACAAAGAGATCAGGGAAGTTTTACTGTTCCTTGCACTATTGGTAATTTTAATTTTGATAAAGTACTTATAGATTCTGGTGCAAGTATAAATTTAAGGCCTCTGTCCATTTTAAAAAAACTAGGACTTGGAGAATGTAAGGAGACGCATGTCACCTTACAACTTGCGGATAGAAGTGTCAAGTACCCAAAGGGTATAGTGGAGAATGTCCTAGTAAAAGTGGACAAATTCATCTTTCCAGTTGACTTTATAGTCTTAGAAATGGAAGAAGATAGAGAGGTACCCATGATCTTAGGAAGACCATTCCTAGCCACAGGTCAAGCTCTAATTGATGTAGGATAAGGTAAGCTCACCCTTAGAGCACTAGATGACCAGGTAACATTTGATATGTATGATCCTGTGTTTTTGTCTAATGAGAAAGCAATGTATTATGACATATCTGCTGAGGGTGAAATTACTAACAATGATGTGGAGGAAGATGTAGGGCAAACCACTCTTGAAGCTGTCTTGAATGAGATAGATGATTGGGGGGATGAGGATGAGCAAGAAAATAAAGGCTCTGAGCAAGTACCCCAGACTGAAAATGTTGTTGCTTTTGAGAAGACAGACCACTATGAGGAGCCACCAGTGCCGACACTAATGCCTATGCAGACACTTGAACCTAATGTCTTTTCTAATCAATTGTTTGATTATAAGTGTCTAATGGGTGTCGAATCCAACAAAAATAAAACCTACTCCTAGATAATTATATGATTTGCTTATAGTGGTGAGTAGGGTCGAATCCACAGGGATTGGTAAAGGTATTTCTATTCAATGAGAATAAAGAGGAAAAGAAAAATGGGTTTTTATTTGTGAATCAAAATAAAGTAAGACAAGGTAAGAAAATCGGATATTAATAAAAGCCTAGCCAAAGGAATCAAGATAGTTTAATTCTAGGAATCGATCATCGATGCAAGTGTTTTCTATTCTTAGTTCTAGATAAATTGGTTATGGTTATTAATAAGCTCTAACAACCTATCTCTCCTTACTTCCTCGATAACCTCCAACAAGCGCTTTGAATTATTTCTCTTATTGATTAGACAACCCTAAACAAGCGCTTAGGATTTAATCTATCAATAGCATTAAAATCTAGAGAGACCACCAATTCATGCCAGTAGATTATAAGATAACATATTTAAACACGATCATACACCTCCATAACATGAATTCGATCATCTATTCTTATAACCAAACATGTTATCGTGTCACTAAGACTAGAAGAATCAAACAATTACGGATTTGACGTGCTAGTTGACAATATATTATCTTGCTAATTAAGTAGAAGAGCTCTATTCATACCAATCAACAAAATAATAATGACAAAACGATCAGAAGATATATGAATACCAAAAAACAAAGAATAGAATAAATACAAGTCAATTAGACCTCACAATTCATGGAGAATTAAACATCTATGACCCTTTGGCTAGAAAAGTAGCTTAGCTACACATGTTCACACAAAAAACGAAAGTAAAAGATAAATACATAATGAAACCCGGATTGCTGCTCTGCCTCCGGCCTTCCTTCTTGTTTCCCAGATCAAAGATTGAAAGATTCTCGATTCAAAGCTCCCTAAACCTCTAGGGTTGGTTCTATTTATAATGTTTGAGAGATGGCATGTAATCTTTTGCTAGCAAGAAACGGAAATATCTTACCTTTTCCAAGTAGATTTCGAGAAGTGAAGATTTGTCCGCTTGGCACGCCCCACCACGCGGCCGTAGGTCAAGCCGTGCCATCCTTTGTGCATATTTCGCGTATCAACTTCTGTATCCAGTGTGTAGCACGGTTCCACACACGGCTAGATGTCCAACCGTGTCTTCCTCTGTGAATAATCAACAAGTCTTCATCCTTGTCCAGTGTGTAGCACGGCTCCACACACGGCTAAATCCTAGACCGGGCCTTCCTCTGTCAAAATTCCACAAGTTTATCTCCTTGGCTCGTCTAGCTTCCACCACGGCTCCAAGCATGGTTTAGCCCACGGCTTCCACCACGGCAGTGCCCTAGGCCGTGTCTCTCCTTCTCTTCATGCAGTGTGTGGCACGGTTCACAACATGGCTGGATCTCAAACCGTGCCTCCTTCTGGTGGTGTAATTCCTTGTCTTGATCCAAGTTGTAGATGACTTCTCTAATTTACTTGAATTAGCATCCTTGACTCCAATTTACCTTATTTATCACCATGATTAGAATTAAGTACCATTTCCTTATGATTTCTATAAAATCAATAATAATTTAACACAATTTATACTATAAAGATTGAGTATAAAATGGCTCTATCAAATTCCCCCACACTTAAACTCTTGCTTGTCCTCAAGCAATTGCATCAGATCGATTAAGAAATCTGTCATAGATTATACAAACTTTCTTTTCATCATTCCAAACATCTATTCATTTGTGATTCATGACTTGTACTTTAATGTCTACTACTTCAACCAAACTGGTTTCCTATGATCAAATTACTATGGACAAAATTCAATAGCTAATCTAAACAAAACAAACTTTAATCCTCATGTTTAGTAAAAGAATTTTTATTCCAAAAGTAAATACTTAATCGATTAAGGAAAAACACCCAATTGAACTTCATTGGACATTAGCAAACATATAATCCTTGCAACATAAAGTAAAAGCATATAATATCAACTCTTTCTACAGATTTTCTCCCTTTTATACGTCTTGTTTTATTCAATGAATGTTTTCATTCATGTTCTTTTGATTTATTCAAGCATCTATTTTGACGAGTTTTTGCTGCTTCTTTTCATGAACTTTTTGCCTTTTCGCCCTTATCGTTATAGTAAGTTCATTGAGTCGACACATCCTGAGTTCACCACTCAAGTGATCGGGTTTTGAGATACCCCTATGGACTCTTCCTCGCTCTAACATTCAAGTTTGAATACTCTTAACTCAATTACTTGAATCATTGGAGTAATGGCTATGCTTGATTTATTTATTTATTTAATTTTTTCAAAGAGTATATAGTAGCTAATATAACCTAGAGGTAGACTTGTTTATTTTTCACTTAAGGACTCGACCTACTCTTAGACTTCCAATTCTAAGGCTAAATACAAGGTAAATTTGTTTCTTAAAGATTTCACTACTTAATTTTTACCAAGTATTCTAATCACAACAGTGGGTGAGTAAAGCATTTGAACAAGTCAATTTCACATTTTTGTAGATGCTTATTACAACATTTAGTACAATCTCTAGATTTTTGAAAAAAATTGGCTTAAAATTGCTTAAGGACAAACATCCAAAGTATGGATTAATTCTCTATTCTCTATATTTTATTATCCTCTCCCCCACACTTAGCTTAAACAGTGTCCTCACTGTTTCTAATTCAACACAATTGAAGAGGAATTAACAATTCAAGGAACATTAGAGAATAAGAGAAAAGGAAATACTGGTACTTCCCTGGTATTGGAGTGTTCCCTTGAAGGTCTAGAAAGTGTCATCTAATGATATGTATCCTTGCTGCAGTCGATTCCAAAGAGTTCAAAACAACACTAAAATCAGAAACAAGCTAAAACAAAGCAAAACAAAACTAAAATACTTTTTTTTTTGTTTTGACATGGGTTGCCTCCCATGAAGCACCTTTCTTTAACGTCTTTAGCTAGACGTTCCTGGCTAGATGTTCGGTTAAGGGTTTGGGTTCCAGCTTTGGTCCCTGTGGTGATGGGTCAATAACATCCGCAACAAAAACAAGAGAGATATCGTTAGGATGTTTCATGGCATCATAAATGTTAAATTTAATCACTTCACCGTCAAATTCCATAGTGAGGGTACCATCATTTACGTCAATTTTTGTTTTGGATGTCTTAAGAAATGGTCGCCCTAATAATATCATTGATGAATCATGAGAATCATTATCTTCCATATCAAGCACATAAAAATCAGCAGGAAAAACCAACCCGTTAACTTGAACTAAAACATCCTCTAGAAATCCCTCAGGATAAACATTGGACCTGTCAGCAAGTTGAACAATAACACCCGTTCCCTTCAAAGGACCAACATTTAAACGTTGATAAACAGATAAAGGCATGACATTGATAGAAGCTCCTAGATCACATATGGCTTTAGCAATTCCAAGATTACCTATTTTGCAAGGAATGGTAAACATACCTGGGTCCTTACATTTAGGAGGAAGCTTCTTCTGAATAATAGCTGAAACATTTCACTTACACTAATCTTTTCATTTCCTTTCAGCTTCCTTTTGTTAGTGCACAAGTCTTTGAGAAATCTAGCATAACGCGGTATTTGCCTAATTGCATCAATCAACGGAATATTTACCTCGACTTTGCGAAAGGTTTCCAAAATCTCTTTTTCTTCCGTTTCATGCTTGGATTTTGCCAATCTAGAGGGGAAAGGAGGTGGTATCAGTGTGACCTTTGATGGCTCGCCTAGGGACCTTCTAATCTGGTTGTCCTGCTGGTTGGGAGTTGAAATCTCTTTCTTGGTCTCTTCCTCAAGATTAGATAGGTGTCCTTTTTTATCTGACCTCTGCAATTCTGTTCCACTTCTCATGGTAATTGCATTAATGCTTTGCTTCGGTTTTGTGATGGCTTGAGAAGGTAACTTACCTTGAGTTTCTAACCTATTGACAGCAGAAGCAAGTTGGCTTACCTGATTCTCCAAGTTTTGAATGCTTTGCTTTGTTTCCTCCTGAAATTGTTTTGTATTAATAGCAAGAGACTTAACAATTTCCTCAAGAGACATACCTGAAGTGGAAGGAGCTTGGGGCACTTGGTGGGATGGCTTAGGTTGGAATTGTTGGAAATGTTGAGGGTTATTGCCATATCGGAAGTTAGGATGATCCCTCCATCCAGGATTGTAAGTATTCGAATAGGGATCATATTTCCTTTGCGGTTGTCCTGGAAATCCTCCTACAGCGTTGGCGTGTTCATGATCGTCTTCTTGCAATGTGGGGCACATGTCGGCAGGGTGATTAGGAGCAGCGCAAATCCCACACGCCTTCACCTGTTGTGTTTTTCCAAGAGCTAGCTGCTGCATAAGGGATGTTAGATTAGAAATTTGATGTTCAAGGTTAGACACACTTACCTCATTTACCTTCCTTGAAGATGCATCATGCCTATACCCAAATTGTTGTGAATTGGTAGCCATGATGGAGATCAATTCCCTAGCTTGACCAGGGGTTTTGTTTACTATGGCGCCTCCACTTGCAGCATCCATCATCTTTCTTCCCATCGAAATCAAGCCTTCGTAGAAGTATTGGATGAGAAGTTGCTCAGATATTCCATGTTGTGGGCAGCTGGCACACAATTGCTTGAACCTCTCCCAATATTCATGAAGAGTCTCGGTGTCCCTCTGTTTTATGCTACAAATTTCTCTTCTTATACCAGCGGCTCTGGATGCGGGAAAGAATTTGTCCAATAAGAGTTTGACCATGTCCGTCCACTGGTTATAGAACCTGGAGGTAAATAAAACAACCAATCTTTAGCTTTAGTACTTAAAGAAAATGGAAAAGCATGTAGCTTGATTTGATCATCGGTGATTCCATGCGGCCTCATGCTAGAACACACTATATGAAACTCTTTCAAATGCTTATGAGGATCTTCATTCTCAAGACCATGAAATGTAGGTAGCAGATGTATCAACCCAGATTTTAACTTGAATTCCACAGCTAGTTCGGGGTAGTGAATACAAAGTGGTTGTTGATTCACATTCGGTGTAGCCAATTCTCGCAGTGTTCTCTCGGGGTTTGCCATTTCGTCTTCTCCTTCTGAATCAAGGGATGGATCAGACAAATCCGATGCAAAGTTCTGTCTAGAGGATGATCTAGCTTCTTGTCGCAGCCTCTTTAGAGTCTTCTCAATCTCCGGATTATACGTTAGTTCACCTATCTGAGAAGAACGAGTCATACAAGAATAGAAATAAATTTGACACCAATCCTCGGCAATGGCGCCAAAATTTGATGGGTGTCGAATCCAACAAAAATAAAACCTACTCCTAGACAATTATATGATTTGCATATAGTGGTGAGTAAGGTCGAATCCACAGGGATTCGTAAAGATATTTCTATTCAATGAGAATAAAGAGGAAAAGAAAAATGGGGGTTTTGTTTGTGAATCAAAATAAAGTAAGACAAGGTAAGAAAATCGGATATTAATAAAAGTCTAGCTAAAGGAATCAAGATAGTTTAATTCTAAGAATCGATCATCGATGTATGTGTTTGCTATTCTTAGTTCTAGATAAATTGGTTATGGTTATTAACAAGCTCTAACAACCTATCTCTCCTTACTTCCTCGATAACCTCCAACAAGCGCTTTGAATTATTTCTCTTATTGATTACATAACCCTAGACAAGCGCTTAGGATTTAATCTATCAATAGCATTAAAATCTAGAGAGACCACCAATTCATGCCAGTAGATTATAAGATAACCTATTTAAACACGATCATACACCTCCATAACATGAATTCGATCATCTATTTTTATAACCAAACATGTTATCGTGTCACTAAGACTAGAACAATCAAACAATTACGGATTTGACGTGCTAGTTGACAATATATTACCTTGCTAATTAAGTAGAAGAGCTCTATTCATACCAATCAACAAAATAATAATGACAAAACGATCAGAAGATATATGAATACCAAAAAACAAAGAATAGAATAAATACAAGTCAATTAGACCTCACAATTCATGGAGAATTAAACATCTATGACCCTTTGGTTAGAAAAGTAGCTTAGCTACACATGTTCACACGAAAAACGAAAATAAAAGATAAAAACATAATGAAACCCGGATTGCTGCTCTTCCTCCGACCTTCCTTCTTGTTTCCCAGATCAAAGATTGAAAGATTCTCGATTCAAAGCTCCCTAACCCTCTAGGGTTGGTTCTATTTATAATGTTTGAGGGATGGCATGTAATCTTTTGCTAGTAAGATATGGAAATATCTTACCTTTTCCAAGTAGATTTCGAGAAGTGAAGATTCGTCCGCTTGGCACGCCCCACCACACTGCCGTGGGTCAAGCCATGCCATCCTTTGTGCATATTTCGTGTATCAACTTCCGTATCCAGTGTGTAACACGGTTCCACACACGGCTAGATGTCCAACTGTGTCTTCCTTTGTGAATAATCAACAAGTCTTCATCCTTATCCAGTGTGTAGCATAGCTCCACATACGGCTAGATCCTAAACCGTGCCTTCCTCTGTCAAAATTCCACAAGTTTTTCTCCTTAGCTCGTCTAGCTTCCACCATGGCTCCAAGCATGGTTTAGCCCACAGCTTCCACCACGGCCGTGCCCTAGGCCATGTCTCTCCTTCTCTTCATGCAGTGTGTGGCACGGTTCACAACATGACTGGATCTCAAACCATGCCTCCTTCTGGTGGTGTAATTCCTTGTCTTGATCCAAGTTGTAGATGACTTCTCTAATTTACTTGAATTAGCATCCTTGACTCCATTTTACCTGATTTATCACCATGATTAGAATTAAGTACCATTTCCTTATGATTTCTATAAAATCAATAATAATTTAACTCAATTTATACTATAAAGATTGAGTATAAAATGGCTCTATCAGTGTCTGAATTTAGGAAATCCATGGCCTCACATTAATCAAGCGCCTATGATAAAAGAATTGCAGCAGCAGATTCAAGGCCAGTTGGATGAACATAAGGAAATCCTGGGATGGTCAAGGGCAGACATCCAGCAGGTAAGTTTGTTGATATCTACCTACAAAACATTGGTGGAAGCTGAAAAGAAGGGCACCATACCATGGAAGGAAGCTTGGAATCCTAATCTGAAGACGATGGTGTTGGAGGAGTTGTTTAAACTCCTTGATGTAAGCTAACACTGATAGTCAGGCCGGTGACTATAAAACAAGCGCTCTATGGGAGGCAGCCCATATTTACGTTTACTTTATTATGTTTTATTGGTTTTCTTTTAATTGTTTTTAGGAAAATGCAAGGTGAATGATCATAAGGACCAATCTCTCCAAGTTCAATTTTGATGGGATTGAAATATGGCTTCTACATGTTATACTAGGGGAGTGCCAGTTTTCTTCTTTTCTTATTTCCTTCCTATTTTGTTATTTGCATTGATGAGAGACAGTGTGGACACTGTCTATTCTTAAGTGTGGGGAAGGGAATGTAGGTATTAAAGTTGAGATGAGTATTTCTTGTTCTGTGCTTTGATGATCATACTCTTCCTTTATCTTGAACTGTAATTATCCTTAAGTGTTTATCATCAATGGAATTTTGAAATTGACTTAGATTGGTGCCCTACTCGCCAACTGTTGTGACTAGTTTACATAGTTAAAATTTAATAGTAAAATCTCTAGAGAACGGGTTTACCCTATCTTTAGCCTTTGAACTTGAGATTGAGTCCTTTAGTTGAAAAAACAAGCAAGTTTACTTCAAGGCAAAACTGGTTGGGATAAATCTCTCTTGAAATTTCTTTGAGAATACCTTAACACCTAGTGAAAGAGGTAAAGGAAATATTTTACTTAGTGATCCCTTAAAAAAAAAAAAAAAGCCTTTACTCCAATAACTCAGGAAAGTGAGTTAAGAGTATCCAATCTTAAATGTTAGTATGAGGAAGAGTTCATAGGGGTCCCTTTAAAACCTGGTCACTTAGGCGATGAGCCCAGGATGAGCCGACTCAATGAACTCACAATAACGAGAAGGGCGGAAAGGCAAAAATTTAGTACCTTAATGAAAGCCAGGTTGACATGGGCGAGCTTTGGTCCCTCAGAAGAGTGAAGTCTCACTCCGCTGTCAATTAAGGAAAATAAAAAAAAAAGGGGAGAAATTCTAGGAAAAAATGGATACCATATGCTTTCACTCCTTGTTATCTTGTTTAGAGAAGTAAAATTGACGGAGATGACACTTGCTAATAACCAATGAAGTTTAAATGAATGTTTTTCCTTATGGACTAAGTATTGTTTTCTATTGTTAAACACTGGGATTAAAAAATCTGTTGTATTTAGATTAACTACTAAATTTCAACTAGATATACTAGTTACAAATTTCAGCATGGCCAGAACAATGGGCACCAGAAGCTCAATGATGGATTTCTCTTGTTTAAATCATTTATTTTGCTTGAGGACAAGCAAAAGTTCAAGTGTGGGGATGTTGATAAGATCACATTATACTTATATTTTCTTTTGGACTTATATTAAATTTATTTCAATATTATAAGAAAATATAAAGAAATGATACTTAATGGTGTTTATTGAGAAAATACAGGTTTTGAGGACCCAAAAGTAAATTACAAGTTAATTGGAGGAGTTTTTTACAAAATTGAAGAAGCGAGCGGAGGATTGCACTGAAGGCCGCCGGCCTTGGGCCGGCCTTGAGCCGGCCTATATTAAACCGGCCTCAAAAAGCATTAAAGCCGTCGGCTTTAAAGCCAGCCTACATTCAAGGCCGCCGGCCTTCATTACTCCCCGGATATCCATTGCGAAAATCTCTCCAAAATCGTATCTTAATTAATTTGCTGACTCAACTCCTCATCAGATCAAGCTTATCCTCCTCCTCTTTGGATCTATAAATAGGCCCCTTTGTGAACCTTGGAGGCATCCCCTTTGTTTTAGAATCCCTTTTGCTTAGCCTCTTTTGTTTAGCATCCTTTGTTCTTCTTCTTTGTTTTAGCAACATTTGTCTTTCTTTTGAATCAATGGAATTCCCTTAGGTACTTTAGATTTTTCCAAAGTTTAGTTTGAGGAAAGAATGTCATTTTGCTGAAGTTTGCTTTCAATTGAAGAATTCAAGGAGTCATTTTGGAAGAATGAAGTTCTACAAACTCTTGAAGATTATAACAATTGTTTCTTTTCTTTTATGCCATTTATTAGTTTATTCTTGTTGTTCAATATGAATTCCATTGCACCTCTTTATTTCAATTGTTTTTATGCAACTCATACTATAATGTTCTAAATCATCCTTGTGGGAAATTGGATGAAACTCTAGAATGTTAAGAGGATAATTGTAGCCATGTTATATGATTAGGAATTATTAGGATTATTCATAATTACTATTCCTTTGATTTCAATTATAATTGGTCTTTGATTATAATTGTTAGAAATCCTTTTGATACGGGAGTTGATTAGGATTTGTTAGGAATTCTTAATTAGATTGATTATCAATATGGGAGTTGCGATAATTGGTTTAATTAGAGTTTATGGAGGGCGCAATGCAATGTTTCTTGTTAATTAATCACTAAGGGATTAGGGTTAATTGATTTAGGGCATTAGTTGTTTGTAGCATCGGGAGGTGTATGAACATAATTTTGATTCCTTGGTTAATTGGAGAATTGATTTAAGGTTAACATCCCTAAAAAAAAAGGATTTTCTAAACTCACTTGAATAACCTTATACCCACTAATTGATATAACATGGTAGCAGTTTGATTAACGAATCTAGGGTGAATTCTATTTTCCCTTGTTCATAATTGATAGATTCGTCATAAAATTTTTCTTGTTGCTTTAAGTTAAATTTTTAGATTAGACATTTCAAAGCCCCTTTTTAATCACCTAGATATTGATAAGAATTGCCATAGATCTAGTACTCTATTGGTTCCTTGAGGGATCGACAACCTTACTTTTCACAACTTTATTACTTGATACGACCAGTGCACTTGCTGCAATTTACGCTCCCATTTTATATATACGTTCTGAGTGTATCAGTTGATCCTACCACACTATGGCATAATCCGAAAACTCAATAGCAACAAGCTTCACTTCCTTCTCCCACTATAATTGTGACAATCAAACACCATCTCTACCTTCTTCTCCCACTCTAAGTACGCCTCGGGATCATTCTTCCCCTGGAAAGGAGGAATCTTCATCTTTATACTACTCAATGGATTATCCTCTCTATTCCTATCTCCTCTATCTTCCCAATCCCTAGTTCCTCTATTCCTACCACCATAACCTCTATAACTCCCGATAGAAGGTTTATCAAATTCATCATAAAAAATTTCATCTCTACCCCTTTGTACTCTCTTAGAACAACTCTCCCTCTTATGCCCTTGGTAGATATTTTTAGATTGCTCTATTTTTTGCTCCACCATCTCATGAATTTGTTCCATGCCCTCCTGAAACATCCTCTTCATCTCACTCCTCAATGCCTCAATCACTAACCTAGCATCAAACATTCCCCTCTCACCTTCAGGAGAATGTTGCCTCGACATAGTTCCTGCAATAAAAGTTTAGTACTAACACGAATATATATGATTAAGCCTCACGATTCACTCCTTACATGTTTCACTCAAAGGATGATATCCCACAATCACTCGTGTATTCTCACAAGCAATGATGATATCAACTCACCAATCCCTCTTCTCAATTCTCTTGGAACTAACCCAAACTACACCAATCCCTTCCGTAGAATTCAAGAACAACTCTAGGGGCTTGAATTTTTCCTCTTTTCTTTCCTTTTTTTGCCTTTGTTTTGTTCTTATTCATGTTTTTTTTTTTGTCGTGATTTTTTTTTGTTCTTTTTGTTAGTAACAAAATTAATAGGATGCACTACACTTTCAAGAAACAATTGACACTATGGACTTGAGTACGAAGCTATGACAACACGAAACTTGATATGAGCAATTGATACGAACGATTGGAGTTAGGGTTTTGATGTCACCTTTCTCAAACCAAACTAATGTTTAACAAACCTAGGCTCTGATACCAAACTGATATGAACTACGCCCACGTGTGACGAAACCCAATACCAATACGTTCAGAATTGCAACCCAAGATGCCAAAACAAACAAGTGGAACTACGACCCGTTGCCTATAACTGAGGCAAGAACCTTGGTATATTCAGTTGATGCCACAATCAGGATGAAAGACCGATTGATAAGTCGGGATGAACGCCATGGAAGAAATCCGATAAGTTCAAGAGAAGTTCTTTAGAGAACCAAGAGAGGAATTCTCTCAAAATATGTTATTCAATGTTGTATGTGTGTTCTCTATTCTGCTTTCAACCTTAGCAACTTATATTAGGGTTTATAACTCATAATAATAAAAGCCCAAAATGACAAAACATCATAAAGTTGTGAAAAAATAACAAATAGGAAATGAATGTCGGTGGTGTAGGAGTCGGTGTAGTAGCCGGTGTAGGATGTATGCTGGCTATAAACGCCAGCGGCGTAGTAAGCCGGCATAGTCCCTCTATCGCGTACGAATGGCAATGCTAGTTCAAGGCCAGTAGTTGATAAGATCACAATATACTTATATTAAATTTATTTCAATATTATAAGAAAATATAAAGAAATGATACTTAATGGTATTTATTGTGAAAATACAGGTTTTGAGGACCCAAAAGTAAATTACAAGTTAATTGGAGGAGTTTTTCACGAAACTGAAGAAGTGAGCGAAGGATTGCACTGAAGGCCGCCGACCTTGGGCCGACCTACATTCAAGGCCGCCGACCTTGAGCCGGCCTTTAAACCGGCCTCAAAAAAAGTAAAGCCGCTGGCCTTTAAGCCGGCCTTGAGCCGGCCTTCATTACTCCCCAGATATCCATTGCGAGAATCTCTCCAAAATCGTATCTTAATTAATTTGCTAACTCAAATCCTCATCAGATCAACCTTATCCCCCTCCTCTTTGGATCTATAAATAGACCCCTTGTGTGAACCTTGGGAGCATCCTTTCTTTTGTTTAGAATCCCTTTTGTTTGAGAATCCCTTTTGCTTAGCATCTTTTGTTTAGCATCCTTTGTTCTTCTTCTTTGTTTTAGCATCATTTGTCTTTCTTTTGAATCATTAGAATTTCCTTAGGTACTTTAGATTTTTCCAAAGTTTGGTTTGAAGAAAGAACGTCATTTTGTTGAAGTTTGCTTTCAATTGAAGAATTCGAGGAATCATTTTTGAAGATTGAAGCTCTTGAAGATTATAGCACTTGTTCCATTTACTTTATTTTCTTTTATGCCATTTATTAGTTTAATCTTGTTGTTTAATATGAATTCCATTGCATCTATTTATTTCAATTGTTTTTATGCAATTCATACTATAATGTTCTAAATCATCCTTGTGGGAAATTGGATGAAACCTTAGAATGTTAAAAGGATAATTGTAGCCATGTTATATGATTAGGAATTATTAGGATTATTCATGATTGCAATTCCTTTGATTTCAATTATAATTGGTCTTTGATTATAATTGTTAGAAATCCTTTTGATACAGGAGTTGATGAGGATTTGTTAGGAATTCTTAATTAGATTGATTGTCAATACGGGAGTTGCGATAATTGGTTTAATTAGAGTCTATGGAGGGCACAATGCAATGTTTCTTGTTAATTAAACACTAAGGGATTAGGGTTAATTGATTTAGAGCATTAGTTGTTTGTAGCATAGGGAGGTGTATGAACATAATTTTGATTCCTTGGTTAATTGGAGACGCGGAAGCCGACTAATTGATTTAAGGTCAACCTCCCTAAAAAGGATTTTCTAAACTCACTTGAATAAACTTATAACCACAAGTTGATATAACATGGTAGCAATTTGATTAACAAATCTAGGGTGAATTCTAATTTCCCTTGTTCATAATTGATAGATTTGTCATAAAATTTTTCTTGTTGCTTTAAGTTAAATTTTTAGATTAGACATTTCAAAACCCCTTTTTAATCACCTAGATATTGATAAGAATTGCCATAGATCTAGTACTCTATTGGTTCCTCGAAGGATCGGCAACCTTACTTTTCACCACTTTATTACTTGATACAACCAGTACACTTGCTGCAATTTACGCTCCCATTTTATATATACGTTCTGAGCATATCAAGTTTTTGGCGCTGCTGCCGGGGAACTAATAGATATTAGAGTTCGTAATTCTGTTGGTAATTTAGGCACAATTATTTTGTTATTTAATTTTTCTTATCATTGTGTGATCGTTTTCCATTCTCTTTAAGGGTCTTTTTATGCGCAAGAGTAGAAGTGCTGAACTTCTACCAATTAATCTTGAGATAGAACGCACCTTGCGACAACTTAAAAGAGAGCAGAGAAGAAAGAAAGAAGAGAACATGGCAGATGAGAACAACAATCAGATTCAAGGTGTTGGTAGAGCACTTCGGGAATACACGATACCTGTTGTTTCAGGTCCTGAATAAGATGACCGACAATTCAGGCTAATAAGTTTGAGTTAAAACCAGCACTCATTCAAATGGTTCAATCAAATCAATTTGGAGGATATCCAAATGAAAGTCCTGATGAGCATATTGCAGTATTTCTTCAATATTGTAATACAGTGAAAATGAATAATGTATCTGATGATGTAATTAGGCTACAACTTTTTTTCCGTTTTCACTTAGAGAAAAAGCTAGGGCTTGGTACAATTCATTGCCACAAGACTCTGTAACCACTTGGGTAGATCTCTCATCTAAATTTTTAAGGAGATTTTTTCCACCATCTAGAACTGCTAGGTTAAGAAATGACATCACAAACTTCAGTAAGTTTAGTGGAGAATCACTTTATGAAGCATGGGAAAGATTCAAGGAGGCAATTAGAAAATGCCCCCATCAAGGATTACCAGATAATCTCCTTATTGAGATATTCTATCTCAGTTTAGATGACACATTGAGATCTCTGGTAGATGCTGCTTCTGGTGGTGCACTAATGAGTAAGACATATGATGAGGCTAGTGCTTTGATAGATGAAATGGCCTCTAGTGCAAATAATTGGCAACATGAAAGAGGTAAGTCTAGAGTGGCATCTGTCAATGATATGGACACCTTAACAGCTCAGAGTTCTGCTCTTACCGCCTAGGTAAGTAAACTCACCTCTACACCTTCTTTCAATGTTAATCAATTTTCTTGTTGTGAGCTATGCTCAGGACCACACTCAACTCTTGAGTGCCCATCTAGAAACTTTTCCTCCTCATCCCATGGAGAGCAAGTAAATTTTGTCAACAATTTCCAAAGAGGAAATCAAGGACCCTATTCAAACACCTACAAACCAGGGTGGCGTAACCATCCAAATTTCTCATGGAGAAATGATAACAACGCACTTAAACCCCCTGGATTTCAAAAGCAAGGTCCTAATCATAATACTCCCCATCAACAATATCCTAATCAAAATACCTCTTCTCAGCAAGGTCAGTCTAAAATGGAAGAACTCATGATAAGTTATATGTAAAAGACTGACACAATGTTGCAAAATCAACAAGCCACCATTAGGAATCTTGAAAATCAGCATAGTCAAATGTCTCAACAGTTGAGTAATAGACCATCTGGGTCTTTACCTAGCAATACTGAGCAAAATCCTATGGGTGTGAATGCTATTATGTTAAGAAGTGGTAAGGAATTGGTTGATAAGAAACTTGAGGAAGAGGAGGTTAACCTGGAGAATGATAAAGGGAAACAAAAGGAAGAGGAGCCAAAGCAAAATTCACCAAAAGTGAAAGCATATGTTCCTCCTATTCCTTTCCCAGGAAGGCTAAAGCAACAACAATTGGATTCATAATTTGCTAAATTTTTAGAAGTCTTTAAAAAATTGCAAATTAACATTCCTTTTGTAGAGGCACTTCAACAGATGCCATCATATGCTAGGTTCATGAAGGATTTACTCACAAAGAAGAGGAAGATTGAAGGGAATGAACCAGTGATGCTTATAGGGGAATGTTCTATGATCTTACAAAAGAATTTATCCAATTTGCCAAGAAAACAAAGAGATTAGGGAAGTTTTACTGTTCCTTGCACTATTGGTAATTTTAATTTTGATAAAGTACTTATAGATTCTGGTGCAAGTATAAATTTAATGCCTCTGTCCATTTTCAAAAAACTAGGACTTGGAGAATGTAAGGAGACGCACGTCACCTTACAACTTGCGGATAGAAGTGTCAAGTACCCAAAGGGTATAGTGGAGAATGTCCTAGTAAAAGTGGACAAATTCGTCTTTCCAGTTGACTTTATAGTCTTGGAAATGGAAGAAGATAGAGAGGTACCCATGATCTTAGGAAGACCATTCCTAGCCACAGGTCAAGCTCTAATTGATGTAGGACAAGGTAAGCTCACCCTTAGAGCACTAGATGACCAGGTAACATTTGATATGTATGATCCTGTGTTTTTGTCTAATGAGAAAGCAATGTATTCTGACATATCTGCTGAGGGTGAAATTACTAACAATGATGTAGAGGAAGATGTAGGGCAAACCACTCTTGAAGCTGTCTTGAATGAGATAGATGATTGGGGGGATGAGGATGAGCAAGAAAACAAAGGTCGTGAACAAGTACCCCAGACTGAAAATGTTGTTGCTTTTGAGAAGACAGACGACTATGAGAAGCCACCAGTGCCGACACTAATGCCTATGCAGACACTTGAACCTAATGTCTTTTCTAATCAATTGTTTTATTATAAGTGTCTGAATTTAGGAAATCCATGGCCTCACATTAATCAAGCGCCTATGACAAAAGAATTGCAGCAGCAGATTCAAGGCCAGTTGGATGAACATAGGGAAATCCTGGGATGGTCAAGAGTAGACATCCAGCAGGTAAGTTTGTTGATATCTACCTACAAAACATTGGTGGAAGCTGAAAAGAAGGGCACCATACCATGGAAGGAATCTTGGAACCCTAATATGAAAACGATGGTGTTGGAGGAGTTGTTTAAACTCCTTGATGTAAGCTAACCCTGATAGTCAGGCTGATGACTATAAAACAAACGCTTCATGGGAGGCAGCCCATACTTAATAAGTATATACACTAGTGTTTTAGTTTCGTTGAAAAAAAAAAAAAAACTAATTCAAGGTTGGATAAGAGCAGCCGGTGCATTCAAGGCACTTCAAGGATGGCAGACATTTTGAGAGGAATTTTCTTGCTGATGAACAATTTTACACCAAGGAAGTACCAGTGTTTCAATTTCTGCATTGACATTCTTTTCCTTAAATTTGTGCTATTATAGGAACAATGAGGACATTGTCTAATTTAAGTGTGGGGAAGGGATTATAAATATAGAAGTATAATGATTGATTGCACACATCATGAACTTACAATTCCCATGCTTTATTTATGTCCTTAAGTGTTTATCATCAATGAAATCTTGAAATTGACTTAGATTGGTGCCCCACTCGCCAATTGTTGTGACTAGTTTACATAGTTAAAATTTAATAGTAAAATCTCTAGGGAACGGGGTTTACCCTATGTTTAGCCTTTGAACTTGAGATTAAGTCCTTAAGTTGAAAAAACAAGCAAGTTTACTTCAAGGAAAAATTGGTTGGGATAAATCTCTCTTGAAATTTCTTTGAGAATACCTTAACACCTAGTGAAAGAGGTAAAGGAAATATTTTACTTAGTGATCCCTTAATATATATAAAAAAAAAAAGAGAGCCTTTACTCCAATAACTCAGGAAAGTGAGTTAAGAGTATCCAATCTTAAATGTTAGTGTAGAGAAGAGTTCGTAGGGGTCTCTTTAAAACCTGGTCACTTAGGCGATGAGCCCAGGATGTGCCGACTCAATGAACTCACAATAACGAGAAGGGCGGAAAGGCAAAAATTTAGTACCTTAATGAAAGTCAGGTTGACATGGGCGAGCTTTGGTCCTCAGAAGAGTGAAGTCTCACTCCGCTGCCAATCAAGGCAAATAAAACATAAAAAAAGGGAGAAATTCTAGGAAAAAATGGATACCATATGCTTTCACTCCTTGTTACCTTGTTTAGAGAAGTAAAATTGAGGGAGATGATACTTGCTAATAACCAATGAAGTTTAAATGAATGTTTTTCCTTATGGACTAAGTATTGTTTTCTATTGTTAAACACTGGGATTAAAAATCTGTTGTATTTAGATTAACTACTAAATTTCAACTAGATATACTAGTTACAAATTTCAGTATGGCCAAAACAATGGGCACCAGAAGTTCAATGATGGATTTCTCTTGTTTAAATCAATTATTTTGCTTGAGGACAAGCAAAAGTTCAAGTGTGGGGATGTTGATAAGATCACATTATACTTATATTTTCTTTTGGACTTATATTAAATTTCTTTCAATATTATAAGAAAATATAAAGAAATGATACTTAATGGTATTTATTGTGAAAATACAGGTTTTGAGGACCCAAAAGTAAATTACAAGTTAATTGGAGGAGTTTTTCACAAAATTGAAGAAGTGAGCGAAGGATTGCACTAAAGGCCGCCGACCTTGGGCCGGCCTACATTCAAGGCCGCCGGCCTTTAAACCGGCCTCAAAAAGAAGTAAAGCCGCCGGCCTTTAAGCCGGCCTACATTCAAGGCCGCCGGCCTTGAGCCAGCCTTCATTACTCCCCGGATATCCATTGCTAGAATCTCTCCAAAATCGTATCTTAATTAATTTGCTGACTCAAATCCTCATCAGATCAACCTTATCCCCCTCCTCTTTGGATCTATAAATAGACCCCTTATGTGAACCTTGGGAGCATCCTTTCTTTTGTTTAGAATCCCTTTTGTTTGAGAATCCCTTTTGCTTAGCATCTTTTGTTTAGCATCCTTTGTTCTTCTTCTTTGTTTTAGCATCATTTGTCTTTCTTTTGAATCATTAGAATTTCCTTAGGTACTTTAGATTTTTCCAAAGTTTAGTTTGAAGAAAGAATGTCATTTTGTTGAAGTTTGCTTTCAATTGAAGAATTCGAGGAATCATTTTTGAAGATTGAAGCTCTTGAAGATTATAGCAATTGTTCCATTTACTTTATTTTCTTTTATGCCATTTATTAGTTTAATCTTGTTGTTTAATATGAATTCCATTGCATCTATTTATTTCAATTGTTTTTATGCAATTCATACTGTAATGTTCTAAATCATCCTTGTGGGAAATTGGATGAAACCCTAGAATGTTAAAAGGATAATTGTAGCCATGTTATATGATTAGGAATTATTAGGATTATTCATGATTGCAATTCCTTTGATTTCAATTATAATTGGTCTTTGATTATAATTGTTAGAAATCCTTTTGATACAGGAGTTGATGAGGATTTGTTAGGAATTCTTAATTAGATTGATTGTCAATACGGGAGTTGCGATAATTGGTTTAATTAGAGTCTGTGGAGGGCGCAATGCAATGTTTCTTGTTAATTAAACACTAAGGGATTAGGGTTAATTGATTTAGAGCATTAGTTGTTTGTAGCATAGGGAGGTGTATGAACATAATTTTGATTCCTTGGTTAATTGGAGACGCGGAAGCCGACTAATTGATTTAAGGTCAACATCCCTAAAAAGGATTTTCTAAACTCACTTGAATAAACTTATAACCACAAGTTGATATAACATGGTAGCAATTTGATTAACAAATCTAAGGTGAATTCTAATTTCCCTTGTTCATAATTGATAGATTTGTCGTAAAATTTTCTTGTTGCTTTAAGTTAAATTTTTAGATTAGACATTTCAAAACCCCTTTTTAATCACGTAGATATTGATAAGAATTGCCATAGATCTAGTACTCTATTGGTTCCTCGAGGGATCGACAACCTTACTTTTCACCACTTTATTACTTGATACGACCAGTGCACTTGCTGCAATTTACGCTCCCATTTTATATATACGTTCTGAGCGTATCAGTAGTGTCTAAGCCAACGTTGTCAAGGCTGGCAGCTTTGACCTCTTATGCTTTAATCTCCTTGAATGACTTGTACAAATGTAAGTTCATTCTTATTGTTGCTCCAATCCTTTCTGGCTCCTTGGATATCCTTTATCAACCCATTAAGAGCTTCATTGAATCGTTTCGCTCGAGTTCTTGTGATCAGTCTAGGTAGCACTTCAAGAGGATCTACATTCCACCTTCTGGCTTGACTCCCATCATGGCTCTCATCACTTCTATTAGCAAGTGGCTAGACTATAGCCTTGTGTGCGCACGAAGGGGGGTGGCTCGATCGTGAGTTCAAAATGCGAGGGAAGCAATCCATGTTTTGTAAATTTTTTTCATTTCTCAAGACATGTCTCGGCTTGTGATTGGATGACACGAGCATCTTCTACCTCTGTCCAAGATCGGTGTCAATGTGGGAGAAGTGGAATTTAGCCATTTTTTATGTGCCTAAACACACTTAAAAACACATCCAAAAGACTTAAGAAAAACTATCTCAAGTCAAGGCAAAATCGGATCCACAAAGGGCACGTTTCAAATGAACCCTAATGATGAAATGATGAATTTCAAGCATCCAATGATATAATTAGAATACCACAATGAAAATGCCTTCTAACAACACTCTAATTTCATGTAATCCATGCAAATAAAGCCTCAATTTGACAAAGAAAAACTGTAACAAAATAATCCCTTTTCCAATAGTGAAGAACACGTTATCAATGGAAATCCTCAAAGATGAATTGAATCAATTTGATAATTCCTTCAACTAAGCATAATAATTCGTGAATAAAAACAAGTAATTCTGACCAAGAATGTTCTAATCCAACCCTATATATTACACACTAGAGAAGAAAAAGAAAACACAACAAGTAGGAATTGATATGACTCACAAATTCCAATTGTTGCACTCACCACAATTTCAACTCTTGGGATTGAAATTGATAAGAGTTTGGAACCAAGGTATGAACCCTAATTCTCACGTGAAAGGAGGTGTATAATCTGCCAAAAAAATCTCCCGCAAACCCTCTCTTAAGCAAGTATTTATACTTGCTAATCCTAGGGTTAAAAAGTGCTCAAAATTACAAGTTTACCACTTTTAAGGTGGCTAGCCCTAAATGAAAATTACAAGGAAATAAAAGTGTCCCAAAACAAAAATACAACCAAAATAGTTCATAAAAGAAGAAATATATAAATGAAATGGTCTTCAAGATGTCGGTCTTCTACAGGATCCATCGGCCCAGCTCATCGCCGGTTCAGGTCGGTCTATGGATAACCCACAAGCTGAGTCTGAGGGAGTTTGTCCATTGCCCTATAGAATATGATAAGTGTGCCTGTTGAAATATATAATACATGAATAAGAGAAAAGAGGTTAATATATAAATAATTCTAGGGTCGAACTGCTCAAAAGGGGCCCTCATTGCCAAAATTCGAATTCCTTTAGTTCTTGCCTTAATGATATGTCTTGTCGGATTGTTATTCCTATCAATTTTGATTTGATTTTTTGCACAAATCCACTAAATCGTGAACCAAAATGAGATAAACATAATCCAATTAGCATAAAATCATAACAAAATCAAAGATTTTCACAAATCAAACCAAATCGGAGATAGCTTTTTCAACTGAAATCCGATTCATCCCAATCGGAGGAAATTCGAGCTTATCCAACTTGATTTCCGACACCTATAAATAGAGCTTGATGTGGGAAGCTGAATCACAGATCAAAAGAGAGAAAAAGAGAAAAATCACAAGGTTTCAAAGCTCGCCGGAGTTCATCCCTTGCCACGACCACCGACCATGCTCCGAACCACCACTTGGAGGAGTTTTGGATAAAATCCACCACCACCATTAGCTTCCCCACCTTTGGAAAGATTAGAAACACCTATTAGTCGACTAGAAAGACCACTAGAAAGCCACCATCATCCGACTTGACTCGGTTCGACCCGGTCCGATCCAACCTGACTCGTGAACCACAACCCATACCCAGGTAAGTCTGTTTTCCAATTTTTTTATTTTTATTTTACTTTCTTATTTTTTATTTTATTTAATATTTATCGTATTTATTTATTTTATTTAGATATTTATTAGAAATTTATAATCTTAAAAGTAGAAATAATAAAATAATGATGTTGGGATTTTAATTATGTTTTTTTTAGAATAAATATGTTTAAGTTAATATAAAAATAATAAAAAATTTAAATACTAAAAAATGATAATAAAAGTAATAACAAAAAAAATAAAATGATGAAAAATATTTAAAATAAAAAAATATAAAATAAAAATTACGGATAAACAGAGGTAGGTTAATAATAGGGATAAAAAAATAATGAATTATTTTTATCAGTTAGAAAAATTTCTTTTAAAAATAAATCCAAAATTGGTTTTCCTTAAATTGAAATTTTTCTTTTAGAAAATAAAATAATAAAGCTTAGGCTTAGATTTTTTACAAAATTAAAAAAAAAAAAAATGATAATGAATTTAAACTCGAGGTATTTTCATAATTAAAATTAACAAATCCACTAAAGTTTAAAAAAAAAAAAAAAAGAGGACAAATCTTGAATAGCAAGTACATAAGCATCCTTATGGGACAACTCTAAAAAGAAATAAAAATCATTTTCCAAATTATTATAAGTTGTTTTACCTGTATCCAAAATAATAAAGAAATAGTAAAAATAAAAAGATAAGAAAAAAAACAAAAATAAAAGAAAAGATATCAGAATATGGTCCAAATTTCAGAAGGATAAGGTAGTAACTTTAGGGTTTTAATAGGTTAACCCCCGAGTCGAGAATCTCTGGTTTTACTTTCTTCTTTTTCATTTACAAAAAAATAAAAAGAGGAGATTTGGTCGACTAGTAGTCCAAATTAGAATTAATCCGCTCAAATAATTCTAATTCAATAATTTTTTCCCAACCTTAGTTGGGTGGTAGCTCCAAATAAAGTAAAATTCCTAATTTAAGTCGATGATTTATATTAGATGAGCATAGGGTCCAATATAAATCGGGTTAGGAATATAAATGAAAAAAAATAAAAAATTAGACTCGACAACCTTGAATTAACTAACTAAAGTTTAAACTTAATTAAAACCAAACATGTATTGCACAAGACATTCCATTGTGTTAAAGGCCATCACTACTATAAGATGAGTAGAAAGTAATTAGTTAAGGATTATTGTTTTGCCATTAGCATACTAAGTGACTTGAGGATTGTTGCACTTTCGACAAAACCCATTTAAGGGTCTTAACTATCCTTAAGGGTTTGAGTGATTAAGTGTGTATTCAAGATATCTTGAGTTTAAAATGTAAAAATCTAAAGATGAAGTAATCAAGTGGAATGATAAGAAATTAAGTAAGATGAGTACCTAAGCACTAATAGTTATGGGAATTCCTAACCATAGGTTAAAGGGCATTAAACCTTGGACTTCATGCTAGTTATCGAAAAACCACATAAGTTGTTGCATTGCATATGATTGTTCATGCATCGCATATAGATGAAAACTTGTTTGATATTGCTTCTACTTATGTAGTATTGAGAGTATTGCATTTGAATCTCACTTAGCCATGGTATGTGCTCAACCCTCTATAGATTGTTTTGAAGGAAAAATTACAAAATCTTGGGATGGAATAAGACATGATGTGACATGAGCCATTGAAATTATGAATGATAGAGTAAAGTGTATTTTAAAAGATTATTTAGATGAAATTTTATTCTTAAGAACTCAATAGAGAAATATAACTTGTAAAACATTTATATATTCTTCCATTTTACTTTCTTGGTAGGAGCTTCTAATTTTCTACAATTTTAGTAGATCTCGAAATATAGGAATCCATAGTTATTTTCTTATTATATTACTATACGTAATATAATTAGTTATATTCAACATAATATTTATACAATCATATAACCTCTAACTTATAAGGAAGTTATCATATAATCGATAGATATATGATTTAAAAGCTTCTAGTTAAAACTTTCGAGCCCCCTTTTGAGTCATTATGCTAATCTTCATTCTTTAAGATGCCATTCAAGTGGCACCCCAATGCCACTTGAATGGAGTAGCCAATACCCCTTAAAGATTCAAATCTAACCCCATGCCCCAAATTTGTAAACTCTTAATGAAATAATTAAGATGGATACTTTTCTCAACTATGTGAGATGAACTTTTTCTTGCTATGAGTAGTGATTGCCCCAATGTACTTTGTAAACCTTTTTCTAATGTGATTGCTTAGGTTAAATGCTATTATATATATACATATTGTACTTTGGAATGTCTATGATAGATTGGTTGATCACTCCTAATATGACTAGTTAACAATTCGAGTTTTAAATAAAATTTGATGTGCATTACATGGAGATTTGCATTTCTAAAGGCTACCTTTACTATGCGATAGTATTGAGAGACTATAGTAAGCTTTATCCCTACCTTTGGCAACTGAATGATGTAGAGAGTGTCATGTGTTTCCTAGGACCAAAGTTTACTACTACTAATGGGTCTTGTTTACTTAGATGTAGGGTTGCACTTTAGTATCATGCATCAAGTAAATGAACCACTTGAGATTATTTAGATGACTTAGGAATTGATGATAGACTTAGAATCCCTAATCCTAGTTAACTAAAAGTAAAAACTTTAACTTCATGCTGGTTATCAAAAAGCAGTGTGCAATGTTACATTCATATGGTTACCTATACATAGCATATGTTTGAGAACTTGTTATGTATAAACAACTTACTTAACTCACACGCATGTAGTGTTTAAGAGGTTACCACTTTACTAAGCTACAATGAGTGCTCACCACGCTACAAATTTATATATATTACCAAGTCTCACTACTATGGTATAGTTAGAAGGTGCTTGCTATGAGTTTTCTTATCCCTCCTTGTTGGGCTTAGGATTAAGATTTTAAGAGTGTAGTTAAACGAGACCATACCTTCCTCTAGATGGCTTTAGTTATATTTCTTGATTATGTATTTATTTGGGAAATTCAAGACATTTTTTATTTATGTAAGGACATGTTTTAAAATATCATTAGAGACTTAGTATCATCTATGAAAGTATTTTAAAGGGAAGGTACTACATTGTTTAAGCATGATTCTTGTTATTAATAGGAATTTAGACATTAAGGATGGCGTCCTCTCTTCCTAATAGTACTCATGCTGGGCTTTCATGACTAGTGAAACAAATCTAAGGTTGCTCTAAAATTATCTGATAATTATTTTGCGTTATTAGGTTTATGAATAGGAAAAGGAATATTTTTATGGTTTTAGGTATATTTATGCATAACCTATGCAACTCT